>CM048848.1:9393352-10593352 GCA_026545225.1 Cornus controversa | reverse complement strand
CACAAGGAAAGAGGGAGAGACAAAATCATACAACCCCACTATTCTTACATATATGCTAACATAACCTAACCATTCCAAACTCACTAAAACCTAGGAATCGATAAATAAGAGGGAAAAAACACCCCTACCTCAAGTTTGAAGCTTTTCCTAGAAAAACCCTAGAATTCCTCCAAGCTTCACCTTACCAAAATCTAAATTAGTTTGGTTCAAACCGAAGCCATTAACCTGTAATCGTACAACCCCACTATTCTTACATACATGCTAACACAACCTAACCATTCCCAAACTCACTAAAACCTAGGAATTGATAAATAAGAGGGAAGAAATACCCCTACCTCAAGTTTGAAGCTTTTCTTAAAAAAACCCTAGAATTCCTTCAAGCTTCACCTTACCAAAATCTAAATTAGTTCGGTTCAAACCGAAGCCCTTAACCTGTATAACACTTTATTCTTTTTCGGGAACTTCCAAATCTGAGTTCTAACCCTCCGAAATGAAGAGAGAAGGAGAAGAGATGAAAAGGGAGAAGGAGAGAGCAATGGTCAACTATTATTCTCCTTTCAAATGGTTAAGATCTCAGCCAATAGATATTTATAATATTTAGGGCACAAAATGACCAAAATACCCTGGGCCACTTAACGAATCCTCCCGACCTTTGTTTTCGATTTTGAAAGTGGTTACGACTCAGAAATCGCTTTCTTAACTCTTTTAACATTTCATTTGGTTTAAAATCAAAAATAACTATTTTTCAGATTCCTAGGCCCACCCGACCCGTGTCCCGGGCCCCGTCAACCCAAAAATCTCAAATTTCACCAAATACTCCCAAAACTTTTCCGAACTTCTAAAAAAGTTCCAAAACATGTTTCTCACTTTCAAAACATATATAACATCATTTAAAATTCATTAATAAAAAAAATGATGAATAAAAAGAAAACCGGTCAAAATTAGACCTGGTCTTTACAAAGAGAATGAGAGGAGGAGGAAATATGGGAGTCTATTATGCGTACAAAAGATGAAGATAAGGATGGATGAAAATAAAGATAAAGATATGGGTGGGTGACGGGTTATTTTGGTATAATTAAATAGGAAGGGTATTTTAGGCAAAACAAGTTATATATGTGTCACCACTTTAACTGCAGAATTTAATGTCTGTGTGCTAGAGGGGGGAGATTGCAACTCTTTGAAAGCATCTGTGGGTTTATTTGGTGTTTTTGAAAGTACAAGGGGTATTTTGCAACTTTTTGAAAGTACGGGAGGGTTTAATGCAATTGGACCTAAAACAAAAGAGGGTGGTCAATAATTTGAGCCAATCCAATAATCTCCCCCTTAAGAAATTTTTTTGACAAGTCTTAAATACACAAGACTCCTGCCAGCAAATTCACAAGCGATCCATCAGCCTTTCAAACTCCAGCTACATAACCCGAATCAAGTATAAAACAATACCCCCCTTGATCAGCACGACCAATGTATTCATATAATTATGTCAAATCAACACTATAAAGTGACTTTGGAAGAGGGCTTCCAAGCAGCAGAAACTTTTATCTCACCCTTGTCTATTTGAAAACGTGCAATAACTCATGTCTTCGATAAATCAAACGAAACACGTCTCTAGATCTTGTTACCAAATAAACCTTATTTCTTATCTACAATCAAAGTCTGAGTGTCCTTAGCACTCCCCATCGGATGGTACAAACCTCCACTCAGTTCTTCTTACATTAATACCATGCAGCCTTTAGTGATCTTCATAAATTCCCCTACAATGGAGTACTTGCAGCCCATGGAGTCCAACCAGCTCAAGAAAATTAGATTACACCACAACTTTGGTGTGTAAGCAACATCCCTCAAAGTGCATTCCACCCCATCAAACATTTTGAACTTCACTATTCCCACGCCCTCAATGGCACACTTGTCACCATTAGGCAATGTCAAATAACTGCCATTAAGTTTTTGAAATGAATCAAAACATTCTCTCATGGAGAAATATGGTTAGATGAACCCGAATATAAAAATCATTCATGTTGAGTAAGAGTGTCACCTTTAAAAATTGTGATAACATCCCTATGGTCATTATCACAAGTATATACGATAGATCTATTCTCGGAGCCGCCATTATCCTTCTGCTTTGCAAGTGGTTAGTTCTTCCTCATGTGGCCCCACTCACGACATTTGTGGCACTACTTACCCTTTTCTTTATCCGTTAATCTAGACCTACTATTATTATTAGATCCCTGGTTGGTCTTTCTTCCCCTACTCTACCAATAAGCAATCATAGCTGAACTTGAACTCTTATCAACGGGAGATTTCCTTTTGTCGTTGGATAAGAAAGTCGGCTCAACTTCCTCCATCTTAAACGTATCCTTACCATACAAAAGGGTAGTCACTATGTTCTCATAGGAATGTAGAAATGAAGTAAAAAAGCAATAGGGCTTTGTCTTCTTCTTCAATTTTTACATCGACCTTTTCAAGTTGGTCAACAATTCTATGAAATTCATTCATGTGTTCCAAGAGGTTTCAGCCTTCCTTCATCTTTAGTTTGTACAAATTTTGTTTCAAATTAAGTTTAGTAATGAGATTTTTCGCTAAATAGAATTTCTCTAGCTTATTCCACAATTTTAGTGATGAATCATCTCCATTAACACTGTTAATGATGTTATCCCCAATATAGAGTCGAATAGTGCTAACACACTTTGACTATATATCTTGCCAGTCATCAACTGACATTTTTTTCGATTTTCATCTTTTCCTTTCAACACCTGCGCTAAGATTTATTCAACTAGGATGTCCTTCATCCACCCTTGCCATAGGGTGAAACTATCCTTATCATCAAATCTCTCCATCTTATACTGTGTGACAATTTTATCGGCCATGATTGTCACAAGTGCCCAAGACAAACAACACTTGTGTTGTGAAAAAAATCTAGACAAATTTTTTATCAAATACTTTGTGTGCACCTTGAAGCTCTGATACCAATTTGTTGAGAAAATAAGCCTTCAATCACGTACCACCAAATATTACAATGTGATGATAAGTAAACAAGTACGAAGAAATTTGAAAAAATACACCAAGAATTATATGTGGTATGACTAAACAAGTTTATGTTCATGAAGAGCCCGATTTCACTATATAGATTGTAACAGTATAAGTTAAAGGATTGTATCAAGAGTACGCTCAACTCTCAACCCTTAATCCTTGTACATCCAATCTTACTCAAAAGAAAATCAAAAATTTTAAACAAGAATTCTCTCTCTGAGTGCCCTCTAAAAAAAAAAAGAGAGTATTACCTCTACACAAGAGTTTTATACTCCATTTTCTTCTTTACTTGTCCCTCAAGTCACACAACTCACAAGAAAAAAAAACAAATAAAAAGGAAATAAAACAAAAGAGGGTGGTCAATAATTTGAGCCAACCCAACAGATTATATAAAATAACAATAATAAGATTATGTAATTATACTACAAATTCTAAAATTACAAAAATGATAAATAAACATAAAACTAGTAAAATAAGGTTAAGGAATGAACAAGCTTGACAAGTACTGGTGAGGCACGTAATGCGTTATCCTAAAGGAAGAGTGTACTCTCTATCGTGCAAGACAACTGAATCACTAGTCCTCCAAGATATAGTACAAACTCACAACAATTCTCCTTTGGGGGCACACCCACAAGGAGAAAATAAACTAACTCGTGTCAAGAAATATATATAAATATAGTGTAAAATTATAGTTAATAGTGAAAGAGAGAGACTTTGAATTATGACATATGAAATCTTATAGGCCAGTGAGACTTTTATAGAGTTGTAAGACCTAGGGTTGTAACTCGGGTGGTTTGGGCAGGTTGGAGACTCAATTCGATGTGTAAATTGTCTACCTAAGCCCGGACCGAGCCCGACCATGAACTCGATCTCAGCCCATTCTCATTCTTAAAGCTCAAGGTTGAACTCGGGCTAGACTTTCAAGTTGATTTCAGGCTACACTTCGAGTTCGGCTTGCAAGTCTGGGAAAGGTGGGTCTTTTATATAAAAAAAATTACAGTTTTAAAGCTCAGGTTGAATTCAGGCTTGCAATTTGGGCTACACTTTGGGTCCAGCTTGCAAGTCTGGGAATGATGGGTCTTTTATCGAAAGAATTACAATTGGGAGGAATCAAACTTGAGAAAGCTTATACCAACTTAACCACTCCTACCGCTAGTCGAACTCTCACTCTTTATATATAATTGCCACAATAATAATATTTACTCTAATATATTGAAAGTTTGAACCATTTTTTAAAATAAGTTTGAAACATTAATTAAATTACAATAATATTTTTCCCTCATTTTGAATATAACAAATTAAAGTTATTAGTTATATTAACTAAGTAATTAAATCAATAACACAACTTTTACTATCTTGAAATCAAATAAAAATATTAATCTCACTCGAATAATAAAGCATTCGGAACAAACATTCAATCTACATCTCATTAAATTAACATATTTTTAGTTCATCGTCAATTTCTCTCTACATTAATACAATATTAAGCTTTATATGATTGATTAACTTTATCATCATCAATTTCTCTCGACATTAATACAAATTAAGTTTTATATAATTGGTTAACTTTCTCCATGTTTTGCATATTTTTAACATTCTAATATATACTAATATTGAAGTATTATTGACAAAAAATAAAATGAGTGGTCTAACTTATATTACTTATAAATATTACATGTTATACTATATATCTCGGGACACTAAATAAAAACTTAATTTTATAAAACTATATAATCAGACTAAATGGTTTAAACTTATCAATTAATCTAATTGTTTTAGACACTTGACTAATTAATCAGAATTTAATTGACAAAATAAAAGAAAATGGTTTAACTTATATTACTTATAAGTGTTATATGTTATACTATATATCTTGAGACATTAAAGAAAAACTTAATTTCATAAAACTAGATGTTCAAATTAAATAGTTTAAACTCATCAATTAATATAATTGATATTTTAGACACTTAACTAACTAATCTAAATTTGACCAAATATAAGAAAATGGTCTAACTTATATTACTTATAACTGTTATTTGTTATACTAGATATCTTAGGACAACAAATAACAACTTATTATCATAAAACTAGATGTTTAGATTAAATAATTTAAACTCATCAATTAATCTAATTGACCTTTTTGACACTTGACTAATTAATTGAAATTTGACAAAATAAAAGAAAGTGGTACAACTTATAGTACTTACATACATTGGTCCTTATTTATACAAATTGAAAAATGTAAGAAATTTTGTGAACAAAAAGGAGTCTTCATCTAGGATTAGGATTTTTTGTCTCTTAAGTTTACTTAGCCTCCAAGATTATGTGTCTATAAATAGGCCTTTATGTATCATCAATCAATATCAATTCAATTAATACAATTATCTTTCTCTCGATATTTCTAACATGGTATTAGAGCCTATTAATTCCTGGTAGTCTTCATTGTCGATTGCCCTCACTGTCGGAGATAACACCATCTGCTTCATACCTAACGGTATATATATATATATTATGCATATAATAAAAAAAGAAAAACCAGCTCAAGTTTAATTCATTGGCTCCCACTAGCATATGTGTGTCAAAGTTGTTGATTTCAATGAGCCATTTTTTTATTTTTAAATTAGTTTTCACTCTATTTTTGGTCTTACCGTCACTCCAATGAGTTTGCTCTTTTGCAGTTTCTTTGTATGTGTTTTGCAGCCATTATTGGTAACATCACCAGATTGCTTTCACGAGCCATAACATTTGCGTGTCAAAGTCGCTAATTTCAATGAACTCCTTTTTTATATGTGTTCGCAGCCACAGTTGGATACATCACCAGATTACTTTAGCAAGCCGCATTCAAGATTTTGTCTCCAAACTCAAGTTGACTTCATATGACTCACCTTGAATTTTCCCCGCCGCGGGGGGGGGGGGGGGGGGGGCTCTTAGATTATATATATTTGCCTATTCTTACACCTTCTTCTAAACTATCTAGGACTAGAATTTCTTGTCTCCTAAGTTTACTTAGCGTCCAAGATTATGTGCCTATAAATAGGCATTTATGTATTATCAATCAATATCAATACAATTCTCTCTCTCTCACTCACTCTCAATATTTCTAACAAGCATAAATAATGATTTGTTTATAAATTGGAAGACCATATATTTTTATGATAAGTGTAAATTTCAAGTCCATATCTTTATTAAAAAAAGGTTAATTATTATTATTATTATTTTAGTAACTAGGAAAAATATATATTTTTACTAAATCAAGGAAGAGTAAAATAAATGAACATTTATACTATATATAGCATGTTAGAAGATAAAATAAAAATATATATAATACATGTCAAAGAAAATATTGTGAAAAAGTGGTAGAAGAACCCTTTCCATGCTTTGCAAATAAATGTTAACGTTAAAGTATTATTAACAAAAAATTAAATTAAATAAAATTTGTACTAGTTACACTCATATTACCCATTAAATATAATTATTGGTCAAACTATACCACCAAAGGAGTCATTGGCATAATTGTTGGTCTAATAACATTAGAGTTAGCTAAGCTTCAACTCTTCTCAACAATCATTTGAACTATATAAATTGGGTTTGCCTGAAATGTTTTGGGACAATTCAGGTCTGGGCCCAGGGGTAGGGCACGGTAGTCTGGAAATAAAAGGAATAAGTCCATAGAACTATAAAATATTAACTTAATTTTAAGAGAACAATCTTTAAAACTGTTAAAAAATTCATTTTCAAAGCTATTTGATATGTGCATTAAATTCTTATAATTTTAAAATTTGGAGCAAATTACTCCTATTGTAAATTGATGATGTTACCTTTTTTGTTATTTCAAGTTTTGGATTTCTTTTTTAATTATTTATTTATAAAGTAAGGGTATTTTAGTAATTTTATTGTTCAAATTGAAGATTTATCCTTATTTACTCAAATTGAAAAATGTAGAGAGTTTTGCAAATATCAAATTTTTTTTTTTTTTTGTGCACTACCCTTTTGGAAAGATTTTTCAAAAAATTGAATAAAGTGAACTATTGCTTCTCCCTATTATCGATCTCTTTCCTCTTGCACCAACTGACTTAAATAGTTATATTTAGAAAAAAAATCAAAAATATTTCAGAACTTGGCAATACCATGTTTTGTAGCCAATAGTTTTCTAGCTAATAGTTTTCCTAATAAATTTGAGATCACGCCACCCAAACCAAAATCCCATAAAAACTCAAGAATTTAATTGACATATGTCTATTGTGTCTTGACCATCAAGGCAAAAAACTTCCTTTAATATATCGTGATTATGTCTAATATATATAGTAGAGATCGATAGGTCCAAAGTTGGCAGCAACGAGTCCCAATTGTTTGCTCTCAGTTTCAGAACTCTAGCTTCGGTCCTCTCTTGGGTCTCTCTCTCTCTCTCTCTCTAAAATGCCAATAACATCCATTGTACTTGATCTAACATGATTCTTCTTCATTCTCAACTAAAGCCATGGTAAGCACCCTCTCTCTCTCTCTCTCTCTCTCTGTGATTTAGGTGTTTATATATATTAGCCTATTAGAACTTTAAGAGAGTATATCTCTATGCATACAAAAATGTATATATATATATATACACACACATAATGGGTTGTTTCGATATGCCATTGGTTTATATAGAAATGGGTCGTTTCTATATGGCATTGTTGTTTAGATACAGTATATTTTTATATTGACATATATATATATATATATGATGGGGCATTGTTGTTGTTGTTGTTGCAGTCTATAATGTCATTGATGTTTCAGTCAGTAGCGAGGCTATTGACGCCACTGGTGATGCGTCCAGCGGCCACCGTCACGACCTTGTTGTACTACTGTGATCTCCTCCCTCGAAGTTTCAACTTGGAGCGATTGGTACTTATTCAAGAATTGCTTGATCCACGTAATTATTTGTTTCATTTTCTCATCAACATGTTGAGATGTTTTTGGTAGAACTAAATATGATCTTCAACCACACCCATCTTTTTCTTTTCTTTTCTTTTCTTTTCCTCCTTGGATCTCGATCTCGATCTCTTTCGTGCAATTGCAGCCATTAATTCGATGGTAGGTATCTGTGATGTAAAGAAGCTCAATTTCATGTTTATGGTAGACTCCATGAAAGTTTAATATTTATCATAATTATAGGTTTTATTTGATCAAATCAAGAGGAGGGTTTATATATATGTATATACACTTGTTTGATCTTTTCGAAACAAAAATGACTGCGTTAGTTTCTTAACAAGTATGATCTATCTTTTCTCTTTTTTCCCTCCATTCTCTTCCCTTCCCTTCCCTTGGCCATATTTGGATGAAGAGAAATGTAAGGAAAAGAAAACAAAGATAATTGAGGTAAATGGTATATTGTGTTTGGTATAAAATTTTGAAAGGAAATAGACGGATTTTAGAAGAATACAAATTGAAAAGGGATTATCTCCGGTCAAATTTTTTTTCGAATTTTGCATGTTTGAATCATACGTTTGAGATTCAGCCACCTCATCATCTTGTTCAATTTTAACACTTACCAATTCAGTTGTAATAGAAATTCTAAATTTGAATTTAATAATATGAGCATGTGACTGAATTAGCCTTGTTATCCTATAAAAAAAAATTAGATGAAAATGAAAGAAAAGGATTACAAAGTTTAATGGAACTTTTCTCATACCAATTTTATTTTTATTTTTATAAAATAAAAAATCAAAATACTATATGAGTCTTAGGCCATGTTTTATCATCCACTTTGCTTGAATAATGTTTAATACAAGAAGTTACTATCATCACTAGTGATATAAATTTAGAGTTACATCTCATAGACTCATTTTCTGTGATTGTTGTTTTGTTTTAAGGGATTGGAATGATCGATATGATCCTAATTTGGTCAAATTTTTCAGATTCTTTATGTTTTAAGAGTTTGGAAATCCCAAATATGTTATAGCCAATGCCATGGTTACATTGGCCAATTCTTTCAATGAAAAGGCATATATACTTTCTCTTAGTGAATTGATGCAACCTCTTTATCTCATAATCAAACTTTAAGAATAAAGCTAATTCGGGTTGTGAAAACTAATTTTACTTTGAAAACGACCATTGAAAATGAATACATTTTGTATGGTCACGTACAGACAGAGTGACTAGGAGAGCAATATTTAAACTTATCACTGACTTTTATGGATATTTGATACAGAAATAATATGTAACTGTGGTTTTGCATTAGCATTTTTATATTTAGGTTAAATTGCAATAAACTCCCTCTGATTTTAAAAGGCACACAATATTTCTTCTCTTTTTTTTGGGTGCTACAAACTCCCTCTAATTTACAAATTGGTATAATTTGCTCCTATTTGGCATTAAGAATTGACGTAAAATGACAAAAATATTCTCACAGATAAAGAAAATAAAAATAAAAAAGTGATTAATTTTCAAAAAAATTCCAAAAAATTACCGAAAAATGAAAAAAAAAAGAACTTTAATTTGCCAAAAAAAATTATTGGAAAAAAGGAATTTTATTTCACCATTTTTTTTTCTCTATAAATTCTTTTCGGTATTTTTGGTATTTTTTTTGTTGATATTTTTCATAAAATTACAGATCTTTTTTTCTTTTTCGGTAATTTGTTTCAGCATTTTTTGGCAATTAAAGTTCTTTTTTCGGTAATTTTGGATAAATTACTCACTTTTTTTTTTTGTGTATTTTTTTTTTTTTATATGAGAGTATTTTTGTCATTATACATCAATTCTTAATCCAATTAGTGTAAATAGGGGCAAATTATACCAATTTGTAAGTTGGAGAGTGTTTGTTGCACCCAAAAAAAGAAGAGGGGGGTATTGTGCACCATTTTTGAAGTTAGGGAGGGGTTTATTGCACTTTGGTCTTATTTTTATAATATTAAGATAAAATAAAAACCAAATATCTTGTTATGATCCTCG
Organism: Cornus controversa; assembly: GCA_026545225.1. NCBI lineage: Eukaryota > Viridiplantae > Streptophyta > Magnoliopsida > Cornales > Cornaceae > Cornus > Cornus controversa. The sequence goes on along the minus strand of CM048848.1, from coordinate 10,583,398 downwards.
CCCAAAGCTCTTGTATTTAACCTTTTAGGCCAAGTTTGGAGGAATTTTCTTACTCTAAAATTCTTTTCATTTAAAAGGTCTTTGAAGAAAGCTTTCAATAATAAAAGGAATTTAAAAGAAAAAAGTTGTTTGGTGAATACATTTTTTGAAATTCCTTCCACAATTAACATAATTTTAACTTGACAAATTTATCCTTAATAATTACTCTCAATAGGCAAGTTTGACGAAATAAAAGAAGGCAAGATTGTTTATAAAATTTGTTACTTAAAATAATTCTGGCTTCCTTCCAAAATCAAGTTTTTTCGACTTCCTTTGAAACGGACTTTTTAAGATTTTGACTTTCATTAGAATTCCATTTTTCTTATTTCACTAAACACTAATATTTTTTTAGAAAGAACTTCTTGAGTTTGAAAGCTCGTTTGAATCTCTAAGAAAGCTCCCCAAACGAGCACTTAGTATTTTGTGAAAATATAATTTTTTTTCTCTCGATACTAATTTTGTGGAAATTGAAGGAAATTACTGTTGTAAGTTGTAACCATAGTATTTCTTGCAAAATTTTATGTCAGCCATTAAATTTTGGACAAATTTATTTGGTGAAATCCATTTACAAGCAAATTGGTTAGCCATTTTTATTCAAAACCATTACAATAATATTAATCCAGGCAATCTATTTTCTTCAATATATATATATATATATATATATATATAAAATTTACTATGATACTATCTTTCCATAAAAAGTAGCACATATTCTACATTATCTTTACATATTAAATAATAAGAAAGATTAAACTAAATTATTAAGAACTTTAAAACAACCCTCACAATAGTCAAATTGCCAAAAATATTTAATATTTAAATCATTTTGGTTCCTTTCTAGTACTTAAACTATTGTTGATTCAATTCTTGAACCTTGTTGGTCAATCAAATTTTTCATGGAGCCCACTTCATGGCATTTTGCATATGGCATCTTATTATGCTGCCTATGTGCCATATATATATATATATATATATATATATATATATATATTGACAAACAATGGTTTTCAAGTCTTAATAATTTATATATGTAGTATAATATCCAATCGTGAATGGGTATTATGTAAGTGGGTGACAAAATTTGACACGATATGAATTAAACAGGTTTGGATTTGAGGTAAACCGTTACGTTTAATAAATGGGCTAACACCAACATGATACGCAAAAATTGTGTTGGATTTGAATTTAAGTTGTCTAATCTGTGACACGACTACAACACGATTCCCACGTGAGTTATTCATATATATTATGATTATATACAAACTTATATATACATAATTATATATGTTGCAATTGTTTGTAATCTATTTGTTTGTTTACAAAACTGATGTATGCATAAAATGTAAGAATGAGATTGTTATGATATCTTCATAATTGTTGAATCACCTTAATATGTTTTTGAGTTTATATATAAATACAAAATTTATAAAATAGTTTGATATTAGGATTTATGAATTAAAATGTACTTTATTTTTTACATGATCTTTAGAGAGATTTTTAGATGTGGAGAAACTTATATGATATAAGTTAAATAAATTAAAAAAGTTATTAAACAAGTCGTGCCATTATAGGACATGTTTATTAAACGGGTTATACGAGTCGACACGAGTAACACGTTTAATAAACGGATTGGGCTAGTGTTGACGGTCTTTCACGCGATTATTAAATGAGTAACAGAAATACAAATTGTCATCCGCAACTATGTATTATCATGTTCATAAATAACTTTGTTTGGCCGTACAGGCAATGTGGTTCAACAAAGTGCTTCCAAAATCTCAAAACTTAATCACACCAAAAATTCCTTGGTCATTGGACTTGACAACTTTGGATTAGTCGGCTGAACTCTCTCTCTGTCTCTGTGTTTGTGTGTGTGTGGTGTGTATATATATATATATATATATATATATATATATATATATATATATAGGTGCAATGGCAACTAAAAGAAGTTCAAGCTTCCAACTTTCTGCATTTCCAGTTACAATGTTGGTACATTTGTTAGCCATAGTAGTGACAACCCTTGTGCTTGTTTGGCTCCTACACTTCCAGGATGGCTTTGCCTCTCACTTACACATATATATTTGATCATATTCATATATATGAATGTCTTTGAATTTCTAAATTGACTCTGCTTTCTTGGCTCTCTTTTACAGTTGCACCCTCTTCTAATGATAGTTGGATTTATATTACCAGCAGGAGAAGGTAAGAAAAATCCAGTAAAATTATTCAAAATATTCACCACGCACTAAAAATTACAAAAACGTTTAATTGGCTCTCTCTCTTTTCTTTTCTTTTTCTCCTGAGGTTAAAACAAATACACACCCATTATTCACAACATATATGTCCCTCCAGCGACTCGAATTCTCAACCTCCCCCTTTAGGGAGGAGAGAGATCATACCATTGTGTTCAGGAAGATCATCTGTTATGAACACTGTTTTGGTTTTCTCGAAGCTTTTATATGGAAACTTCTTTTCTGTTTTGTGGTTTTCGCCTTTTCGCAGTTATTTTCATTTTGCTTTTCACGTCATCCAAACAGGGAAAATGGTCTAATCATGAAAAAAAACGTACATTAGGTTCTTTATATGGAGTGTTTGCTTTCTCCTTATAGTAGGAGTTAAATTCTCAAGCCAACATTAGCTCTATTTGATCCATTCCTGAATATGGATTTGTGACCCCAAATTCAGTGAGGAACAAAATGAAATTATGTTATGCCTTGAGAAATCTGAAAGCTTCCAGTATTCAAGAACATACATGTGTATCTACTATCTATCTATATATATATATATGACTAAATATGATTTGTATACAAGACAGTCCCCGGAACAAGAAAGACGCAAAAACTTTTTCGCCTGACACTGCATTTCATAGCTATATGCAGTTTTCAAGTTCCACCATGAGCTTGAAATCCCAGATATGTATACTTCGCATTCCTGGCTTGGCATGTCCACCATCTGCTTATTTGGCTTGCAGGTAAAAGCCTTCCATTACCATATCATGAAGTCATGTTTGGTTTCCTATTTATATGATTGAAGTTCTCAATTGTTTCAGTGGCTCTCTGCTTTCTTCTCCTTCTGGTGGCCTGGTGCAGAAATGCCTGCAAGGGCAAGGCTCGCTCCATTGCACGTTTTTCTTGGCACGGTCATCTTCCTCGTGGCAATATTGAGCGCAGAGACAGGTTTGGTGGAGAAATTCTTATTCCTAGGCCTGCACCACAGCCAAGAAGCACTCATAGTGAACTTCACTGGGCCGTTAATACTCCTCTTTGGAGTATCAGTTGGCCTCACTGTTCTCCTTCCGGGAAGGTGAATAGTAGAGGTTGAGATGTTTAATGTTTAATCAAGTGTTTAGCAATAAAAAGTTTGTGAATGTTGCAGAGAGATGTTCATGGTACACTTTCAGGATTTGGATTGTTCATGTCCTATCAATTAAAATTAACAATAATTTGCTTCATAATGTTGATTAGACAATCTAATGAGTCGTCGAAAGTGAAAGGTACTCCATGCCTTGCCTCCGCATGGAGAGACTATTTCAGATTTCAAACCCGTGACTTCCACGTCACATTTCTGTTGCGCCAAGGCAATCATAAACATGTAAGAAAATAAAAGGTGTACCTTATACGAATATAAGCATGTAAATATATATAGTTGCAATCATAAACAAAACAATATCAATCATATGTGTACCTCTATATCCACATCAGTTGATCACATAAACAATCACATAATGTACCTGTGGCATCACTTCAATCCAACAATACAGAATACATGTAAAAAAATTATTAGAGGATGTTTTCAATAGATTATGCAACAAGAGAGCAGACAGACAAATTGAAACATGATTACAATATGGTTAGTCTTCGCAATAAATAATACAGCTATACTTCAATTGGATCACTCTTCACCTAAAAGAAAATGATGTTTCAGGCCTCTTTTGATCAAACATTAATTTGCACATTTGGTCATAAAGGTGGTGGAAAAAAAAAGAGAGAATTTGGGAACTTAATTACCAATTAAACAACATTCGAATTGCATCAGAAGAAACAAACAGAATCCAAAATGGCAAACACAGACAAAGTACACATCATCACTTATCTGATGGCAATCAATGTCACTAGAAATAGGGGGGAGAAGTGAATGGCTACACCCACTGCTGTTTTGTGGCCTCCATTCTCTCCAACAAGCCTGCAATCTCAGCTTGCATTCTTATCTTCATCTTATAGTAATCGCAGTGTGAATTTTCCAACATCTTAAGCTCCTCCAGCTTTTTCCGACGTCGTTCCTCAGTTTCCTTCAAACACAGCTTGGCAAGCTTCTCGGCATACTCTTCGTCCAATTTTTCACTCTTCATTCGAACCATGCACCTGTACCCCTCTGCTTCTCTTCGTGCTTCATCTGCTCGGCTTTGGAACATTCTCGCTTCTACTTCCTTAACCCGCACAATGCTTTCCAAGCTGTCAAACCCATCTTTTTTTCCTAACTTTACAGACCACTCATCTTCAATCATTTTATCACCTGTTACGGAAGCTTTCAGATCGTTGTGGTGGAGATTATGTGGCAACAAGTCCCGCCTTCCACTTGAAGAGCTCATGTTATAAAAGGACGATTTTGGAGGGAGAGCGTTGGATGGTGGAAGAGGGGTAGCATCTTTCCTAAGGCTAGCTTGAGCTGCTGTCAAGTCTTTCGAAGCGACGCTGGAAGCTGGAAAGTCTGACATGCCATCTGTGTCTATTAATCACAAAAACCATCAGAGTTTAGACCTCATAATTGTGCAAAGTATAAACCAGGAAAGCAGGTATATAAATATTAAAATCAATAACATAAATCAGGCCAGGTAAACAAAATGATGCAGGGCTGAGAAATCCTCTACAAGTATAAAAGGGGAAAGAGTTATTGGTGTATGCAAAGGTTGCTATAACATCCTCTGAATACAAAAGTATCTTTTGGAACTGTAAGAATCATCGAATTAAGGTAACTGATCATTTTGAACATTAAAACTGCTTGTCACATGGGCAATCCCAGTCAAAGTGCAAGGTCATGAAACACTGTATTCAGCGGACGAAGTACTGAGATGTGTCATTGAAAATGTTATATTTAAAAATACTTCCGAAGACAATCATCTGATGAACATATAAATTAACATCTGGGAAATATTCCTGTTGAGCTCCATCAGAGGATGAAATAGGAGTTGTAAGTTTAAACTGAAGCACAATAAAGAAATTAATGAGAAGAAGTTACTTGTTTTAAATGATCTCCAGAACATGTAACCGTGATGGATGGAACCACCCAACTAGTCAGAATACAGAATCAAATGTATCAAGATATGACGTCTAAAGACCAGATCTGGGCCATCTAGTCACCACAACCTCAAAGAACAAATGCAACTGTGCAAATGAATTTTCAATTGTACCCACATTGCATGAGCAGACGCGATCAGAATTCAAAATGCATATAATTCAGCGACTCCCCAACCATTTGCGAATTATTAAATTGTTTACACTTTACAAATGTAATTGTGCTTTATATTCACGACAATGACATGAATGAGGTGGTGGTTGAGTGGCAAGACAATGAAGGAACAAGAAATGAATGCATATTTGAGAAGCTAGCAGTGCACCAACTGAGAAAATATTAGAAAAGACAACAAATTCTTTTCATTAAGATAGCAATATATCATCTGCATTGAGGACTGAGGAGCAACAAGAGCATCAATATCATGAAGTAATTTTTTTAAGTTGAAGGCACTTCTGGAACAACAGCTACAAAACATGGCACAGAACATAGATATGAGATAACTCGGACATAGTGATTTGATAAATTTTTAAAAATCAGGATATGGATACGGACCTAGGTAGTATGACTTTTAACTCCCCAAAGGAGAGGTTGAGGGTTCCAAGTCCCAAGTGGGCCAAAATGAGTGTGTTTGTTGCTTACTTACCAAAAGAAATATATATATTCGAGTATATATTGTATTTATGTACATATACATATGTATAAATTTAAAATAATTATTGTTTTATCATGTTATGGACATATATTAAGCTCTATGTTAGATGGACGCAGGTATGAGTGGGGTGCAGGTGTGTGTCTAAGCGTTGGACTTCCCTGAATTATAGTTATTAGGATACAATGATTTGTTTGAAATGTGTCCAAAACTAGGATACAACTAAGAAAGTGTATTTAGGCTATGCAAAATTGCATGATGAACAACTAAACAGCAGATATGGCACTCATAGGGCTGAAGGGCAAACAAGGATTTGTTTAATCCACCCATCAATTTACAATTAGAGCCCTCAACCCAAAAGAACAAAGAACTAAGCACAGAATATCTAAATACACCCCAAGGAGATTCTACTACCTGGGATATGGAGAATACAATCTTGAGATTACTGGTTGACCACAGACATGTTTTGATCAGTTTCACTGGTTACAATTTCATTATTTCATTTGAAAACTCCATCTTGGCTAATACAAGTCTGTTTAGTTTCTACTTGTTGCGATATGAAGAATAAGATCTATTTTTCATTCTACTGGATTTTATTTTTATTTTTTGTTATTGTTCTCCAAACTTCTTCCATTTACAGATATGATTCTATTTACTAAGAGAATATCTCAAAGTCACCTAACATCCCTGCAAGAGTAATCCAATGCAGACATGACCACATGATTTGATAAAAGTTGAGGCATAAGGGAAAAAACTATAATTGAGCCTTTTTGATTGTTAATATATTAACATAGATAACATAATAAATTTTATATGATTTTTAATTAAAATTCTTTCTTCTCACTTTTTGAGATGCACAAAAATAAAAACTGGCTATTTAATGGCAGAGGACCTCTGATAGCAGTAAAAATAATATCTTAAATTCAATCTATTTATAAGTGTTCACATTAAAAAAATGGAAAGCATAAATTATCTAATAAAAAAAAAATTACAGGTTCACATTAGAGAGTACATTATGTAATGCAGCTCTAGTAATTTAGTCAATTTGTTTTAGGGTGAAATTACGAATGCTTCATGTTTATGCATTTCCATTTTCATTGTTTTCAGGGGATTGTACTTTACATCTTTAATTCTATACTCAATACAAGTTGCACTTCCTTGGTTTACATGACAGTTAGCATCTCAGCATTCAGATGACTGCAGTTACAATTTTGTTAGTCTTCACTCTTCAATATCAACACTGTCATCAATTACATTTTGAAAGATAAGATAACCATAATAAGAAGTCATCCACAAACAAAATATATCATGCATATGCAGGTTAGCGCGAAATAGAAACACAAGTGAAAAACAAGTTATCATGACATATCAATATATCCAATAAAATTGCTTCTAATAACAAAGAGCAGTTTTTGAAAGAAAGATCAACTATTCCAGTGATAATTGAATAGAATCATCCTTTTACTTGTTTAATTTTCTTACCTTCTTTTTTTTTGGTACATTAGCAACACGTGCACACACACCACGCTGCCCCATGTGGGGCTTGAACTGCTCACTTCCCCTTTAGAGAGGAGAGCTCATATCACTTGGGCCAATGGCCCGGTGGTTCTTTTACTTGTTTAAATTGATAAGGTGTAACTAACAAAAAAACAAGAAGTAAAGAAATAAGCCATAGTGTGGAATCTTACATTTGAAAAACTCAAAGATGAAATTGCAGACATCTGAAGGAGACATCATTTTACTTTCAAGCTTCGAGAGCATCTCATCAGCCTTTGTTTGCAGCTCCTTTCCTTTAAAATCTTCACTTCCCCGAAAGATTTTCCTAACGCAATCAAGCTCCTTTATCAGGATTTCTAAACCCCAGTCCTTTGCACAAGACATAAACACATCCTTAACGAAGCCAAACATTTCCGAAGCATGACCACATCCGAGGCAGTGAAATTGCATCTCAGTTGTCCCCATCGGCCCCTTTAAGCTGGGACCTGGCTTTATTAGATTCCTCTGAATGCCACAGGCAGCATGGCACCAATGGGAACAAACATCACATCCAACCCAACTGCAAGTGTTGTTGGCACAGTCGAAGTTCAAACATACTGGACACATGCACTCACTGCAAAATCCCTTCTTTGTTGAGCATATCTTGCAATCACAGTCCTCAACAGGTAATAATCTCTTGCAATTTACATTTCGACATCTATCAAGTAAAAATATCTCCACCAGTTCAGTTGGGGGAAGGCGAACTTTGGCAGATAAGAAGCTTCCAAGACCCATTTTTATTGCAACTAATATCTCCAGCTGGTTTTTATGGGACTTTGAGAGGGTCTCGTTGGTAAGATCAGATCTTCTCTCGAGTCTCTTCTGGAGGCCCCCTAATTCGTCTTTCTTTTCAGGTGTCGCAATCAGACTCTTCAAGTATTCTTTTGTGGACTCCAAGGTTTCATCAGGAAGCTCCTGAACTATTTGAGCCATGGCAGGAATAGAATCCGAAACGATTTCTCGAAGAATCCTCTCTGGTCTAGATAGCTTACGAGCTCTCCCTCCATCTAAATTATCCGAACCTCTCACGTGCTCAGAACCTTTTCCTCTAGAATCACCAGATTGAGTGTCCATCCTTGGCCTTGCAGGCAATTCAGACGGGAAAAATGAATGGTTTTCTGAGTTTGTTGTTAGGTAAAGACTGTTGTTACATGAATCCTGATTCATGGGACGATTACCTTGCATCAATGAGAAAATTCCACCACCATGATTGGACAAACCAACACCATCTCCAATTGGCCTAAATCGACTATGAACTGATCCATTAGTCCCCTCCCCACAATTCCAAATTTGATCACACTCTCTCCTGTGGCTTCCCACTGAATACTCATAATTCTCAGTCGAATTCCGGGTGAGTGAGCAACTCGGATTATGTGAAAATGGGTGGGAATATGAATACGACAGAGAAGCTGCCGTAAAATCATTCGAGTATGTAGTTTGGGTATTATTATTTGATGGTGCCAAAGACTGTACACTCCGACTAGGCCTCAGCCGAGCCGGGAGATCGGCATTTTGTACCTGATTTGATGCAGCTAGAGAGAGTGATACATCAGGCAAACCTAGAGAAAGATTAAGAGTCTCTAGTTTTGGCTTCTTCTCTCTATTCTCTCCCTCATTTTCTTCGTCCTTGACCTCTCGCTTCGATGAATTCCCTCGAATTTCATTCAATTGTAAAAAGTCTCTCTCTACCCATCTATTATTATCTTGACTTTGATCCTCAGGAACCACTTCTTTTCCTTTGTAACTCACTTTCTCAAAGGAATTCAGTAAAATTTTCCCAGGAATCTCTTTCTCGGGAAAACCCAACTTGGAGTTCTCACAGAGATAGCTCAGGGTAAGTTCTTGGGAGCCAGAAATCCCGGGTTTTGAGGGTTTCGATTGAAACCCATCACGACCCATCTCTGAATCCCTCAGAAAATCGATACCCTGTTCGGAAAATCCGATTTTCTCATCTGGGTTTTCCAGATTTTGCTCAGACATGTTGTGCGTGAGCTTTGTCAGAGAGCTATCTCCTCCATAGACACCATCACTTGAAAGATCTCTCTCTTTCGACATGGTTTACAAACAGAAATATAGAAAAAAGATCAGAACGTACCAGAGACAAGAAAGAAGTTTCAGAAAATCTGGTGGCTAATCTTCAGTTCATTGTCTCCGTTCTTGCTTTGATTCTTTGGGACTCCATAGCTCCGCAACGGCTGTATTTTTTCATTGTTCAGACTCTGAGAGAGAGAGAGAGAATAAAATATACAAAAAACGATTCTTGCTGCTTTAAGGGGTAGTAGATTACATAAATGACCCATGATTTGAGGTTGATTTACTTGTGGTCCTAATCCTAATATACGTTGTTTTGTGTTGACAATTTTAAACGTACAGTACTTGGTAATTAATGTGTAGTTTCCTTGACTTTTCCGTTTGTTATAGTCGACGGCGTGTGTAAGAAGAGAGAAGAAAAACACGTTATTGATTTATGGGTGTGTGTGAGTGACAGTTATTTACTAACGTCTGCGTTTAAATTCAGACCTATTTGCTGGGAAGCATCAACCTTCTTTAACCATGTGTTCAGACTTCATTTATATTCCTTAATTAAAAAATAAATTTAATTATTTTGAACATTTATTTAACATTTTTTGGATGTTTTTTCAACAATTACAAGTTAGAAAGCATTAATATGGATACGGGACACTAGCATACGGGTACGACGATACGATAAATTTTAAAATAACAGAATACGAGCATGATATGACAATATAAAAATGATAAATTATATTTTTATATATACAAAAAGTGAGTTAATGAATTTTGTACTAAATCATGATATATATCTCAACACTTCTTTTTTAAATGAATTTTAAACTTTTCTTAACAATTATAATATGATATTATTGTTGAAAAAACTGTATTTTCATGTTCAAAACTTGAAGTATTTGAGAAGTATCGGATACGTGTTAGAAATAAAAATATATATATTGAAATTATGGATATGTCTAGGAAGTATCGGACACGTATCTGAAAATATTCGAGGAGTATCGGTATCGAATACAGACACGATACGAATACGGTACTCTTGTAGGAGTAAATGTGCTTCCTAACTTGCAAGGCACTTGGTTGATACTTGCATGACCAACCTATCATGTAATAATATATTGTTTTGTTGGGTGGCTTGGAATTGATATCTTGAAATTGAAAAGAAAATAATTCAAAGTTTGAACCTTTTTAATATGCATTGGTATACATGTCACAAATAACAACAATTAAATCTTCTTTTTTTAACTACTTGCAGTCGTCTAGGTATGGTCACATGCAAATGAAACACAAAATGTTACCTTTTTATATATATATATAGAAAAATATATAATTGTAACGACAAACTAGTGAAATAGTAGCATAGATATGATGTAACAATCATTACAATAATTTTATAATTTCATCTTTTAAATTATGCCAGTAATTCTTAGTGTAGAAATAAAAAATGAATTAAAGTTTTATAATAATCTTACTCAATATATGTATACAAGAAATTTATAATTATATAGTCATGTCCATGTAATGTCCTTCTATTTAGGATTTAATATTTCGACGTTTATTTGTCGTATCATGTTTGTGTCTCATGTTTCTGTGTTTATGCTACTTAGTTTATGTATTTCTAATTTATAATTTCAGTACTTTCAAAATATACAATCAATAATTGTAATTTATTGGTATCATCTCTACCTTCCAAAGTGAAAGACTAAGAGTTTTAGTTTTCATATATGAGAAAAATACATGTGTGAGTTATTTGCCAAGGAAAAAAAATCAATATCTATATCATGTACCTTAAATATGGACATGGACACGGACACGGACACGTAATGTGGATACGAAGGTACGACAAATTCTTTAAGACTATGATATAACAATATGTACATATGTATAAAAATTAAAAATATATATTTTTATGTATAAATTTAAAACAATACTTCTTTTGTCATGGTAATATGTTACTAACATTTCCTTATATATTAATGATGAGAAATAAGATAAAAGTTGAGAGTTATACTTTATGGATAAATTTTAAATTAAATTAGTCTTGATATCTCTAAAGCACGAACACTCTCCAATGGGGTGTCATGTCCGTGTTGGACACGCATGTTGGATGGCCAAACACGTGTCCAACACTCTAAAGGAGTGTTTTGGATGTGTTTTAAAAGTTTTTTGGTTGAACATGACAAGAATACGCGACAGATATGTCTTAAACACTTTTATGACACACAAGGAAACTTTTTGGAATTAGTCTTTTTAAAAGATGGAGTTCGAAATATAATTTTAAAACACGTCATAGGTCAATACAAAAATAACATAATTTCATGATTGGAAAGAAATTATGGTCATATGGAAAGCCAAATTTATTAATTTATAGACATGAAAAATTGGAAAGAAATTACATATATGAAATTCTTCTATTTATCCCTTTTCTTCTCTCATTTTTTCGTAATATTATTGAGTCCATTATGGTTCTCTAAATAATAAATGTACTAACCTTTTTTACAAGATTCACATTTGTTTTTTCAAATCAGTGATTACATTCATGTTTTGTTGACAAAATGAGTAAAAATTATTATTATTATTATTATTTGTATATATAAGATCTTCAACCTGCCGTTCAAAATTAATCTTCATCGGCCCTTGATCAGAAATCAATTCAAGCCTTCTTCAATCAAATATTTGAATAAAGCTCATCACAATCGGTTCAAGATCAAGCTTTTGAAATCCTTGCACTGAATCTTTGATTCTCTCAATACTTGAAGTTTCTGAAGACGAATAAATACAAGCATATCAGACAAGTGTCGTTTTTATTTGAAGACCTTGAACCTACTCTTTGAGATCAAACTTCTGTGAGATATAAAATTGTAATTGGCAAATTTTGGTGTCAAAACTTGATTGATCGAGTTGTATTTTTTTTATTTATTTTCTGTATCAATCTTCAAGATCTTCGAACTGATGAACAAGTGTATGAAAACAATTAATTCGATAAGGATATTATATAGTTAAGTATAGTGAGGACACGTTACACTTTATGTTTTGAGAGTCTACTTTGAAAAGCTAGAATTTCTTATTAAAATTAGGGTTTTTCGAAGTAGGATCGGTCCCCAATTTCTAAGACCGGTCCAAATTTTCTCTGCAATTTGTTTTCTACAGGTATTTCGAAAAGTCCTATCGATTTTGATTTTTGAGCACCGGTCCTACTTATCTTGTTTCAAAAAGAAAATTATTTTTGACGAAAATTTTGATTCTTTTTGTTTTGAAACTTCTAGGAACGCCCTATATTGGTTTTTAACTTATTTTTCAAGTATAGTTAGGACTGCTATGCCTATATATACCTATTTATGTTTTCTCTACTATTATGCTTTCAGAAAAATATTATTTTAGAGAGAGAAAGTTTTTAAAATTATTTTTAAGGCAAAGTTTTGTCCTATCTTTTAAGAGCACACATTTATAATTCACAAGTGATATATAGGATGATGTTCTTCTCCTGATTAGTTGTTTAGAAATTACATTAAAGTTCTTTGTTTATCAGAGCATTGGATTTGTGGTTCTTCTATTGTTTGCTTGTGAAGAAAGGTGAACCAAATTGCACTATGAATGGAACAAAATACTTGCTGAGTATTTGTATTCTTTCAACTACCTTTTTACAAGGATCGTATTGTTGGATTTGTGGCTCAAATTCAATTTGCAGCAATTTTTTTTCCGTTTTGAAAGCCTAAAGACTTGTGGAGCAAGACTGAAGACTTAAGGAGAAAGTTGTATACATCTATTTTAGAGTTGTGATTGAATTGATAACTTCTTGTTAGACAAGGTATGAGAATCCTTGTTCAAGAAGGAATTGTTTTTGGAGACTTTATAAATAGATATAGGAGTAAAGGAAAAAAGATAGAGAGAGAGAGAGGAAATATGTAAAGGGTTGGTGAGTGTTATGAGAAGATGAGAGAGTATATGTAATTTCGAAGAAAAGATGCTAAGAGAGAGTGAAAGAGTGTGTGTGGTAGACATATTTTTCGCGTGTTATATATTTTCTTTTCAATATAGTAAAATCTTTCTCTCTATGGACGTAACCCTAGAATTGGGTAAACCATGTAAAATATTGTCTTGTACATAAATGTGTTTAATTGTTATTTTCATATATGCTTGTGTAATTGTTGATGTGATGATATGCATCCGTTGTGTCGAATGAAAGGGGATTAATTCCCAATAGTGATGTTAGCTGAAAGTTTGCAACAATTGAACTTAGAGTCACAAGAGTAAGTTTGAGGTGTTCCGCATCATATTCTTGGCAGAGTGAAGAGGGGTGTAAGTCCGAGATAGAGTCTATTATACTTTCCGAAAACTTTGCCTCCCCATAAATTTTTCCCAACTTGAGTTTTTCTATGTATATCTGGTGTCGTACTTTATTTTATTTACTTGCTTTATATGATTGTTTAATTTTAATTTGGACTCAAAATTAAAATAATTTGAAAAATTAAGTAAACGAACAACTAAACCTATTCACCTCTCGAGATTTTAAATCAAGCTTTGATCAAGATTGAATTAAAAAAAATTCTTTATTGTACTAAGTATTGACCACAGAAAAGTGTACCATTTTCTAAACTTAAATAAATTGAATATTTGTTTCGCATTCCGTTCCTTAATTTTCGGGCATTGAATTTGTGTGTACACAAGAAAAAAAAGTTCAATTTTAAATGTGAAATGCTCGTATAAATAAAAATGTGGGATGTGAATGTATCATTCAAGTGCATGAATGTACCACTTTTAGTGGACGAGTATCTACTTATACTATGAAAAGTTGTGCACTAGTGCTTTTTTTTGTGAATAAAATTATGTACCAATTCTATTGCCCGCAGAAAGTTAGTTGGTTTTTATTTTATTTTTTTCATTTTGCTTCAAAGATCAAGGTAGAAAAATAAAGAGTCTTAACGTGCGAATATATATATAGATATATATATCTTAACCAAAAATAAATAAATAAAAATCACCCCACTATAAATACTTTTCCTAACTTTATTTTTATTTTTTATTATTATTATTTATTTTTGTGAAAAAGTAACTTTTGACTTATGTGTCAATGTAATTAAGCCAGATTACACCATAATGGTAATTTCCCCCTCTTGTGTCCCTAAAAGTCTTCCCTCGTGAACAACTTATACAAAGCAAGAAAAAAATGAAAGTAGAAAAAAGGTTGAAATTTTTTTCCTTCAATTGATAGAAGAGAAGAGGTGAAAAGAAAGGTAAGCATAGCTAACTCTTCTTCAGTGTAAAATTAACTTTCCCTTTTTCTTTTTTAACATTTTACTTTTTTTTTCCCTTTGAAAAGAAAAGTCTTTTTCAATCATTGGAAAACCACAAAGGATTGTAATAGACAAGTGTTATTTGCCAATACCAAAATAGAAAAAATAATTGACATCTATAATGGCCAAATAATGTGATACTCCTGCCTTCTCTTCATTTTTCCTTTCCTTTCTATTTAACCAAATGACATGATTTCTTAGGACCACTCTTTCATCTCTCAATCATAGTCTTCTTTATTTGATGTCAAGACCTGCCCTATCATGTGCAAATGCATAATTTTTAAAATGCCTCTCCAAAAGTAAAAGACATGAATTGATTTTGATATCAACTATCAAAACATATCACATGTTGTGCGGACGTTATTTAGTTTACATTACATAAGCACTCAAGGTTTTCAAAATGCGTCTACAGGAGACATCTCCCCTTATAAGTGACAACTTCTTCCTCCTTAGGCGATGTGGGACGTCACAATCAGTCTCTCTTAGAACCCAACGTCCTCGCTAGCCTAAGAATTGACTTTGATACCATCTGTTAGGTACTATGTGGGACGTCACAATCAGTCTCTCTTAGAACCCAACGTCCTCGCTAGCCTAAGAATTGACTTTGATACCATCTGTTAGGTACTGCCTCAACTTATGCAAATACTATCTGCTTTGCACACTTCATGCTCTCTATTTTCAAAATGCGTCTACACATGTAGAAGACATTCTCTTATAAGTGTCAACAGCCTCTCTCTCTCTCTCTAGGACAATGTGTAATGTCACAATCACCACCTATTTTATAAGAATTTCACATTACCTGAGACGAGGAGAGTGTGGCACAATGCTCTTGAATAAAATAAAAAAAATAAAAAGTACCAATAAATCACAAACTTTTGCTCTGTGCATAATTATTTATTCAAGTTCCCACCGTTTGATACCTCTGTAACATGCATGGGCGGCTATCCTACTAATCTCTTTTGCAAGATAGTACAAGAATTTAATATATATATATATAAAGGTTGTTTAAAAAAAGATAGCGTTATGAATTATTTGAAATTTTTTAAAGAATATTCTAAACTTAAAATACTATAAAGATTAAACTAGTTTTTTTTATTATAATATACATACATACATATACATACATATATATATACATACATATACATACATATATATATATGTGCATATATATATACATATATGTTTGTCAAGTTTCATGAGTGATGATTGAATCATATGTTTACAGGTAAACCAAACAATAAACCGAATTTATGGATTGGTCCTACTTGAATTCCATGTTTGAATGACTTGGTCAATTCCCATTTAGTTTATTAAGTTCAATGGACACAGCTTCTAAATGAATATGACACTCACATCTGTATAAGAATAATGATTTAAAAAGAAAGACTAACCATTCTCTACCTTATATGTCTACCTTATGTTATGATTGACATGTCTTAAAAGCGAATATAATTTCTAAGTGGTCTATTTCATTAAAATAGTATTTATTGACTATTGTAACAATGTAACGTAACACACACAAGGCCATGATCACCAATTGATTATAAGAAAGGGCATATATGGCATTGACGTAATGGGACCCACCTCACACGGACGTCACAATCATGGACTTGGTCAGATCACTCTTAACTTAATCTATATATATATATATATATATATATATATATTTATTTTTATTTTTTCCTCTATTCACCATTGAAAATTACATAAGTTTAATAAGAGAAAATAAAATAAAAAAATAAAGGAGAATTAGATTCTAAAGACCAAAGTTAATAACAATTAGTTTATAGTGACCTTAAAAGACTTAAAGTCACGTAAAAACATAAATAGTCTCCTAATTTAATATTAATTGCTTATTGGTGACCATTGACCAATAAGGATAATTTTATCAAAAAATTTAATTACTTGTTAAAAATTAATAATTAATTACATGACTCATCTTCTGTTTCAAGGCTTTTCCTCAACTCCTTAAAAGCTACTCTAAAAACTTCATAAATATAGAAAAATTTATCAGAAAATCTATATCTCCACCAAGGCCATAATTTTGGTGGTCTCACTAATGCAACAGTCACTAGATGGATAGACGACTTGGGCTTGGGCCACATTTATAAATGTCACCAACTTCTCCACTTTATCTTCTCATTTTCTCTCTCCCAAAATCTTTCTATTCTCTTTCTAAAGATTACTCATGAAGTGGTGAAGGGTTTTTTTGGAAACATGATTTTTTTAGTTATTCTTACTTGGAAATGGATTG
Source organism: Cornus controversa (assembly GCA_026545225.1). Lineage (NCBI taxonomy): Eukaryota > Viridiplantae > Streptophyta > Magnoliopsida > Cornales > Cornaceae > Cornus > Cornus controversa. The sequence goes on along the minus strand of CM048848.1, from coordinate 10,566,306 downwards.
AATATTTCATAGGTTAATAAGTGGAATGATTTTTGTGAAAATGACCATTCTAAGGGAATCACCTGAAATAGTCTTTTCAACTTCAATTTTTCTTACCAAACAAAAGAAAATGTTCAAATGATTGAATGGACATTCCATTTCATTCTATTCGCGCGTACCAATACAGTCTAAAATAATAACAATTCCTTTCTCATTCTTTTCTCTCCATTTATAAGCAACCACCAAAATGAGAATAAAATATATTCCCAACTGTAGGTATAAAAATTGGTTGGTCAAGATTGATCAGAAACACACACTCAATAAACTCCAAGAACACCACACAAGAGTTTGATAAACTTCGAATGAATCTTTATTGGGGCCTTTGTCCCTTATTTATTCAAGAAATTGAGTTGAGTCCTAATTGGACTCGAATTATGATTATCTTATCTAACTCTTCTTCCATATTGTGACTGGACTGCATACTTTCTCTCCAGGAAAATTATCTTCCTAACTGGACTTAGATTTTTCTTAATTTCACTAGGATTCGGTTTGGGCCTCTGATATAGATTAGGCTTGGATGGTCCATTGGAATTTATCAAACATTCACCAATGGACTAGGTTGCAGATTCATTTGATTCTTGGGTTATCATTGAGGTGGGTCCTTCCCTCCATTCAGCTTCTAATGTGGCAACTCACAATTGGTGACCTAACTGCACTGTTGTCTAGTTTTTATTGGTGGGGAACTTTCCTTCCACATTTTGCCCCCAAATTCTTCTAGTTAGACATAACTGTCAATTTAAACTATGTTGGGTTTTAATTTCTGTAGGAGTTGAAGAGTTGCATCACGTATCCTCCCAATTCGTGCACGTGCTGCTCCAAGGTTCATTTATGGTAAACATCGTTTCACCTCCTTTTTTTAAACCCTAGATTGCTGCCATTGTCAACTCCATCTTTGATGTACCTTTTGCACTGACAGTGAATCTCTGCGACGATCTTAGCCCTTACTTTGCGATTTCTCTTGCTATTGCCGCTCCTTGTTATCTTGCTCGCCTCAAGGTTAGTTACTCTGATTTCACATTTTTGTTCCTGCTTTTCTTTTGTGAAGTTCCATAAGTAAGAGAAGGCATCTTCCCCCTCCGTCGGATCCAGAGAAGGTTCCTGTAGATATAGGCCAGGTGCGTAGTGAGTGCAGTGTTCCAGTGAGTGTAACTTTAAGAGAGTACGAGCATACCCTAAATTTTTGGATGACAGAGGGGATCGAAGAAGATGAGATGCTCTTTTTCGTAAAACATCTTATCATCCTTAGATTTTCTTTACACCCCTTTTACCACTACGTTCTCTTTACTTAAAATCTGGCTCCGCTTCAAGTAAACCCCAATTTCTTTCGAATCCTCTCCTTTCTTTTGGCATTGAACAAGAAGATATATTTAAATCTAGGGTTTGATGATCTCCTTATTTGTTATTATATCACTCGAATTCACAATGAAACTAACCAATACTATTTTTTGCCCATTTCTATTAATAGGGAAATCTGTTCAGAGTGCCCCATTTTTGATAAGGAGTGGAAGGGTTCTATAGTAATGGTTAGAGGAGATTGGAAAGTCCAATATGCGAAAGATTGGGTGACCCCACAAAAATTTGGGAGTTTAGGTATACATTCTTTCCATCTCTCCCATTCTGTAAAATGCTACTATTTTGTCCGTGACATTCTTCAAGTCAATCTAACTTATAAACTTACTAATGAAGTTAAAGACAGTGAATTCTTTTCATTTGCTGAAACTGATCAGAGGATTAAGTATCTCTGAAAGAAAGTGTGGAAGTCAATTATTTCTATTAAAGATCTCCTTACCTCCCCTATTTTGAAAGAGATCGCAGCTGAGGCTCATATGTCTTTGATAGAGATTCCTCGCATTGTTAGGGGTAGATATATCGTTATTGAGGAGGAAAAGAAAAAAACTAAAGTGTTGAGGGCCTTGAGTAAGAGAAAGACTGATGAAACTCCTTTCGTTCAACCCCTTACTCCAAAAAATGACGATCCTGCCGAGAAGCCTTTTGATCCTCCTACCCTCAAGCAACCCAAATTGATGGAGGCCACAATGTCTGCGAATCAATCAATCTCTAAGGGTCGTTCGACTGACAAAAGGAAAAGATAGTTGATGAAGGCCAGGAGGTTATATCTTTTGAATCGATACCAAAACAAGATGTTCCTTGGGCCCCTTCAAACGATCGAAGTTATCCATCTCAGAGAGTTGAATTTTACTGAAATTCAACTTCAATCGTAGGAATGAAATTTTTGATCAAAGCTCGATCGATTGAAGTTACGAAGACTTAATTTTTTATGGCTTTTTTAGCGAAATTCCTCTTGTAACATGTCTGCTAGTTTCTTAATTAATTGCTTAGTTTGCTTGGTTGTGTGTTTACTTCTGCATTTAGACACAATGAATTGGCATCTATTTTTCTTAATAAATTGGTATCAGAACTTTCAGTTCGAAGAAGGAATGTTTCACAATGCCATAGTTGACTATGAGAGGGTTAAGCTTGTAAATACATTCAAAGAACCTTACTCGTAACTTAGCTAACTCTAGGACCCAATGCAACTCATGCATATAATTTTAATGGTCTCTAGACATATAGAAATATGATTTGATCTTCTTTGAATCATATCTTAAAAATCCTTGATGGTTTAGGCTCATTTAGACTTCAAAGTTCTGTATTTTCATGTTGAGCATAAATCAGTCGACTTACCTATTTTCATAAGTTGACTTATTATTACAGAACTTTTTGAGCTTTTGAAGCATGTCAAAACAGTCGAATTATTTCTTGAATAAGTCTACTTATGTCTCAGATAAGTCTACTTATTAATCGAGTTATCTAGTTCCATAAGTCGACTTATTATTGCAGATTGTTTTGGCCTTTCAAGAATGACAAATTAGTCGACTTATTCCTTGAATAAGTCTACTTATGTCTCACAGAAGTCTACTTATCAGTCGACTTACCCAGTTTCATAAGTCAACGTATTATTACAGAATCTCTATATATGCTTTGTAAAGATGAAATAGCCAACTGTTCCTAAATAAATAGTCGATTTATAAGTCGACTACTTTTACACGATTCAGATCTGAACGGCTAGTTTGACGCATTTAATGCTTCCTAACAGTTATAAATAACTATATCTCTTAAAAGGGTTATAAATACACATTGTATATGTATTATACAAATGAGAGAGACTACCATAACCCTCTATGATCATATCTTATTGGTAGAATTCACCTTCATGCTTAGAACTCATATTCTATAGAGGTAGAAATCACACATATGCTTAATTCATGAATTCATTATGGTATTTCATTCATTATTCTAGAGTTGAGCTTTCTTATTAATTCATCCATTGTAACGCTAGATTTGAGAGAGCTTTGAAGCATGGGTAGCTTGGGAAAACTTTGTAAAGGTTCTCTCTAAGTCCAAAAAAAGAGAAAGGTTTATTCTTTACCTTATAAAGAGAATGATTGGGTAGCGCTTTTTGCCTATTAGAGTGAGCAATGGTTATCTCTTAGCTGTCAAAGAGAAAGGAAGTCTAAGTCATGCACTTGAAAAAGAATTTTTGGTGAGGTGTTCATCGGAGCAAAGAAGCCCAAATGGTTCATTTGGCAATTGTATGGTTTGTTTTTCACCCTTAAGGGACGCTCTATAGTGGAATCCTCAAAAGGTGCTCTTGAGGTATAGATGTAGGCAAAATGGGTCAAACCATGTAAAAATCACGATGTCACTTGCTTTGCATTTCTCCATCCTTAAACTCCTTTATTTGATAACATTTTATTTGTTTAAATTTCATATGCTTTATATATGAATGTTATAAGTTTATATGTTTTAATTCATATGAGTAGGATGGGATGAATGCTTAGATTATATTGGTTGAGTTGTAGAATTGATTAAATTGTTAATTGATTGATTATTTATTTGATTATATTTTTGTCAATCAATTTGCATATCATGTGTTTGATAAAATACACAATCAACATTTTCACACACTACAAGCATGGTATGTTGCACTTACATGAATACTTATATTTATTATATCCACTATATCATTTAAGTGCATAATAGATAGAGCATTCTCATTCTCACCTGTTGAATATATAAGTTTATCAAGTGTTGGACAAAAGTCCAAACAAGCCTACTTTTGTCAAAATAAGCTAAAGCGAAAAAGTTTCATTGTTTGCCTATTGTCCCTATTCACCCCCCCTTTAGAAACAATTCTTGGATAACACAAGGTGTTAAAGGGAAAGACACTTCCAGAAAATATGAAGGATGTTCAGAAAGATGAGGTTTTGGAAAAAAAACATAGTACGATTATGTTGTGCTTGAGTAACGAAATTTTATGAGAAGTTTCTAGAGAGATTACACAGGATGGGTTATGATGAAATCTCTTATGAATTGCTTGTATTTCAATAAACGGTTGTTCACTTTTCAGATGACAAAAGGTTATTTTCTGAAAAACCATCTTGATGAGGTAAACAGAATCATCATGAATTTAAATAATATTGATATTAAAATTTAGGATGAGGATCAGACTATTATTCTGTTGTGTTCTTTACCACCCTCGTATGAGAACTTTGTCGATACAATAATGTATGGTAGAACTGCATTGTCTGTAGAGGACATGAATGCAGTTCTGAATTCTAAGGATTTGTCTGTAGAAGATGTGAATGCGTTTGAAGGCAACACAAAAAGTTCAGCAGAGGGTTTAGTTGTTAAAGGGAGAATAAATCAGAAGCGAGGGCCTAATAGCAGAGGTTATTCTAAGTCTAAGAGCAAATCAAAGGGGCTGACATGCTTCACGTGTTACAAGGAAGGATACTTCAGAAAAGATTGTCCAAAGTGTAAGAAGAAGGGAAAGGGAAAACCTACTGAAGTAGATGATGTTGCTGTTATAGAGGGTAATTCTGATTCAGAAGGTTATAACTTCTCACGATACATGTTGGCGACTCTAGCGATGAGTGGATTCTTGATTTGAATTACTTGTAACACATTTGTCCTAACAAAGACTGGTTTACCTCTTATTGGTCTATTGATGGAGGTAAAGTTATGATGGGTAATAATGTATCATGCGAGATTGTAGGTATCGGTACAGTTCAAATCAAGATGTATGGTGAGGGCATTGACTGATTTCAGGCATGTTCTAGAACTAAAAAAGAATTTGATTTTTTTTAGTACGTTTGATTCCATCGGGTGCATTACAAGGCTAGAGGTGGAGTCATGAGGGTTTCAAAGGGTGCTCTTGTAGTGATAAATGGACTGAAGCCACATGGTTTGTATGCACTTTAGGATAGCACAGTCATGGGTTCAGCTATAGTATCGTCCTTGAATCCAAATTTAAATACTACCATATTGTGGCATATGTAGCTTAGGCATATGAATGAGAGGGGGATGGAAGTTTAGAGTAAGTAAGGTTTATTTGAGGGTCAAAAAACTAGAAGGCTAGATTTTTGTAAGCATTGTGTCTTCAAAAAATAGTACAGGATGAAGTTCAGTACACGAGTTTATTAGACAAAGGAAACATTGGATTATATACATTCTGACCTTTGGAGTCCTTCTCAGATTGTTTCATATGGTGTTGGTAGAAATATGATGATGCTGATTGATGATTATTCTCAGAAAGCTTGGGTATATATTCTAAAGTTGAATAATGAAGCTTTTATCACATTCAAGCACTGGAAAACCTTACTTGAGAAATAGACTGGAAGTAGGTGAATTACTTGAGATCAAACAATGGTTTAGAATTCTATAACAGAGAATTTAATAAGTTATGTAAGACTTATGGGATTGTGAGACATCGTATAGTGAGAAAAACTCTGCAGTAGAATAGAGTTGCAGAATGGATGAATATAACATTATTGAAGAGAGCACGATGCATGCTATCTAATGCTAGTAAGCAAAGTGTTTTGGGTTGAAGCTGTTTTCATTGCTTGTTACCTGGTGAAGCGATCTCCATCGACTACTATCGACTGTAAGACTCTGGATGAGTTATGGTCTAGTTCTCCTGCTAGTTACAGTAATCTAAGAATATTTGGGTGTCCTACGTATGTTCATGTTAATGAGAGAAAGCTGGAATTGAGGGGTAATAAATACATATTTCTTGGTTATGAGTTTGGGGTCAAGGGACACAGATTGTGGTGCCCCAGATGCTTCGGGAAAAAAATTACTTGTTAGCAGAGATATGATCTTTTATGAGTCTGCGATGATTACTCCACAAAAAAGGTAGTTAATTCAACAAGAGCTTAGGGTGCTAGTGAGCAGGTGGAGTTATCAGATGTTCAATTAAAGGTAGATCCTAAATGGTTAAATGATGAGCAAGTTCGAGTTAAAAGAGAAGATGCACAGTTACAACAGTGCAGTTTGGCTAGAGACCAGATGAGGAGGGGGATTAGACCACCTCGGAGGTATATACATGTTGATTCAGTTTCTTATATACTTAGTATGGCAGAGAATATTGATGATCAAGTACCGCGTACATATCATGATGTCATGATAAGTGAAGAATCATAATAGTGGTCGATTGCCATGAATGAGGAGATTGAGTCTGTTCATAATAATCAGACTTGGGAGCAAGTCGAGAAGCCTAAGGACCAGAAGATTGTTGGTAGTAAATGGGTTTTCAAAAAGAATAAAATAACTACAAGAGTGGAAGATGCAAGGTTAAAGGCACGCTTGGTGGCAAAGGGTTATACATAGAAGGAAGTGGTGGACTTCAATTAAGTTTTCTTTCCCGTTGTGAAACATAGTTCAATCTGGGTGTTACTTGATATGGTTGCTCTATATGACTTGGAGTTTAAGTAGCTTGTTATCAAGACTGCGTTCTTCCATGGTGAGTTAGAAGAGTAGATTTATATGCATCAGCCTGGTGGGTTTGAGATTCTTGGAAAGGAAGACCAAATTTGTCTACTAAAGAAGTCCTTGTATGGGTTAAACCAATCTCTTAGACAGTGGTACAAGCGATTTGACACCTTTATGGTTAAGAATGGTTATTGTAGGAGTGAGTTCAACAATTGTGTGTATCATAGAAGGCTCTCAGATGTTGCATATTTGTACTTGTTGTTTTATGTTGATGACATATTGATAGCTTGCAGAAACATATCAAAAATAAACATATTAAAAATTGAGCTTAGTGGTGAATTTGAGATGAAGAATCTCGGTATTGCAAAGAGGATTTTAGGTATGGGTATATACTGGGATAGAGAAGAGGGAAGATTGAATTTGTCACAGAGAAAACACATTAAGAAGGTGTTGGAATGCTTTGGTATGCAAGCATCAAAACTTTTGAGTACTTTATTGGTAGCCTATTTTAGACTTTTGACATAATTGTTACCATAGATCGAGGATGATGTGGAGCACATGTCTCGTGTTCCTTATGCTAGTGTTGTTGGCAGCATCATATATGTCATGGTGGGTACTAGGCCAGACATTTCAGATACGTTTAGTGTAGTTAGAAGATACATGGATAGACCTAGGAAGGTCTATTGGTAGGTTGTGAAATGGATATTGCAGTACTTGCACGTAATGTGGATGTTGGCTTAGTCTATGACAGAGGCAGCGACACATTTGGAAGTGTTGTTGGATATATTGATTCAGATTCTATTGGAGATCTTGATAGAAGGAGGTCCTTGATAGGTTATGTCTTTACTTTTTTTTAGAGTGTGATCAGTTGGATAGTGACTTTGCAGTCTACAGTTGCATTAATTATTACAGAGGCTGAGTACATAGTAGTCACAGAGGTGGTGAAGGAAGCTATTTGGTTACGAGATTTGGTTGGTGATCTGGGTTTGCAACAGGTGGATTTGACTATGTTTTGTGATTGCTGAAGTGCCATACACCTGACTAAAAATTAGATGTTCCATGAGAGGACCAAACACATTGATGTCAGGTTGCACTTCATCAGAGATGTGATTGCACAAGGTGTTATTACAGTGAAAACGATTGGGACAATAGAGAATCTGACAGATATGACGACTAAGGCATTCCAACTATCAAGTACAAATATTATTTGGACTTGATTGGTGTTTGCAGTTGTTGAGGCCTTTAGGGTCATGTGGAAGAGGCAAAAAAAGTAACTTGTATTGTGGAGCTTGGCGGAATTCGTGCCACGGTGGCGATTTGAGAAGTTGTGGCTTGAATTAGTCTTTGAGATGGAAGATAAATTTTTTTATCAAAGCTCCGATCGATTAAAGCTATCCAACTTAAATATTTGAGTTTTGCTAAAGAAAAACCTCGATCGAAGCACCAATCATTTGAAGCTATCCAACTCAAATAGTTGAGTTTTGCTGAAATTCAACTTCGATCGAAGGACCAATTTTTTTTTTTATCAAAGCTCGATCCATTGAAGTTACGAAGACTTAATTTTTCATGGGTTTTTTGGGCCCGTTTGCTATGTACTCTTATAGCCTATATATATGGGCATCTAAGGTTTGAAAAACCTAATGAGAAAACTCTGAAGATCTCTTGACACAAGAAAAAGAGTAGAGTGAGAGAAAACCTTGGAGCCTAGGTAAAGAGAGAACAAAAGATCTCTTATAGCCAGAAAAGTAGGAATAGATTAGCTCTGGGGCTGAAACTTGTAATCTCCTTGTTTCTCACATAGTGAAATATTTTGCCGAACCTCCACCATGGATGTAGCCTAGACTTTTAGGTGAACTACATATATCTTTGCATGGTGTGTTTACTTTTCTACAAATTTCTTGATTGATTGTTTGGTTTGATTGGTTGTGTGTTTACTTTCGCGTTTGGACACAATGAATTGGCATCTATTTTTCTCAGCAAGTTCTACTCCTTCGGACCCCCTTCCTCCTAGGTTTTGTATTTACGCTTGAGTGCTCTCAATTGGGATTTTTTGAACAAGTATTTTTGTTTGTGGCCCCTTTGCTTTGGGCTTAAACTTTGTTTATTTTGTTATGTATGGACATTTAATATGCTTTTATGTTGAAGCTGATCAAATCATTTAAATGATGATTAGATTTTGATGATATAATGGTTGTTGCTATATCATTAGGCATTCGGCTATTTGATCTCGATAGCCTATATGTTAGGAGTTCGGTTATTTAATGCTGCTAGCTTTTTTATTAGGCATTTGACTATTTAATGTTGATATCCTCTATGTTAGGCATTCGACTATGTGATTCTACTAGCCTCTATATTAGGCAATCAACTATTTGATGTGTTGGGATTTGTGTTAAGCGTTCGACTATGTGATGCCGCTAGCCTCTATGTTAAGCGTTCGACTATGTGATGCCGCTAGCCTCTATGTTAGGCATTCAGATTTTTGATGCTATTACCCTCTATGTTAGGCATTCGACTATGTGATGTTGCTAGCCTCTTGTTAGGTGTTCGAATTTTTAATGTCGTTAGCCTCTATGTTAGGCGTTCGACTATGTGATGCCGCTAGCTTCTATGTTAGGCGTTCGGCTTTTTTATGTGGTTGACCTCTATGTTAGGCAATCGGCTATGTGATGCTGCTAGCCTCTATGTTAGGTGTTTGGCTATTTTACGACACTAGCCTCTATGTTAGGCGTTCAGCTAAGAGTGTTTTGATTATCTTTAACATTTTTACTTTAGCTAAGGAAATAAGATATCACTCAAGCAATATTATGTGTTGAACAATTGAGAGAGTTAACTTTCTTAAAAAAGGTAATTAGATAACAAATCTTTATTGATTTTAGGGGTTACTCTGCCTTAATATAACAATCGATAGCTACTTTCTTCACTGTGCGAAACTATATTTTGCTAATGAAAAGTAACATGAGTTTTTTTTTTTTTTTGGAAAGGCCTAAACATAATACCTTTTAAGATGTATTACATTCCATGGCTTAGCTACTATTCCTCCCTGGAGACTCTAAAAGCGATAAGCTCCTTTTTTGATCACTTCGATAATCTGATAAGGCTTTCTCTGAGCTTAAAGCTTTTATCCTCGACCTTCTTGTCATAATTGTTTTTGATCTTCTAATAATAAGACGCTAGCTTGATTGTGGTCAATTCTCTTCGTTCTTCCAACAAATTAAGATTTTGTTCTAATTGTCAATCGTTGTTTGCTCCCTCTCACACGTGGGTTTTCATAGTTGGGACTGCTAATTTCGTTGGAATTACAACTTCTGTTCCATATGCTAGAGCTAACAAACTCTCCCCTGTTGGCGTCTTGGGGTGGTTCGACAACCCCAGAGGACGTTCAGCAACTCTTGTAGCCACTTTCCTTTATTACAAACACACACACACACCGATGGAACCGGAACCGTAGTGAACCGAACCGAACCATTCACTACAGTTCCAGATCCAAATTTTAGGAACCGTTAGAATATATATATATATATACATATATCTATAAAGTATAAAATATATAATATATAAATAAATACTAATACTTTCTAAATTCTAGTGTTCTATTTATATATAAAGTATAAAATATATAATATATAGATAAATACATTTAGCTACTAAGTTTTAATGTTCTATATATTTATCTAATATAAGATATATAAATAAATACTAATAGTTTCTAATATATTGTTATAACTAGGGATGCATGATGTTGTTTTAAAAGTGTAAAATAACTTGCAAGTGTATGAATCTATTGAAGTATAAATCAGCAGGAATGAGGTCGAACCCAAGGAAATGCTTTAAGAAGAAAAATGAATACAAATTCAAATTAATTTAAAACTAATCTAGTTTAAACAAAAGTTAGTTGATTTGAGAGAGACTAAACTAACATACAAATAAAATAACACGATTGAAATCAAATAAAGAAAATAACTAAGGTGTCAGATTCCACCACCATTAAATCTATAAAACTTCTAATATTCATTTATTAATTCTCAAATTTAGTGTAGCAATCAAGAAATCAATTTATTGCTTACTGAAGATTTAACAATAAAGCATTATGAAAAATATATCAAAAATGTAGATTGTCCTTCGCTTCATTAGTGTAAAATTCTAAGTATCTTATGAATCCAATTTAATGAAAAACATAAAATCAAATATTATCACTTTTAAGAAATACAAACTCAAGCTTAGATTAATTATAATATTTTCTAACAACCACACATACATGATATAGATGGTGAAAGAACTATAAAATAATTAATCACAAGAAACGAAAATCATAAGCATTTAAATCATACACTTCATTAATGGAGGTTTCTTCCTCAACCCTAGTTGAGGAGTTTAGAGTGCATTTAGTAACGAAAACTTTTTTTTTTGCGCTCGGAAGAAAACATAAATATATTTTTGTTTTTCTGGGTGGAAACAAAAAACAGAAATAGCCTTCATTAAAAACTTCTTGTTTCTACATTTTTAAGAACAAAAAATAAAAAATAGTGTTTAGTAGCACATATGTTACCAGCTGTGAACCAAATCATTCTACTCCAAACAACCCACAACTAAACCCACTAAGTAGCCCAAACTCAATTCAAGACCCATTTCAGCTCAAGCCCATACACTATAGCCATTCACCTCCAAAGTCAGCCTTTACCCATGCCCAAGCCCAAGCCCATAGAAGACCCCATCTTCTTCACTCGCACCACTACCTAAACCAAACAATCACTAATCCTATTTCTCTACAATTGAAACTGACGACCTAAAATAAGGAGGCCAATGAAGTAATGCAAGAAACAAAAGCAACCACCATCCTCCCTCACCTACAACCCACCATTGCCACCCGTCATCACCTCTCTCTCTCTCTCACACATACACATAATTTCCTGATGTGTTTTCTTCTTTTGTTCAATTGGATCTCACTCATAGCCTTTAGATCGAAATTAGAAGAGATGAAGACCAAGTTTTGGGAAGGGGTTAACTGAAAATGGTGAGAAATTCTCTATTTCTTCCTCTCCTCTAATTGGCACTCTGTAAATCCCCATTGCCACCACCGTCATCAGCCCTCCACCTCCACTCCTACGCAAAATTTCTACAACTCCTAACCCAAATCACCACCAGTAATTTTGGTCCAGTGAAGAGAGAAGCACAGAGAAGAAGAAGAGAAGATATAGTCAAAATCATTTGGTGCAGCGATGAAAAGAATAAAAGAGTCGGGCTCTGCTACAGTAGAAGAAACGTTCCCTTTGCTACAGTATAAAAACAAGAGAAACATCTTTTTTTTTTGTTTCCTTTCCATTAACAAAAATGAGAACATTTTTATAACAGAGAACAAAATTAGTTTTACTAAACATATTTTTTGTTTTTGTTTTTGCCTTTTCAGATGATGGGAACAGAAAAATAAGAAATATTCCTGTTACCTAACGAACCCTTAGTTACACATGGTTGAAGAAGATAACAAATAAATAAAAGACATAATGAAATAAACTGATTGTCTCTGTCTTCTTTGCCCTGGCCTCCACTTGTTTTTCTCCTCCCCTTAATCCTACTCATCTCTTTCTCTTATATAGAGGTCCTCTAAGGTGTTCTCCAAGTAAAAGAAAATAGGAAAGTGTTTAGGAGAAAATCTGCCAGAATATTTTCTCTGAATTGAAATTCAATTTTGACCATGAATTATTACGATTCACAAAATTTTCGTGAAATACAAATATGTCCAGAATCAAATTTCGTTTAAATTTAATAGGAATTGAGTCAATTTGACACTTGAAAATAAGAGTTTTGGGCCGTTTTTCAAAATGAGATTAAAACTGGATTATGTACAGAATTGGACTTCAGCCCAGAATCTCCTTAAGCAGTTATAATTCTCTTGAGCTACTTCCTTGGGCTGTTTTGAGTTAAAATATGGAGTTTAATGGATCAATTTGATATAGGCTTCATATAACCCTCTTGAATGTCTTCTTTAAAAGCCCAAAAATCATGGTTTTAATTGAAATAATCATTAAGGCCCTGAAAATATAGAAAACACAAAAATAGAGTAAAATCACAAATAAACTATCACTAAGAGAATAAAATATGCAAATTAAGATACTAGAATGCGCAACATTCAACGCCGATCACACCCCCAAACTTACATATTGCTAGTCCTTTAGCAATAGAACAAAATAAAACTAGAACAAAAAAAACTAACTAAACTACCAAACTCCTCTTTCGTGGGAGAAACGATTGCATTTAGCATATGCAACAAGTCTTTGAACCCTTAGGTTCTCCCTAGTAGATGAGTTATAGTCTCGTGAGGGTTTTCATAAATGTTACCCACAAACATTCAAAATTTTTGTTTAAACATTAATCAAGAAGAAGACTACAATATATAGTTACAAACTTGCATTCAAGAATAACTTCAAATTTTCAAATTCCATAATTCAAAGCAATGGTCTCCATGCATAATTCACATCAACATATCTCAAAGCAACTAACTCTAGCTCCCTTGTGAAAAGTGAACTAACAGTCAGCTCATGTAGCATAACCTAGCTTCGAATATATTAAGTCACATACCCCTTCAACTCACTAGCTCCCCTTTATTGAACTCATACTTCCAAAGATGAATACATGACTTTTTTTCATTTTTTTTCTTCTTTATTAATTTATTGGTTGTGCAATGTCTTGGTCTACTAAGCTCTCTAGAAGATCCTGTAGCAAGCTTTCAGTCAGTGACTCCCAAACCAAATGGCTTTAGCGCACTAGGTGTAAAGATACCCCAAAGAACCTAATAACTCAAATCAACCAGGCTACAAATCCAGACAACTAATGCTCATCTTTTCTCACCTCTTCACTTTTGACGTGAACACTCAATGCTTAATAAGACAAGAGACTCGTTTACTCATGAAAATTATCAAATTAATTTTCTATTCATCACATATATATTTTTTTTTCATTGAAGTCAAATAAAACACATCATCGGTACTCATTCTCAAGAAATACCAATTAATATCAAGTATATGTAACCCAACCACTCAGAGCCAAAGTTTATACCCCATAAGATTATGCTAATGTGCCTGTGCGTGTGAGGAAACTAAAACCAATCACTCCAAGGTATGTCAATGCAAACAATGATTAAAATCACTAATTCAAATCATAGTTCTCAAATTTTAAAACATACCCAAGAATTAAAGCACATAAAAAGGCATCGCCTCACCCCCAAACTGAAACTATACATTGTCCTCAATGTACACCCAATAAAAGCATAGAAAAAGGTTATAACGATATTACCATGAAACCCAGAGTAGTGGAAAAAAAATAACAAACTAGTAGCATGAAGGCAATGCAAGCACTCCCCCAAACTTGGATGCGACAATCTGTCAAAACAAACCACTATACTCCAATGACCAAGTGAAAGAACATGGGTGAAAATAAATATGAAACATAAAGGAAAAATAAATTTTTTAAGCCTAATCTTCACGCGAAAATCACGGGTACTACTTTTCTCCCCATTCTCTGAACCGGTGGGCCCCAATTTTTCAAGGTGTATAGTTGATAAGATATTGATTATCTAGACATACTAACATATATAGTATAAAGGGATTGTCTTTCTTTATTAAAGTCATACTGTGTTAAAGCAATCTCAACAATATTGGGTATCAAAACCAGACTTAAATAAACGAAAATCATCAACTTTATCAATCATATCACAAATTGTAGAATTGGTACTACATACATAATCAGAGAATGCAAAGAAACAAGGATTGACACAAACTAAAAATAAAAAGACGCAAGTCCTAGAAATCCTAAAACAAATAATGTACAATAATGACCAAATAGGTCAATAATGATAAAATGGACTATAACTCAACCGATACCTTGGCTTTCCATCTTGGCTTTCCACTTTTCGGTGTCTATAAAATGGATTAAATTTAATGAAACATTTACATCCAATAAAGGATTCACATCTTTACAAGTACTATCAATATCAAAATTACAGCCAAAATTAGTTAGGCTTGCCTTTAAAGGGTCCTTATAACGAGCATGTAAAGACCCAAAATTTTTATTCATATACATATATTTTAAATTACGTTCATATTATATAATAGGCCGGTCATTATAAATTATGAAAACTTAGTTAGTAGTGGCATGACTAGTTTAGTGATATTGGGTGACCTATTAATAAAATTTTCTTTTGTTTAGTGAGACTAATGACCAATTAGTAATTTTGAAACTTTTAAAGGACAAGGGAGTAATTTACCTTGAGAGAGGGGTAGGGTTATAATATCATGTATGCAAGCGTGGGGGGAAGGGAAGAAGAATCGAGAAAACCCTTTGCTTACTCTCACTCTTCTCTTCCCTATCTAAACCTAAATACACATCTTCTACCTAGAAATTGAAAGGGTTAGAGATGGAAATCATTGGATACTCAAGGGAGGACGTTGGAGAACTCACCTAGGCCTACAAATTAACTTCATTGAAACTACATTTGGGGGGATTTTCAGAGTTTCTAGGGTTTGAGTCTTCTTACTAAGGTAGGGGTGTTCTAACTCCTTTAAGCTTTGATTTGTGAGCTGCACTTTTCTTGTGTTGTATATGACTAAATGTGTTTCAAAATTCCTCACATGAAATTGCTACGAAAGTATGTTAGTGAGGTCCTTTTTATGTATGATTGGGCATATATTTGTTATATGTATTATATATATATATATATATATATATATATATATGAGCTGATGAGTATGTAAAATTTTATGGATTTAGATGTGTTTGTAAGTGGGTCTTATTTTCTGAGTTTTGTTGATCGATTGAAGCCTTTTTGGTGATTGTGAGTTTCAGAAATAGGCCACGTTTGCATTAAAGTAGACTGTTGGATATAATCACGATTCAGGGGATTAGGTACTGTAGTGGGTTTACTAAAATAGTGGATATCAGATTTTCCTTACCTTCATGAGTCATGTCTTTGGTTCGCTACTTGTACAAGTGCTCAAACTGTTATATATATATATATATATATATATATATATATATATATATATATCCATTGGTATTGAGATATTATATGTGAACCCGTATATACATGCCCTGAGTGTGTTTGTATATATACTAAATCCAATGGTATTGAGATATTATATGTGAACCTGTATATACATGTCGTCTGTGTGTGTGTGTTTGTATATATATAAATCCATTGGTATTGAGATATTATCTGGGAACATGTATATACATGCCATGTGTGTGTGTTTGTATATATATATATATATGTGTGTGTGTGTGTGTGTTAGATTGCATAATTGAAATTTGGGAATGGTTAAATTAGGTATAGCTATGTGTGACTGTACACCTATATTGTAGAATGCATATAGAATTTGAGGAATACATAAATTAAGGTGAGGATTGATGGTTTGTGTGTTGTGGCTGATTATGTGAGCCTAGGCCTAGTAAGGGACTGTTAGATGTAGTCTAATCCATGACTTGGGTGTGTAAATGAGTAATTAGGAAAGAAAATTTGAGTTTGACAGTGAGAGCAACCAGGCTGTGTTAGAAGTAGCCTCTTATTGTTTTTCTAATCTAATTTTTGCAGTTATATATAATTGAATTATAATATATCTTTTTTTTTATTTATAGATTCTAGTTTGGATAGTTTCTTGTGTAAGGATAAATTTGATACTATGAGTATGTTCAATTGGGATTAATTGCTTAGCCACATGCCTTGGACACGTTACAACTAGCTGTGTGCACATGGATACAAATGGGTCTGTGTATTAATTGATGGGTATTGAACATTCTTCCAGCCTTCCTTATTTCATTTAACTAAATGTAAAAAAAAATATGTGAAACAAAATAGCCTTGAACAGTAGGAGTTCAATTCTTGATATGCATATGTATATATTTGCATATAGGATGTGAATAAATTTTGAATGATTGTTTACACCTTGCATTAATAAATGTATACTTATATGCACGAAATCTAGATTGCCTTGTTGCATGCATTGTGAGAGTGAGACCTCAAAATAAATTCTTCCTTTTGTTATGGCATGTGTTATGGAATTAGTACATATGGTATTCTATGTTCAATTTTGAAAAAGAAAAATTGATTTAGTTGACGGGATTGTGCTAGAAAATAAAAGGAAAGTACCTTGAACTTGGCTAAATGGTGTCGGATTCCATCGGGTTAGTAGCCCCTAAACCGGTAGTGCTACGTGGCTTGTTTTAAACAAGTGCACGAAATTTACGTGAATTACCTTGTGTTAGTGCACAAAAACCTACGTGGCTTACTTTCGTAAGTGCACGGAATTTACGTGATTTATTTCGGTAAATACACGGAACTACGTACAACGCCCGAAATTATATGCTTTGAATTATGATTTATATTTCTTTGAAAATGATGGGATAAAATATGATTATTTTCTTGAATGTCGAAGTTGAAAATTGCTTGATCCGTTATTACTTGATCATATGGCTTTAACTGTGAATATAAATTAATGTATTTGTTTTACTACTTACTAGCATGTTATATCATCGTATATTTGTGCAAGTTGTAGCATCCCATAAATTACTGTTTAACTTAGTTAGAGTACCATCTACGGAGCTTTTTTAAAGAAGCTCACCCCCCTCCCCAGATTTTGCAGATGCGAGAGCTGATGCCAGTAAGCAGATAGCCTAGTGTGAGGACGTGAAGATGTAACTTATTATTTTAATTCCGATTTGAGAAAATTTTGAATCTAAAATGATTTTCTCGAAATTCTTTTTCCAATAAAGTTATTTTATCCAAAGGTTTCAAAATTTCCAAGTCCAATTATATATATATATATATATATATATATATATATATTAAAAAAAATCATTCTCTTTCCATTGACTAGGTTCTTGGCACCAGATATTGAATTGGTTTTTATTTTATTTTATCACAAACCAAGTTTTGGAAATCGGGGCGTGACAAATTGGTATCAAAGTTATAGGTTCGAACACCTTAGGACAACAGGTAAGGGTTTGGACCATGTGATTGTTTGAAAGTGTGTGTTTAAATTATCATTGCATTATTTCATGAAACGTGTTATGTGTTATGTGGAATATATGAACATGTTACATGCTAAGTGATGAACCTAACTCCTTGTGCACAATAGGCTTACAAACTAACATTATAGTTGTGGTTGGACAATTTCATTATAATCTTATAGAGTTATGCCGCCGCGTAGAGGTAGAGGGAGAGGGAGAGCAGCCCCGATACCGCATGTACCCATTGACGGTGCACAACTCGTGAGAGATATGGTAGTAGCCATACAATAAATTGCTTGGGCTATGAGACCCAAGATCAAGCTATGGGCCTAGCAAATAGGGTGACAGTGGCATTGCAGGCATTTAAGAAGTTGAGTCCCCCCATATTTCCTGGTGGATCAAAACCGATGGCGGCAGAGAATTGGTTAAAACAAATTAAAAAGGGGCTTAATGTGTTGCAAATTAAGGTAGATTTGAGAGTCACTATTGCCTCATACCACTTCTTAAGAGAGGCAGCTCAATGGTGGGAGATGATTGAGGGTACTCGTGATGTTACTACCATAGAGTGGGATGTTTTTGAGCAGTTTTTTCTAGACAAATATTTTCCAGAGGTTATGAGGGTGGCAATGATGGAGGAGTTCTTGGGTTAGGAACAACATGACATGACAGTGATCCAATACGAGGCAAAGTTCACGTCATTGTCCTACTTCACACTAGAGTTGGTGGTAACTGAGGACAAGAAGTCCGTATGGTTTGAGAGGGGACTCAGGGAGGCTATCAGGAGTAAGATTATATCTTTGAAAATTCGTGTCTACTCAGAGTTGGTTGAGAGATCCATGATCATTGAGAGGAGTCTAGAGAAAACCAGGAGGTTCTGGGAATCCAAGTCCCGGTCTAAGAGCTCTAGTTTGCAAACCGAGAGTCGCCCTATGAAGAAGCAGCAGGGAAGTGCTTCATATTCTTTGGGGCAGCAACAGGTACAGTTGGCATCACCAGCTTCTATGTCTAGGAGGTCTTCACTGGGACAAGTGGTGTGCCACCATTGCCGCCAATCGAGCCATTACCAATTTGACATAAATTCCTAAGCACTCACCATCCTATCTATCCCTTTCTTCAATATGGATTGATTGGTTGAGTTTTCAGAGGTATGACTTGCTTGCTTGAGATGTTTCTTTGAATTTGAACGACATTGTAAGCTTGAAGGCTTCCTTTTTGGCGTTTCGTCAATTTTCGTACACTTGAATATGTATGATAATTCTTTGAGCTTGAAATGTTGGAATTAGATTTGTTTTCTTGAGTCTTGTCTTTGAATTTAATCACTAGCATAATCACTCAATGTAGACATTAGTGGTAAAGACACCATTAATGGTTTGTAGTCATCAAAATTACTAGATTGCCCTTAGGTCAACACATTTGGGTCAACAAGTTTCAAATTCCAAGTTATTATATTGTCAAAGGAGTAATTTCCAAAATAGTGAGACTAAGTTTCACAACAGGACAACAACTGTCTAAAAAAGATCAAGAAACTAAAGCTTATGCTTTAGAAAATGGGTTTTTATCAAGTTTTTAGTATCATACAAAAGAAGATATAGAAGGAATGCCAGCATCCATCCAAGAACCTTGTGAGAACTTCAAACCAAAGCATCTGCTTCATATATCATGAAAATAACTTAAAAGAAAGAAAACTTGAATGTATCAGTGATCGTGATATTAAAGTAAATCGAGCTATAGGGATAACATGATCCAGAAAAAAGATCGAAGAATCATAGATGTCACAAAAAAAATGGACAGTATATTTTTTGGAGAAAGGATAATAATTCAAATTTCAACATTTTTTTTAATTAACAAGAGTAATTAAACAGGATTGAGTAGTTTCCACTTGAGAAATCTTGAATAATTAAGGTGGTAGCGGATTCTTGAGAAATCTTGAATAAGTTCTGTAGCATGGATGAGTTTTAAAGATTCATGGTCATTTTGTGTATTAAGCATGTCTGAATTGTGGACTAAATGCTTTTGAGTTGTATGTAATGATGTAAATCTTGAGAACTTGAATGTTGGAATGTATGCCATGTATATATATGCAATTGAAGTTGGGGGCCATAAGCACATATATGATAATTCTTCTATTATTTACATGTATACAATTATAGCATTTTGGGTTTGAGTTGCATTATGATTATATAC
Organism: Cornus controversa; assembly: GCA_026545225.1. Taxonomy (NCBI): domain Eukaryota; kingdom Viridiplantae; phylum Streptophyta; class Magnoliopsida; order Cornales; family Cornaceae; genus Cornus; species Cornus controversa. Next base: position 10,546,314 of record CM048848.1, on the reverse strand, counting down.
CATGTATGTAAGCAAGGTTTATATGAGAAAATGATAGATTGCGATGTCCCATTGAGTTGGAATTAGATAAGTGGCATTACATATGGTTAAATGTGATAAGTATCAAATTTTAGGGGCTTTTGGTTGCCTAGTGGGCTCTATCAGCCGACCGGCTGACCTACGAAATGGATTCCAGAGAGTGGGAATTTTGGGTTCAAGAAAATGGTCATTTTGATCGACCGAAAAGTGTCTTCAACAGACTGAAACAAAGGTTTTAGCCAACTGATAGAGAGTCCATCAACCGACCGAAATTGATAAAGTGTAAGAAATTGATATGTTAAGGTCTAGTTGAGCAATGATTGAGGATGTATAGGCTAGGGATGAGCTTGTAATATGAATGGTGAACTCATGCTTTTATAGTGTGCATGGGATTAAGCTTCTGCTAAGATATGTTATTAAAAAGAGAGATTAAAACCCAAGTTTTCCATATAAGAACTCAGGGTGGACTGGTTAAGTTTCTGCGAGAGATGGTCTCGGTGGTTCAGATCAGAGCTGAGGGTCAGAATAGTAATTGTCGCGGTTGTCCTGAGACATAGGATAATAACTGGGCGAATGTGACACCTCATAACTCAGAGTTTGGGCCTGAATCGAGGCGTCTTTGGTAGGACGAAGTTTAGGGCATGACAGCTTGGTATTAGAGCGCCTAGGTTCGAATACCTAAGGATGAAGGTTAAGGGGCAAACGGTGATTTGGTTGATAGCTTGTTGTCATAACTAGCTAGGTTTACATACTTAGGGAAAGGTCGAATCGTGTATAGATTTAGAACAATTTGTTAGTTGATAGGTTAATATCATTATGATTAGGTTAAAAACTTAAGGATGTTGGGTAGATATGACTTAGTCAAATTGATACTTGAAGTGCACATGCTATGTGATTATCTGATAACACGTATAAGTGTTATGTGTTAATTGTTATGTAATAACTTGTTTACGTGCTATGTGTTATGTGATAACATGCTTACTTGATAACGTGTTTATATGTTTGTTTAATGTGTATAACATGTCGAGTGAGTAATATGAGATGTTTAATTGTGATTAATTAATCTTTTGGCCATAGGTATAGTACTATGTATGCTAGGGAGAATAGACCGGAGGAAAAGGAGGGTTGAGAACAGAGTAAGAATGCGAGTGATTCTTTTGAGGAACAAGCAAAGAAGAAATGAAATATTAGTCCTTCACAATCGAGGAAATCAATAGGACAACAGACAATACATTCTACACCAATGATTGCTATGCATGTGGGATTTACCAAGGCTGAGGTAATGTGTTACAGGTGTGGACAGCCGGGACACCACAAGTCTAAATGTCATACGAATCAATCTACTTCTAGAGATTATTTTGGGTGTGGCCAATCAAGATATAGGGTGAGGCATTGTCCACAATAAGGTGGGGGTGTTAAGAGTGGGCAAGGTTCACAACAAAGGTCGGCTCAACCCTCAACGACATCGACAGGTTTTGGAACACCACTCCCACCACAACCAGTTATAATTATTAACAGTACACGACTTGTTGGGGGTTATACCCCAGGTGTGCCTATACAACATTCTAGTTTTCGTGATGGTGGAAAATAAGAGCAGATGGTTCAAGGCAGGATGGATGCCATTACTTCTGTGGAGGTTTTAGCTGAACCTTCAGTGCTTCAAGGTATATTTCTGGGTGATAGTTTATGGGCTAATGTTTTGGCTTATTTTGGTGCATCCTTTTTACTGCTGCATCATTTGCATGAGCATTGGGACTAGAGGTTAGACGATTGTATAGGATTACCGGTGTTGATATATCAGTCTGTGGTATTGTGATTTTAGACAGGGAATGTCAGGGATGTGATATTAGAGTAGCCGGATGGACACTTAGATTTGATTTCATCTTCTTTTGAAATAGAAGATGGGTGACTATATATATCAGAGAGAGACGTGTTTGATTTATGTGAAATGGATTATGAGGGGAATGGTAAGTGTTAGACAGAATGCTTGAATGGATGATGAGTTGTATAGTGGGGAGAGTTTAGACAGATAATATTAAATTTTGAGGAAAGGGTAAATATCACTGACACCCCCTGAGATTTGATATATTGACACACAACTACAACTTTGTTAATTTTCGTTATCAACACCCTCTGTGGTTTGTGCCGTATATCTCACACATCCTCTTTGACCAAAAGTACACCATTTCAGAGCACTTTTGACAGTGAAATGATCATGCTGTCCTTTGACTTCCGACCTAACCCATTTGAATACTAAATTTACCAATTTAACCCTATCTAATGGACCAAAATATCCCTATGAATATACATATATAAATATACTATAATATATGTAATCTATATATAATTATTTATTTTCATAAATAATAATGTTAACATAAAATAAAAAAGTAATTAAATCTCTCTTTCTTTTTCTCTATCTATATATATATAGTATACTATAATATATATATTACCTATATATATAATTATTTATTTCCATAAATAATAATGTTAACCTAAAATAAAAATTAATTAAAATTTTCTTTCTTTTTCTCTATTCATCTATATATACACACTATAATATATATAACCTAATATATATAATTATTTATTTTCATAAATAATAATATTATTAGTTACCAATGCAAATTATCATGAAGCGTATTGTGGTCATTTTTCTATTATGATATTTTTATATTAAAATACATTTAAATAATCAGGGGCAATCAAGACATTTCACATATTAAAAAAATGAAAAAGCTGACATGGGATATTAGTGATGAAAATTCACAAAGTTGTAGTTGCATGTCAATACATCAAACCTCAGGGGGTATTGGTGATATTTACCCTTAAGGAAAAAAATGAGATATAGTTGTTTTTTGAAATAATTGGTGAGGCATTTGATGTGTTTGATAGGATTGTGAAATCGGTATGGTGTGTATATAGATGATATTCTTGTCTTTTCAAAAGATAAGAAGTCCCAACATCTAACTAAAGTGGTTCAAGCCATAAAATAACATGATATCATTATCAATGAAAAGAAAATAATACTTGAAACCGAGAAAATAGATTTTTTAGATTTAGCTATTGATAATGGAAAAATTATACTTTAACCACATGTGTTAGAGAAGCTTAATGGTTTTTCAGATAAAATTGAAGATGCCAAGCAATTTAAAAGATTTTTAGGATGTGTGAACTATATAAGAGATTATCTCCCAAATATAGCTCAATACACTCTAAGTTTAATCAAAAAACTTAGAAAAGGAGAAAAATGAGTGTTCAGTCAAACTGACATTCAAAAAATAAAAGAGAAAGGAATTAGCCAACAATCCGGAAAAGCTAAAACTTCCTAGAGAAAATGAATTTTTAATAGTCGAAACAGATGCTTCAGATACAAACTAGAGTGGGATCTTGAAACAAGAAGTCCAGGCACTATTTTATAAAGAGTTTGGAAGTGTGTTTCAGGAACATTCAAACCAAGCGAGTTAAACTATACTCCTATGGAAAAAGAGATCCTTGCTATAAAAACAACCTATTTAATTTTGAGATTTTTATAAGACCTTAAAGATTTCTTATTAGAACTAATTGTAAGTATTTTACAACTTTTATGAAGTCTAATTTTAATATGTGTATGAGCAAAGGAAGGTTCTGCGATGGAGACAATGGTTTCCTAATTTTTGATTTGATGTTGAATATATTGCAGGAGCAACCAATTGTCTACCAGATGATTTAACACGAGAGATGGCTTGCACACTCCATGACAATTCTATCAAGAACAAATTTGGCAATAGCCAAAATAAACCAGTTATTCATCGGGATAAAAATAGAGCACTTGTATCATTACATTCCTTGGACTATAAAAGGCGAACAAGTTGAAAAACTTCCATTAGATATATTATTATCTTTTGGAGAGCTTAGTTTGAAAAGGGTTACAAACCCAAAAAAATTAGTTTAAAACAAATGATAAACATTGGATGTTTTCAAAAAAGCTCTTAAGCTCCACTTAGGAACGATTTAGGCAACAAAATGCTAAGAAAATACTTACTACACTTAAAAGTAACCAATAAGTATATTACTATAATCCAGAGAGAATGTAGAAGACTAAATGCCTTATAAACAAACAGGGTTACACCTGAAACAACAACCTTCGCAAGAAGAAAATGCTATTTAAGAGCCAAAAGTTTGGACCACCTTATCAATGGAATCTACAAATTTAATTCATCAAAAAGCAGAAATAGATCTTCCCAAGCACATATTCCTAAAAATTATAGGAACACCAACTAGTACCCATTAGTAATGGCGTGAGTTTACTTGAAAATTTTGAGAGTTTCAAATTCCAAGTTCTTATATTGTCAAAGGAGTAATTTCCAAAATAGTGAGACTAAGTTTCACAACTGAACAACAGCTACCTAAAGAAGATCAAGAAACTAAAGCTTATGCTTTAGAAAATAGATTTTTATCAAGTTTTTAGTATCATACAAAAGAAGATATAGAAGGAATGCCAGCATCCATCCAGGAACCTTGTTAAAAATTCAAACCAAAATGTTCGCTTCATGTTGAGGTCATAACTACAACACCTAAATGAGACGAAATTAATTATTATCCCTCAATTCATCTTGTAAGACTACACTCAGCACCACAATGGTTAGGAAGTATTATAGATGAAAATAAGTTAAAAGAAAGAAAACCTGAATATATCAATGATCATGATATTAAAGTAAATCGAGCTACAGGGATAACTATGATCCAGAAAAACATTGAAGAATTATGGACGTCACAAGAAAAATGGACAACCATATTTTTCAGAGAAAGGATAATATTTCAAATTTCAGCATTTCCAAATGAAAAAAAAATTGAAATAACAAGAGCAATTAAACAGGGTTGAGTAGTTACCACTTGGGAACCAAAGAAATACTCGAAGCCATAAGTAAATACATAGATAAACAAAGACTGAACTGTGGAATGGACATTATGGATGACGATAATGCATTAGATAACATTGGAAATCAGAATCTAGATAATATGATGGAGTATTAGTTGTCTCTCATATTAACTTTTCACGTACTGCAACAGATTTCATCCAAAGCAGATGGAGCCAAAGGAATCTTCTTTATCCTGAGTGCTTTGTAAGCTTTTTCTAAAAGTAGAATAAAACAAGTCTTTGCTTTTACAGTGTCAATAATGTAAGGAATCAAACAAGATTGTATAACAAGATTTCTTATTAGAACTAATTGTAAGTATTTTACAACTTTTATGAAGTCTAATTTTAATATGTGTATGAGCAAAGGAAGGTTCTACGATGGAGAAAATGGTTTCCTAATTTTTGATTTGATGTTGAATATATTGCAGGAGCAACCAATTGTCTACCAGATGATTTAACACGAGAGATGGCTTGCACACTCCATGACAATTCTATCAAGAACAAATTTGGCAATAGCCAAAATAAACCAGTTATTCATCGGGATAAAAATAGAGCACTTGTATCATTACATTCCTTGGACTATAAAAGGCGAACAAGTTGAAAAACTTCCATTAGATATATTATTATCTTTTGGAGAGCTTAGTTTGAAAAGGGTTACAAACCCAAAAAATCAGTTTAAAACAAATGATAAACATTGGATGTTTTCAAAAAAGCTCTTAAGCTCCGCTTAGGAACGATTTAGGCAACAAAATGCTAAGAAAATACTTACTACACTTAAAAGTAACCAATAAGTATATTACTATAATCCAGAGAGAATGTAGAAGACTAAATGCCTTATAAACAAACAGGGTTACACCTGAAACAACAACCTTCGCAAGAAGAAAATGCTATTTAAGAGCCAAAAGTTTGGACCACCTTATCAATGGAATCTACAAATTTAATTCATCAAAAAGCAGAAATAGATCTTCCCAAGCACATATTCCTAAAAATTATAGGAACACCAACTAGTACCCATTAGTAATGGCGTGAGTTTACTTGAAAATTTTGAGAGTTTCAAATTCCAAGTTCTTATATTGTCAAAGGAGTAATTTCCAAAATAGTGAGACTAAGTTTCACAACTGGACAACAGCTATCTAAAGAAGATCAAGAAACTAAAGATTATGCTTTAGAATATAGGTTTTTATCAAGTTTTTAGTATCATACAAAAGAAGATATAGAAGGAATGCCAGCATCTATCCAGGAACCTTGTGAAAAATTCAAACCAAAACGTTCGCTTCATGTTGAGGTCATAACTACAACACCTAAATGAGACGAAATTAATTATTATCCCTCAATTCATCTTGTAAGACTACACTCAGCACCACAATGGTTGGGAAGTATTATAGATGAAAATAAGTTAAAAGAAAGAAAACCTGAATATATCAATGATCATGATATTAAAGTAAATCGAGCTACAGGGATAACTATGATCCAGAAAAACATTGAAGAATTATGGACGTCACAAAAAAATTGGACAACCATATTTTCCGGAGAAAGGATAATAATTCAAATTTTAGCATTTCCAAATAAAAAAAAGAATTGAATTAACAAGAGCAATTAAACAGGGTTGAGTAGTTACCACTTGGGAACCAAAGAAATACCCGAAGCCATGAGTAAATACATAGATAAACAAAGACTGAACTGTGGAATGGACGTTATGGATGACGATAATGCACTAGATAACATTGGAAATCAGAATCTGGATAATATGATGGAGTATTAGTTGTCTCTCATATTAACTTTTCATGTAATACAGCAGATTTCATCCAAAGCAGATGCAGCCAAAGGAATCTTCTTTATCCTGAGTGCTTTGTAAGCTTTTTCTAAAAGTAGAATAAAACAAGTCTTTACTTTTACGGTGTCAATAATGTAAGGAATCAAACAAGATTGTATAAATGTTTAGAGTGCAAAGTCTATAAAAAGACTTGTTGTAAGCATCGAAAACCAGAGAGTGAGAGTGAATATTGTAGTAAGGCTTTCCTTCAAACCTATGTGTAATAAGATTTTCTTTCAAGTTTGTGTTCCGAGTGTTTGAAGTGTTGTAATAAAATAGTGTGTTTTTATACCGCTTTAGAATACTTCATAGAAAACCTTGAAGCAAGCTACCTTCTAGTTCTTGTATCTTGTGAATTCCTATTCCTTATTCATTAACTCAGTAAGCCGTTGAGTATTGTTGTAAGAGTGTTTAGAACAGTTCTCCAGCAGAAAAAGTCTAATCAAGTGGTGGTTGCAGTTCGAAGAGCCAAAGGCCAACTTCTTAAAGGTTAGTAAGTATTTTGCAGGAGGGTGGTGGATCTATATTAAAATTTTATTGATATTTTGATGTATTTTTATTATTATATATATTTATTTTTGGGCTACTGTAATAATATTATAAATTCTTGTGCTGACAAAAAAAAAAAAAAAAGTAAAAAAGGTACATAAATAATGAGAGTTTGTTGGTAAAATTATACTTGAGTGTTGGTTGTTGACTCTGAATTCATGACAATACAGTATTATAGCATCCAAAACTACATGTATTCATAATTGTCCCTGTATATTATAATATGTATACAGTATATATATATATATATATATATATATATATATCATTGTCTAATGTGTGTACACACACACATAGTCACATGTGGCAACCAATGTCAATATCTAATGTGTGGTTGCATTAAGTAAATGTGATGCATGTGTAAAGAAAGTCAAACGCGGTTCCTCGTTTTGTCTCCCAACGCGTAGTCTGTCTTTCTAATTTATACCAAACGCTTTCACATCATCTTCTTAATTAAAAATGCCCTCAAATTTCCGTTCAATTTAGTACTACACCAACCGTACTGTTTTGGTATGGACTATGCATATTTTTTATTGTTTTCATTTCAAATTGTTCACCAAAGTTACCCAAATTCTCAATAGTCATCGAATCTTCAGCTACAGTAAAACTTTTATAAATTAATAAGTGATAGGGTCACATAAATTTCATTAATTAAAGCATATATTAATTTATGCTTCTCAGTAGTCATTGAATCTTTAGGTGCAGTAAAATCTCTATAAATTAATAACGGTGGGATGACATAAATTTTATTAATTAAACGAGATATTAATTTATCGATAAATTAATAAGTTATTAATTTAACAAGATATTTTATATACATTTTTGTTTGTCAAAACAAGAGTTTATTACTATTATTAGGGTAAAGTGTAAAAAATATTCTCACTATCTACCAAATGTGCAAAAATCTCTCAGTTGTGCAAAAAAATCTCTCACTATTTACAAAATGTGCAAACAATGACATTTTGTCAATTTAACAACTAACACGTCTAAAACAATCTTACATTCTAGTGTCATGATTGGATGTCCAAAAACGATTCATCTGAATCTTAATTTCTTATTTATTTTAAAAAAATGTGCAAATACTCCCTTATTTTCACCTATCGAGCCCATTTGAAATAATAAAATAATTAAAATATATTTTTAGTTAATATAAAAATATAAAATATTGCATCCAAACATGGCACAAGGGTTTTAAAGACTGTGATGGGCATTTTGGTCATTTAAAAAATAAATTTTGATGAATGGGAGTGTTTGCATAGATTGTAAAAATGCAAGGGAGTTATATGCATATAATAAATTGTTGAGGTTTTTCTACACATTTTGTATATAGTGGAGTGTTTTTTGCACTTTACCCTTATTATTAACCTTGTTAAATTTATTTCTCAAGAAAAGACGAGCAACACTAGATTCATATTTCATAATCAGTCTTATATGTACTTCTTATCACATTATTAAATTATGTAATAAGCAAGACTTATAGAAACCTATAAGAAAATTTCTAAAATGTATTATCTTATAAATTTAACAAAATTATTAATTTAGTACATTGACCCAAGTCGACACTAACATAATTTATTATTTAAAAGAGATTATTAATTTATAGAGATTTTACAGTATATCTATAATTAAAAAGGCAAACACAAGTATGCATATGCTACAAATAAGTATATATATAATTAATCTAATGTAACTTTATTTCTAAAGTTCTTAATTACCATCTATGTGGAGAGCTATTTAGCCATTTGCAAGAGATTAACACAGATTTTTTTTTTTTTAAGAGAGTTAATAATCAATAATTATTAATTTATAAATAAATTAATCTCATGCTTAATTAATAAAATTTATGTAGTTGCAATGCTATTAATTTATAAAGGTTATATACTCTAGATCTTAATACATAATAGAGTAGATAACATGATGAGCCTCCATCTATAAACACAAGAGTAAGATCCTTTGGAAATAAGTTACAAGGCCAAAATCAGTAACATGTAACATTGGGCCCAAAATAATATACCAAACATCAATAAGGCCCAAGCCCAAATAATTTCAACACTACAATTAATACTTAATCATATGCTTATAAATAAGAACTTAATTAAAGTGGTATTTCCTTGAGAAGGTTGAGAGTTCAATTACCAGATAGAACCCAAAAAAAAAAGTACCAAATAGAACAAATAAGTGTTTGTGTGTGTGTGTGTGTGTGTGTGTGTGAGAGAGAGAGAGAGAGAGAGAATTATCTATGGAAAATAATAATAATAATATTATTATTATTATTATTATATAGGGGCTTATAATCTCTGACCCAACCAGTTTGGGCATGAATAACGGCCCAACTGGCTACATTAGATTTCACCTTCAAATGGCTACATCAATTACAACTATGTATAATATATAAACTTGAATTACGTATAGAAATATATGTATAAAGACAAGGACAAGAAAAATAATTAATTTTAACTCGCATGGGTGCCCCAGTAAATAAGGAGTCTCCTGAGACAAACAGTGAGCTCGGACATCCTAAATTTAATTCCCACCATGCCCAAACACATATGCGTTTAAATAATATGTGTGGTTTGCTGGTGATTGTCCATTTTCAAAATAAATAAATAAAAATAGCTAACTCTAATCTTCAATTTGAACAAGAAATGACTAAAATACCCTTACTTTATAAATAATTAATTAAAAAAAACTAAAAGGGTACTTTTGAGTTTTCAAAAAAGTCTGGCATCATCAATTTGCAATATGAGGCAATTTGCTCCAAATTTTAAAATTATATGAATTTACATGCACATTTCCTATATAACGGAGGATTTTATGCACTTTACCCGAAATAAAAATGCATTACTTTGATATTTAATTTTAATTAATTGGTGATACTATGTCATCCATATTCGAAAAGCATTAAAATAATTTTTCATACATGGAGTCCCTGAAAACTTGAGCTTTGCTTTCTTTATTCTTATGTTACCAGAAAAAAACGTAAAATTTTCTCTCTTTATTTCAATTAGAAAAAAAAAAACAAAGGCTGGCCTGTTTGTTCAGGAAGTCCTTGTTAATTTTCTTGTCCAATATAAAATTGTGATAGGAATTCATATAAATACAGGGCATGTTTTGCATGCGTTCATGTTTTCCGATTTTATTTTTGTCACGACTATTTTGAATGGTAATCAAAAACATGTTTTGAAATGAAACTGTGTTTTAATTTTTTTTTAATTTTAATTTTTTCTACTATAATAGCTGAAACACAATAAAAATATGAAAATGATATTTTCAATTTCGATTCAAACTTTTTAAACATTTTGACACTATTCAAAATACAACGAACGGTATCAAACATATTTTATTTCCACTATATCAAAATAAAACAAATCAGAAAAAACAAAAACAAAACGACTTCATGGCCATACTGATTATGCGTTGAGACTACTGTACCGAAATAAAACAAAGACAAAACAAAACGAGTTCATGGCCATATTGATTATGTGTTGAGACTAATGATAGAATTTTGTCTTTAACAATCACTCGTTGGAATTATATTGTAAATATGTGCTCATTTTATTATACTTTTAAAAATAAATAAATAATTTTCCTATGAGTTTCTGCCGTCCCATCAACCATTTTAAGCACCAGTCCAAGCAATGTCCTTTCAACTGTGCATCATCTTTTAGGGGCACTTTCAATACTAAGAATAGCATCCACTATGTAGTGTGTGTGTGTATATATATATATATATATATATATACAACAACTATCTGAACTTTCTTTTTTCCGCCTAGGTAAAACTTTCTCAACTTTATAATATCATCAATGTGTGGAACACAATAACAGTAAGGAAAAGTGAGAAGATATTCAAGGTTCTTTCAGATAAAGGTGTATTGTATCCTTTGTTCTATTGGTTATTGCTGTAGCTATGGAATCAAACTTAGCCTTAAAAAGGAAAATGAGCATTAGCTGCACTCAATTTTAATTTGGATTCTCACTTTTGAGTCTTTGTCCATTGATACAACTCAAAGGTCTAATATATTTAGTGTACTTGGAATCATGTAATGTTTCGTTTCAGATAATCGATTTGATGCTCTCAAACATAGCAGAATTCTCATTTTCAATTATTGAATAATAAGAGTCTCACGTAATGCAAACTTGCATTATCTAACAATTTAAGACAAATAGTTATGTCTAAAAACTGTAATGCTTATGATTTTTTTATTTTTTAAAGAATAGATTATACGTACAAGATATTATTTTAATCTTTTTAACTGTCCTGAATTTTTTTTATTTTTTTAAAGTTCACGTAAACTTGCACACACTCACGATATAATCCAACACTAAAAAAAAAGAAAGAGATATTTTGCCCATTGATAACTGTCTTGAATAGTTGAAGATAAAGTTCTATTGATTGTGTGTGTGTGTGTATATATATATATGAAGTTCAAGATATATATTGTAAAAGCTGAGATGCTAGTTGATGAGGTAAAATCATTTGAACGCATATACTTATATGACTACCCATTTAATGATTTCATTTTATAATCTTATTATTCTACAAAAAAAAATTAGATACGATTGGTATAAACACTTTGTGATTGACAAACTAGCTAAAACATGGGATACGGAAGATTTCACAAGAATACATAGGAGATATGACTAAGATTATGGTGTCAATTGGGAGATACGTTTTAAGATTATGTATTGAAACTTGGAACCTTTGAATTTTGACTTGGAATAAGAATTTGAATACAAGACATGAAGTCCCAAATACAAACTTGCTTTCGTAATCCATCAACGTATCGATGCTTTTTAGATATTTCAAAAAATATCTTTAATAAATTTTGTATATTAAGATGTATCTTTTCCAACAATAATAATTGTTAAGAAAAGTTTAAAATTTATTTAAAAAAAGAGTTCTGATATATATACGGATAGAGTACATAAAACCCTTCTCTAGTTTTAAAAGTGTGCAAAAAAACTTTCTTTATATTCACTTTCCATACCTATAGTTTGTAATTTGTGTAAATCAACCATTTTGAACTAAAAACACGTTTAATTTCTAATTTTACCTTTCTATCAAATTTTTTAATATTTTCAATAATAGCAATTTCATTTATTTTTATATATTTTTTAAAAAATGTGAATTTAATTATAAATTAAATATTCTTGTTTTATTCTTACTTCGTGACCGACTCAAAATAAAAGAAAAAATCACTGCTAAAAAAAAATCATTTGACAATGTATAAAAAAAAAAAAAAAAAAAAAGTACATAATAATTTCTAGTATAAATGAACGGTGCAATTTGGCCCAAAACTATCTATGTCAAGAAAACTGACGGTACAAACACCTATCATATGTTAGTACATTTGTAGTTGGGAATCTTCTGATAACTGATAAGATAGCCGTTGGATCAAATGATCGAGGTGATCTTAGGACTCAAAATGGGTCTTCAGTGTGTGTGTGTGTGTGTGTATATATATATATATGTATATATATATATATTGGGCGTTGAATAGCTTGTAGCCATCCAAATGTCATCCCTGTTTGGAGAGCATGCGAGGGGTTGGGAGCTTTGAGTGTTTGACTGGTCATTTACATAGGCTTGTTCTGCTGGGAAAGTGATGGGGGTGGCTTGACGACCTGCACATGGCCGACACTTTAACACACACACACACACACTTGGATATATATATATGAACCAATAATACCTAATGCTAGAGGACAACCCAAAAGCCAACCCCTTCCCTCGGTTATTCAAAATGGTTCCCACACAATCTTACCCTTATTCCATCAAAAGATATCCCTTTTTTAAACAAACAAACATCATCCATTACTCTCTCTCTCTCTCTCTCTCTCTCTCTCTCTCTATATATATATATATATATCTATCTCTATCCTAAATTAGAAATGGTTTCATCTTTTTTTTTTTCTTTTTCTTTTTCTTTTTTCTATTTTAATTTCATTACCAATATGCAGCTGTTAAATCAGAACATCTATAATAAAGGACATCATCTAGTGTGGTCCCTTTTTAATAAAAGGTGTTAGAAAAAGTAAATTGGTTATAAACATGGCATCTGGCTCGAGTGTACCTCTTAAAGTACGTTTGTAAGGGCATCTATTTATGGTCAAATGAAAATCAAATAAATATTTCTGGCTGTTTTACTGTTAAATCTGACTGTAGCACCTGAGAAGAGCATAAATGATTCTCTTAAATTCTTATCACTTCAGCCAAACGAACACAAGTAAAAAAAACAAAATACATTTCAACAAACATGTAACATTCTCTTCATTAATGTTCGAGAGTATACAAAGGACCTAGTTGTATTCTAAAGGATTCACTAGTTGAACAGTTGATTATCTGTTACAAGCTTGAAATATAAAGTGAGAACTTAGAACTACAAAGCAGTGTAAATCTAGAGTTATGAATTACACTAAGAAAGCATGTAGATGTATGGAACTGTAAAGCTAAGTTACACAAGAATATAAAACTAAGTATAGATGGCATATGGCTGGATAGACTAATGAAAAGTAGCTGTGTTGGTGAAGGAAATTGATTTCATTATAAATGAGTTCTATTTATAGTATATGTAATCGTTGGTCCATGGTTGGATGCGCGCCACGTGGACAGTCGTGATGATTTTCTAGTAAAGGTTATTACCTCACGTGAATTACCATCCTCTATCTGACACGAAGTTACCTCCTAGGTTTGCCGACAATTGCTATGATGTAATTACTCGAGTGTTAGCTTTATCTCGGTCACTTTCGTCAGTACATTTGTTTGCTGATAGGACAGAAGTAGGTGACTTCGTTCATTACTAGTCATTTGCTACCATTGCTTTTGTTATTCACTATACCCAGCCAAAAAACCCAAGTTTGCAGTTTTTTATTTAAAAGAATGAGTTTATTGTAGCCGTATGTTAAACATGGTCATGAAAACTAGTGATGTGGTTCAGAGCGGGACCTGATCATGCTTCTTTTTTTTTTTTTATCTTTATGTTGATATGGCTCTTTTTGGTGCATCACACCTTAACCAAATGTCCAATTTGCGTGCAAACATATCTATAAAACACAAATACAAACATGAAACACAAGTAACATATGATAAGAAACAATAATACACCAAATCTTGCAATAAGTCAAATCTCAAATAAATAGGACATGGACGAAAGATATGAGTCAATAGAATAATAAATAATATAATATATTATTGTACATGCAAAAATTTATTTTTTGCTCATGTTATTTACATGATCATGAATTTAATCATTAATTTGAAGTTTAGGGTAAAATGACTGTTGTTTTTGTTTTTTTTAAAATTTATATTATTTTCTATTAACTCATATTAATATGTATTTAAATTGCGTTACAACCTCCTTTTTTTAAAAGAAAAAATTACAAAAGTAACATATCATGTTTGAAAAGTATTCCAAACATTTCCATGTTGTGTCCCCGCCATGTCCAACTAGGGAAAAAAAAAATTCAAACTTCAAGTTACTCTTAACCATGTTAAACACGTGTTTAGTCATGTCCCACATGTGTATGTGTTGGATGCGTGTCCAACACTGCCATAACATCTCCTAGTAAAGCTTCCTAGTATAATATCTAGTAATAGTTATATGAAGCGGCTCCTCTCTAACTTGAACTCATTTTCTCCTATTTAACAATATGAACTTGTATAGTATGTGACCATCCTTAGGGATGACAATGAGAGGGGTATGGGACAGGAGGCCTTCTCTTGCCCATGCCCCTGTTTAATTTGGTACCACCCATAACCATTTAAAAAATCACCCCTGCAACCCTATCTGCCCTGTCCTGTTTAATGCTTCGATGGTTAAATCATCAAACATCAAAGTTTACGGGAAAAAAAATACCGAAGATAAGTTTCAAACACTCAAATGCTCCGATGGTTAGATAATTAGATATAAAATTTCACATAAAAGAAAAACCAAAGATAAGTTTCAAACACTCAATCTCCTTCACCTCGATTTGAACATAGTGATGGTCATAGCTAGATGATTAGAAGACGGAGTTGACGAGAATCACCGATCGGAGAGACAGAGACAACATATCACAATCGTTGAAAAATCTCTAAAAGTGGTGTGTGCAATCGCAATGAAATGAAAGAGTTAGGTAGGCTAGGATTTTCTTAGTATATATATACTTAGGGTGTTTTGATATATATTATAAATATATAAGAGTAAAATTATAAGTTTGAAATATAAATGGGGCGAGGAGACTCTCCCTCGCCACTACTAAACCCTTCCCTGCCCTCATTGAAATAAATAGGTCCCAAAATCGCTTTAAATGGGATGGGCGGGTACATGCCGAAGTGAGGTATTTTGCCATTCCTTACCGTCCTTGTGGCTTTTCTTGTAATATTTTTCTCAATCCTTCTAGATATTAAACCATTATTATATATTTACTAAATTCTGACATGATAGGAAATGAAGGAACCAGGCAAGTTTAAATAGTAAAAATAAAGGCTTGTTTGGTTCAATTTTTAGAGAACATTTTTCAATTTTCAGAGAATTGAAAATCAAATAATTATACAAAAGATTGTTTGATTGACGTATTTGAAAACTATTTTTTTAAAAATTTAATTAAAAAAGACATGTTTTACCAGAAAAGTCTTGCATGGTCTTCTAAAAACAATTTCTTTCTTGATAACTATTTTTAGAAAATTGAACAAAACAATAGACAAATTAAATGGCGAAAAAGGTTGATAGAGTTGATTGCAAATATTTACAATAAAACTACTGAACTGTGAATTGAATATAAATTTAAACATTACGTGAAATTTAAATTAAGAACTAGCCAAATTATAATGGTGGATTTTTTATGTTAGACTTCACAAGTTTTTCTTCCTTTTTGCACGAACAATAATAATAATAATAATAATAATAATAATAATAATAATAATAGGAGAAAACATTGTTCCAACTATTATGAACTTGAAACCAATCATGTGATTTTGCAATCAATATCCCTTATTATCTTATCATTTAAGCTAGTGGGCATATTCGACATCACAAGACTAAAGGAAGAAGTATGTTGACTCCAAGTTTTATTATGGAGATGAAATTTTAGATGAAAGCGATTTCTAGAGAAGGAAAGGGATCAACAATTCCCTCTTTTTTATTTGATTTTATGAGAATAAAAGGATGAAAGTAATGCATATTATATGATCTTACTATTATACCCATACATATTTAAGGAATGCCTTTTAAGCTAAAAAGGTCATCATCTCTTGTGGAAAGAGAAACAAAATACAAAATGCTCTCCCTCCTTTCTTCCTTTTCCTTTCCTTTCCGTTTCCCTTTTCCTTTTTTTTTTCTTTCTCTGCCAAACAAGAAAAACCTTGCCTATCATGTCATCACAAGCATCATTCTGTCTTGCACTTATTGGAACACAGTGGGTCACACAAATCATGTTTTTTTATTTATTTTTTCTATTAGAAACCATACTGCTTATATACTCACACCATTTAAGTCTGATTTTACTTATTTTATTACAAAATTCAAATTAACAAATGTTACAAAACACAGTCTCAGTTCATTTTGAGACTTCAATCACCTTAGTTTTTGAGATGATAATTTTATCAGCTCAAGAAATATAAACTTAAATCATCTTTTAGAATGTAACTTGGCCACCACTCTATGTACTATTTAAGAGTTTTTAACTTATTTTCGTTATGCTGTTCTAAGTTAATGAAGAGAATGTTATACGAACCATTTTTAAAAGGCGTCTATTCTTTGCTTGTGTTTCATGTCTATCAGTCTCGTCCCCTTTTTAAAAGGTGTCTATTCTTTGCTTGTGTTTCATGTCTATCAGTCTCGTCTAACTCACTTTAAGTAAAATTCTTAAGCTAGGACCGAAGTGAAACGAAACAATAACATGCTTAAAAAAATATATTATTTCATATATTGTGTCTCCATTTCTTTGCTTAGGAAAGTTAACCATTAATAATTTAATACTATCCGCATAATCGATTCACAAACAATTTCTTCTCCCTTTTCGTTTTTTTTTTAAACTTTTCCTTTGCGCTTTTCATTTTTTAAACTAAGCATGAGATGACCTTTTCTCTTCACTTCTCTTTTCTGCCCTTTCAAAACAATGAATCCAAACTTGATGCAGAAAGTGGAGAGAAAAATGAGAGAAAATAATTAATCAGAAAGAAATGAAGAGAAAGGAAAGGGAAAATACAAAATAAAAATAAAAAAAAAAAAAGAAAAAGGAGAAAGGGAAGAAGAGAATTTTATTTATTTATTAATTCTCCATTTTTAATAATCTATCCATTAACTTATCATCGTATTTGAATAATTAAAGTGGAAAAAGAAAGTATAGCGATAACACATTCGGCATATTTGAAAAATATTGCAAGGAGAGAAAAACGAAAACTAATGTCTTATTAACTAAGTAGAGAATACTGAGATACAAAGGCGAATTTCACAAGAATTTTAACAAAATATATTTATTGGTTTAGTTTTAAAAAAATAGTTTTCAAAAATTCAGAAAAATAAAAATTTATTTTTAGAGAACTATCTCTGAAAATAGATCGTTTTTTAACTGGATTTTTAGAAAATCTTTTTCAGAAAATTTTAATGACAGATTTTTGAACAATTTTTTGTTTTTTAGTAATTAAAAAATAAAAAAAGGGTTAAAAAAATTGAACTAAACGAGCCACACCCTCTCCTTGTTTACTTTTTTTGTAATTCCTATTCAAATTTACTTTCAACGTGTTGATTACGTACACTAACAATAACACATAATAACAAAAAGATAAAGAAGATACGGATTTAACGTGATTTGATTTGTATTTACTTCACAAAAAAAGAACTAATCTAATATCAACAATAAATCGAAATTACAAATGCTTTGCTCCGTCATGCGCCTCCGGACCCTCTCTTATGACCCGAAACCTAATGTAACTTTCTCACATAGCCACAGCCCAACAAAACGAGCCATATAATAATAATAATAATAATAATAATAATAATAATGATAATGATAATGATGGAAGAGAAGAATTTTTTTGAAAATTTCCACTTCCATTCTCTTCCCTCTTCAAAATACCATGCGAAGGAAAGTTGAACAAGAAACGTTATATGGTGCAAAAGTTTGGGCTTTTCGGTAATTTAAGTGGGAATGAGATCCTCACCTTGTCGCGAAGTCATTATCACATAGATATGAGAAAGCGAATTTTATAATATATTTAAAAAAAAAAGAAAAACTCTCAACCTCTTCACAGACAATTTTTTAAGAGAGAGAAAGCATCTCATCTCGTCATCTGCTTTTAGTAATCGCATAAGAAATATAGAGTATATATATATGTATAGTTAGATACAGTCTCACACACTCCATTTCAGAAAATTACCGAAAAACAAGTCCATTTGTAGCTACTTTTGAAGCTGAAAACAGTAACTAGTGATCATCAACGTTAAACTCTGATAAATGTCGAAGAATAGCTTCAAACGAAGAACAATATCTTAGAGAGAGAAAGTAGAGAGAGAAAAAGAGGAGGGGGGATGTATAATTATTTTGGAGAGAGGTCTAATTGTTAGAGAGAGAGAGAGAGAGAGAGAGCGAGCAGAGAGGAGTATTTGTTTATGGTATTTGGGGGACAACAGCGTATCTGCGAAAATCCTTGAAATTCGATTTATTTGCTTTAGAAAGTAAGGTAAAGACATATATCTCCGATTAAAAAATTGCAGGCACAAGGTTGAGAGTTGTGATTGATCCAACCAACGAAATCGTGTACAGTACAATGTACCCAGAAACAGGTTGATTTTTTCTCTCTACTGTTTCTCTCTCTTGCTTGTCTGTGTTTTGGCTATTTTGGTTTGTTTCTCTTTCTTGGTTGTGTACTGTGTTTTAGCTGGCGTTTTTGGCTAGTTTAATGAATATTATTGGGAGGTCAGTGAACATTAGTTTACTCCTATTTGATATTGTTTTGTGTAAAAGAAACAGAGAGAACAGTGAACATGCGTGCTATTCCTTGTCTCTAGACTCTTCAACTAAACTTCACGCTTGCAGAGAGAGAGAGAACATGACTAGAGTTCTTGAATTTTTTTATTCCATTCAATTCCTCAGACCCAATTGAAGAGAGAGAGAGAGAGAGAGAGGATTTGGGGGAAGAGTTTTTTTGGAATTTGGGCTTTGTCCATCTTTTGAGGGCTGCAACAAGCCATGCTTGTTTCATGATATAATTGATAAACTCTTCCTTTTGGGGTTCTCTCTCCTCTGCCCCCTTTCTTGAGAGAAAATCTTGTTCATTGTTTTTTGGTAGGGGGGTTTTGGGTTCTGATAATTTGAATCACGCAAAACAATGCTACAATGATGATTTGCTTTCAGTGTACAGAGTACCTTTTTCTTTGTATGCATAAAAAGTGCTTCTGAAAAAACTTGCAGTTCTTTGAAGAAGTTATGGCTCAGGAATTGATACATACTTTGATGGGTTCTTGTTTTTTAGCTTGAAGATGAAAAGAGAGTAAAGCAGAAGAGGAAGCTTTGTTTCGATGGGTCCGAAGACGCAAAGCCACCACTTGGTGGCTGTGAAGTTGAATGGGCAATTGGGCACAAAGAGGAAGTACACATTTATCAATAGAGCTTGGCTCCCCAAAATTCTGCTGCTTTGGATCTTGTTTGTGGCCTTTGTGAGCAGATTAATCTACAATAGGATGGATGCTGAGAACAAAGTGAGAAGGAAGGAAGTGCTTGTGAGCATGTGCGATCAAAGGGCGAGGATGTTACAAGATCAATTCAGTGTTAGTGTTAATCATGTCCATGCCCTTGCTATCCTTGTCTCCACCTTTCATTATTACAAGAACCCATCAGCAATTGATCAGGTTTGTATTTATGTTTTTATATTTTGTTTCAATTTTGGGCTTCAAATGTTGTGTTCTTTGATGATTGTCTGAATTCATATTAGTATGGGTGTGGTTTATTGCACAATGCAGCAAACTTTTGCTGAGTACACAGCCCGAACGTCCTTTGAGCGCCCATTGTTGAGTGGGGTGGCATATGCACAAAGAGTGGTCAGTTCAAAGAGAGAGGAATTTGAGAGGCAACATGGATGGATGATAAGGACAATGGAGAGGGAGCCTTCACCTGTCCGAGACGAGTATGCGCCTGTGATATTTTCTCAGAAGACTGTTTCCTATATTGAATCCCTTGATATGATGTCAGGCGAGGTACATTGTGAATTTTATGAGCTTCAATTGTTTTACTTGATATATATACATTCTTCGATTTCAAAGTGATTGGGAGTTTTTTCTTCTTCTTTTTCACCTGCATATTTTTGTCTGCATGATGCAGGAGGACCGCGAAAACATTTTGAGAGCTAGAGCTACTGGCAAGGCAGTTCTCACAAGCCCCTTCAGGCTGTTGGGTTCTCATCATCTTGGGGTTGTTTTGACAATCCCTGTTTACAAATTTAAGCTTCCTCCAAATCCATCGGTGGGAGAACGCATTGAAGCAACTGCAGGGTAACCCCTAGCATTTATCTAACTTATTGGAAATTTATATTTTATACATAAGTTTACCGTTTAGAACCTTTCTGCAATGGGTCAAGATTTTTGTTATTAAATTTCTATAAATTAGATTTTATCAATATGTTCTGTGTAGAATAGAATTTTAATGGTCATCTTGAAGATAGTACAAAAAGAAATAAGGGAATCCTAAGGAGAGGAACTTTGTATTCTGTCACTGGAGTCGAAGCAGATGGCACACTGCAGATATTGTATTCTGATTCTTAGTTTTAGTCACCCTATCTTTTCCATTAATCTCTCAACTTGATGCCAATATTGCCTGCAGCTAAAATTGATAAAAATCCACACGAACCTATTGTGCTTTTTGCATTTTCAGTAAAAAGCATTGTAATATTCCAGGATGGGTAAAGAAATGAGAATGCCTTAAGATCTTTATTTTACCTTTCTTTTTTCCTCAAAGGTTGCCATGTATAAATGGCTGGCCACTTCTTCATACTAGATTGGTAATATGTGACACTTTCAGTTCTCCGAAAATAGAAAACTTGCACAACTTTGATTTTGATGCCGGAAAATTGTTGCTGCCATCTGCTTTTAGTACCTAGAGCATTCTCCACACTCCTTCCATATGGCCAACACCCAACAAGAGACAGGATTTATGAAGACAAGATTACTTTTGAGCTGATATCGTCAACTGCATTTCCAGAACTGATTATTTTTTGGTAGACTACTAGATCCTATTGGAAAAAGAAGCTAAATATACATGGCTTTTGAAAACTAAAGAATGGAAGAGCATGCATTTTTTAATTTATTTTTATTAACAAAGTACAAAAAATTAAGATTTCTATTTATCGGTGTGAATTGTTGTATCCCGAACTGGTGTCATATGTGCAAGTATGAGAAATTGGTTATATTTTTTCTTTGCTGCCCTAAAGTAATTTTGCATCTTGTGTGCTGGTTGGTTGGGTTAATCACTTAACCCGCCTGGTTACACCAAAACTGGTGGTTGATATTGCTCAGGTGGGTCAAATGTAAATGTAAAGGCAACTAGGATTTGCAAAGTTGCCTTATTGCATTATTTGGATGGTATGAGGGGATCGAACAGAAAAAGGAAAATGAAGGGCTCCCTGCTTTGAAGTTCAATGTTTAAAGAAGTCTTTGCGAATACCTTTAGTTATCGGGTTCTTAAAGGGGCAGGGGTTGTCTTGTAGGCCAGTGAGAGAGTGTAGTCTTTGTTTTTTCCTCTTTCTATGCCCCGTTAGTTATGTACTTTAGATTTTTGGTTCTGTTGAAATGTTTTCATACAAAGGGAAAATAAAATATTATTCATTCCTTCTTGGAGAGTGCTATCATGCGCAATTGTCAACGGAAAGTGCTACTCAGAAGGAACCAAAAATCCTTCAACAGCGCCTCTTTGGTTACAAGCAATGTCAGTGCCTTTGATAGTCGTAAAGATTGGCTTCCAAATTTTAACATTTGAATCATTACTTTCTTTAAAAATATGAGTAAATTGGCTCGGCGCATTATTCTTGACTACATTTGCAATCTATGTTAAATGAATTTTTATGAGTGAAGTATCGGTATTGGACACACAACATGTGGGCATAGGTACAGAATGTGTCCGCTATTGTCTAGTCAAACATGCGTATAATATACATAGCAACTAATTCAAGTTTATTATATGCTTAGCACACATCCACACCAAAAATATGTTCTTGATTCCATATAACATAGTTTTCCAAATATGTTATGAGTAATATCCTAGTTAGTATGTTTATTCTTTGAGGATTACATGTGATAGGGGATGATCTTCTTTTTCTTCTTCTATAGTTCATTTCTTTGCCTTATAATGCTTGGAGGTTTGCATTGTTTACAATATTATGGTGTGTAATTTGTTTTGTTGTTTCAAATTTCTTTAATTTTTACATTTTTCAATATGTTCATTGCTTTCATCAGTTTATTCAGACCAAAAAAGAAGTTCTGCATGTGGGTAAAATAATATTTTCATTGAATGAAGGTACCTTGGTGGAGCCTTTGATGTTGAGTCCCTTGTTGAGAATTTACTTGGGCAACTTGCTGGGAACCAGGCCTTTGCGGTGAACGTGTATGATATTACTAACTCTTCTGATCCCTTAATCATGTATGGACACCAATATCATGATGAGGACATGTCCCTTGAGCGTGTGAGCAAGCTTGATTTTGGAGATCCAGTCCGGAAGCACCAAATGATATGTAGGTAAGTATGCCTTGCCAAAGATTTTTATTTTCAAAAGCCAAGATTTAAAAGTTCTGCAAGAGGATCCTGCTGTTAATCCTTATTTTAAACAAAGACCAAAAGTTTTGAGGGTTTTATTTCCTGAACAGGTATCTTCAGAAGGCACCTATGTCATGGACAGCGGTCACCACTGCATTCTTATTCTTTGTGATTGGCTTATTAATTGGTTATATGATATATGGTGCTGCTATTCACATTGTCAAAGTTGAGGATGATTTCCACGAAATGCAGGAACTGAAAGTCCGAGCAGAAGCTGCTGATGTTGCCAAATCCCAGGTTCCATGCAATTCCTGTTCTTTTCTTTTTCACTAGGCTATTAATTCTGCTCCTAAAGAGAAAAATTTAGTCAATGTTGTCAGAAATTCAAACTACAATTTTTTTTATGCAATTTTATTTTTGTTGCTCATGTCAGTTTCTTGCTACCGTTTCTCATGAAATTAGAACACCCATGAATGGCATCCTTGGTATGTCCAGAATCCTTTCTTGATTTTTTATTGGTGTTTATATAAGAATGATTGGGAGTTTAAATCCTTTTCAATCAAGTATTACATTCATTTTATGTATGTAATTACAGGAATGCTTACTCTGCTTCTAGATACAAATTTGAGTTCAACCCAAAGGAACTATGCTCAAACTGCTCAAGCCTGTGGAAAGGCACTGATAACATTAATAAATGAAGTGCTGGACAGGGCTAAAATTGAAGCTGGCAAATTAGAGCTGGAAGTGGTCCCATTTGACATGCGCTCTATGCTAGATGATGTTCTCTCTTTATTTTCTGACAAGTCTAGACACAAGGGTATTGAGGTAATTTGACTGAGTTGCAACACAGTTATATTATTATATCCGGTAAAGTATTGTTGGCCATTATTTTTGCCTTGTTTAGAAGGGTCTCAAAAATTGATTCCTGAATTGTACACTGCTTCTGCCTTTTCTTTGGGTAATTTATAATATGGCATATATGCCACTTGTATGAACTGACTTTGTTCTTTTTTCTTTTTATGGTTTTCCCTCTCCTTTTTTGGAACTCAATTAATGATCGGTGACCTCCATGATGCATTTTGTATTGAATTTTCTAATACAATGCTGCATAAACAATTGAGGAAGTGAAGTTGGCTGCGTTTGTTTCTGATAAAGTTCCTGACATTGTTATGGGGGATCCAGGACGATTCCGACAGGTTATCACAAATCTCGTAGGCAATTCTGTCAAAGTAAGTGAAAAATTTTCAAGCCTTGCCACTCTGGTCATATTATACTTAGAAATCTTAGTATGGTTCAGTAAATCCATTAATTTATAAAGCCCTGTTTTTTCAAGGTCAACTCCAGCCCTCTTTTCTTCCTCTTCCCTCAACAAAACAAGCAATGAACAAATTTTGTTTTCTCAAGTTGAACCTGCTGTCAACTAATAAAATCATCCACCCTGTAAAACCTTGTTTTTACTGGCAGAAACCTACTTCTTGACTCCTGATGTAGTTTATGCTCACAAGATTTAACTTTTGACAGTTTACTGAGCGAGGGCACATATTTGTTCAAGTCCATTTAGCTGAATATGCAGAGGCTGTAATGGATGCAAAAGGGACCTGTCTGAATGGAGGTATCGAAGGTGTAGTTCTGTCTAGTGGCTGTCAGTTTAACACCTTAAGTGGTTTTGAAGCTGCCAATGACCGGAACAGTTGGGATACCTTTAAGCATTTGATATCTGACGAAGGATTCCATCTTAATGCTTCAAATAAAGTGATGACCACTAATGGAATTTCTCAGAATGTCACTTTGATGGTAAGTGTAGAAGATACAGGGATTGGGATCCCTTTCCATGCGCAGGAACGGGTCTTCACGCCCTTCATGCAGGCAGACAGTTCAACCTCTAGAAATTATGGTGGAACTGGTATCGGATTGAGCATTAGTAAGTGTTTGGTTGAGCTGATGGGTGGTCAGATAAACTTTATAAGCCGTCCTCAAATTGGAAGCACATTTTCATTTACAGCTGTCTTTGGGAAGTGTGAGAAAAATGCATTTAATGATTTGAAAAAACCTCTTTCTGATGATCTGCCTCCTGGATTTAAGGGATTGAAAGCAACTTTAGTTGATAGGAAACCAGTAAGAGCTGCTGTAACCAGATACCATTTAAAAAGGCTTGGTATTCTAGTCGAAGTTGTAGATGACATCAGGATGGCAGTTGCAGTATCTGGAAAAAATGGTTCCCTGAGGTCTAAGTAAGTATCTCTTGTCTCTCATTTCATTTTTTAATTAATAACTCCATTGGGAATTCTTATTTCTGAAAGATTTGAAAACTTCAATCTTTGTGATCCAAATGCAGTTCAGTTTAATGCCCTAGTTATATTTGCCTTTTCGGTTAATCTTTTAAGCCAAATCCTTGCAAGCCCTAGTATTTTGTTTTTATGACCCTGAATCTGATGTCAGAAGGAGAAACATATTATCCGAATTGGCAATGCTAACCTTCAGCCCCGAATTTAGATATCATCACAACTTGGAAAACTTGAATGCATTAATCAGTTACCTTTTTGATGGATTTTACATGCTGTCGGGCTTCATCTGCAAATTTAAGGTAGCAGGATTGCCTTTGGACAATTTTTTATGGTGGCAACAATATATTGTGAAAGAATGTAATGTAAGACCAAACATCACCCAGTAACTTCACTATACTGATGGGTGATGGCAATGGGCAAAAGTTACCATCTCAAGATCTGAAATTTTATTAAACCTACAAAAAGGATGGCTGAAAAACCGATGATTCAACAAAGAAAACTCCCAAATCCTTGAGACCCACTCACATAATGCTTTAAATTCCGAGCTTGTTTATGGTGAAATTCTTGCTACAAATGTCTATGTAATATGTATCATGTTTCAACTAAAGTCTTTTTTTTTTTTGGGTAAGTTCAACTAAAGTGTTAGATGAACAAGTAATGCAAACTTTAATCCCAGAGTCAACTTTTAAAGGAAATTTCTCAAATACATGTCTTTGCAAATCATATCAGAATAGAGATTTATGACTAATTAACATTTACCATCTTTTAATTTAATATCAGTCAACTTACTGATTTAAACGAATTCTATCATGGCAGAAATGAAATGCAGCCAGAAATCATTCTAGTTGAGAAGGATTCATTAATATCTAGAGAGGATGGCAGCTTGAATTTACAGTTATCAGATTGGAAAGAGAATGACCACAAGTTTAAATCACCCAAGGTGATTCTTCTCGTGACAAATATTAGTACTGCTGAGGTTGAAAAGGCAAAAGCAGCAGGGTTTGCAGATACTATGATCATGAAACCTTTGAGAGCAAGTATGGTGGCAGCATGCCTTCAAGAGGTGCTGGGAATGGGGAAGAAAACACAAGGGAAAGACTTGCGTAATGGATCAGATTTTCTGCGGAGCTTGCTTTGTGGCAAGAAAATATTGGTGGTTGATGATAACAGGGTTAATCGCAGAGTTGCTGCTGGTGCACTGAAGAAGTTTGGGGCTGATGTAGTGTGTGCTGAGAGTGGTAAAGCGGCTCTTGCCCTGCTGCAGGTACCACACAATTTTGATGCTTGCTTCATGGATATTCAGATGCCAGAGATGGATGGGTATGTATCAAGGATTTCCCTTTATTGATTCTTGATATACTAATTCATCTTATATTTGTTTGGTTATATCATTATATTTTCTACTCAATAACTTTAAGTCATTGGACCTCACTGGATTGCCCAAATTTTCTTGTGTCTTTTCTGTCTCAATTGTTGTTGTTTAATATGCTGCTTCGTCATTGATGTAAATCCTCATCAACATACTCAAAATTGAAGAAAATCTTAGAAGCACTATTTATGTGACGTTGCCACCCTAGGATAGTATCTTGAAATCTGCCTTATCGTCAAAAAGTATTATCATATATCATAAATAATGGCAAAGGTTAGCCAGTATCTGATCTTCCCCTCCCAGCATGCTCGATTAATGGGGAGCACACTGGGTAGTGACCTAATAAATGATGTATTACCGCCTTTTCCAATCTTATACATGAAAGTTTTTGCTATATTCAAGTAATGGGAACCACATAATTGTAAGAAGTTGTCAGGTATTTTAGATGTCCCATGGAAATAAATGTCTGTTTTGCTTTACATAACATTTGAATTCAGTCTACTGTGTTCTCTTTTTTGGTAGCATTTATTACAAAAATTTATGGTTTTTAAGAAAAGTAACTTTAAGCTGTTTTGATTTTCTTCTTTTCGATAAACAATAAAGAGCACCAATTGATATGTGCATTTCTATTGATAAACCCATGGGTAGAATTCATGCTTAAAAAACTGGCTTATAAGGAGAGGTGCCCATGTATATAAACACTGCACATTCCAAAGGTACCCAGGCGATGTGAGACTATGCTAACACTCCCCCTCAGTGCCAGGGCTGGAGACACTCGGCTCTCCCCCTCCACGCATGACAGGAGATATGAATCCGACCCATCCCTGCTGTACACCTGCTCTGATAGTATCATGATAAACCCATGGGTAGAACTCATCCTTAAAAATCGGCTTATAAGGATAGGGTGCCCATGTGTATAAACACTACACATTCCAAAGGTACCCAGACGATGTGAGACTATGCTAACATCTATAACTCCTGAAATCTGAGAACGATTACCAGAAAACACTTTTTATCATTTTGTTACCCAGGGGTGTGTTCTCCATCAAATTTTAGACCTTGTCTTTTCTCATAATAAACCACATTTGTTTTGCTTTTCTCTA
The DNA here is from genome assembly GCA_026545225.1 of Cornus controversa. Lineage (NCBI taxonomy): Eukaryota > Viridiplantae > Streptophyta > Magnoliopsida > Cornales > Cornaceae > Cornus > Cornus controversa. The sequence goes on along the minus strand of CM048848.1, from coordinate 10,518,548 downwards.
TTCCTGTAGTGCCTTCCTATGTTACATGGATATTTCCAAAATTTGTGAAATACCTATGTTGGACATGACATATTGGTATAACATGTGGTCAAAACACATTTTTCCAAAAAGGAGGAACAGATACTTGATTAACTAGAAGTTCTCTAGGATAGCATGAAACTACAAGTGTTCCTTTCCCAATAGTTTTCTCAGAATTAGTTTAGCAATCATTTTAGGGATTGTTACTTTAGAGATTTATGGTTTAAAAAAGATTCAGGTACATAATTCCAACCTTGTTCCCTTTGTTTTAAGATTTGAGGATTGAATTAGGAACTAAAAATAACCTTGCTCCACATGTATATTTGATTCCATTTAGCATAAGTTCCTTCAGATCAAGTTATTTTCATTTATTGGTGCATTTATTAGTCTTTGCTGCATGGGAGAAACCCTTCTCATACAACTTTGTCTCATCTTGTCCTTAAACGTTGCCAATTTTATCTTTTCAAGAATGCATTCATTTTAATTTTCTCTCTTTTCCTATAACAATTACCCATACAAAACATATTGTGTCTTAAGAATCTTAACATTTGGTACATTTCGAGCCAGAGATTAAGATTTAATATATAGGATCTACATTTCTTGGAAGAACTAAATGTATCCAGAACTGTAGAATGTAGGGATGGCGACAGGCTGCCTTTGGGACGAGGGATTTTTATCCCGACCTTGCCTCAAGAGAAATAAGAATTCCCAAACATGTTACAATCCTGATTGTATGCCTGGGGCTGGAGCGGAGGAAATAATGTTGGGGCGAGGGAAGGCAGGGCACTTTTAGTGAGAAAATCCTCCTCTTTTTAATCTATGTTGATAAAAAACTAAAAGATTGAAGAGAGAAATTAAGAATAAAACAACACAAGGATATACGTGGTTCGGCCACTAAGGCCTACATCCATGGCACACAAAGTCTAAAGGCCTACATCATTTTTGGTATATTCTCTCCTAGTTTTGTTTACAACGACCACCTCTATTTATAGGTGAAAGAATACAAGTGATAAATATGAAAAATATATTGATGGAGGATTCCTAAAATTAATCCCACCCATAAATCACTCCTATCAATATTTTATCAATGCTTAAATCACTCCTATCATGATATTCACTCAACAATATATAAAGGGAACAAATGGTGCAACAAGGAGGTTCAACATATGGTAAGAACCAAGATGCCACTTGGTATGTTCATGCGAGAAGGTGCATTGGGGGGGGGGGGGGGGTGTTTGGTTTGAATAGGCGAAGTTTGTTATTTTGGTTCTTTTTTATAATTCAATTTTTAGTGAATTATTTTAGCAACCAAACGAGCCAACACACAATACCGAATAAAATAAAGTTAAAGAGGAGAGAGAGAGCGAGTTGACACAAGGATTTTTATGAATCAACAAGGAAAAATCACGGAGACTAGTTGTCTTAGGCAAACTGATCCACTATAATAGAGAAAGAGTACAATGAGTTCTGATGCCTTGCTCTCTTTAGATTGTTGATTCCAGTGCCTTCGGCATTACCTGTCGTTGATTTACCTCCTATGTTCAGTGTCCTTTGACTCTAGTTCTTTTGAAACAAAGATCCACATTGACGCGAACACCTTATGATGAGCCACTTCTCAAAGTGATCAAGATATCTTTCTCCTTCCACTGGTACATGCGAAGAAACTGTTTTGATCTACCACTATGATCATTTAGGATGATCTTAGTGGAATAGCTCATATACGAAAGTGTGGGAAGAACTACAAACTAACACTCATGTAAAAGTGTGTGAATAGATCAAAAGAAACAAAAACAAATCTTAGCTAGTTTTCTCTCTCAGAAAGCTCTCAGATTTTTCAAATCGGATTTTTCTATCAAAAATAAATTATAACGGAGTATTAATAACAAAGAGTCCTTGTCTTCCTCTTGAAATTTTTTTTTTTAAAAACAATACAAGACGTTTTTTAGAGACGAAGACTTGGATTGTGTATAGGATAAGAAGTGACCGTTTTTTGAACGGAAACAAATTATACCGGTGCCTGTATAAGTTCCAAATGCATTTTGGTTCGAACTTAATTCAAACTAGTAGCCTCAAGGACAGGTGCTAGTGTGCACTGTCCAAGCCTCAATTACTTGGTCAATTTTTTAACTTGTCATAATAGAATAAGTTTTTTTATGAACATAAAAAATGTTTTAAAATATAATAATAATAAAGAAAACAATCTGATATTTAGAAACAACCAAAGAAAAAAATTTCTGGCCTGTTAAATGGAGAGGGACGCAATGCGCTGCCCTAAAGCCTTCGAAGTCTCCCTACATGCAGGTAATTACAATCTACGAGAGGCTCTAAGATACAACTCCAATGTCCTCTATGCGACGCTCACAGAGTGACGATCACCAAGTTTTGATGTCACGTTGCCCAAATATTGAATGTATAAAATATAGAAAATATATTTTAGAAAGAGTCGTGAGAATTGCAGAGAGGGTATAGGAGAGTATGTAGTTGTAGAGAAGAAGAGAACTTGATTGATTGATTGATACTGCTTAAACAGCCTGACTTTTTATAGACTCCATGTCTTTTAATGAAAAGGTTTTATACATTATAATACCTTGTAGCCTTTTTCCAGGTTTCCTGAACGTTATAATAATATTTTTAGTGATATTACTTGGATTAATTAAGAAAATTAATTAAATACAATTATATTCTTGTATGAATTCTAGGGAAACAAGGGAAGTTTTAAAAACTTCTATATAAGATTCTTACAGTTTCGACACTTCAAATATAGTCTTTGAAAAGAGAGTTTCCTCACACCGCTTTACCACTACCTAGAATGTTGCGCAAATTTGTTGATGAAGTTCAATTTGATGAACTCAAACCTTTGAATCACATGAACCTTGACGCTATGATAAATAAAATTTCACCACAATATCATGGTTTTGGGCACAATATTCCAACACAAAATACAATTTCTGACATAATGCTATGATATATATAGGTGGATTTTTTTTTACCACATATATAGGTGGATGGGTTTGTCTTCCATCTCTTGATGTGGGACAAGGCGTAATCCCTTTTGTTTCACTAATAGACAATACAATTGGGTTGGCACGGAATGGGGCCTGCTCAATCTTGTCCCTGCCTTAACCTGAAATGGGTCTAATGTTTTTTTTTCCATACCATCCCTACCCCAGATTCAATGATTCCCACGCCCAGCCTAATAATGGCTGGGCAGAGTGGATTACTCAAATATTGGATTACAGTGGCATCCCCAGTAGAAGATAATCCTGATATAGTGGAAGATGTTTGTGTGGATGGTGCCCAATATTGATGATAATGATGCATGCCCATTGGTGGTAATACCTGTCCAATTAGAAACCCCCATGGGTTTTAACCAAAAAAAACAGAGGAAGAAGAAAGCACACCGTTGATTATTTGCTGGGTTCCCTGGAAAAAGTATGACAACTGTTGGGAAAATAACTCTTCTCACAATCCAATGGAGTAAATCAATAGAGCAATATTATGTCTGTGCCAATCCAAATTAAATTTGATAAACCAGTGGATTACGAGGCTATCTATTGTGATTTTCGTTCTGGTTTATGTTCTAGAATCTAATTCTCAGTTATAACGAGAAATAGAGATTTTGTTCTTTTTATTATTAAAACAGAAAATTTTAAAATAAACCCAGAGAAAGAAATAACATTGAACTTGATGGTACTTTTGTGTTGCTTTTTCATTTTTTTCAAAGAACTCTAGTTCACTTGGATCTAGGAATTCATTTAATAGTGATGTATTCAGATGCCTGACAGAAATTAAATTTATTTCACTGTGTTGAATAGGATTAAAATGAATTCAATATATGAAAAAAGGTTGTGTATGACTTTTTGTTTTCTTTTGAATACATAAAGTGGAAGGATATGTTAGGGTTTCAAGAAGTGATTCCCTTTCTACTTCCAGTTTCCTTACCTTTTGTTCAAATGCAATTCTAATTAAGTTTCTAATACAACAGTGTGGAGTTACATAGTTGAGGCAAACATAATTTCATACTTTTATTTCTTCATTGCAGTTTTGAGGCAACCCGTCGGATCCGGATGATGGAGAACAAGGAAAACAACCAGCTGATAAATGGAGGATGCAGCATTGAAGGAATTGCTAAGAAGGCTGAGTGGCACATGCCAGTATTAGCCATGACAGCTGACGTGATCCATGCAACATACGATGAGTGCCTGAAATGCGGAATGGATGGTTATGTATCGAAACCCTTTGAGGAAGAGAATCTCTACCAGGCAGTTGCGAAGTTCTTCGACTCTAAACTCATGTCCGACTCATAACAAGAACTCCAAATTGAAAATTTTAGTGGGTTGAACAGTACCAGCAATTTTTCGATTTCTGCTGGTGTCTTTTAGTCAGAGTATTCAGGTAAATAAGGCATTTGGTTTCCTTGAATTTTGAAGCTCGTTGGCCAGCACGAACACTGGCTTGGACAGTCATTCCTAACCAACTTCAGTTTAACTAGCATATCCTAAATGTATACTAGTACAGAACCTTCCATCCCCACTTGTATTTATAGAGCTTTAGGAAGGGAGGGAGCCAAAAATGTGTATAATCTGATATTGCTATATGCTTCCTTTCACTCACTGGAAAAGCCACTCCAGCACCTTGATGTAATTTGTCTCTTGTACAAGAGTTTCCCACTTGAGGCTGTGAAACTCTGATTCAGCTGCTAGTTTGATATTCATCTGTGCTTTCAGTTTATGCATATATGGGTTGGTTTCTTGTTAAGCTTGTGTAGAGTTGTAAGCAATTTGATTGTGTTTTGGTGAGAAACCTTTCTTCATATGGGTATGTACTTGCCTCTAAATGAATGGGCTTCCAGCTAGTACAGGGTTGATCCGGAGAGATTTCCTTTTTTTTTTTCTTTTTTTTCAAGGCGAGCCTTGGTGGAATGGTAAAGTTGTTCCATTGTGACATGGAGATCACAGGTTCAAAACATATGAGGAGGTAAGGAGCCAAAAATTTATTTCAGTGGGGGCAACCTTCGAATTTTGAGTAAATTGTTGAGTTTTTAGGAAAAATTTTCAAAATTTCAGTGGGGGCAATTATTCAATTATAAAAAATTTCCATATAATACTCAAAAAAGTTATAAAATTGTCCTCATTTGTCCCGTCTTTTGCCACTGGAGGTAAGATTACGTACATCGGATCTTTCTTTTCCAGACTTGCAATGAATTTGCAAATAATCGGTTCTCCATCATTCAACTTGATGAAATTAGAAATTACATAACTACCATTAAAATTAAAATAGAAAAATTAAGTTAAAAAATAAGTTTGAAAAGAAATTTTTTTATCTACAATTGAGTTAAGACCTTAGGTTTTACTCTTCAATTCATTTTTCTTTGTTAGAATCTGAAAAATAGATTCTGTACTTTCGTATGGGAGTAATTCGGTTATGAAAAAGGCATATGGTCAAAATATAATCAATTTCCAGTTCACTGTTTAACAAAAAATAATATTAGAATGCAATTTGTAGGGTTTTGTAATATCCACTATTGCCTCAATAGGGATTTGTATACTTAACCTCTCTTGTGGAAGGAGGTGAAGCTACCATATGCATTGCCTTAAATATTAGTTTAGTACTGAGTTTGTATATATCAAATTATATATTGACATATAACTCTCTAGACTCTAGTAATTAATTTTTTATAACTTAATGTTCTCTATGAATTCATAAATTTGAGTTGATAATCAATATACTTTATTTTTTCTATTAAGTCACACATGCACTCATTTGTCTTGTAATATTAATTAATGTCGTAATATATATATATATATATATGTGTGTGTGTGTGTGTGTGTGTGTGTGTGTGTGTGATGCATTTAAGTAAATATTATTAGTAGCCATAATTTATTAGTTATAATTAGAAGATTAGGAGTTTTCTAAATTAGATTAATATGAGCTAAATAGATTTTCTTTTTTCCGGAAAAAGTTCATCATATCCACTACTAGAAATTCTTTACGAGAAATTATTTCATTAATAAAAATTTAAAAATGATAACATTTTATCATTCTACAAAGAGTTAACTGAAAAAATGTTCTTGTAATACAAGTATTATATATATATATATATATATATATATATATATATATAACTCTTCTAAAGAAAATGCTAACCACCTTTTGTCTATTAGTAGTTAACATATCTAAAGCCCATTTCAAATGACAATCATTCAGTTCCGTCGTTTCTGTCTTCTTGAACTATTTTAAGATATTAATTTAACACACATGCAAATAACCACCTTGATAATCATGAATAATAATGAGCTAAACAAAAATTAAAAAACAGAGAAAAAGATTGTCGAATGATTACCAGAAAATATGGAAGACTAAACGGAATATATGATGGCATATATATATATATATATAACTGGACTGGCATTGGAAGGATCCCATGCCATCATATGGGTTGGTCTGCCATAGAAAGACTTGTATCCATAGTTTGATGTCACATGTACGTGCTTCCATATTTTACAAGAAGTTCATGATTATATATATATATATATAGATATATATATTGTATGTGTGAGATAGAGAGAGAGACCTGTCCTAGTTAGAGAGAGAAGCGGAGAGATTAAATAGAAATAAATTGGCTTTTATAATGGAACGTGGTGGAAGAGTATGTTTTTCTGACACAATTAAACAGTCACATGCATAATTTATTAATGGCGAGTAGAGGGAAGTGGCTACGGCCTCAGATTACCTAAATATCGTTTGTCGTCGACAAACTTTAATGTGAGGTCGTTTATATGTTTAAAGTTACACATGTAATTTTTTTATTATAAAAATGCGGAAATATTCAACACTCTTTCTGAGAATTAAAATTATCAATTAAAGTTTTCGATCAATTTTTTCCGACATATATTTTTCAATAGATATTATAGTCAATCCATTCAATCTCTCTTGTGACATTGTTGACTATAGATAAGATTTTTTTTTTTTTTTGGCAAAGCAAATACAAACAACTAGGAAATAAAACAAGAGTCAATGAAGAGAGAAACCCTCACACAGGAGGGAAGAGAAGGGCCCAGATCAAAAGATGGGTCTGAACACTCGCTTCTACAAGTGATTCTACTAGCATCATGAGCTGTTCTATTTGCTGATCTTGGTATCCAATGGAGAGAAAACTCAGATTCAAGTAAGAGAAGATTCTGTATATCAATAATGACCGGCACTATAGATAAGATTTGATCAACTTCAACTTTGAAAAACTTCTCTCAACATATTTTTATTCATTTGCCAAATCTTTAATTGAACTCTCTATTTGTGAATTAGGTATAACAAATTTATGAAGAGCTCCTATTTGAGATTGAATCAATTCTTCTTCTGTCTTCTTTTTTTTTTTACACAAAGATTCATGTTTTCTAGTAGACATAATATAATTATAATCAAGGTACAACTTCACAACTCAAAGTTAAGGAACAATGGACCCTGATTTAATGTCTACGCTACTAGCTTACCACAATTTAAAAGTTGTCAAATCCTTTCTTAGCTACTTGATGGATATGTGGACTATTAATATGAGAGAATTAATAAAAGAAGAATGAGAGAATTATCTATTAGTTGATTAAGATAATAAAAATAAAAGTGATTTTAAATTAATAGTTTGTGAATTAATCATAATGCATGCTTGTTTGATTATGTAATCTTGTTGCAAGCACAACACAACCAGAAATATTTCAACAAAATTATATATATATATATATATATATATATATATATATATATATATATATATATTTCAACAAAACCCTGATTTTATAATTTAGTTTGACCTTTCAAATCTTTAATTAATTACTTGAACCGTTGAACAGATGTACATCTTACCACTTTAGATCCTAAAAGTCTAAGGTGAATTAGATAAAACCAACTTATATAGCAATTTTGATGGTTTAAAGTACACCTAAGATTGGCTGTGAAAAAGATAATGTATTGTGAGTGAGATAAAATCAAGTTACTCTATTAAAATTCAATTACTTTATCTTTCAACCAAAAACACAATAAAACTCATTATCAAAAAACATACTAGAGATTTTCGTGAAAAAAAAAATTCATTACAAAAAAACATAATAGAGATTTCTGGAAATAAAATAAAATAAAAAATAAAATAGAAAAGTTTGAACAAATTGAGAAACTTACCTAAGGTTTAAGCATGTGGGTGAGGCCCTCCAATTTGTGAGAAGGCCAAAGAAAATAATTGTTTGCTTGTGAAAAGAATTAGAAGAAAAAGAAAACGAAGAATTAGTGTAGTGGACCATAGTCTGCCGCAACATACCCTCAAACCCTAAGCTACTTAGTTTGATGGGTAGAAAAATGGACTGGGCCCTTGTGCGTTTTTTTTACCTGTATTGTTGGGCCCTATTTTAGTTAGTTATTGTTTTTGAAAAAATGAGGCTCAGTATGGTAGATATATTGATTTTGGTTAAATGGACTGGACCTATTTTTTTTTTTTTGAATTAGACCTAGTGTGTGTGTATATATATATATATATATATATATATATATATATATGATCTCTTGCTCACCGGTGAGCAAGAAATTCTTCCACTCTATGTATGGTAACCATTGGATATGATTACAATAATTTTTGAAAGTTATATTTTTTACACTTAGATCATATCCAACAGTTACTATGCTTGGTGTGTAGAAAATTTCTTGTTCACTGGTGAGCAAGAGATCATTACTCTATAAGGGTATTTAAGTACTTTCATTTCACCATTAATGAAAATTTTACGACCAATCCTTGTTTCCACAAATTTAAAAGCCTCAAATGATTTTTTTCAAATATCAAGGGTGGGTTATATGCATAATATTTACATTATATGAGACTTCTTTTGCAATTTTCTATTACTTAATAATTATTGGTACACAATATTCAAGAATTAAATTTTATGGTAAATTACTCTGACCTCTCCTGAGGATTGGCTTAATTATCCTTAGATTAAAATTTTTGCAAAATTATCACCCCTGTCAGACCAACAATCTGTTAAACAAAATCACATCTAATACACAATTACAAAAGTACCCTCAATTTATAATTTTTTTTTTTTGCAAAATAACCTCAGTTTCTAATCCTTTGACTAAGATTAACATGTTTTATGTATATATTTTCTCCATCAATGCCACGCCAATGCTATTGCCACCGAGGGTAGTTTTGGTAATTTTGATTTTTTTCTATTAATTGAATTTAACGGAGCTAACTGTCAATTAATAGCAGGGGTACTCGGAGTAAAGCTAACCAAATCTCAGGGGAGGTTGACCACCATTTTTTAAAAACTCTAATCTGAGGGTAATTAGGTAAAACCTCAGGGGAGGTCAGAGTAATTTACCCTATATTTTATTAAATAATTTCTTTTAAAGGTTACATATTTTTTCTTTTATTCGTTTCCTATACAGGCTTAGATATATGGCTTCATTCTATATATTCATAGTGCTTGTATGCACTAAACTCAAACACACATAGTTTGACCTTATAGCTTTCGTAGTATTTAGCTTATTCTTTTAAAAAATATATACATGTCTATGACTGCTTTAATTCTTTGGCCACGTTTGATAGCTCAAAATCATGAATTGGTATTGACATATGTACAAAATATTTCTTAGCTAATTTATGCTAATTAATTCAATGCACACACCCAATAAAATTAAGAACACAATATTTTTAGAGATAAATCGAGATGAGGATTCAAGGATCCCTTTCATTCATCTTTTCTCGGATATTTATACAAGTCTAGAATTTGAATCCTTCTAGGATTCAAATTCTTTTATTTGTATCTATCTTTACTCTCAAGGATTCAAATTCCTTTTTGAGTTTAGACTTATGTTTGGACTAGACTGTTTTGGCCTTACAAAGGGGGGTGACTATGCCTATTCTTTTTCTTAAAACAATCATCTAGGCTTTTGCTGATACTTGGGCTCAAACCCTTTTTGGGCTTGGTCCGTTCGCGTACTAGTTCGGTCCATTGGAATAAGTGGAGTTTTTTCCCCTACACATTGCCCCCAATTCTTTTCAGTATGAACTTATGCCAAACTGGAGGGAATTCCTAAAGGCATTGCCTATATTGAGGACCCTCATTAATGCTGGGGCAATGATAGTGCTGAGCACGTAAGTGATCTTTTCATGCAATTTCTTGTGTTTTGTCTTGACACTTTGTCATTCTCAGCCATAAATCTTATGCAACTGATTATTTTCTCTTCCAGATTCATTTCCTCTTGAACTTCCTGATACCAATTTGTCTTCGCAGGTTAGTCTTCATTTTTTTACCCACATCTTTTTTTTCTTTATGATGTCTTCTAATGACGGCGACCGTACTCTTTCTGACAATCGCGAAGTCACAATGTCTAGTTCCTCCCTTCCAGTAGTAGAAATTGCCCAACCTACTGTTGTTGTTGGGCAAACAGTCACATCCGATCAGGGTGTGGTTGCTACTTTGGTGACTAGGTAGTGGGTTGACATTGAGAGGATCAGAGAAGAATGTCATATCCCCAGTGACGTCATAATCGAGGGTTACCCCTTAGATTCTAACTATAGTGTTGGGGAAGGAGTCAAAAAAGGCGAAGTTCTTTTCTCGGCTTCTCATTTGAAAACCTTCAGATTTCTTCTTCACTCTTTCTGTAGTTTCATTCTTTTCAAACTGAAGCTTGCGCCACTTTTGTTAAACCATATTTTTTTTGCATTGTTTCTTATTTGCTTTCTTTAAACCGTGTACATAAACTGGACTTAAATCTGAATGACCTCTTGTTTTGCTATTCTTTCCACTGAGTTAGATCGGAGGATAACCATTACCATCTATTCCCTAACAAGGACAAAAATTTGCTTCGACACTCCCACTTCTGACAAGTTGTAGAGGGAGAGACTTGTCCTAGTGAAGGGGGCCTGGAACTTTAGGGCTGCTCAACGCCTCCCTATCCCCAACGCCTTTGGTGACGCTGTGATTCCTTCCTTCACTCTATCTGGCAAGTATTTTTGTAGATACCCTAGAAAATTTTAAGCAAAAATTCTTTTCTTTTCATAACTTTGTTCTGTTCTTCTTTTATTTTGCAGCTGATCGGATTGAGTTCTTGAAGGAGAAGGTCTGGAACATTCATTCTTCTATGAAAAAGTATCTGTTACGCTGCCAGCTTTAAGCTATCATTTGTAACATTTCGGTTAGCTTTTCTTCTCTTTACCTTACTCCAGATTCAGATTTTGAGATGAAGATATCGAAGCCCAAGATGAGGAGGGGGTCTTCCAGTTCTGGCCTCCTGAAAGCCAAGAATGCTGAGGGGAGGTCCAAGGTCAAGCATGACAAGAGCAAGTCTGTTGCCCCTCTTCTCCTCAGAAGAGGGTTTCTTCTAGTGCTTTTCTAGCACCTAAGCGCTAGAAACTACTGGCGGATGCCATGAAGGACCAGAGTGCCTTCATTTTCTCTTTGATACTGAATGATTATGCCAACAACGCTGCTGATAAGCCGTTCGTGGGCTTGACCGAACAATGGGCTCTAGACTTGAGGAAGTCTGATGGCTCATTTTTTTACGGTGGGGGACTGTGCTGCCCTTGACCATGATGTTATGGGGGCTCTTGCCTGTGGGATTTGGCTTTCCAAGGATAAGCTCCGCCAACAAGGAGCTGACAGGAATGAGCTCCTTGCCAATGCACCTATTCATATCATGGAGGATTGTTCCATTATTTTCTCTATGTGTTTTTCTTTACTTACTTTTTTATGCCTCTTCTCTGACTTTGTTTGTCTTGCCGTGTTGCAGAGTGTTTACATGACTCCTCTACAAAGCTCTGGAGGTCAAACGTCTAAGCGGATGTAAAATTAAAATCCTTGAGGGAAGGTGAAGTCTCTGACCAAGTCTCTTGCTGAAAAGCAAAAGGCTATTGGTTATTTTGAGCAGAAGGCCTTGGAGGCCGAACAGAAGGTTGCTGAGCTCCAGGTTATGCTGCAGGTTTGCAAGTTTGGAGGACTTGAGATGTACCAGCGGTTTTTGAAGATTCCACCTTTGAAGATCACTGATTGCTTTCGTTATGACATCGAACAAGGAGGGAAGCCTGAAGCTGAATGGGACTACCAAGATCCTGAAGATCTCGATACTAATCAGGGGATTGAACCATCCAGTGAGTATGACATCCTTGTGTCTGGTGAAGCTAAATGAAAGTTTGCAAACTTCCTCAAGAGCTTATGCTTGGCTCTACCCCCTTCTGCTTCAGTTGGTGCTCCTTCTTCTCCTTTTCCATCTGATCAGATCACACGAGAGGTGCCAGCTCAAGCTAAATAGGGCACCTTGATTGTTGACTTCTTCAATCAAGACTTCAACAAGGAGGATGGGGCAACCCACCAGGATTGGTTTTGTAGTTCTTTTCTTTTCTTTTTGCAACGCTCAGCTGGAGCCTCTTTTTTTTTTTGAAAGGATAGCTTGTGTTTTTATCCCTCTTTCTGTAATCATCGTTCTGATAAATAATATATCTTTTTTGTTCTTCAGTTTCTTCACACTTATCATTATGATTCTGTTTGATACTTCTGCACTTGATATTTCTTGAACAAACAATTGCCTTGGCAGGTTGGGCCTTTAGCCTTTCTTAGAACAAAACCTTCTTTCCAATTTTGTTTAGCAATTGAGAGTTTTGTGTAGGTGATCAGTCGTTTAAGACTTTAGCTTGATTGGGCCTATGACCTCTTTCTTTAAGTGATCGGTCGTTCAAGGCCTTAACTTTTAATAAGAGATCAGTCATTTAAGACCTTAGCTTTAATAAAAAAATCTATCGTTTAAGACCTTAGCTTGATTGGGCCTATGACCTTTTTTTGTAAGTGATCGGTCGTTCAAGACCTTAGCTTAATTAGGCCTTTAACCTCTTTTTTATATAAGCAATCAGTCATTTAAGACCTTAGCTTGAATAAGCGATCAGTCATTTAAGATCTTAGCTTGAATAAGCGATCAGTCATTTAATACCTTAGTTTGATTGGGCCTATGTCCTCTTTTTTTTATTTGTAAGAAGGTTGGTTATTATTGTTAACGCAAAAGCAGGTAAGAGCATTTACAACGCATTGTTTCCTGTGTTGTAACATATTCTTGCCGTGACTTTAAGGCCAAGCAAGAGCATGTTACAGCGCATTGTTTCTTGTGCTGTAACATGTTCTTGCTGTGACTTCAAGACCACTTGTTTCCTTTTATATATGACAGAATACAAGAATTTTTATCCGGTGTGGGATTGTGCCCATTTGTATACTTTTTTTTTTTTATTATATATAACAACCAACTAAAAACAATTCTTATTGTCTTTGAGAGCAATTCTAAATAAGGTGTACTCCTTTCTAATATATCAAGCTTTAAACATATGACTTTCTTAAAGAAACTTTAGGGGTAATCTTTGTAGAATTTGAAATTGGTCGCCTTAATGGCAAAATACCTTTGGAGGAAAGGTAAAAAAAGAGGGCAAGACAGTGCCACTGTGCATGTATTCTTACACAACAACCATGTATTGCCATGACTATAGAGTTTGATTCCATTTTTTATTTATTGTAGAGTACGAAATTTTTTCTTCGACGTGGGACCAAGTTCTTTTTCTTTTTGACAATAAAGTATTAAAAAATGCATTTTTTCTCTTTATTATAAGACTTTTCTATTTCCAGAAAGTCAAAAGATACATTGTCAAAAATGAATAATCTAATTCTAGTATGTCAATATTTAAACATAATACCTTTTTAAATGAGTTGCATTCCAAGGCTTGTGAATTGCTTTTACGTCGCTAACTTTGCAAAGCTTGCATGCGCCCTTCAATGACTTCATATGGGCTTTCCCATATTACTATGAATTTTCCAGCATTACGTTCTTTTGTATTGTTTTTGACTTTCCATAGTACCCAATCTCTCAAACTGAATGCTCTGTGCCTCACCTTTTTATTATAGCTATTTTTTTATTATCTTTTGATAGGACACAAGTCTTACTTGAGCTGCCTCTTTCTTTTCTTCCAGGAGGTCCATATTTTGTTCTAATAGTTGGTCATTCTGCCTCCTATCAAGTATCTCTATTCTGATTGTAAGGGTAGAGAGCTTGATTGGTATTATTGTCTCAGATCCATAAGCTAGGCAGAACAGACTATCTCAGGTCGGACGCCTGGGCGTCGTTCAATAGGCCCAGAGCACTTTAGGTAGCTCTTTTACCCATTTTTCCTTTCAGGCCTTCAATTTCTTTTGAATACATTCAAAGATGGTCCGATTGGTTATTTCTGCTTGGCTATTCCCCTATGGATATGATTTTGAGGAGAACTTTTGGTTGATCCCATATTTTTTGAAGAAATTTTTTATCGGTCGATTGTCAAAGTTGGTGGCACTGTCAATGATAATGGACTTTGGTAAACCGAATTGATAGATGATGTTGCTCTAGATAAACTTTTTTACTTTCACGTGTGTGATTGTTGCGTAAGCTTTCGCTTCAACCCATTTTATGAAATACTCTATGGCTAACAGGGCAAACTTTTTACTGTTGGCAGCTTTTGGGAGTGATCCAATTGAGTCAATCCCCCATTTCATGAAGAGCCAGGGACTGGTGAGGTTGGTGAGGTATTCTTGCATGTCACATCTTCTAGCATACTCTTCGGCATCTTGAGCCATATATGGCCAGAAGTACCCTTAGGTAATGGTCTTATGGGCCAGTGACCGCCCTCTTGAATGATTTCCACATACGCTTTAGTGAATTATGAAAAGTATCTTTCTTGCTTCTGCAAGTGCCACACATCTCATGTATGGCTTGGAGAACGATCTCCTATAAAGATGTCTGCTGATCATCAAGTATCTTGAGCATTCATTTTGATTTTTTTTGCTTTTTCTTTTGAAGTTGGTAATACCCCATCGACGATATAAGCCTTGATGGGATCCATCTAACTGGGTTGGTTCTGCAAGATCAGTACCTCTTTTTGCATATGGATGCTAGGCATTTGTAAAGAGTCGATCGACGCTATCCTGATTGGATTTGGCTGTGTTTCTGAGGTTGAACATGTTAGCCTATCAGCTCCTAGGTTCAGGTCCCTTGATATTTAAGAAACCTTGACATGGTCGAACTCCTTGAGCTCCCTTTCTACCAAGTCTTTATAGGTTTTTATGCGATAATCTTTCAGAGTATAATCCCCACTAACTTGTTTCATAATTAATTGAGAATTATTGAAAACTTGTAAGTTTTTTACCTGAAGTGTTTGTGCCACTCTTAGTCCTACTAACAAGGCCTTGTACTCGACTTTATTGTTCGATGTGGGGAACTCTAGATGGATCGCTTGCTGTAAAGCAGTTCCATTAGGAGTTTAAGTTTTTACTCCAACGCCCGATCCCATCCACGTCGACGATCCGTCAACATAGAGTTTCCATTCGTGTTAGGCTGAAACTTCTGATTCTTCATTCCGCTCTGGCTCATACTCAAGCACGAAATCTGAAATTGCCTGTCCCTTTATCGCAGTTTGAGGTTCATAGGTTATGTCGTGGACCTCCAATTCAATTACCTATTTGGCAACCCTTCCTAACTGATTGGGTTTATGAAGAATGGCCCTGATCGGGAATTTGTTCAGGACAATGATTGTGTGAGCCTCAAAGAAGTGCCTAAGTTTCCTCTTTGCTTGGACTAGGGTTAGTACGAACTTTTTCACTTTTAAGTACCTCTACTTTGCCTCAGTCATGGTTTTACTAGAGTAGAATACTGGATATTGTCTTTTGTCGAGCTCTCTGATCAGAACTGCACTGGTGGTTGTTCGAGATATCACGAGGTACAAATATGGAGGCTCTCCTATGTTCAGTGCTGAAAGTGTTGGCAATTAAATTAAGTACTGTTTGAGTTTTGCTAAGGCTTCATTTTGCTCAGCTCCCCATACCTCTTTTCCGCTTGCTCTGATAGCATCAAAAAAGGGCTTACATTTGTCTGAAAGCCGAGAGATGAATCTACTTAGAGCGGCGATGCATCCTGTTAAGATCTGAACGTCCCTATGAGTTTTTGGTTCTTTATTCTGCAGAAGGGCCTTCACTTGAACCAGACTTGCTTCTATCCTCGTTCGGTTTACTATATGCCCAAGGAATTGTCTTGAAGTAACCCCGAAGGAGCATTTTGATGGGTTTAATGTCATGTTATGGCTTCACAAAGTATCGAAGATCTCCTGCAGATGTCTTAGGTGATCTTCCTTTTTAAGACTTTTTACCATCATGTCATCAATGTATGGTTCAACTATTTGGCCCATCAAAAATTTGAAGACTTTGTTGATAAGTTGTTAGTAAGTTGCTCCATTATTCTTTAGGCTAAACGACATTACTTTGTAACAATAGATTCCATTTTTAGTGATAAATGAGATTTTTTTCAAATCGAAAGGTTCATTGGAATCTGATTGTATCCAAAGTATGCATCAAGGAATGTCAAACGCTTATATCCAGTTGTGGCATTGACCATTAGATCGATCTTTGGAAGAGGAAAACTATCTTTGGGCATGCCCTATTTAGATTGGTAAAGTCTATGCAGATCTGCCACTTGCCATTCTTTTTTTGGATCACTATCACATTTGAGAGCCAATCTAGGAACTGTACTTCCTTGATAAAGCCCGCCTGGAGGAGGCAATCTATTTCTGCGGCTATGATCTGATTCTTTTCTGGAGCGAATTGTCTTTGCCTCTGCTTCACAGGTGGGTGGTTTGGACTAACGTTGAGCACTTGACATGATATTGATGGATCAATGCCTGGCATATCAGTGTGATCCCAGGCGAAAACGTTTGTATTTTATCTTAACAATTGTATTAGCTACGTTCTGTCTTCCTCGCATAGAGAGGTCCCGAGATTTGTGGGATCATTGCTGGGAACGATTTCTACATTTTTGAGCGGTTCCTTAGTAGGCTTTTCTTTTCTTGCTCTTGTGGAATGTCCTTTGGTTGAGAATTCTGTAATTGCTATTAGCTCATTCTTCCTTCACCATCTTTCCTTTCAGCGTAAGGGCATAACATTTCTTAGAGGTAACTTGATCTCCCAAGATGTCAATTGTATCCTTTCTGTTCTACGCTATGCACCTCATTAGCTGATGAAGTGTCGATGGACCCCTTTGCATCTTGTGTATCCAACCTCTTCCCATTATCATGTTATATGAAGAGTTGAAATTGACAATGACGAAGGTTTCAGTCAAGGTTCTAGCTGCTGTTGTTACTGGGAGTTCCATAACTCCAGTTGGGATCACTTGTTTACCATCAAACCCTACCAGCAGCTCGATAGTAGGCCTAACCCATTCCGCTTCTAGGCCCATCTGTTGGAAAGCTGATAGGGTTAGGACGTTCACGCTGCTTCCAACATCCACCAATACTCTTTCTACTTCGCAGTTGGATGCGATGAGGCTAATCATGAACAGGTCCTCATGTGATGTTTGGATTTTGCTCATGTCTTCCTTTGTGAAGAAGATTGATACATTGGCTAAACGGTTATTCATCAAGTGGATTTCTCTAATCCTCTGAATTTTTTGAGCATTCCTCAGGTTCAACATCCTTTCAAATTCGCTTTCTTGATCTGAGGCAGGTCGACTATGAATAACATTGATAACACGAACAGGATCAAGGTTCAGCTATCTATTCGCCTTTGGTTGAGATTAATCGGAAGGTTTGGCTTGTTCTTCCTGAATGATATATTCTGACAAACCGCCCTTAGCGATCTGAGCCTCCATCTGTTGCCTTAAACTTCTGTACTCATTGGTGGTATGGCCGAAGTCACTGTGGAGAGAATAATGTTTGATCTTATCCCTCTGTTTTGGAAGTTGCCTAATAGCTTGAGGCTAGCGAAAGATTCCCTTGCTCTTATTTTCATAGTAAAGTCTAGCTAGAGACACTTTCAGAGGGGTGATCTTCTTTTCAACTTTTTGCTTTTTCGCAGACTCCGGTGTAGACGAAAGAATAATTCGAGGTGGCTTTACCTTAGCGACCTGTGTTTTCGTTTGTTGTGCCATAGTAATCAAAGTCGTTCGCTATCTTTTGGTCGCTTCATCCTCTTCTATCGTTAGATACTTCTGAGCGCAGAAGTTTAGATCACCCATATCTCTTGGGACGCTTTTCACCAAAGATCTGTGGAAGCCCTCCTCTGGCGAAACTGTTATCTTAAAAGCTTCCACCATCGCGGTCTGATTGCACTGATCTATCATTGACATCTTTAAGTTGAAACGGTTAAGAAAGACTTCAAAGTCTCTCCTTTAACTTACCTCATGGTGAATAGTGAGGAGATTGTCCTCTTTTATTCTTAGTTTCCAGTGTACTAAGCCATGAACAGCTCGCACAGTTTTACAAAATTTGAGATCAAACGTGGCGATTGTTGCTTGAACCAAAGTAACGCTGCCCCAACCAAGATGGATGGAAAGATTTTGCACATGAGTGCGTCATTTTCAGCATCCAGGGTCATCTTCTATTGATACTAGTAGATATGCTCTACCGAATCTATTTTTCCATCGAAGGTGACAAACGTAGGCAGGGTGAACCTTCTCGGCCTTTCAATTTTGAATATATTTTTTGTGAATGGAGACTCGGTTAGCTTGGTGACTGCGAGTGCTCTATTAGTTGGGTAGCAGGACCGACTGCCTTTCAGTTCATCGATCTCTCACTATATCTGGGCCTTCCATTTTAGGTAGAACTGCGCGAGATTGATTTGATCTTCGTTGGGTTGACCGGGAAAGGGATTCCTGCCTGCGGGCTGGCTGGTTGTGATAAGAGACTTTCAACGAGTGGTTACCTGATCTAGCCCCTTCATTCTGCTGTCGTCCAAGGTTTCTCACACTTTCGATGCGTTCGACCCTTGCGTGGAGATCAACGATCTACTGACACAGAGTCTCATTCTGCTGGGTTAACTGCTGAATGTTTGGTTGTGCTAGAGGATCCTGGATGTTTGCCTATACAGGTGACCCTCCTCTTTGATTCCTAAGAGGTCTGCCCAAATCTGCCACATTTTAAGTATTTCTTCTCGTGTCAACCATGATCGCAAATTCTTCGAGCTTTCAATTAAAAAATGATTAAACGTTTCCCACATATGGCGCTAAAGTGTATGTAAAAAAAATTGCTTAACTAATTTCTGCTAATTAATTCAATGCACACACTCAATAAAATTAAGAATACAATATTTTTAGAGATAAATCGAGATGAGGATTCGAGTATCCCTTTCATTCATCTTTTCTTGGATATTTATACAAGTCTGGAATTTGAATCCTTCTAGGATTCAAATTTCTTTATTTGTAACTATCTTTATTCTCAATTATTCAAATTCCGTTTTGAGTTTGGATTCATGTTTGAATTGGGCTGCTTTGGCCTTACCGGGGTGACTAAGCCCGTTCTTTTTCTTAAAACAATTTTCTGAACTTTTGCTGATACTTGAGCTCAAACCCCTTTCGGACTTGGTATGTTTGCGTATTAGTTTGACCCATTGAAATAAGTGGAGTTTTTTTTTTCTCCTGCGACATGGTTATCATGATGTGCTCTAGGATTACCCCTTTCTAGCCAAATGATATACCTCAAAGATGCCATTTTGAATGTTGGACTGAGAAAATCCTAACCCAACTTAAATTTTATATAACAAATACGAATATTATAGATCATACATTCTAATTGTATTTTGTTCTACCCTATATATATCCCTATATATATAGAATTAGAATGTATGGTCTATAATTTTTGTAATTTTTCAAAAGAATTTACGAAGGCATAAATCAATTGTTTTTTAATTCTTTCAAAATCAATCACACACCGTGAGTAGATAACAATACTTGTCCAAACTCATGCCTAGGTACCGGTATAATTTCACCAACCTCCCCTAGGTAGGTAAAGCTATATCTCATATGCTTTCTCCAAATATTAACGGCCAACTTGATCACGTTTTTTACAATGATTTTAACAACTTTTCAGCGTGAAATATTTTGTTTTGCTGTTAGAATAATTGCAAAGACATTTGCACTCTTACTTTTTACATTAAAATTACTTATATACTCTCCTTTTCTCCTTTCACACCCAATACACCAAATTGTCCAAGCTCATCTACTACAGATTCATGTTTTTATATCAAATTAGTTATAGGGCTTTTAATCTGTACCTCAATCAAAGTCTATTACACCAAAAATCTAAGAATTCTTCTAATAGACATATATATATATATATATATATATACAATAAACTCCCTCAGCTTACATCTTAAACAAAAACTAAACCTCAATTTCCTTCGAGATTTCTATTAAGAATACAACCATTTTTTATTCTACACTTTAAAGTTTCGACCATGTGATGTGTGGGTCTGTGTGTAGACTACAAACTTCCCACTATAATGGTAACATAACTTCCAGAGGTACAACTTGGGTATATATATTCATTCTCTAACAATTCCACAAATTAATTAACTTTATCATGTAACATATATATATATATATATATAGTAATGATAGGTACAATAAAAGTTATTATCGAATTAAGAAAGTGAATTACTCTCATACTTAAATTAGTGTAAGTGAGACTCACAATTTTATAATTCAATAGAAGAGCGTGATTCACTTTTCTATATTACTCTCTTACTAGAACGAATGAAATACAATCATTTAACAAATATGTAATATAATAATAAAGGTTAGTTAAGTAATTTCACATAAATCTATATAAGTAGCTAATGTCCGTCTAAAAAAGGAAAGTTTATGATACATTTGAATAGTGAAGGGAAACGTGTGGGATATAACTATACCTCCTCTAGGTAGGGAGGTTTATGATACATTTGAATAACTTAGAAAAAGAAAGAGCGTATGGGATATAGCTTTACCTCATGGGAGAGGTTTGTGATAGTATCTCCTAGCTTTATGTTCAAAATTGATAATATCCTCTTTTAAGGTTTGTCCACATATATGTTCTTTCTGAGTTAAAATTGACACATACTGTATATAGTTTAGAGTCTAAATCTGAAATAATTGCATCTTTCTTACAAGTGTACACCTTGACAGTAATACTTTATTTGAAACATAAATGTATATAATTATGTCATTTGAATTTGTTGCTGTTTTTGAATTTGGGTTGTTTACATATGTGTATGACATTTGTTTCTTTTTCTCCCACAATCTTTAAGTTGTTTTGAAAATTGATGAGGGTATGATACTCCATTATGGTGCTAATTAATTATTAGACGAAATTTCAGATATTTTTTTCTTTCTTTTCTTTGAGCAACTAAGATGGAAACTTTATGTTAGATCAATAAGACTTCGTTTAACAAATTTCATAAATAAAACAAAATATAATCTTTTTGTCCTTTATATTTTAAATTTGTTACGCATTGTTCTATTAATAAATTATTTTATGATTATTATATCATTTTAATTTTAAGTGTGATTCGGTCATGTTCATTGCACATAAACTTTATATATATATATATATATATATATATATACACGCACACACTAGCGTTATTGCTTATCTCTACAGCACTATAAAAAAAATTATTGGATTGAATCATTTTAGGGGTGTGAGGGTAAGTGAATGTGTATGTGAATTTATGTGTGAATGTAATAAGTAAATCGTGACCGTTAGATTGACGATATAGAGACTTATTTTAGACCGTATATAAACATAGATTTTTTGAATCACAAAATTAAATTTTTAAGCTTTTCTTACCGTAAGATTGTGAAATTTTTTTTAAAGAGAGATTCAAACACTGCTTAAATGTAATATAGATATATATGGAGGGTAGAAAAAAATACAACTAGATAGTACATAATTTGTTACTTTTTCAAAAGAATTGATGAAGGCATAAATCTAGTATTGGTTCTTCCAATATAGTAATCATACAATAGTAAATTTTTGTATGATTACTATGTCATTATAATTTTAATTCTGATTCTCGGTTATGTTCATTGCACGTGAACTTTTATTAAATATGTGTATATATATACTAGTAAAAAGCAAGTGTGAGTGGATAAGAAGCAAATTAAAGTTTTTTATATAAATAATTAATTGAATTTAATTAGTAACTAATTCTAAAATTTAAGGAGTCAAATATAATATGTCCTTTTTTCATTAGTTTGTTTTACGCATATATTTAATGATTTACATAATATGCACATGATAAGTCAGATTTATAAGGTATGAGAGCTAAGGACCAAAAATTTGCAATCGATATTTTTCTCTTAATACACATGATCATACATTGAAATAATGTCTGTAATGGAATGGTTTGATATTAAAGTATAAAGCAAACCCTTAGAGAACTTTATGGCATTAAAATTTAAAAAATTTCAAGGAATTGACTAAGCCAATTTCACACATAATAGGAATTTCAGTATTACACAATTAGGTTGTAACAGTCATTGTTTTAGTCGATACACAGACATTGTATACTCCTTAGATACAAAGTGAGCCCACAATTGCTTTATTTGAAGATTTATTTGTTGTTATTAAAAATAAAGCATGCCCCATCCAATGCCTATCAAATATTAAACTTCAAAGATCTAATCAATTACAAAATTAAACCCGGCAATGCCTATCAAATATTAAACTTCAAAGATCTAATCAATTACGAAATTAAACCCGGCAGGTAACTTGTATCTCTAGCCACTCCAAGTTAGGTGTGTGCTTAAGTTACAATATATGCATGTATAAACTTTTAAGGGTAAATTACACTAACTTCTCCTATAAATAGGCTAAATAGCAGAGTCTCCCCTTGTATTTTCAAAAACAAGACTGCACTCCCCCATCAGCGTACTTTTTGTAACACTGATCTCCCATATCAACTTTTCAAATACGAAAATTGCTGATGTCAAAGTTTTTAGTATCTGAAAATTCTAAAATATCCTTAGGATGTTTGAAATAACAAAAATACCCTTTTTGACAGAATTATTGTGGACAATTTTGCCCTTTATTCAATTTATACATAACTTGCTCAAATGGGTTAGGGATTTTTCACTTTGGTTAATTTGAAGAACTTGATAAGTCACTGAGTTGGTGGTGAACTCAGTGTGGTTGTCCCAACATGTGAGTCGGAACTCGTATGGCCTCACTGCAAATCACATGTTCGACATTGTCAATGTGTATTTGGGCACAAATTTCACTCGTAGCACAAAGAATCAAAGTGAACAAGATCGAAAAATACAATGAACTCAGATTCATTGTTAAAAAAGATCGTGAGATAATCGATTCTTCCAAGGCATGACATTCAAGTGGGTCTTACATTCCACAGCAGTTAAACACCTAGAAAAAATTGTAATCGTAGCTCAAATCCCAAATAAAAAATTAGACATTTTGAATTCAATTTTTCTCATAAACAACAAGACTTGGTGAGAGATTTAGCAGTTGATGAGGATGGGGACAATGAATAAGGTCGGGCTAAGCAAAGAGGCAATTGATGAGGGGGACAATGAATAATTTAAGAAGTGGGTTTGCAAGGAAACTTCTTTGTCAAATTCTAGATACATGTTTTCTTTGATGGATTACAATTAATTATTGGTGAAGGAGGAGATAAGGTCAATGAGATGAGAGAAAAATGTCATCAATGTAGAGTCTTGTAATATATATACATATATATTATTTGTATTCAATTTTTTGACAAAGTTGATAATTATATTGCCATTGTATTAAATGTCGTCGGATGATTGAGAAGCACCGAACCCCAATAGTCTGTACCATTGTAATCAACTGTGTGAAGCTTCTTCTTTGATTATGTGGGCTCTATGTAGTACATACCTCAAGTATGTTCCACAAGTATAACATGCGTTGTCACTGGCTCTCCCGTGATACCCATTGGCACCCCCATCGTTCCTTCCACTGCCTCTCCAACCGCCGTTAAAACCATATCCAACACTGCCACCAAACCCATAATCACGACCACCTCGTCAATGACTTTGGTGCAATCATTCTCCAAGACAATCAAGAACTCGAGCACCTGACCTTTTTTGAGGGTTCAAAAGTCGTCGAATTTGATCACCGATTGATGAATGAACATATCTTCATCGTCGTCAAATTTAATCGCTTATTAATGAATGAAGAGATCTTTGTTTATAGTCAGCCATCCTCCATCAAAAGGCCAACCCCATCCCAAATTTCTCTCTCTACTTTCTCTCTCTTAAATCAGATAGAGAGAAGTAAAACAAAGAAAAAAAGATTGCCGCTAGGGTTACCGTGGTGGTGAACGAGGTAGAGGTGGAGGTGTAAATTTTATATGCATAATGTGTATCAGAGACCGATAGGACAATAAGGTGGGGAGGGTAAATTTGTATTTTTATATAATAAAATCTTTTCAATTAAAAATAATAAATCGTACATGGGTATAATAGTTCTTTTACCATTTTGGGCATCTGATAACTCTAATAGGGGGTGCAGTGTTATTTTTGAAAACTCAGGGGAGGTCCATGTTATTTAGCCTATTTACAAGAAAGGTTAGTGTAATTTACCCAACTTTTAAACATAAAGAACCACCACAGAAAGGTTGAGTCCTGAGACCTTTAGGCTCAAAGAGTGTCCCGCTTGACATCTTTCCATGAAAGTATAACAATCTCATTATCAAAACAAAACCTAAAAAAAAATTCTTTTTATTTTCTAAAGAATCCTCATATATCGAGGAATTTATACAAACTTATCCAAACACATTTGTACACACAAATTTCAAATTTGAGAATAAGATCAAAACGCATGGACACATATATCAAATATATTAATGTCAAGAAATATGGGTTACAAATACCTGTAAATCTTTACAAAAGAAAGACAAATTCTTCTGATTTGATCTCCTTTGTGATCTGGATTCAAGAGCTACTAGAGCTTGATCTTGAATTGGATTGAAACTTTGGTAAAGAACGACATGTGGATGATGTGCTTGTTGTTCTTTTCCTTCAGGATTTTAAATGCTTTGGAGTTTTGGATTTTGAGCGAAGAATCCTGCAGAGCTTTAACATTCTTTGAGAGTCTTCTTGTTGTTCTCTCCCATTTTTTCTTCTTCTCCCCTTGAACCTTTATTTATAGGCTTTTTAGAGGGACAAACTAGTAACTTCTTTTACTCTTGATAATTATATTTTCTGATAATTATCCAATTAATATATATATATATATATATATATATATATATAATTATCTTTAATGATAAATATATATACGTATATATCAATTATTCTTTCACCCATTTCCTAGTGGGTTTGGACTTTTTGGATAACTTGAATTGGCCCATGACCCATTTATTTGTAATGGATCTGGACTTTGAATTGCTTGACTCATTGGGCCATATTTCTAAATTGGACCAAATTGAAAGTAATCCTAAATTATAATTTGGATTCATCCTACAATTTTTTAATATCTACAAATTGCCCCCACTTCAAGTCTCGCGCTAATACCGAACTCGTCGAGTATTTTTACAACATCCAAATTTTGGACACTTTTCCGTGACATGAATTAGGATTGCTTAAATTTTCTTCTTTGAATGGAACTACAATTTTCTAGTTCTCCTTTCTCTGATTGAATCAGCCTCTTGAAAATCCTATTCCAACTAAGATTTTTTTTCCTTGTCCAAGTAGAATTAGAGTCTTGAAAATCCACCTGTAAATAGGATTAAACCAGTGTGGGCTATATATAACTCACGAGACAGGCTTTTGACATCAATTTACATTGTAATCTTAATTGCTGAACTTTGAAACGAAGTCAACACCAAATTGTCAGTGATAAAAGAAGGAAGAACTCGTACCTACAGTACCCACTTTCGTCGCAGAAATCTTCATCGTAATAGCAGGTTATTCACTTTCTTTTTATTATTTCCTCCCTCTTTCATTGTTTTAATGTCCCAAGCTCCCTCACTTTTTTTTTTACTATTTCCTTTATTGTTCTATCACATGCCTCACAAACATAAACTCTTATATAATTACTGTCACGTGACCCAAGGTTTTTTCTTCCAACCAATTTTTTATTCATCTCTTTCTCTTATATAGAGGTCCTCTAGGGTGTTCTCCAAATAAAAGAACATAGGAAAGTGCTGAGAAGAAAATCTGCTAAAATATTTTCTTTGAATTGCAATCTAATTTTGACCTTGAATAAGTGTGATTTACGAACTTTTTATGAAATAAAAATATTTTGGGCTTCAAGTTAGATTTTCATAGCCGCTGAATTTGCTCAATTTTGATATCCGAGTCGAGAAATATGGTCAAATTACCATAACTAGTGTAATGTTTGCGTAGAATATTGTGACTATTTTGACACGTTCCCCTCTAAATGTTAGAATTAGAGCTTCTTTGTGAAATACAAATTTGTTCCCATATGAATAAGCTTTCTACAAACTTAGGGCTTACATTAATCCGATACTCAAGCTGAAAGTTATGGCTCAAATAGTAAGGCTGCAGAGAAAAGTTATGAACTTTATATTTGTTAAATTTGGGCCTTTTCCACAAACATCACCATAAACCCAAATTGTCTTTGTCTTCTCTGCCTTTGCCTCCATTACTTTTCTCCTTATTTTTTTTCAATGATAATTTGACAGTGAGCAAAATTTCTCTTTGTTTTTTTTCCAATAGCAACTTTATCTTCCGTGAACACTATTAACTAATTTTGTTTTTTTTTCCAGATCAACTTCTACTTGTGGGCTCTGCTCAAGTTTTGTGTTACCTATGAAACAACGTACAGATCCATTGAATTCATCAAGGAAGACAACTGTAAGTGAGTCACCCAATTCATTTTTGCAAGTTTTAATTTCTTTGTCCATTCTTGCAGGTTTCCATTCATTTTCCAATGAGTGACAGCTTTCCAAAATGCTGCCAAATTGGCAAATCGCTTCTTTTAGAATATGAAGTTCAGAACGCAATCTATTTGGGGTCACTTAGTTCATTTAGAACACTTTTCGTCCATTCGGGGTCACTTAGTTCCATTAGAACACTTGATCGTCCATTCGGGGTCCCTTAATTTCGTTGGAGCACTTTATTGTCCCTTAGTTCCATTTGAACATTTTATCATCCTTTCGGGATCACTTAGTTCCGTTGGAACACTTTATTATCCCTTCGGGGTCACTTAGTTCCTTTGGAACACCTTATCATCCCTTCAAGGTCCCTTAGTTCCGTTGGAACACTTTATTGTCCCTTAGTTCCGTTGGAATACTTTATCGTCCCTTCGGGGTCACTTAGTTTCTTTGGAACATTTTATTGTCCCTTTGTACACTTTTTTTTTTTAATTTGTTAAATTTCTCACACTTTTTTTTTATCAGGTAAATAACCTTTGACTTCTGTTAATCATGATTTTCTTCAAAAGTTTCAAGGTGAACACAGTAACCATTTTAAAACAAGAGAACGATGTCATGGAGAAAGAAATTACCCTGAATGTAGGAACTCCACTGGTCGGTCGTTCTGCTCCACGGGTGTCTCCGCCTAATGCTTTATACCACTTGTCGCAATGGTCCAAAGAATTTTCCTACATGCTTATGAATCTTGGCGACAAGTCAAGTT
Organism: Cornus controversa; assembly: GCA_026545225.1. NCBI lineage: Eukaryota > Viridiplantae > Streptophyta > Magnoliopsida > Cornales > Cornaceae > Cornus > Cornus controversa. The sequence continues at coordinate 10,491,104 of CM048848.1, read as the reverse complement.
ACCTTAATGCGATAAACACCTTTAAACATATTTTGGCGATGAGCCAAGTTGTCACCATGGTGAGGTAGGCATCGTTAACATTTTGGCAGCAGACCAAGTCACCACTGTGCGGCAAACATCATCAATATCTTAGCGGTAGGCCAAAAGATTTTTTTTTTATTGGATCGACTAAACTTATAATGAAGCTCTAAGCTGCCTATGTACCCTACCAGGGATCAAGTCATCATGTAGTTCAAAATATTTTTTTTTTTGTGAAGATAGTTTATACTCGTATCAAGGAGTGCTTTTTTTTTCATATAGACAGTTTATACTCATATCAAGAAGTGTTTTAATTTTTTCATGAAGACAGTTTATACTCATACCAATGAGTGTTTTTTTTAAGATAGTTTATACCCGTGTCAATGAGTGCTATTTTTTTTTTGATAAACAGTTTATACTCGTGTCAAGGAGTATTTTTTTTTCGGTAGGTAGTTTATACTCGTGTCTAGGAGTTTTTTTTTAAACAATTTGTACTTGTGTGATAGAGTATCATTGACAGTTTAGGCTCGTATTGAGGAGCACTTTAGCTTTAATTATTCTTCAACTTTACAAGGTTCATAAGACAGTCCAAGCCTGTGTTGAAAGGTGTGAACTAGCTCGACATCAATTTGGAGATTTCCTTCTTGCTTCGTTTCTTCATTGTACTCTTCTAGTACTTGAGAAGAAATATCCCTTTCCAACTCGTCTCCCTACCCAGAAGGAAGAGGTATTTCATTCGTCATGATCCATGCAGGAGGATTGAACCTCACCCAGTATGTTTTCATTCTATTGGGAGATTCGATCCAGATAGCATATTCGGGCTTTAGTCCCCACACTTTTTCTTCCTTCAGTTTTTTTATTTTCACAACTTCTCATTCTATTTGGAATTTGAGACAACTTTGTTTTTGGTCCTCGCTTTCTTGTTTGAGACCTTCATTTTGCTGGTTGTTAGAGACAGTTCGAGAAAGTGACTCTTGAGACATCACTCATGTGTTTCTGGGCAATGATTTGTGCGAGATCTTTGCAAGACTATTCCCATCTTGAACTTTCTTTTTTAGCCTCCATGTGAGCACAATTTTTTGATCCTTTATACTTGAAGTTATTTGAGGAGAACTTGAAGAATTACCTTTATAATATTTATTTGATGCAAATCTTTGTGATTTGTCACTTTGGTTATGCCTTTTTTTTTCTTGTTTCTTTCTCGAGACTTATTTCTTATTTTGAGGTTTGAGAAAATGTGTAAGCCTTTTTAAAGGATAGGCGTGAATCTTGCCCCCTTGCCAAATGTATTTCATATGAGAGAGCTAAGAACGAGCTTTGTATAAAGGGTTTTCCTCCTGTCTGTTCACTTTTTTTTTTTTTTTTTCTAATTACTCACTTTTCGTTGGAAGGTTGTTTCAAACATTTGCTCGTTCTAATTGTGGTGAGCTATCTCAAATTCCTTGTACTTGAAAGTTGAGGTTCCTAACAAGTGCGGTCTTCTACCAAGGTTTTTTGACTCAATGCCTTATGTAGTTGAGAACTTTCAGATGAAGTCACTGAAGCAACATAATGTGTTTCTTAATACAAATCTTTAGAGACGATACTTGTAACATAAGATGTATCTATTTTATCGTCCGAGTTAGGAAGTATTTTATCTTCCTCTTTAGACTCAACCCCCCATCTTTAAGACAATTTTTAAACATATTGGGAAAGGTGATACGATGATAAGTGTATTAATTAAAATTACCACTCTTCGCAATAGAACAAATGCCTTGCAAAATAGGGCTATCGAAACAGGTGTCGAACCTCAGCGATTATGGTATGAATGAGTTGGTATACGGAATTAATTTTAATTAAATTTAGAAAGAGTAGGTTGCTAATTTTTATATCTAACTAAATTAAATAAACAAATAAAATAAAACAAAAGTAAATAGGGAGTGTAGAAAATTTGAGATAAATCTAGGGTAATTGACTTTACTACTAATTCCACAATCAATGGTCAATTGAATTAACTATGGGGAATTATATCATGCATAAGTGGTGTCGGTGGCTACAAGCTCACCTTCATCTGTTAAGAAGATAACATATGATTAAGGCTAAGTCATAGACTATCTTCAATTGACATGAGTCATCTACCTAACTATTCTACTCTAGGGTGCAGTATGGTCCATCTTCTCTAGGCATACTCCATCAAAGCTTTTAATGATATATTCAGTGATTACCATTGTGTAATAATCGCTCTCATAATCACAAAAAATAAGAGAGATTGAGTTCAATAATAACAACTAAATATCTAAGACAAGATAAGAAATCATTGAAACTGAATTTATAAGACTTTTATAACTCAATTCTATAAGAAGAATCCTCTAAATTACACAATCTATGCATGTATATAAAGGTCCCCAATAATTAAAACAATCAAACCATTGATGCTTAGTTAGGGCTACATTAAAACCCTAGTGGATTAACTAGCCGCTCATAGTAGAAGAAGAGGCTTCAATGGTTGAGAAAAAAGGCATCATCTTCATGAATTACGTGTAAGACTTCGTTCTCCAATAGTTCTTCACTCCAAAGCTTTGCAAAATATGTCTTTAATGGTGTCCAAAAGCTCCTTCAAACCAGTCTCTAATTCTTCCTTTTAAACTCCCAAGAGAATACATCAAGTCCTAATCCAATTAGAAATTAATTAAGTTTTTCCGCAGCACTATATAGGTGGATTTTTTTTCTAATGTATGGCCCAACTTTTGACCCACTAGAAGTCTGATTCACAGAATTTTTGTGAAATACAAAAGTGTCAAGAATAGAATTTCGTTTAACTTATACAAAAATGAAGTCGATTTGAGGCTCGGAAATAAAACTTTTGGTCCATTTTTCAAAATGGGATTAAAATTGTATTAAGCGCAGAATTGGGCTTCAGGTCCGTAACCTCCTTAAGGAGCTGTAATTCCCTTGGACCTCTTCCTTGGGCTGATTTGAGTTAAAATATCAAGTTGAATGGATCCATTTAATGTAGACTTCATCTAACCCTCTTGGATGTCATCTTTAAAAGCCCAAAATCATGATTTTAACTGAAATAATCATTAAGGCCCTGAAAATACAGAAAATACTAAAACAAAGTAAAATCACAAAATAATCTATCACTAAGAAAATAATATATGCAAATTAAGAGGCTAGAATGCGTGACATTCAACGCCGATCACACTCCCAAACTTACATATTGCTAGTCCTTTAGCAATAGAATAAACTAAAACTAAAACAAAGGAAACTAACTAATACTAACTAAACTACCCAACTCCACTTTTGTGGAAGAAACAATTGCATTTAGCATATGTAACAACCCTTTAAACCCCTAGGTCCCCCCTAGTGGACGAGTTATAGTCTCGTGAGAATTTCTAGAAATGATACCCACAAACATTCAAAATTTTTGTTTCAACATTAATTCAAGAAGAGGATTATAATATATAGTTACAAACTTGCATTGAAGGAAAATTTTAAAAGTTCAAATTCCATAATTCGAAGCAATGGTCCCCACACATAACTCACATCAGCATGTTTCAAAGCAACCAACTTTAGCTCCCTCGTGTAAAGTGAACTAACAGTCCTCTCATGTAGCATAACCCAGCTCCGAACATATTAAGGCACATACCCCTTCAACTCACTAGCTCCCCTTATTGAAATCATACTTCCAAACATGAATATATGACTTTTTCATTTTTTTTCGCATTCTCCTTTTTTTTCTTCATTCTTTTTTTCATTACTTTATTGGTTATGCAATGTCTTGATCTATTAAGCTTTCTGAAAGATCCATGTAGCAAGCTTTCAGTCAGTGACTCCTAAACCAGATGGCTTTAGGGCACTAGGCGTTAAGACACCCCGAAGAACCTAATTACTCGAATCAGTCAGGCTACAAATCAAGATAACCAACGCTCATCTTTTCTCACCCTTTCACTTTTGACGCGAACACTCCGTGCTTCCTGAGGCATAGAGGCCCGATTACTCATGAAAAAGATCAAATTGATTTGCTATTTATCACATTTTTTTTTTTTCTCTTTTCAAAATTCAAGTAAAACACATAATCGGTACTTATTCTCAAGAGATACTAATTAATATTAAGCATATGTAACTTAATAACTCAGAGCCAAAGTTTACACTCCACAAGACTGCTAGTGTGGCTGTGCATGTGAAGAAACTAAAACCAATCACCTCAATGCATGTCAATGCAAACAATGATTAAAACCACTTAATTTAAATCACAGTTGCCAAAAATTTAAGACATACTCAAAAGTTGTAAGTTACGCACCTACATAAGGTACTAATCCCTTGAATAACGTCAAAATAATTTATTTAAAAATAAAACAAAATAAAATAAGAAAAAAACTAAGAAAAATAAATAAAAAAAAGTCCTAAAACAAGAAGAATTTCATAAAAATTTCCCCCATATTGCAAAGAAAGCGCATAAATGGCATCGCCTCACCCCCAAACTTAAACTGTACATTGTCCTCAATGTACACCCAATAAAAGCATAGAGAAGAGTAAGAACGATAGTACCAGGAATTCAGAGTAGTGGCAAGAATAATAGAACAAACCAGTAGCATGAAGGCAATGCAAGCACACCCCCAAACTTGGATGCGATACCCTGTCAAAACAAACCATTATACCCCACCAACCAAGTGAAATAGCATGGGTGAAAATAAATATGAAAACAAAAAATAATAATAATATATTTTTTTAAAAACTGAAATAAAATAAAAACTAAATACAGAAAGAAAAATAAAAGTACAAATAAAAAAATAAAACAAAATACACAAGCTAGTTACCTCCTAATCAAGGATATGGTGGTGACTGAGCATCTAGGTCCAAGTTCGCCTGGCGCATCAAAGCACGCATTATTTTCCTCATCTCTCTCTGATCTTGGCAAGTCTCACGATAGTGATCCACTATCTTTGTCCGCATAGCTCCAAACTATGCGGAGACCTCAGTCTATAAGGTGCCAAACTGGGAGGTCAACCCAACAATCTGCCCCTCTAGATAACCATAATCATGTCTGCTAGATTGTGCATGGACATTCTCTTCTTCAGTTTCCATCTCCTCTGGATCCTCCACCGGTGGTGGTACATCTACAGTTTCCTCTCCCTGGGCCAATCTAGACATTTCACCTGGTGCAGCAATAATGACTCTCTGATGCATATGAGATATGCTCAAGTTCCAATCATGTGTGCCATAGTGAATATCTCATGAAAAAGCAAGCTCGTCCTCATCAATTACATATCCCCGTGCAATGAGTAACTAGTGAATGATAGTAGAGAATGGAAACTGAACTAAACAAAAGTGATTTTCGACAAGGTGGAAAGGGATGGAAATTTGAAAACTTTCTAAGCTTGAGATTTGAGGTAGGGGTGTGAATCTTTGCTTTATTTTGATTCTATAAGTCACATAATTGTGACATGAAAGTTATTTTTGAGATTTTGTGAAAATAGAGTTTTGTGCACACACACACACACACACACACATATATATATATATATATTGAGATTTTGTATTATACATGACTTGATAGTGTTTAGGAATACATCTTGTGATTTGTGTTCATTTGAAGAGTTATGTGAGTTGATTCCATGAGTAGAGTAAAGTGCATAAAAAGAAGATTTTCTTAAAAATGCATATGTGTTATGATTTTCATAAGTTGGTTGTGGTTGTATTGAATATGTATGAAATGAGGTTTACATGTATTAGCTTGGTCTACATTATGCATTTGATGAGAATTGTGACAAGCTTGAGTTTTGGTGCATTATGTGATAAAATGCAATATGTGAGAATATGTGATTTTTGGGGCATGTGTGAGAATTAAGAAGGGTTCGAATCCCTAGGGTGCAAGGGCCAAAATTTGGCTAAGCGGACATCGCTTCTGTCGGGTTAGTAGCCCGAAAAGCATAAGCAAAGTTTGTGATCTTGACAAGATCCTTACTATTGAAATTGTGAAAAGGGAAAGTTTCTAATTGAAGTGATTTCCAGGTATATATGGTGTGAGTTTATTTGTGAATTGTATTTCCTTATAAACTGCTTTATGTTGAAATGTGAAACCTCACGCATGATTTTGAAAATATGATTGTTTTGGGCATGAAAATCCATTGAGGCATGACAAGTAGTCACTTAGAGAATTTCATGTGCATTCATACATGACTGCCTTAATTGAGGTAGAGTCGAGTAGATCAGTCCTACTGAGCATAGTTGTATGCTCACCCCCTTTCCCCAAACTCTTTTTAAGATAAAGCCCCATAAAAGATGAGGCTTAGAGAGGCTCGAGTGGATATTGATGTTCATTTTGGAGATGTTCATTTTGGATATGTAGATAGATGTTCATGCCAGTTTGTGGCATGTGGACTATGTTAAAAATGTGGTATTTATATTTGAATTATGTTGGTGTATTTAGATTTTAAATGTACTTACCACATATGACTTATGTATGACTTTTGGAATATCAATTGAGAATGTTTAGTTTGAATCTCATTATTTTTGTTTTATGGATATAATTGTACACACAAATTTCTTGTCCAAAAACCTAGGAACAAAATTGAGTAACAAACAGTCAATTTTATTAATTCAAGAAAAAGGGGTACAATTATCTGTGGTCGATTCTTTTACAATAAAGAATCTTCCTCTGATTCAATCTCCTTAATGTTCGTTACAAGGGTTTCAAAAGCTTGTTCTTGAACCGGTAGTGACGAGCTTTCTTCAAAACTTCAGGATTAAGGAAGGCTTGACTGGATTTTCGATCGAGGGCCGATAGAGCTTGATCTCGAACGGTGGATTGAAGGTCTTCAAAGAAGAATGACACTTGTGTGGCGTGCTTGATGCTCTTCGTCTTCAGAACTTCGAAGGTTGAAGGTCTTTGAAGTAGAACAGCACTTGTGTGACGTGCTTGATGTTCTTCGTCTTTAGAACTTCTAGTGTTGGTTGAGGCAGAGGTTCGGTAGAGCTTTTGTGTTCTCTTGAACTCTTTGTCTCTGTATTTTTCTGTCCTTCTGTCTGTGTCTTGAATGTGTAGGGTGACCTTGTATTTATAGGCAAAAGGGGTGGAGGTTTAATTTGGTAACTCCCTATTAATTGTGCCAACTTCCATAAAAAGAGATTTTGCCTCCTTTTATATGGAAATAAATCAAATTTAAATTTGAATGAGAACACATATTTTTTTAAAGGCCTGAACCTTCACGATTTTGACAATTGTTTGTTGCTGGGACCCACAATCGTAGAATAAAATTGATCAAAAGTGTTTGACTTATTGACCAATCGGACGGTGATTAAACCATCATAAAATTTATGTGTCTACAATAATCACTTAGGAATCGAATCTTTATGTTTGGACCATGTGATAAGTGTTGTGGATAATTTAGAATATGTTTTGGGTCAATTGTAGATGTTTACATATTATTGAGATATTGTATATAAGCACCTATGCTTTGAATTGTGGTTGGGACATGAATATATATATATAAACCAAACATGTTTACGTTTAAATGGTGTTTTATGTTTTGGTCTTCATATATAAATGCAACAATGGTTGTTGGATGAGTTTTCATATACTTGAAATGTATGGGTTGGAGAATTGGTGAAATGAGGATTGGAAATGGACAAACGTCTTGAGTTGTGTATTTTGGACAAATTCAAGTCTATGAAATGTGGTGTATGATTTTGTTCGGGATTTGAATCTGACTTAGATTGATTTATAATGATGTTTTTATCATTTTTACATGTTGTGGAGGATGTTTGATGATTTTTAGGCTTTCTAGAGGGGTTTAGAGCTTAAGAGTTGGAAATTTGGACCTTCGAACAACTGGTTTTCGATACTTGTTTGATTAATCTAAATCCAAATTTCGATTAATCAAAATCACTGTTCACAGTAAAGTCAAAAATTTGTTCAAACTTCAACCGGACGTAATTTTTTCATTTTAGATCAGAATTGAGTGTGATTTATTTTGAAATCGAATATTTTTGAATCCTCTATCCAATGGTGTAGGTTTTAGTTTCAAGTTCCACTCACACCAGGAGTTAAGTTTTAAAATTGAGTAGTTTATATGTGTGACGAGTTTGCAACACTTAAGGAATGTTTCCAATGTATGTTTTTGGATTATGTATATGAAACGTATGGGTTTAGCATTGTGAATTTCAATTGTATAGGTTTTGAGTAAGCTTAGTGATGACATGTGATAAGGAATGAACTGTTCACCTCTATTTCCTATACCAATTTGAGTATTGAAAATTATGGCATGACACAATATTCTTTGAAGTGATCAATTGGTTTGAAATCTCAAGTAATGATTCTGAGAGCGAACCAATGCTAGAGTTGGCGTCAGAGACGGAGTGGGGTGAATGTGGTGGCTCTAATTTTTCTGAAACAACGTCAGAGTTCTTTACCCCTGAAGATCAATGGTGTTAACATGTTGAGTTTCACATCCATTGGTTTATCAGGATTGGTTTTCACAAATTCTTGTTGATTCTTGAGCGAAACAATTGCTTGAGTTTTGCTACGCGTCGTAGGACCTGCTGAGGAGCTGCTAACACTTATAGAGTTCCTAGTGTTCTTGTCACTGCCTGCGGCAGGTTTGATGTTGGCCAATGCAGCAGCGGTGTCTTTTGAGATTTTCTTGTTTGTAGTTTGAACCTTAGAAGGAGCCATAGATTCTGATGAACAGAGTTTTGGATGTATGATGTAGGAGACAGAAATAAGAGGTAGAGATTGTCCCACTGAGCATACCAGAAATTTGTACACACAAATTTCGAGTATGAGAATAAGATCAAAACACGTGGACAAATATATTAAATATATTAATTTCAAGAAATATGAGTTACAATAAATCTTTACAAAAAAAAAGAAGACAAATTCCTGTAATTCGATCTCCTTTGTGATCTGGATTCAAGGGTTGCTGTAACTTGATCTTGAATTAGATTAAAACTTGGTGATGAACAGCACGTGGATGATGTGCTTGTTGTTCTTCTCGTTTAGGGTTTTAGATGCTTTGGACCTTTGAATTTTCAGTAAAGAATTCTGCAGAGCTACAGTGTTCTTTGAGATTCTTTTTGTTGTTCTCTCCCCTTTTTTCTTCTTCTCCCCCTAGACCTTTATTTATAGGTTTATTAGAGGGGTAAACTAGTAACTTCTTTTATTCTTGATAATTTATATTTTATGATAATTATTAAATTAATATATATATATATAATTATCTTTAATGATAAATATATATACGTATATATCAATTATCATTTGACCCATTTCCTGGTGGATTTGGACTTTTTTGATAACTTGAATTGGCCCATGACCCATTTATTTGTAATGAATTTGGACTTTGAATTGCTTGACTCATTGGGCCATATTTCTAAATTGGACAAAATTAAAAGTAAGCCCAAATTGTAATTTGGAATCACCCTACAATTTTTTAATGTCTACAACATCGATTAAAACACTCAAAACTATTTCTATTATGAAGCCATGGTAATATAAACTCTTAAACTTGGTGAAAAAAAATAAAACTATAAAATAATTATTATGCACATGCAAAGAATCAAGTATAAACTTTAAGAAATCAAAAAGTATAACTCTAACAATTCTTAAACTATCTATTGTTATTCTTTTGAAAATTCTCAACGTTTTATTTTTTTTGTATTTCTGAGTTCTTCTTTAAATAAATCATTCTCAAGTGAAACTTTTTTGATAGCTACCACCACAAAATTATTTTTAACTATGTCATTTTTACTGTTGTCTATCTTCACTATAAAAATAAATTATTTTCCTTTGCAGCTTGTCATTTTGTCATAAAATTCATTCATCTCCTTGTCCTACAAAAAAATAAATTTATTTTAGTAATATTAATACATTTCAAATGAATTATTTTATTTATAAATTTTATGAGTGAGGAAAAACTATTGCCTGACTTTTTAGCTGTATTAGCTCATCCAATGAATAATTTATTAATGATTGAGAATGATCGAATATTGTTATATATGCATCATTTGTTATACCTTTGACTCAAAATTGCATCATAAATAATTAATATACTTTATTGATATATAATGATAAAGAATCACATATTTGTCGTATTGTAGAGTAATTTTAAAAAATTAGAACAATCTTACTGAACATTTGATGAAGACATCTAACAAATTAATTAAGTTAAACCTGTTTCAAATTTCATCTTCCAAACAATACATATCTCAACAAATTAATACAATTGAATCAAAATTATAGTGAAATGAACTTAATTTTGAGTTTATTATATTTCTTTGCTTATTTTTTCTTTCTTTCTTTTTGGAATAATTGAAAATTCCTAATTCCAAATTGAAAACACTAAAAACTTCTAACTTACATGCATAAAAATTAAAATTATTGCAAAAAGTTGCTATACATAAGACAAATTAGTTGAATTAGTATATAATATAGATATCACCAACCAACTAGTGTGCCTATACATATTAATGCATAGATACAAAACTAATATAAATGAGTGAAGTATGATTTTTTTTTTAACAAAAGAAAAAAAATATTGAACGGCACCAATGGTAAAAATTGGACCTGCATTGGCATATAATTAATATTCACCTAAGAACCATATTCTACATTATTGTGTGGTTTTGTTATGATGCCAATTCTTAACTTCTTAAACACTATTTAAAGCTACCATAAATTTTATATGATGTTCTATCATATTAACGTTTCTGTTAAGGATATTTTTTTCTTTGAACTCCCTCGTGAAGGAGAAAAACTTGGTTACTCCTGTTACACCATGTACCAGATAATCACAGCCTTAGGTATAATGTAGGGTTGTGATTATTCTGGTACATGATGCAACGAGAGCAATCAAATTTGTTTAGGACCACGCAGTTGTTATGTACTACCCGTATATATTTCTTAAAATAACATGTTTTGTAGTTTAGGGCCTAGAGATTAGCCACTAATGAAGCTTTTGAAGGCCTGTCTTAAATCTCTACATGCATGAAAATTGAAATTATTGCATAAATACACACTTACTTGAAAATTATATATATATATATATATATTGTTATTTCACTGAGAAGAGAGAGAAAAAAACAATTAAAAGTGTGAACAAGAATGAAGATTCAAAAGAGAGTAAAAAAAGAGGAGAGAAGGTTTTGTATTTTGTTTAGGTTATATCTCTATTTTTTAATTAAAAATAAATAAATAATGTACTAAAAACACACTTTGTACTTTTAATAGTAGTATAGATAGATAGATATATGTAAGGTAGAAAAAATACAAAAAAAAAAAAAGGCAAAATTTTTGTTTCACACTTAAAAAAATAGTTTTTAAAAACACTTATTAATTGCCCTACAAAATAGTAAGTTTGAAAAAATCAAAATTTTTGTTTTACACTTAAAAATTTAGTTTTAAAAAACACTTATTAATTGCCCTACAAAATACTAAGGCCCTGTTTGGATTGACTTTTGAAAAGCGGCTTTCGGCTTTTCAAGCTCAAAAGCCGTTTTGGAGAGTGTTTGGATTGGTAAGGCGGAAGAATTTCGAAATCTAAAAAGAGCGTTTAAAGGAAGCTGGGGGTACCAGCTTCCTGATTTAGCTTCTGCTTCTCTTTTTCTTCTGCGTAAAAGCCAAAGCAAAAACTCTGCCAAACAGTGTCTAAGTTTGGACATAAATATAACTTGCATTAATTAATACGTTGTTTCGTAAATTAACAAAGTATTATGTTCACACGGTAGTTTAACCATTTTCAAATTAGAGTGTAGTCATATTTATATAGTAGAGTTAAGTTATAACTAATAGGTTATTTAAATTGAAGTTATGATATGACTGGATCAATTAATAGCACATTGAAACCCATGAGAGTTTGGGTCCAAAATAAGATACTCACCCCTAAATGGATGTTAAACCAATTGGCTCTCCGATATGAATGGGTATATTGTGCTAGGGTCACTCATGGTATTTTGTATATATATATGATATTTAATATCCGAGGTCAATATATATATATATATATATATATATATGCTATCTTATTCTTAAGTCGATAAGATATTCACAATATCTTTTTAAAATTTAAAAAGAAAAAAGATATATATGAATATCTTATTTTAAGTAGGATAATACAGATACAATTTATATATATATACTGCTCTTATTTCTTTTATGCAAGGATGTAGAAAAAGAGAGAGAGATAATCTGATATATACATTCATATATTCACCAAAGGTTACCCCCAGTCTAAGGTTTTTGGAGAATCCATTGTTAAGAGTTATAGTGGTGAATCTATTGAGAGGAACACCAGAAAAAATAGATTAAAAAAAGAAGAAGATCAATTCGAGGAGGAGGTTCAACAGAAGCCTTGTAAGCATCATATTCCCTATCAGATTCATATAAGGAACAAAGGATTGATTTACATCCCCTAAGGTACGTGGATCTAAACTTTATATATATTTAAAAATATATATAGCATCATATTCAAATTCATGAAAGAAAAAAAAATTGTAAGGAAACTCGTGATTATTCATATCTCAAGTCTTCCGTTGTATAAATCACATGTTTCCTTCAAGCTTATATAGCTAGTCCTGGTTAGGGTTGACAAAAATCCCCTCCCCACTCCGCCCTATCCCATTTAAAGCAGATTTGGGGAACGATGATGAATTTTGTTATTTAAAATTCGGTCGGTTTCAGGATGGGGGTGGAGCAAGGTCGCTCAGCTCCATTTAAAATCCACCCCAATTATATTACACTTAATTATTTATATTATATTACTTATCTGTATATATACATGAAAAAATGTTAAATTTTAAAATATTTGGTTTTGTTGAAAGTTGTATAATCCTTTATTTTAAGCAAGGACAACAAAAATAAATAAGAAAAATTTGAAAATGGCAGAATGTTAATGTTTGAAAAATGTTGAAAATTCATGAATCAAATGAGTTTTAACCAGTTATGGGGAGGAGTGAGTTACGTCGGTTATGGGACGGGGATGGGGTGAAGGAGGGAATTTATAACCGTTATAGGGTGGTTATGGGATTTTCAAAATCAAACAGTTATGTGGATGTGGATTGAGATCTCCGCCCCATAACTGACTCGTTACCATCCCTAGTACTGGTATAAGTAATTAAAGTATTTCTCTATTTTGTTCCTAATAATTGTATTTTATTAAAACTTGTGGAATTTTGTTTAGTTAAAATGGTAATTTTTTTTATTATTAATCTTTCATCAAAGTAATAATTATATATATCTTTCTCAAAGTGAAATCAAAGTACTTAAATTTTTATTTCAAAAATTAAATTTTAAAAAAAGTGAAACAATTGTGGGAGGGAAATTATTTTTTAACAATGGTTTTTCTTAACATTTCTCTAATTACATGTAACTTATTGTTTTCTCTTTTCTATGTGTTTTATTTCTCATATTAATTTATCATTTTTATTTATTTTGATTTTATTTTTTTATTTTTTGAATTATATTTTTCTCAATAAATATACCAAGACTAATAAATGTAAGGAAAATTAGATGAAAAATAATTTGGACGTATTCTTGAAAGGGAGCTGATATTGACACTTCACCAATATCCTCTGGCACTCCACTCCTATATTTTTGTAAAGTAAAATTACAAAAGTGGTCCTATGTTATACCATTTTAGATTCTTATATTTTTAGTACCCTAATTGCCCTTCTAATTCAAGACTCAATTTTAATTTTATTTTATTTTTCTTAAAAAAAAAATTTTTCAACTTTTTTACTTTAGGTTTACAATATAACAATCCATTTATTACCACCCAAATATTATAGTTTAGATATTTTTCAATTGAAACTTGTTGTTCGTGTCCCTATCCTATATAACTCAAAGAATCCAAAATTTGAAATATTCTATTTTTACTCACTACATAAATTAAAATTTTGAAACATACCATCAATTTGTGAACAAACAAAATAGAAAGGAAGGAGGAGAAAATAAAAAAGCAAACGAAGAAAAATATCATATTAATTTTTTTATTTTTATCTTTTGAAATTTTGGTGCAAATGCTCCTTAGTTAAATTAAGACAACTACAATTGAAAAAATATTTCATAGAGTCATGTTTTTCTCTTTTCATCTTTTAATTTCTAAAAGTTCTCTATTAAAATAAAAAAGATTTCCTTAGTTTTCTTAAAGAACTATATATCATAATTTTTATTCAAGTGAAATTAAACTTTCTTTTGATTTTAAATATAATTAATTTTTTTTCAAATAGGTTTTATTCATGGATATAATGTTTGTTTCCAACTCAAATATATTTTTAATATTTCTTTAGGTAATCTATTATTAACAACTTCTTCCCAACTTATCTAATCATGTAACTTTTATTATCCGAATCACATACATTTGATTGATACTCTCTAAATCATGATATCGAATCCTAAGTATTGATGGATCAATCGCAACTACAGTAAGCATATCAAAGTGTCGATTAATAGCAAAGTACAGTCATTTCAATTGTCAAAAATAAAAACGTGAATTTGTAGTGAGCTTTTAGGTTCAATTTCGCGGTGGGGAAGGTATGGATAATGGAGTAGATTATGCAGGGTTAAAGAGCGCCCTGGTAATATTTGATGGATACAACTGCTCTTGTGAGTGTTTTTGAGAGAGATCCATTAAAATTTGTGGTGTGCTCCGTAAATGTAGTAGGCCAAAAATATCTATCCGAATCACATAAATTGTGTGTTTAATCGCATTTTGTTTATATTATTATCTAACATTTTTCTACTGTTTAACTTTTGTTTAGATTGGGAATAGGTTTTTCTCTTTTGAAAGACCCCGTGACAATTACTCTTTATTTGAAACATAAATGTATATAATTATATGATTTGAATTTGTTACTATTTTTGAATTTGGGTTGCTTACATATATGGATGACATGGACAAGAAGTTCATTTATTTATGAGAAAGTAATGACATTTGTTTCTTTTTCTTCCTAAAGCTTTAAGTTGTTTTGCAAATTGACGAGGTGCTAATAAATTTTGATTTAAGTTATGGATGTTGGAAGATATTTTAGATTTAGATAAATGCACTGTCATAAAACTTTATGTTACATCAATAAGATTTAAGTTGACAAATTTCATAGATAAAAATTCGTTAAAATATCAACTTTTTGTCCTTGATATTTTAAATTTGTTGTGCATAGTTGTATTACTAAAATATTGTATGACTACCGTATCATTTTTTAATTATGATTTTCAGTCACGTGCAGACCTTTTATATATATATATATATATATATATATATATGAGTAATGATAAACATGGTAAAAATTAGGGTAAATTGTTCTGACTTTTCCTGAGATTTGATCTAATTACACACAATATCAAACTATTGAATTTTGTTACAATGACCTCCCTTGAGGTTTGCTCCGTTATGACACAGATTCCCTCCATCCAAAATTCCGTTAATTTGGTCAAAAATTTTAGTTCAAAAGACCAAAATGCCCATCAACTTATATATATATATATATATATATATGCACATATATATATTTCAGATTATAATATATATACATATATATACACTATTCCGGTCATCTTCTCCGGCGATGTGCACTATTTCGGTCATCTTTTTCGACGAATTTTCGGCGACTTTCACGGGTTCCGGTCATCTTCTCCGACGAATTTCCGGTGAGCTGCACGATTCCGGTCATCTTCTCCGGTGAATTTCCGGCGAGATGCACTGTTCCGGTCATCTTCTCCGGGGGATTTTCGGCGAGCTGCTCTGTTTCGGTCATCTTCTCCGGCGAATTTTCGGCGAACTGCACTGTTCCGGTTATCTTCTCCGGCGAATTTTCGGCCACCTTCATTTTTCCGGCGAACTTTCCGGGAAGTCAATTTTGGCCATTTTTTACCAACTCAAACTGGTTCCTAGCTAAATGGACCATTCCGGACGCAACTGTGAAGTCTGTTTTTTAGAATTCAGCTTTGATTTGTCAGATTTAACATCCAAGTGTTGTGATATTAATAAAATATATCAATATAATATTAATAAGGGTATAATAGACATTTCACCCAAAAATTAACCTCTGTTAGTCAATTTCTGTTAGAGGGGAGGTCATTGTAACAAATTTCTTTAGTTTAATGCTGGCTGTAATTAGGGCAAACCTCAGGGGAGGTCAGTGTAATTTACCCTAAAATTATCACCGAACTAAAAATTGAATTCGTCTCATTTCTTAAATAGTACAAATAAAATTCAAATATTTATTACACTTTCATAATCTAATGGAGAGATGGCCAATTTGGCTATTAATTCGGTGATAAATTTAACTCTATAAATCATTTTCACACACACATATATATCTATATATCTATAATAATAATAATAATAATAATAATAATAATAATGATCTCTTACTCACAGGTAATTGAAATGTAAAAAAAGTAATTACCGAAAAACATAACAATCATATCCAATGGGCACTATACATGATGTGGAGCTACTGAGTAAGAAATTATTTCTTTCTATATATATATATATACATTTTTTATTCTACATTATATATTTTGTGTTCGAATTTTCTTGAAAAAAAATCATTATCTAACGATAAAAAATACTTAAAAAAGTAATTTTACGGTTTAAAATATTTATGTTTATTTACTATCTAAAATAATTCTCTGTATTGTCATACATTCCCACTTAAATTCACGTACACATTCATCTACTCTCATACTCCTAAAATAATTCAGTCTAACAAATTTTTTTTATAGTATCGTAAAATCAAGTAATATACTAGTGTCTATATATATATATATCATCTTTTGAAATTGGTAGATGGAATTTAAATTCAATTCAACCTGTATAGAATTGAAAACAAAGTTAAGACTCCAGCTCTATCACAGGCTAGAATTTAACTGGCAACCTTAAATACTACTCCAGTAAAAGTGGTTTGAAGGGCCAATTAATAAATGCAAATACTGTCACGTGTCTGAATATATAAATATTAGAAAAACAAGGGGCAATCTTTGAAATATTACAAACTAAAAATGGAATTTATCTGTAGTTATTGGAACTAAAAGGGGCATATTTGTCTACATAATGGTATATCACCAATCAATGCATGGTTGCTCAATGTTTAAAGGATTAATCTGGTCCCACTTATGATTTTTTTGACTTCTTTTGTCTCTTCAGCTTTCTTATTAATTACAGCCACGTCAGCAACAGGAAAATAATTAAATAATCTGATCCACATTACCTTTTTAGATTTTTTATAAGAAAAATGATATTCATGTACTTTCTTTGAAAATCAAGACTTGAGGTCACGATATTTTCTCTTCTTCTAAAGGAAAGGAGGATTAGGAGTCTTTATAAATTAAGAAATTATTTATCATGGGGCGATAAAAAAAATAATATTTTTGTTAAAATAAATAATTAATAAACTATCTCGTGAGAATGGAATTTATTTTTTCAATGAATCGAATTTTGATTTAAATTCAATAATTTGTTAGCTAAATAAATCAGATATAAATTATAATTAATTCGATTCGAGAATAATCCAATCTGTATTTATCTTTCATTTTTTATCATTTTTATTCTAATCATCCCTTTTCATATTAAATATGAATTCATTTATAAAATATCCGTCAAATTATCGAATTAAAATAGAGTGAGTAATAGTCTTATTGAATTCGGATTGGATCAATTTTATGATCGGTTTGAATATGTACACTTTTCTTATTAATTATTATGCAATTTTCTTTGGTACCTATAAAAAATAATGATACTCAAATCAAAAGACTAGCCCATATAACATGAAATAATTAATTTATATAAATTGATATGATATCATAGCATCAATATATTAGTTATTTCTTTCTATTTGGTTTCACAACTTAGGTTTCGTTCTAAAATCATTCTTCTTAAATAAAAATAAAAATGAAATTTATAATTTTAGAAAATTAAAATAAATGGTGACATAAAAAAACATCCTAGAGACACGTTAGTAGTGTATCGGTGTAGCGATAAATATGAAAATTTCAGAAGGATTAGTTTTGTAAGAGAGTGAGAAGGATTTACGAATATACCCCTAGAAGAAGCCAATGCTGAGAATAGACGGTAGAATTCTGAGACCTCTGGGGCCGTGTTTTAAAAAAGTGTGGTCCCACGCGCATGTGCCAACTATTTCCCTCTTCTCCATAAACAAAAATTCTCAGATATATGGATACCCACGCCTTTTCCATCCCCCTCTCTCTCTCTCTCTCTCTCTCTCTCTGAAACCCCTCTTCTCTCTCTAATATCCCTCTCTCACTCATCCTTCTCTTTCCTACCTTTCCACACTCTACCTTGGGACCGTTAAAAGGAAAAGAAAAAAAAAAAAAACCTTTTTACATTTTCTCTCTCTAAAAAAACACATTTTCAGCCAAAATTGTGAACTGGGGACCTTTGATGATTTTCTTCCGCTTTCTCTCGGATTTTCTCGAGAAAATGAAGAAACCCCATCTGGGTTCTAGGGTTGCCACCCTTTTCTTCCTGTTCTTTCTCTCCATGTTCGTCGCCGTTCGCTCTCAGTCCAGTTCAAGCGATGCTTCAGTAATGAAGGATCTCAAGGAAGGACTCGAACTGCCGAGTTCACTCGGGTGGACAGAGTCGGACCCCTGTGAGTGGAGTCATATTGTGTGCACTGACAAACGGGTCACCCGGATCCAAATCGGGCGTCAGGGGCTCAAAGGATCTCTCCCACCGAACCTGAACAGCCTCACCGCCTTGCAGGTCTTCGAAGTCCAGTTCAACGAACTCACTGGGAAATTGCCGAGTTTCGCCGGGTTGAGCTCACTCCAGAGTCTCTTGCTCAGCAACAACAAATTCACATCGATTCCTCCAGATTTCTTCACGGGCTTGTCGTCGTTGCAAGATGTCTACCTCGACTACAACCCCTTCTCGGCATGGTCGATACCGGATAGTCTACAAAACGCTTCGACCCTTCAAAATTTCTCGGCAACTTCCGCTAACATTTCCGGGAAAATCCCAGAATTTCTCGGCGGCGACGCATTCCCAAGTTTGCAAATTTTGCATCTTTCTTTCAATAACTTGGAAGGAGGATTGCCTGCGAGTTTTTCGGGTTCCTCCATTCAATCTCTGTGGTTGAATGGTCAGAAGAGTAGTTCTAAGCTCAATGGCACAATTGATGTGTTACAGAACATGACTGAATTGACTGAAGTTTGGTTGCAGTCGAATTCGTTTTCAGGTCCAATACCGAACCTTTCTGGGTTAAAAGGACTGAAAACATTTAGTTTGAGAGACAATAGCTTTACGGGTCCGGTACCGGAGTCTTTGGTGGATCTTCCATCGCTTCAGACTGTGAATTTAACCAACAACAAGTTACAAGGACCAACTCCAAAGTTTAATTCTTCAGTTGCGGTTGATATGTTTGATGGGACTAATAGTTTTTGCTTACCTGATCCTGGTGTTCCCTGTGATCAGAGAGTGAACACATTGCTTTCGATTGCACAATCTGTTGGTTACCCAACTGTGTTTGCAGAGAATTGGAAAGGAAATGATCCTTGTCCTTCATGGAAAGGGCTAACATGTGTAAATGGGAACATTACGGTTGTTAATTTTCCGAAATTGGGTCTAACGGGTACAATTTCTCCAACCTTTTCCTCTATTACATCGTTGCAAACATTAATTCTTTCTGATAATAATCTTGTTGGTACTATTCCGAATGAGCTTACTACTTTGCCTAACCTTAAGGAATTAGATGTTTCGAATAACCGGATTTATGGTAAAATTCCATCATTTAGGAGTAATGTGATTGTAAAAACCGATGGCAATCCCGATATTGGGAAGGATAGTGGTGTTCCTCTATCACCACCGGGGACACCTTCGGGGAATACACCTGGCTTGCCACCAGGCTCGCCCTCGGGTAATGGTACAAATACTTCTGGAAGTGATGACAAGAAATCTTCAACTGGAGTGGTTGTGGGTTCGGTGATTGGTGGTGGTGCCCTGGTTTTCATTGTTGGAATGGGAGCTTTCTGCATTTATAGAAGTAAACAGAAGCGTCTTGGTAGAGTACAGAGTCCGAATACAATGGTGATCCATCCTCGCCATTCGGGGTCAGACCAGGATACTATTAAGGTCACTGTTGCTACTTCGAGTGTCAGTGGTGGAGCAGTGAATGAATCTCAGAGTCACGGAGGAAGTGAATCCGGGAAGAATAACATGGTAATTTCCATCCAAACTTTGAAGGATGTGACTAACAACTTCAGTGAGGAGAATATATTGGGTAGAGGTGGATTTGGGACTGTTTACAAAGGTGATTTGCCTGATGGAACTAAGATTGCTGTTAAGAGGATGGAGTCAGGAGTGGTGACTGAGAAGGGTTTGGATGAATTCAAGTCTGAGATTGCTGTACTTACGAAGGTTCGACACAGGCATTTGGTTGCTCTTCTAGGATATTGCTTGGATGGAAATGAGAGGCTTCTTGTTTATGAATACATGCCTCAAGGGACTCTTAGTAGTCATCTGTTTAACTGGAAGGAGGAAGGGTTGAAATCCCTTGAATGGACAAAAAGGCTGACCATTGCCTTGGATGTGGCTAGAGGTGTTGAATATCTACATAGTTTAGCCCATCAAAGTTTTGTCCATAGGGATCTGAAACCATCAAACATTCTCCTTGGAGATGATATGCGGGCTAAAGTAGCAGATTTTGGACTTGTCCGTCTTGCTCCGGATGGCAAAGCTTCAGTTGTAACGAAACTAGCAGGAACCTTTGGGTATCTTGCACCTGAGTATGCAGGTAAATCTTTTTTGCCTCTTCTTGATTTAGATATTAACTTTTACCGATTGTACTCTTTGTTTGTATGCTTTATGAAGTTTCTAAGTTTGCTGTGCTAAATAAAATCAGATGACAAGTAGAAACTTTGATCGAAATGCTTCAAATATAAATAAACACCAGAAAACACCATTGGCACAGTATAGAAAATCATTAAACCATGGGTGAATAGCATTTTTTTTGCCATTCAATTTGACATATTTCTGCATATTCAAAACTTGACTTCTAGGCAGACTGTCACTTGGCTTTTCAGTGTTTTGAAAACAGCAGGACTTGAATTTATTTCACTGGTTGCAATTTAGTGGTGCTTTTGTCCTGTAGAATATTATTTTTTCTGAAGCCAACGTTACAAAATCAGGAGTGAATAATATATTTACATATGGCCAATATGGAATATATAATCATGCTCCATTAATTAGATAACTGCACTCATTTTCTCTTTGGTATGTGCCTCTGTGAATTTTTCATACAAAGTGATTTACTGCATACTTTTACCTTTTCATAAGCCAGAATTGCAATTGCAACCTTTAGTTTTCCAGTTTTTGCTAGCTGAGGAGTGCACAATACCTCAACTTGTACATGTGACTGTAACATGTAACCTAAAGGAAATAGGAGTGAGCTAATGTGGCCCATAGTTGTCAAAGGTGCGCCTCAGGCGCAAGTCGTGCTTTAGGCGCGCCTAATATAAAACACTTATTTTTTTCCCTATTGTTAGCATGTGATGTATTTTTGTATTACGGTGGACTCTAACTATACAATACAATCCTAGTAAAAGAAATAAAAAGGGTCGGTTGATAGATTTGATACAATCAGCCGATTTAAGGCTTTCTGGAAGTTAATACATAGTGAGACGAGTTCTCAGACAATTTTTTTTTTTTTAATTATCATAAAAAAACATAGAAAATCTTGAAATTGGAATATTATGTATTCCATCGACATAATCAGTCAATTTAAGACTTTCTGGAAGTTAATGCATAGTGGGACGAGTTCTCCGACAACATTTTTTTAATTATCACAAAAACATAGGAAATCTTGAAATTGAAATATTATGTATTCTCATTTTTGTGATCTGAAGTTCTCATGCTTTTGGTTAAACAGTAGTTTGAGACTGTTAAACAACTGTTGCTACTACCTTCGTATTATTGGTTACAAATTTTATTTTATTTTCAACTTGCGTCTCGCTTTAGTTAGGCCCAAGGCGCCTTGAGCCTTTAACAAGTATGATGTGGTCATCTATTTTTAAGTTTTGACTATGTTGCATTGGACCCTCCCTGTTTTTAAGAATATTAACTTCGGAAAATATTATCTTATAAATGATTAAATGAATTTAAATCATTTTCTTTACGTTGAATATTGTAATACCCCGCCCGCACGATTTTGCTATTGGGTTTTACCCCAAAATGCCTCATACCATTTGAAGAGAACACATTACATATAAGCACATCCCATTCTCCACACTCAGGCGATGTGGGATTGAGCACTCTGTACCCTGTACCCACCCCCTAGGAGGCTCGACGTCCTCGTCGGCACACTTCCAGTTGGGTTCAGGCTCTGATACCAATTTAGGCCCGCACGGTTTTGTTATTGGTTTTTACCCCAAAAGGCCTCATACCATTTGAAGAGAACACACTACATATAAGCACATTCCTTTCTCTACACCCAAACGATGTGAGATTGAGCACCCTGTACCCATACCATTTGAAGAGAACACATTACATATAAGCACATCTCGCTCTTCACACCCAGACGATGTGGGATTGAGCACCCTGTACCCTATCAGTGTGGTAGCTCAGCCCCCTATCAGTGTGGTAGCTCAGCCCAGTGTCTGTCTGGAGGCCCGACGTCCTCGTCGGTACACTTCCGGCTGCGTACAGGCTCTGATACCAACTGTAA
This sequence comes from Cornus controversa, assembly GCA_026545225.1. NCBI lineage: Eukaryota > Viridiplantae > Streptophyta > Magnoliopsida > Cornales > Cornaceae > Cornus > Cornus controversa. The sequence continues at coordinate 10,468,427 of CM048848.1, read as the reverse complement.
TACCCCTGAGGTAGCTCAGCCCAATCTCTGTCTGGAGGCCCGACGTACTCGTCGGCACACTTCCCCATTTGAAGAGAACACATTACATATAAGCACATCCCGCTCTTCACACCCAGACGATGTGGGATTGAGCACCCTGTACCCTATCAGTGTGGTAGCTCAGTCCAGTGTCTGTCTGGAGGCCCGACGTCCTCATCGGTACACTTCTGGCTGGGTTCAGGCTCTGATACCAACTGTAATACCCCTGAGGTAGCTCAACCCAATCTCTGTCTGGAGGCCCGACGTACTAGTCGGCACACTTCCGGCTGAATACCCCTGTGGTAGCTCAGCCCCCTATCAGTGTGGTAGCTCAGCCTAGTGTCTGTCTGGAGGCCCGACGTCCTCGTCGGTACACTTCCGGCTAGGTTCAGGCTCTGATACCAACTGTAATACCCCTGAGGTAGCTCAGCCCAATCTTTGTCTGGAGGCCCGACGTACTTGTCGGCACACTTCCGGCTGAATACCCCTGTGGTAGCTCAGCCCAATGTCTGTCTAGAGGCTCGACGTTCTCGTCGGCACACTTTCGGTTGAGTTCAGGTTCTGATACCAACTGTGGCTCTGATACCAACTGTAATACCCCTGAGATAGCTCAGCCCAATCTCTGTTTGGAGACCCGACGTACTCGTCGGCACACTTCCGGCTGAATACTCCTGTGGTAGCTCAGCCCAATGTCTGTCTAGAGGCTCAACGTTCTCGTCGGCACACTTCTGGCTGAGTTCAGGTTCGACGTTCTCGTCGGCACACTTCTGGCTGAGTTCAGGTTCTGATACCAACTGTAATAACTCGCTCCAAAACATGGTATGATATTGTCTGCTTTGAGTCTAAAGACCGCACGGTTTTGCTATTGGGTTTTACCCTAAAAGGCCTCATACCATTTGAAGAGGACACACTACATATAAGCACATCCCCTTCTCCACACTCAGGCGATGTGGGATTGAGTATCCTGTACTCTGTTAGTGTGGTAGCTTAGCCCAGTATTTGTCTTTGCACCCGTCCACTCACTCACACCCGCCCACGAGGGTTAACTACAAATATGGTCACTTGTGCTCTAAAAATTTCAAAGAATCTCTATGCTTTTGGAGCAGGATCGTTATGGCATTTTTATGTTTGATATTCTGATCATGCTTAATGTGAATCTTCTTTTACATGAATATCACTTTTTGTTTTCACGCACCATGGATGGTATGATTGGATTTTTTTTTCCCATTGAAATATCCTGGTTGGGCAGCCAAGTGCCCCTATACGTGCATGCTTTATTAACCTTTTGACCTTTTTGGGTTACCCATCATCTTTTCTTTCTACGGTTATTTACTAGATAATACATTAGATTTGAGCATGAAGGATGTTGTTTTTATAATTTTGTTTTACTCATTGAATAAATCCTGATCTTGGCTCTAAGACCCAAATTTGTGTCACTGAACAGCAATGGGCCGAGTGACTACCAAGGTTGATGTGTTCAGCTTCGGAGTGATTCTAATGGAGCTGATAACAGGAAGAAAGGCTCTAGAGGAAACCCAGCAGGAGGAGAGTATCTATCTTGTCACATATTTCCGTAGAATACACAACAATAAGGACTCATTCCAAAAGGCCATCGATTCCACAATTGATCTTGACGAGGAAACCCTTGCCAGTATTAACACCGTGGCTGAGCTTGCTGGCCACTGCTGCGCAAGAGAACCGTACCAGAGGCCTGACATGAGTCACGCAGTCAATGTGCTTTCATCTCTTGCCGAGCTCTGGAAACCATCAGACCCTGATTCTGAGGACATGTATGGAATCGACTTCAACATGACATTACCTCAGGCGGTCAAGAAGTGGCAGGCACTCGAGGGAATGAGTGGCACGGATGCTTCTTCATCTTATCTTGGCAGTACTGATAATACCCAAACTAGCATACCTACCCGACCTTCTGGGTTTGCAGATTCCTTTACATCCGCAGATGGACGGTGAGTCTAAGTGATCAAAGAAGATAATCTGAGACTAGTGTTGTTGTTGTCGTCGTCGTCAATTGCTCTTGAGAGGTTTGTTTTGTTCATTCTTTCTTTCTGCTCATTCCATGTTTTTCTCCTTTTTCTTTCTTGCAAGGTTTGTTCCTTTTCCACATTTTGTTGTTCAAGGTGCTCTTTTCCTTTTTATTAGTAGTATGGACAGCTTGGTTGTCTTAGAACTTTTGAAAATGCAAATAGATTCACGGATGTGGTATTTGTGATTCATTGTTCTGGTTCATAGGTAGGTTATTAGCATTTTAGGGTCTGTTTCGCATGCGTTGTGTTTTTGCCTGAAACACATCAACTATTTTTGTTAAAAGTGTTTTGAATAGTAATCGAATGTTTTAAGTTTTTTTGATTCTTTTTTTTGCTACAGTAGCTGAAACATAATAAAAACACCAAAATGGTATTTTTAATTTTGACCCAAAACAAAAAATAAATAACAAAAATAAAATGCTCGCCAAACAGGTAAGCTATGAAGCCCCTTATCTTTTCCATTTATGAATTTGTAAATTAACTAAAGCTTACGTTAACATGGAGTTCTAAACTAAACAATTAGAAAGCAACCATGGACACTTGCTTACCAAAAAAGGAAAAAAAAATAGTTTGGACACTGAAGTCATTTGTATTTTTTTTGATACATTTATGTGGTGTGGTTGAGCGCCATCATAACATTTGTGGCATGTGTTGTGACCACATTGGGCTACAGTGGCAGAGAAAAAGGGGTCCCATTTATGATGATATGAAGTGAATTAAGTCAACCATAGCAATAATCAATTGCTAAAAGTGAAAAAAAGAATTGGATTTATTAGCATTGGGGGGTCACTAAGTCTAGATTGAGATACTCATTCAAAGTGGAACCGGGAATGATGCTAGAAGATTAAGACACTCCTGGGCCTGGTACAGCTCATCCGCATTCCTGAATGTCTGAGAAAAATGCACACTCACTCTCTCTCTCTCTCTCTCTCTCTCTCTCTCTCTCTCTCTCTCTCTATATATATATATATATATATATATATATATGTATGTATACATAAGTATATATATATATATATATATATACACATTTTATATTACTTTTTAGATAATGGTTTTTTTTTGTCCCTTCTTTCTATTGGATAAGTAATGTTTTTTTTTTTCCCTTTTCTTATGTTTGAGCATATGTTGCCAGCTGGATTAGGTGTATTTTGGTAACCAGCTGGATTAGTTGGTGTTGTTGAATATTCTCCAAACTCGAGAGTGACTACGAGGGTACCCCTCTCTCTCTCTCTCTCTCTCTCTATATATATATATATATGTTGCGGAATTGGTGCCGATTATTTGCAATCTTAATTGTTGACTACCCGACTTATTCAATTGGGCATAGATGTAGCCCATGTTTCTAAATCGTCTTCTAGTCTTTTAAGAGTGTCCCTATTTTAGGTTGCAACATACCTGCCATAGCTCTACATAATAACTATGTAAAACAATAATGCCCCCCCCCCCCCCCCCCCCCCCCCCCCCCCCCCCCCCCCCCCCTCTCTCTCTCTCTCTCTCTCTCTATATATATATATAGGTTATGACATGTTTGTTTCTTTTTTTATCTGCCTGAGTTCAAATGGAATGACATTGTTTCAAGAGTTTTTTTTTTTCGGTGAAATGTTACATAACATGCAGCTGGGAACTTAGATTTTCACAAATTGCCATGACATCCAAACGCTGCCTTAAAAGATTACCCTCCTTGGTTCTAGGATGTGAGTCGGGATCTTTTGCTGTACGTTTTTTGAACTTTTTTTTTTTTTTTTTGATGTTATAGTGTGTTCAACAACTTATTTCAAGAGTGAACAAATTAATTTGAGTTTTCATTACATGAATTGACTCTCCAAATAAATTATTAACGGGAGTGCACTATTTCAAGACGTTAACATGTTAACATTCATTCCCGTTGAATCAAGTTTCAAAATATGTTGATACTATCATGCACTCGTAATCGTAATCGTTAAATAAAGTGATTTTAGATTATAGATAACAAAAGACATTTTGAACCACATGATTGATTTTTTAACCATTTTTGACTATTAGATGACCTCTTTTGTCCTTATTATACGAAGCTTTTATATATATATATATATATATAAAAACTTGGTATAATAATGACAAAAAATTCAATCTAACGGTCAAAAGTGGTTAAAAAATCAATCATGTGGTCTAAAATGTCTTTTGCTATCTACGGTCTAAAATCACTCTATCTAACCGTCACAGTTGCGAGTGCACAATACTGTCGTAGACACAGATATACCCTAGTGAATGTATGTATGTGTGTGTGTGTATATATATATATATATATATATATGATACAACATTACGAGGGGTCCAACACTCGCAACCTCTTGTGGTTGCGAATGGGGTCAGGGACAGGGGGTTATTCACAGCCACACGAGTCCCTCTCATAAGATTTTCCATGTTCCCTCTCTGTCCATTGCATTTAGTGTCTTTTATGAAAGGCTGTGCTCTGCTCCGCTTTCTCTATAAACATTGCCCACCCAACTTGTGAATGTCATTTTCGCAATGGGACGAGGCTTTTATGAAAGAATTTTAGCTAGGGTGGTCCTCTTCATGTCATTAGTACATTCTTTGTATTCATAAATACCTATTAACTAAAAAGCAATTCTTCCTCATCGTCATGGTGAAATTCGTCACTACAAAATAAAATTTCTCCGTCGAGGGAAGATAAATGAATGAAAAAAAGGGTGAAGAATGGATATGAATGAAACATTCTTAAAAAATGAGTGTCATTTTTTCTTTTTATTTTGTTGAATGAAAGAGAAAAAAAAATAACAATTTATTTTGTTTGTTAGGGAGAAATTTTTTTCTTGCACCGGAAGTACTATGTCATCATTGTAATCAACTAATTATATCTCGACACATAAGTAAAAATGTATCAATTTTAGTGGGACATATCACTATGTGTCATTGTTTTATTAGTGAGTGATACCATATCATCACTATTCCTAACACACTAAAGTTTTTCTCGTTACGGAGAGTAGAAGAGAGAAATCGTTAATATTGAGTTTATTTAATAATTATGAAGGGTAGTATTGTAACTTAATTTTTTATAGTAGTCATGCTTCTCTTCCGTCCACATTTGGAGGGATGAAAATTTGTGAACTCATCCATCCATTTTTCTCTTTTCTCTTCTTTACCAAATGAAATAAGTTAGTTTCTTCTTTCATAACTTCCTTCCACCCCTTTTCTTTCCTTTTTACCAAACAGACATCATTTATAATTAGAATTTGGGAATGCCACCTCTGTACCATACATTCAAAGGAGATAACATAGTTGTTCTTAAAAAAAAAAAAACCATCCCACGATTGTCCCAAAAGAACTCACAAGTCATTTTCGAGTGGCATTGTTGTTATTTTCTTTATTAAAAATGAAATGAAGAGTAATTATACATAAATGAAGTGCAAATATGATATTCTTTTCCTTATAACAATGTAAGAAATTAAAGATTTTTTGACATGAACATTAGATTATGTTCGTCTTTTAGATGCAATTTTCAATTATTTCAACAAAAAATTACATGTAAAAAACATATTTTCACGGCCAAATGAAAAAAAAGTGTCAACTAGACATATAAAGCAATGTGAAGATGTTAGCCAGGCTTCTAGTCGATGTCTATTGGTAATCCTACTAGCGATTTGGAGATTTGAGTTTGAAGCTATGTATTATGTATGGATACTATACAAAATGAATATAGATATGCTGTATTAATGTAGATATATATACATTTAAAAATATATTTATATGTAAAAGTGTTAGATTATATATTTCCTATTATAAATTAATTATCTTTTCCTTATAGGTTTCTTACACCTTCTCCTAAACCATCTAGGATTAGGATTTCTTGTCTTCTAAGTTTACTTAGCCTCTGATGAACCACAAATCCACCTCGAACTGGTCAAATGCCAACCTGTAAAAGGACAAAACAAAGGTAATCGGAAGGACACCGGCATGGTGCCGGCCGACTGCGCTTCGACGATCAAGTCAGATATCAAAAATACTTTTTAAATCTATAAATGCATTCAGAGGGTATTAATTGCATACTAGTATATGGACCGTCCTTATATTTATAGCAGTCAAATGGGAACGTGTCCTAGTAGGAGACTGGCTCTTCAGTTCCCCCTAAACTTATCTGAAGATAGAAAAGACCTGGTTAAAACATACATCTTTGTTGACCCAAAGGTTTTAATCTAAGGGCAATCTAGTAATTTTGATGATAACAAATCATTAATGATGTTAAACACTAACATTTAAATTGAGTGATTGCTTAGGATAATTGTCACAAACAAAAAAAGCATTCACATGGTGGAATGATCATGAAAGAAGACAATGACATGAGAGAAGCATTCATTGAAGAATAAAGGAGTACCTCAAAGCTTCAAGACATTTTCAAGCTTGAAGAAATGGGGTAGTCATAGCTTGGTGAGAGATAGGACTAAATTTGTCAAAGTTATTTTTGAATAACTTGTTTGAAGCTCACTTGCATATCATGACCATGATGCATTCACATATATATCATCTATTGGTCATTTTATCACTAAGAAATTAGTCTTAAAGCCTTAGGGACTTTTTTCTAAGATCAAAAGTCTTTAATGCACTTTGTTGAAATTCCTTTTAAAAACAAGTCAAGTTTGAGCTTGTTGAAACTCAACTTTGAGCTTGCTGAAAGTTCAGTTTCAGCTTGCTGAAAATGCACTTTCAGGCGACTAAAAGTGACAGTACACTTTGATGTTTGTAGAGCACCTTTTCAGCTGACTGAAACTTTATTTTCAGTCGACTGAAAGTAGCTGAATTTGAATACAACGACTAGTTCAGTGCATTTAATGCTCACAACTACCTTCGAACAACTATATTTTCCAAAGGCTCTATATATATTGATTTGCTCTGCATTTATAGAGACACACTAACACTCTTGCAATTTACTATCATTCAATACACTTGAGCTTCAAACTTGTGATTCAACTTTAACAATAGTATTGAGAGCTTGAAATTGTGTTTTCTTCTTTGAGAGATATTCTTTGTATCACAAATTATGTTCTACATCAGTTGTAAATAGTTGTTGAACCCTAGAAGACTAAGTGAAGAAGTTCACTTAGCAAGAAGGAGCTTGTGTTCTCCATTGTAAGGGTTTGCTCTCCACCGACAAGGAAGAGCCATAGTGGATTGGGAAAAATCTCAAGAGGGATCTTGAGTCGTGGAGTAGGAGTTTCCGAACCACGTTACATCTTTGTGTTGATTGTGTTTGAATCTCTCTATCCCTAACTTATTTATATTGTGTTTGTTTAATTATATCATTATCTCATTATTCATTGCATATCTTTTTAATTCTGGAATTTGATTCTATTGTTTGCCAAAGAGCCTATTCACCCCCCCTCTAGGGTCATTACTTGAGTAACAATTGGTATCAGAGAAAGGGCTCTAGTTTTTGACCTAACCGTCTTAGAGTTCGATCATGGCAAACATGCAAGGTGCCTCTCATATGGAAGGACAATCAAACAATAGGACACCTTGGTTTGATGGCACCTACTATAATTATTGGAAACCTAGAATGACATTCTTTCTCCAATCCATTGATTATCAAGTTTGGAAAGTTGTTTGTAAAGGGCCTTTAGTTCCTATGAAAAATGTTGAAGATAGGAAAGTTCCCAAGGATGAGGAAGAATTGACCGATGGTGATAGAAAGCTAATCCAAATCAATGCTAAAGTTATCACTAATTTATATTGTGCTTTAAGCAAACCCGAATTCAATAGAATTTCGGCTTGTAAAATGGCTAAAAAATTTTGGGACAAATTAGAAGTGACCTATAAGAGCACTAAGCAAGTTAGAGCTACCAAAATTAGTATGTTGATTCATGAATATGAGCTTTTAGCATGCTTCCAAGTGAATCTATTAATGAAATGTTTACTAGATTTACTAATATTGTTAATAACTTGTCTCATCTTGGTAGAACTTATTCTAACTCCAATAATGTTAGAAAGGTGCTTTGGTGTCTTCCTACAAGTTGGGATGCAAAGACAACGACTATTCAAGAAGCTAAGGATCTTGACACCTTGAGTCTTGAAGATCTTATGGGATTGCTTATGACTCATGAGATTCAAGTTGGTAGTCGTCAAGAAATAGCTAATCCGAAGAAGACCTTAGCATTGAAATCATCTCTCCAAGATTCGAAAGAAATTGATAAAAGTGGGTCTAGTGATGATGAGGATGACATGACATTCATTGCTCACAAATTTAAGAAATTCTTAAGAAGGGAACCTTTCCCTAAGAGAAGACCCTTCAAGAGAGATGAGCCAAAAGGAGATTCAAGTAAAAAGGAACCTCCTACTTGCTGCAATTGCGACAAATTGGGACACTTTCTAAAAGATTGTCGCAAGCCAAGAAGAGATAAAAGTAAAAAAATTGCTATGAAAGCCACATGGGATGATTCCGACTCAAGCGATTCGGAATGCGACACAAGCAATGAGGTTACCAATCTTTGCCTTATGGCAATTGATGATGAGGTAAATTCTAACCTTGAAATTTCTCCACTGATTTCATATGATGAATTGCAATGTGCTTTTGAGGATTTGCATAGAGAGCTAGATAAAGTAATTTTGAAGAACTCCACTCTTAAAGAGAAAAACTCATCTCTTTCTCAAAAAATTTCTAATGCTCAAAATGAAAATGATTCTTTGAGAAAAGAAAATGAATGCTTGTCTTCATCTCTTACAAAAATCTAAAGTGAAAATGTTTTGTTAAAGAGTGAAAGAGAAAATTTTCTTCAAACAAATTTTCTTCAAATGATTCTCAATCCGAAATTGATAACTTGAAGAAAATTATTGAGGATCAAGTGGATATTCTTGCAAAATTCACCAAAGGAAGAAAGAATTTAACTATTCTTCTTGGTAGACAAAGAGATGTTTATGACAAAGAAGGGATTGACTACAATCCTTACGACAAACAAAAATCTTTGATCAAAAGGCCTACTTCCAAGAATGACAAGTCCAATCCATTGAATCACTTCTTTGTCAAAAGATCTCAATTTAGCTTTAATAGCTTTGTATGCAATCTTTGTAGGAAAATGGGACATAAGATCTTTGCTTGTCCATTTAGAAGAAGAAAATTAACTAAGATGATTTGGGTTCCAAAAGGAACATTTCCTATGATTGTTAACCCAATAGGACCCAAAATGATTTGGGTACCAAAAGAAGTCACCTAAGTTTGTCTTGTAGGTTTGCTTGAAATCCTCTTCAGCCTCCAAAGACAACTGCTTTCTTGATAGCGGATGTTCGAGGCATATGACGAGAGATCGCTCTAAATTCATCTCCCTCAAACCTTATGATGGAGGCAATGTCACCTTTGGAGACAATTCAAAAGGTAAAATTGTGGGCATTGGCACTATAGGTATATCTTCCTCTATTGATGATATTTTTCTTGTAGAAGGATTAAAACATAACTTGTTTAGCATTAATCAATTGTGTGATAAAGGTTTTGATGTTATCTTTAAATCGAGAAGTTGCATAGTTAAAAAAGATGGTTTACAAATTTTCATTGCTCATAGACATGGTAACTTGTACACTATCTTTCTTTGTGAATTGCTTGATCAAAATGTTACTTGCTTTATTTTCTCTAGTGATAATAGTTGGTTGTGGCATAGAAGATTAGGTCATGCTAGCATGGATTTGATTTTAAAATTATCTAAGAAAGACTTAGTCAAAGGCCTCCCAAAGGCTAAGTTCATAAAAGACAAGACTTGTAGTGCTTGCCAATTAGGGAAGCAAGTCAAATCCTCCTTTAAAAGGAAAAAGGACATCACAACCTCTAAACTTTTAGAACTACTCCACATGGATTTATTTGGTCCGAAAAGAGTTGCTAGTCAAGGTGAAAAACTTTATGCATTTGTTATTGTTGATGATTTCACTAGACTTTGTTGGGTTTTCTTTCTTACTCACAAGAATGAGACATATGCAATCTTTGCCAAAATTTGTAGAAAAGTTCAAAACGAAAAGGACTACAAAATTAAGACCATTAGAAGTGATAGAGGTAGAGAATTTGAAAATCAAGACTTAGAAAAATTTTGTGATGAAAATGGATTTGATCACAATCTTTCGGCACCTAGGACTCCTCAACAAAATGGTGTTGTTGAAAGAAAGAATAGATCTTTTCAAGAAATGGCTAGAACGATGCTTAATGAGCACAATTTACCTAGATATTTTTGGGCCGAAGTCATAAGCACTTTTCGCTATGTCATAAATAGAGTTATTATTCGAAAGAAGTTTGATAAGACATCCTATGAGCTATGGAATGGTAAGAAACCCAATATTGGGTATTTTAAAGTGTTTGGGTGTAAATTCTTTGTGCTTAATGACAAGGATAACCTAGAAAAATTTGATACTAAATCCGATGAGGGTGTTTTCCTAGGATATTCAACAAGAAGTAAGGCATTTAGAGTTTTCAACAAAAGGACTCTAATAGTTGAGGAATTTATACATGTCGTATTTGATGAATCTCTTACATGTGCTTCTAAGAATAATGTGGATGATGAAATTGTTGATCTTGAGAAAAGTGTTGATGGACTAGAGATTAGTGACAAAACATATGAGCCTTCACAAAGTCCTCAAAATAAGGAAGTCAATGATGAGATCACCCAAAGTGATCCAAATGATGACTTCCCTAGAAGTTGGAGAATTGTCCACAATCATCCTCTTGACTAAATTATAGGTGATCCATCCATGGGTGTAGGTACAAGATCTCAACTTAGAGATGTGCGTAATCATTTGGCATTTGTGTCTCAAATAGAGCCAAAGAATTTTCTTGAGACCGAAAATGATGAGTCTTGGATCTTAGCTATGCAAGAAGAACTTAGTCAATTTGAAAGGAATCAAGTTTGGAATTTAGTTCCTATACCTAAGGACCAAACCATCATAGGCACTAAGTGGGTGTATAGAAATAAGAAAGATGAATCAGGCATTATTGTGAGAAATAAAGCTAGACTTGTTGTCCAAGGTTTTAACCAAGAAGAAGGAATTGATTATGAGGAAACCTTTGCACCGGTAACTAGATTAGAAGCAATTAGAATGCTCCTTACTTATGCTTCACATAAGAACTTTAAGTTATATCAAATGGATGTGAAAAGTGCATTCTTGAAGAAGAGGTCTATGTAGAACAACCCCCGGGATTTGAAAGTCATGACCTTCCAAGCCATGTTTTTAAGTTATCAAAAGGCTTGTATGGATTGAAGCAAGCTCCTAGAGCTTGGTATGAAAGACTTAGTGATTTTTTACTAGAAAATGATTTTGTTAAAGGAAAAATTGACAATACAGTTTTTACAAAAATCATTGATGAAAATTTGTTGATTATTCAAATTTATGTTGATCATATAATTTTTGGATCAACAAATGAGAAGTTATGCAAAGAGTTTGTCTCTAAAATGCAAAATGAGTTTGAGATCAGCATGATGGGTGAACTTAACTTCTTCTTAGGATTGCAAATCAAACAATCATTGGATGGTATATTTATTTACCAATCCAAATATGTTAAGGATTTGCTAAAAAAATTTGGCTTGGAGGATGCCAAACATGCAAAAACTCCTATGAGTAACACCTCTAAACTTGATAAGGATGAAAAAGAAAAAAAGGTTGATGTCAAGAAGTATAGAGGAATGATTGGAAGTCTTCTTTACTTGACGGCAAGTAGACTGAACATCATGTTTAGTGTTTGTTTATGTGCAAGATTCCAATCATGTCCCAAAGAATCCCATCTAAGTGCCGTAAAACGAATTTTCAAATATTTGAGTGACACAATTGATTTGTGACTTTGGTTTCCTAGGTTTACATCCTTTAGCCTCATAAGTTATTCGGATGCCGATTTTGCCGGATGTACAATTGACAGAAAAAGCACTAGTGGTACTTGTCATTTCCTAGGACATTCTCTTGTATCATGGTCTAGTAAGAAACAAAATTCCGTGGCATTATCAATGGCGGAAGCCGAATATGTGGCCGCCGGTAGTTGTTGTGCACAAACGCTATACATTAAATAACAACTTGAGGACTTTTGTCACGCCCCGATTTTCAACACCCGGTTAAGAGCGAGAGAAATGGGGATGAACGGTGAAATCTAATCAAAACAACCATTTTGAAAAATATAATATCCAAACCAATTCTTTTAACCACGGAAGCAACTAAATATGCATATAATTAAGTGAATATGCATGACTAACCATGGTCCTCATCGTTGAAATCATTTAGAATTATAAAAAAATATATATGATTTTCGGCCCTCATGAATAGTAACTTTTCGTAAAAAGTTCTGAAATTTTTTTCGGACCATTGTCCCATCTTACTATAGTCTTAAGAAGCTTAAAAATATAATTTAGACCTTTTGAAATGATCCGAAACCATGATTTTGCATCTCCGGACAGTAGCTAAATTGCTATAGTAACTCCTCTAGTGGACAATGCACTACCAGGTGCAATGTACGCAACAGTCATAAAAAATTCATTTCAACTCAGAATGAGGCAAACTAAAATTCTGTAGAAATTAGACTAAACGTGGAACAAGACTACATCAACTTAAATGTCTAGATGTAAGCCAAATGAAACAGTTTTGACAGCAAAGTTGGTGCCCAGCAGAAATAGTGAAATCTGGTGGCAGAATATTCTCAGATTTTTATAAAATTATGTAGTTGTCCAAATGTCACCAAATTAAATCTGGGAATACTAGACATCTAGGGAAAGATGTGGTAAAAATTTTAGACCATTTGGAGTTATGTAGACCCCTCAAAAAAATTCGCCAAAATCTGGGCAGAATGTGTCCATTTGACCGGCAACACTTTCATTTCCAACAAAATCTAACACTCAACATTCCAAGGATCTACAAATGGTACATCTCCATACACACACCCTAATTCACACATTCATATCACCATAATCTCACAAATCCTCATACATTTCTATTGAAATCATACAAATCATTTCATATGTCATTCACACCTTAAATTCAAAATGGACACTTTTGGGCACGTGTCCCCCCCTAATGGCCATACAATTATGTTCAAAGTCTTCCATACATGTCCAACATAGCTTATACATATGAAATTCAAGTATAAATATGTTATCCAACTTTAAGAATAACATTTACCAAAAGAGTCCATATGCCACAAAACGGTATGGACATTTATCTACATTCCAAAAGATCAAAATCCAAAAAGGAACCCAGCGAGGTCCATTGAGCTAATCATGCTTCATCCTCGATCGGTGCTTTATCTGAAAAAGTTTATATAAGTAGGGGGTGAGCACCACTGCGGCTCAGTAGGAATGATCCACCCAACTCCACTCTAACTCAAGCGGCCATGCATGGATGCATATGAAATCATTACAATCTATATGACAAATATCCATGCCTTTTACCCTCAAAACAAACAAGTTTTGGAAATCATGCGTGATGCTTTATATTTCAAGGTATACATATATATAAACATCAACTTAAACAAGTCACATTTCATATATATAACTTATGCCACATAAATTCAGGAATCAATTCAACTGAGGACTTCGCTTATCACAATCCGTAGTAAGGGTCACTTTGGGACCACATACTCTGCTCACGCTTTTCGGGCTACTAACCCGATGGAAGCGACACCCGCTTGGCCAAGTTTTGGGTCTTGCACCCTAGAGTTCAATACCCTTATTAATTCTCACACATGCCCCAAAAACCTCGCTTTTCATATAATGTACACTTATTAATTCTCCTCCCTCGGTTGGGAACCTTCCTCGTGCTGTAGTTGTCACCCTTGGGAGCATTCTAGACCCGGGCTCCTTTGGGTTGCCACAAACTCAATTATTCAGTGGTAGTGCTCTGAACCCGGGTTCTTTTGGGGTACCATGACCCAACGTTTTGGGAGTGGTGGCTCCAGGAGTCCTTCTTGTTCATTGGTAGCAGTGGGTCAATGCTAAATGACTTGACTTTCGCCGTTCACTGAACCACTGAATATGTCATTCAAAGTGATCTTTATCAGGTGGATGCGCTTGGGGTCCATGCTTTCACTGCACACCTTCTAGCCAATATGGCCAAGGTTCAAATATTTTCTTACTTTGTTCGGTCGATCTCATCTTCTATATACTTATGCATATTTTAATGTTGTTTAATAATGCGTGACATTCGCCCACTCCATTTCTAATCGCTTTATGTGGATGGCGAATGAACTTGAGAAGTAGGAGGCTTCCTTCGCTGCTGAGCACGCCTCTTTCAACACTCAACGTTCCACGCTAAATTCAGAGATAGTCTCTTCGCACCTCCCATGCCTATCAAGCTGGGGAGATTGAGGTTCTCAACTCACAGATCTGCCATAACTGGGAGGAGATGACTCACTAGAATGCCGACTTACCAAAGCTCCAAGAAGCGGTTATCAAAAAATTCAAGGACTCGTCCGATTTTGACAAGATGTGTGACTATAGTGAGGGCTTCGAGTATTTTCGCACTATGATACAAGGCGAATGGCCTTTTCTCGTTTGCAGCTAAAAGGGGATGATGACGAGGAGTGTGATTCTTGATGCCCCTTTTTTTTATTATAGTAATTTCCTTCCATAGCGTTCTACTTATGGTCTTGTAACCTCTTTTCTTATTTAATAAAGAGTTATTTACTTTCTTGCTGAGATATCTTTTGTTTTATAAGAATAGACTTTTTTGGCATAATCCTGCAATCAGAATCTTGTTATCGGGTAACATTCCCTTAGGCGGGCTATACCCCATAGGGTCAATTGACCATGCTCTTGGAATTAACTTATTTCGCTTTTTTGATTAAAGATTCCCTTCGGAGGTATCCCTCCGTGGGGTTCTTTGACAACTTTTTTGGAATTAATCCATCCTGCCTTTTGAATGGTCCTCCTTAAAGGTGTGACCTCGTGGGGTGGTTTATACAATATTTTTGGAATTAATTCATCCCTTTTTTTTCATTAAAGGTCCTCTTTAGAGGTATGCCCCCTTAGGGTCGTTCATACAATGTTCTCAGAATTAATTCATCCCACATTTTTCATTAAAGACCCTTTTTAGAGGTGTGCCCCATAAGGTCGTTTATACAATATTCTTGGAATTAATACATTCAGCCTTTTTCATTAAAGGCCCTCTTTAGAGGTGTGCCCCCGTAAGGTCGTTTGTATAATATTCTCGGAATTAATCCATCTCGCTTTTTTTATTAAAGACCCTTGTATACACAAATTTTGAGTCTGAGAATAAGATCAAAACACGTGGACAAATATATTAAAAATATTAATTTCAAGAAATATGGGTTACAAATCTCTGTAGATTTTTACATAAGAAAGACAAATTCCTCTGATTCGATCTCTTTGGTGGTCCGATTTCAAGGGCTGTTAGAGCTTGATCTTGAATTTGATTGAAAATTTGGTGAAGAATGACACGTGGATGATGTGATTGTTGTTCTTCTCCTTCAGTGTTTAGATACTTTGGAACTTTGGATTTAGAGTGAAAAATCCTACAGTGTTTAAGCTTTCTCTGAGAGTCTCCTTGTTGGTGATCCGGATTCAAGGGCTACTAGAGCTTGATCTTAAATTACGTTGTTGAGAGTCTTCTTCAAGTGTTTGTTGTTGAAGAAAGCCAGTGAAAATTTTTGATTGAGGGCTGAAGAATTTTGATCTCGAATAGTCTTCTTGATGATTCTTTGAATTTGTTGAATCGTGGAGGAAGAACGACACGACTTTGAATGTGCTTGTTATTCTTTTTTTTTCAAAGCTTTGAAAGTTGGATGAACGTATGTCTTCAGAGTATCGAGTGTTGATTGAAGGCAGAGTCTGGTAGAGCTTCAATATTTTGTCAGAGTCTCCTCCTCTTCTCTTCACCTTCTACCACTATTTATAGACTTGTTGGAGAGGTAGATTTGTATCTTTCTTTTCTTCTGATAATTATTCTATAATTTCCTTTGTGATAATTGTGATAATTATCCAATAGATACATTATGATTATCTTTGATGATAATTATATATATGTATTTAATTATCCATTATATATATATATATATATAATTATCCATTTGACCCATTTTCAAGTGGGCTTGGACTTTTTAGACAATTTGGATCAGCCCTTACCCATTTATTTATATCAGTCTGGTCTTCAAATTATCTTACTCATTGGGCTACATTCCAAAGTGGGCTAAACTGAAGATAAGTCCAAATTATATTTTGGGTCCATCATGTAATTTTTAATGTCTACAAATTACCCCCACTTCAAGTCTCGCTATATCAAGTTTGTCATGTATTTAAAGCGGGACTTGAAGTATTTAATTTTTGCAAAGTTTTTTTTTCTCGTTGCGAAAATCCATTTACAAAGAGGATGTCTTTTTTACCAAGTTTAATTGGAGTATTGAAAACTTTATTGCAAATAGGACTTTTTTCTTGTCCAAGCGGAGTTAAAGACTTGAGGATCTTATTGCAAATAGGATTTTTTTTCATTGTCCAAGCGGAATTGAAAACTTGAGAATCCTATTGCAAATAGGATTTTTGAATTGAAGACTTGAGGATTCTATTATAAATAGAATTTTTTTTCCTTATCTAAGCGGAATTGAAGACTTAAGGCTATTGCAAATAGGATTTTTGCCTTGTCCAATCTGAAATAGGATTTGGTGGTTTTCCACCAATGGCAAATAGGATTAATCCATATCTATATATATGTAACCTACATTTTAGACTCTTCATATCAGAGAATAATTGAGAGAAATTCTACGAACTTTAACAACTGCAAGTTTTTTTTTCTATGTTAATCTCTCTTTTATCTTCCGGTTACTGCCGTCACCTTTTTTTTTTCTTTTTCCTACTACCGCCACTGCCTTCTATCTCTTCTTTTTTTTTCTCTGCCTCTTACTGCCTTTTTTTTCTTTTTCTTTCTTTTATCTATATATATATATATATATATATATATATGCATATATACATCTATGGTGATGTGGCAGGAAGTGACGTGGTGGTTGACTAGGCACTGAATGCTGATTGGATGATGATATAGTAGGTGACTGGATGTGTAAAAAAATATAAGAATTTTCATTCTGCTTGCTAGTTTTGAACCTAAGACCTTATGAAAAGTTATTAAATCACCACACCATCTCTCCTACACTGCTTCATATATTGCAAACCTTTGAAATATCATATAACTTGCAGCTGAACTTCGAAAATAAGATTTTTTTTTATAAGTTGGTGGCGCGTAAAATTTCTCTTTTTTTTTCAGTAGCAACTTTGTCTTCCATGATCACTAGTAACCAATTTTTTTTTTTTCGTATTAGCTTTACTTATGGGCTCTATTTGACCTTTGTGTTGCCTCTAAAAATGTACAGATCTATTGAACTCATTGAGGAAGACAACTTTATGTGAGTCACTCAACTCTTTTCTTACAAGTTTCAATTTATTTGTCAATCCTTGTAGGTCAAATGGCTTCTCTACGAATATAGAGTTCAGACCACCATTCATTAGTCCATTTGGGGTCCCTTAGTACCCTTCGGAGTCACTTTATCATCCCTTCAGGGTCTCTTAGTGCTCTTTGGGGTCACTTTATTGTCCCTTCAGGATCCCTTAGTGCCCTTTGGGGTGATTTAGTTCTTTTGGAACACTTTATCGTCCATTCGGGGTCCCTTAGTGCCCTTCGGGGTCAGTTTTGTTCGTTTGGAACATTCTGTTCATCCTTTTTAGACATTTTTTTTTTTGGTTAAATTCTTCTCACACTTTTTTTCTTCTTGTTAGGTATATAACCTTTTGACTTCTACTAATCATGATTTTCTTCAAAAGTTTCAAGGCAAACACCGTAACTATTTCAGAACAAAAGAACGATATCGTGGAGAAAGGAACTACACTTGATGCAGGAACCCCACTGGTTGGTCGTTCTGCTCCACCGGCCAAATTAACACGGCGCGACGGGTGCTTTCAACATCCTCGCGGAAACTCAAGTCCTAACAGTGCGACAAATATCTTTTAACATATTTTAACGATGAGACAAGTTGTCATCACAGTGTGACAGACATCATCAATATTTTGGTAGTAGGCCAAGTCACTACGGTGTAGCAAATATCGTCAATGTGTTGGCGGCAAGCCAAGTTACTATTGCCAACTTTTTTTTTTCTTTTTTGGGTTGATTGAACTTGGAACAATCCTCCAAGATGCCTACGTACCCTGAACAAGGAGCAAGTAATCACGTAGTTCAAAATTTTTTTTTTTGTAAAGATAGTTTATACTCATATCAAGGAGTGCTTTTTTTTTTCATTAAGACAGTTTATACTCATGCCAATGAGTGTTTGATTTTTTTTAGACAGTTTAAACTCATGCCAATGAGTTCTTGATTTTTTTGTTCATGCAGACAATTTATACTTGTATCAATAAGTGTTTTTTTTTTGGCAAACAGTTTTTGATCCTTTCTATTTGAGGTTGTTCGAGGAGAGCTTGAATGAGCTTTGTATGGAGGGTTTGCCTCCTGTCTGTCCAGTCTTGTACTAATGTTTTCTTGACATCAATGCCTTATGTAACTGAGAACCTTGAGATGAAGTCACTAAAGTAACATGATGTGTTTTTTGATATAAGTCTTTAGAGACGATGCTTGTAACATAAGATGTATCTATTTCAGTGTCCGAGTTAAGAAAAATTTTGTCTTCCTCTTCGGACTCAACCCTTTCATCTTTATGATAGTTGTCAGACATATTGGAAAAGGCAAGACCCTTTGTAGCACGACTTGTTATGCTAACCAGTTCTTCAAATATACAAGGCATGATTCCTTGTAGAATGTAGAGAAGCTCCTAGTGCATGCCTTGCATACACATTTCTACTGGTGAGACTTCAGAAAGACAATATTTGCAATCAATACTTAGAGCTCGCGAACGGTTGATATAGTCGACCACAAGCTCTTTCATCATTTGTTTAGTATTAGTGAGTTCTAGCATACTTACTATTCTATGAGTATTGTAGAAGCGGTTGAGAAACTCTCGCTCTTTGTTCCCAACAGTCAGTACTCTCAACTTTGAGGTCCGTGTACCAATCAAATGCATTCCCTTTGAGGGAACGAATAAATTGCTTGACTAAAAGGTCCCCTTCGGTGCTAGCGTTATTGCAGGTCTCCACAAAGTGTGCAACTTCTTGTTTGGGATTGCCTCTTCCATCGTTCAAACTTTGGCGGTTGATACCCCACTGATGTTTTTAAACTGTCAATTCTTTCAGTGTAGGGTTTTGAGTACATAAGAGTAATTTGAGGGGCGCTGCCATACTGTACTCGAATTGTGTTCATTATTATATCCTGCAATTGTTGGACAGATAGCAAAGTGACTGGTGAAACACAATTAATTTCGTCAATCACATGTCTTGATGCAGATGTATGACAACAATATTTTGATTGGGTACCTTACAATGCTAAATTTGAAGTATTCACAGGCAGTTGTGTTGACTCGTCAGAATTTTGAATTTCAAGTTTACTCATTAGCGCGACGATCTGTAAATCCTTCTATTCAATAGTTTTGTGAGGTTTTTGATTGTGCGCGCCATCACTGCTAGTTGGTCTTCCACCGAGGTTGTTCCAGTCATCATAGATGTGACAACATTTGAATAGGAAAGTCCTTGAGGGCTAACATTCTTTGAAGTGTCCGATTGTTCTGAAATATCAAGTAACGACTTCGAGAGCGAACCAACACTAGAGTTGGCATCAGAGACGGAGTGGGGTGAATGTGGTGGTCGACTTTTCTAAAACAACGTTAGAATTCTTTACCCCCTGAGGATCAATGGTGTTAACATAGTTAGTTTTCACATCCATTGGTTTAGCAAGATTGGTTCTCACCAAATCTTGCTGATTCTTATGCAAACAATTGCTTTGGTCTTACTACGCGTCATAGGACCTGCTGAGGTGCTGCTGGCACTTAACGAGTTCCTAGTGTTCTTGCCACTGCTTGCGACAGTTTTGATGTTGGCCAATGTAGCAGCGATGTCTTTTGAGGTTTTCTTGTTTGTAGTCAGAATCTTGGGTAAGCCATAGATTTTGACGAATGGAGTTTGGGATGTATGATATAAGAGATAGAGATACGAGGCAAAGATGGTCCCATCGGGCGTGCTAGAAATTTGTACACACAAATTTTGAGTCTGAGAATAAGATCAAAACACGTGGACAAATATATTAAATATATTAATTTCAAGAAATATGAGTTACAAATCTTTGTAGATCTTTACAAAAGAAAGACAAATTCCTCTGATTCGATCTCCTTGGTGGTCTGATTTCAAGGGCTGCTAGAGCTTGATCCTAAATTGGATTGAAATTTTGGTGAAGAACAGCTTGTTGTTCTTCTCCTTCAGGGTTTAGATACTTTAGAAATTTGGATTTAAAGTGAAAAATGCTGCAGAGTTTAAGCTATCTCTAAGAGTCTTCTTATTGGTGATCTGGATTCAAGGGCTACTGAAGCTTGATCTTACATCGGGTTGTTGAGAGTCCTCTTCAAGTGGTTTTTGTTAAAGTAGGGTGTTTCCTTTGTGGGGACTTTGGCAGTGGTCCTGTAAGCCCATAAGACGCTTGGTAGTAGCTCTGGTCATACGCCCTTGAATTTTTCCAAGCGTGTTTTGATCATCTTGAGTATAGTCCTATTAGCTACTTCGGCCTGCCCATTAGTATGTGGGTGGCCTAGTGAGGAATAATGATTGCTTATGTCATGCTCGGTACAAAAGTTCTTGAAGAGTTAGCTTTTGAGCTACTTTCCATTTTCTATGACAATGACCCTCGGGACGCTAAACCTGCATATAATTGACTTCCATTTGGAATTTATGACATTATTTTTCCTAATCGTAGCCAAAGGCTCTACTTCCACCCATTTGGTGAAGTAGTCAATCACCACAATTGTGAACTTTATCTGCCCCTTTCCCATAGGTAAGGGGCCGATCAAGTCCATCCCCCCACTGGGCGAAAGGCCATGGGGCAACTATTGGAGTCAACTACTTTGGGGGCTACTTCGAGACGTTGGCAAAGCGTTGGCACTTTTTACACTTTTTGACAAAGTCCAGTGCATCCCGCTGCATAGTGGGCCAACAGTATCCCTGCCTAATGGCCTTATGAGCCAATGACCTGCCCCCTGTATGATTACCGTACTCCCCTCTATGGATTTCCTTCGTGACATGTTGAGTCTTTTCCGTCGATACACATCGTAGGTACAACAAGGAGACTCCTCTTTTGGAGAGGATTTCATCAATCAAGCTATATTTGGATGCTTTGAGCCTTATTCTACGTGCCTCTACCTTGTTAGGTGGTAGCTCATCATCCCTAATGTAATTGACAATCAGATCTGCCCATTTCAAGCCTTGGGTGATTTGGTTCACCCTTCATAGTATTTCTCCTATTATACTCGGGTTATCTATGCGTTCCACAAGCACTGCCCCATTAGCGGCTTCTTATGCTGTCGCTAATTGGGAAAGAGCATCGACATTAGAATTCTCATTGCAGGGGACCCATGTGATGGAAAACTTCTGGAAGTGAGTGACCAGCTTTTGCACTTCTTGTAAGTAAGACTTCATATTTTCTCCTTTTGCTTCATATTCTGTGTGGACTTGCCGAGCTACCAGCTGGGAGTCAGTGTAGGCTTTTAACTGTTGTACTTTAAAGATTCTAGCTATCTTCAGCCATGCAATCAAGGCTTCATACTAAGCCTCGTTGTTTGTTGCCTTGAAACCGAACTGCAAGGCATATTTGAATGTTTCCTCCTCTGGGGATATGATCAATATTCCTGCGCCACTAGCCTATGCATTCGATGATTCATCCATGAATATTTCCCATGTACAGCCTGGGTCCATTAGGTCCTCTTCGTTCTATTGGATTGGGCTCTCCTCCTTTTTCCATCGAACTTGCTCCTCTTTTGGGGGATAGGTGAATTTAGCTATAAAGTCTGCCAGTACTTGGCCTTTTATCATCATCCTTAGCTTATATCGGATGTCAAATTTTTCCAGTTCCATAGATCATTTCACAAGCCATCCAGAGGTTTTGAGCTTGAAGAGGACTTGTTGGAGTGGTTGATTAGTAAGTACCACTATTGTATGTGCTTGGAAGTATGACTTGAGTTTCCTGGTTGACATGACCAGAGCAAATGCCAGCATCTCTATCGATGGAAATCTCTTTTTCGCCCCTCGAAGCACTCTGCTAGCATAGTAAACTGGCATTTACACCCTTTCCTCTTCTTGCACTAATGCAGAGCTGACTGCTGTAGGGGAGACATCTAAGTATAAGTACCATTCCTCCCCTGCCTGTGCACAAGATAGAAGTGGGGGTGAATTGAGATACTGCTTTAGCTCAACCAATGATTATTCACACTCTGGTGTCCACTCAAAGGCCTGCTTGAGGACTTAAAAAAATGGGAGGCACTTGTCTGTGGCGCGAGAGATCAGTCTGTTCAATGCTGCCACATTTTCTATCAACTTCTGGACTTCTTTAACCGTTCTGGGTGATTTTGTATCCGGGATAACTTGTACCTTCTATGGGTTAGTTTCAATTCCCCTTTTGCTGACTAAGTAGCCCAAGAACTTTCTGGATGAAACTCCAAAAGCGCACTTACTGGGGTTAAGCTTCATTCTGTACATTCGAAGGATGTCAAAGATGTCTTGCAAATCATGCAAATGGCTTGTGGCTCTTTGGTTTTTAACGAGCATGTCATCGATGTACACTTCCATGTTTCTGTCGATTTGTTATTTAAAAATCCTATTCACCAACCTTTGATATGTTGCGCCAGCATTCTTTAAGCCAAATGGAATTACTGTGTACCAGTATAACCCTATTTTTGTTATGAAGAATTTCTTTTCTTGGTCTAATGGCAACATTGGAATTTGATTATACCTTGAGTAGGCATCCATGAAACTGAGTCGCTCGCACCTGGCCGTTCCTTCCACTAGTAAATCAATCCGTAGAAGGGGAAACTGTCCTTTGGACAATCTTTATTCAGATCGGTGAAATCCATGCATAGGCGCCACTTGCCATTGGACTTTTTTACCAGGGCTAAATTTGCTAACTAGTCTGGGTAGTGGATTTCCTGCACAAAGTTGGCCTTTAATAGTTTATCCAGTTCATCAGAGATTGCCAAATTTCTTTCTAGGGGCAAAGGTTCTCTTCTGTCTAATAGGCTTGGTGGCTGGGTCAACGTTCAACCGATGCATAGCAATGGCTGGGTCAATTCCGAGCATGTCCTTGTGGGCCAAGTAAATACATCCCTGTTCACTCTGAGGAATTGAACAAGCTTTTTTCGAGTAGTGGGTGAGAGTGACAAACCCACACTCACCTTTTTTCCTGCATCGTGTTCATACAGGTCAACCTCAACCAGCTCTTCCATTGGTTCCGCATGGCAGACTTCCTCTTTCTCTTCCATCACTAGGCCTTCTATACTCAAGGTTTTTGGTACCTTTTTTTCTTTTAAGGAAGTAGCGTAACACTCTCGGGCAGTGGCTTGATCTCCTCTTAACTCCCAAACTCTATAATTAGTGGGGAACTGAACGAGAAGATGATAGGTGGAGGTCATTGCTCTCATGGCATTTAACGCGGCCCTTCCGAGGATGACATTGTATATAGTTGGGCAGTCAACAACGAAGAAGGTCACCATCTTAGTGGCTTGCTTGGGACTTATACCAGCAATAATCGGGAGATCAACGGTGTCGAGTGGAAGAAGCTTATCTCTAGAGAACCCAACAAGTGGAGATTTGGTAAGCTTGTGTTTTTCCCTCCCAATCTTCATTTGGTCAAAGGCTCCTACAAATAGGATGTTAGCTGAACTGTTGTTGTCAATCAGCACTCGCCTAATTGTGAAATTAGCAATAATATGCGTGACCACAAGGGCATCATCATACGAATGCCGAACTCCCCTTGCATTAGCCTCTGAGAAATTTATAATCTGATCATCTAGTTGAGAGCATTTGGCAAGTGATTGGCTCACCTCGCTTACTTTAAAAAAACTTCTAACTTTCCTCGCATGCATTTTACGAGCCCCATTGGATTCTCCGCCACCTCCAAGTTCACCGGAGATAACTCTGATTTCCTCCAATGGAGGATTTCTTTGAGTGTTGTCTTCTTTGCCATCCCGTGGGTGGTTCTGCGTGCTCCTCTTATTGCCAGCCACAAATCTCCGTAATTGGTCCCTATGAATCAAACTTTCAATCTATCTTTTCAAGTCTATGCACTCATCTGTATCGTGCCCATAGTTGTGATAGAACCTGTAATACTTGACACGGGTTTTCTTGGAGGGATCGATTCTTAGTTTTGGGGGCTATGCCACAGCCGGGTCATCTTGGATGTTAATGAGGATTTGGCTTATTGACGTGTTTAAAGGGGTAAAAGTGTTGAATCCCTTATCACGTCGTGATGCTTTATCGCTTTGCTCCCATGACGTTCTACTATACTTGGGATCTCTCTCCTCTTTGTTGGACTGTCCTCCTCTCTTCTTGTTTATGTTTTTGTCACTATCACCTTTTTTCCTTCTCGTATCAAGGGCATCCTCCACGTTCATGTATTTTTGGGCCTTCATGAGTAGCTCAAACATTTTTTCTAGGGGGTGCTTGGAGATTGAGTACAAAAAATTTGAAGGTAGCAAACTCTCCATGAATGCGTTAATTGCCACCTTGTTGTCCAGATCATCGACCTACAACATCTCTCTGTTAAACAGGTTGATGTAGTCTCGCAATGACTCCCCCTTAGCCTGTCTTACATTTAGGAGATAGGTGGCGGGCTTTCTGTGCCTTCGGGCGGCAATAAAATTACCTACAAACAATTGGTTCAGTTCTTTGAAGGAATGTATAGATGCCAGCTTCAGGTTGTTAAACCATGACTTGGTAAAACTTTTTAATGTAGTAGGAAAGGCTCTATACATGATTTCATCCAGTACTCCTTGAAGATGCATCAGAGTCTTGTAGGTCTTCAGATGATCTAGCGGGTCCTTGGTCCCGTCAAAGCTCTCAAGGGTGGGCATCTTGAACTTGTTGGGTAGAGGATAGTTCATTACCCCAGCAGAGAAAGGAAGGTTGGCTTGTTGGACCAGATCCTCCACTATAGTAGGACTTTCCTCTTCATGGCATGAGTCATGCTCTTTACCTTGGCTCTAAGGTCCTGTATCTCCATATCATAGTAGGCAACTTCTCCTGGATGCCCTGAGTCCCCGTGAGTACTGGTCTTAAACTCCGAATCTCCTTGGGCACGAGCTCTCTTTAGGAGGGCTAGGTGTATTGGATGGGTCCCTTCTCGATCGCTTCTAACTCAGCTTTAGGCTACGTTGTCTGTAGGAACTCCACTACCTCACCCTACCTCATCTCTCTCTAGGTCAACTGGCCTGAGGTGTCTCCATGACAGTACTGGTGCCATAGGAGGGAGACGCTGCAAGATTGTTGCATTTTGCTGGATTAACTGGGCCAAACATTGATTCAAGTTCTGAACCTGATATTCCAACACTGCAACACACTCTAGGTCATTTGGGACTCTAGGGCTTGCCCTGGGAAAGTCTCATTGACTAGGGGATTTCATGCTTCCTTATCCCATTATCGACAAATTGTGACTAGGTAGGTCTGGGGTGGTAGGCGGATCTTGTTCGGCAAGAAGGTCCTGTTCGACAGGAAGATCCTGTACGTAGGCAGATTGTGGCCGATAGGAGGGTCCTGCCCAGCTGGAGTATCTAGTCCAGATCATAGGTGCACATGCTTCATATGTGCTTTGGGTAGAACAGTTAAGTTTATGACAGTTCCCATAAACGGTGTCAATTGATGAAGCATAAATCTATCTCTAACTGGTCAAATGCCAACCTATAAAAGGACAAAATAAAGGTAATCAGAAGGACACTGGCTTGGTGCTGGCCAACTGCGCTCCAACGATCAAGTCAGATATCGAAAATACTTTTTAAAGCTATAAAGGGGCTCAAAGGGTATTAATTGCATACCTTGGTATATAGACTATCCTTATATTTATAGCAGTCAATGGGAATGTGTCCTAGTAGGAGACTGACTCTTCAATTTCTCCCAGACTTATCTAGAGATAAAAAAATCCTGGTCAAAGCATATCTCTTGTCCACGTCACCTTAATCTCAACTTCCACATCATACGTTTCACAATTAGAGTCAAATATTTTATCAGCCTCTAAGAGTATGTGCCTATAACTAGGCTTTTATGTATTGTGCATTAAGATCAAATCAATTCAATACATACAATTCACGAGCCATAACATCTGTGTGTCAAAATTGCTGATTTCAACGAGTTCCTTTTCTGATTTTCAAATCAGTGTTCGCTCCAACGAGTCATTTTTTGCCTTTCCGGCTCTTTTGCAGCTTCTTTTTATGTGTTCGCAGCCATAGTTGGTTACATCACCAGATTGCTTTTGCGAGCCACATTCAAGATTTTGTCTCCAAACTCAAGTTGACTTTATATGACTTATCTTGAGTTTGTAGGGGGTTGTTAGATTATATATTTCCTATTATAGATTATATATGTTTTCCTAATAGGTTACCATCTAAGGTTAGGATTTCTTGTCTTTTAAGTTTACTTAGTCTCCAATTCATGTGCCTATAAATAGGCTTTTATGTATTGTTTATTAAGATCAAATTAATTCAATACATACAAACTTTCTTCCTATATTTCTAACAAAAAGTGTGATATTGTGCTAATATTTATTGTTATTTATATTTCCTTATAGAAGAATTATGACAAACAATTTGAGAGTTATATTGTATAGGTAGATTTTAGACTAAATTAGTTATATATATATATATATATATATATATATATATATACTTCTTTTTGAAAAAAATTAAGTTTTTTTTAACAATAGTAAATTATGATATTATGCATGAAAATTTTATATTAGAGTTTTAGACTTGTTAAATATGTGCCTCGAAATATTTGAGAAGTATCGATACGTAATATTTGAAAAGCATTGGATACATGTTAGAATTTTTTTTTTAAAAAAAGGTTATTTTCAAATTTGGATACGCTCATGAAATATCAAATACATATTTGACGAGTGTCAATTGAAATTTTGAGAAGTTTTTAAAACTTCATTATTGCATAACTTTTCTGTTGGCCTATTAATTTTAATTTATTGGACCTATTTATTATATTTAATTTGTCTATTTAATGATTTATTGGGTCTAGTTCATTTGATGGTTACAAGTAGGGATGGCAACGGGGCGGGTACGGCACGGGTTTTCCTAAACCCGTCCCCGCCCCGCTGCCTTCAACACTATTACCAAACTCACCGCAAATTTAAAACGGAACGGAATTTCAAAACCCATCTCCGCCCCGTTGGAAGAAACTCCACCCCTCCCAGCCCCGTCCCGCCCCGCCCCTCCCTATTTAAAATTTCAAAAGGGGCGGGACGAGACGGGGCGAGGCGGGGTCCCTCCTCACAAAACTGTAACCACATCAAACATCAATAAAAATTGATTTTTTCAAAAAATACGAGCTAGTGGGTAGTACCAAGTTTAATACTATTAAATTCAAAATAATATAACCCCTGTTTAAGAAGTAAAATGACAAGATTCCACAATTAAATAGCCTATTACAGAAAATATATTTTACAACAAAATAACTTAGTAACAAGTTTGATCTAACAATTAAAGAAGTGTTAATACAACAAAAAGATAAAATGAAAACATAAGTCTTAAAAAGTAAAATTATAATTTGTATATATATATATATACATATAAATATATTTATAATAATAAAATATATAGGTGGGGCGGGTGATTATAGAGTTCCGAACCCGTCCCATACCTGCGGCGGGTTTTGATTTTTTTTTCTCAAACTCGTCTCTACGAAAAAAAATGACTTTCATACCCGCCCTAAACGGGACGAAACGAGACGAAAATCTGACGGAGCTGACAAAATTGTCATCCCTGGTTACAAGCCCTTAGGGAATGTAACTTAGAGACTTGGTACACCGTCATTTTGTGAACATGGTCATAGGAGATATTTGGTTGAGAGCTTGGGATTGCATTTTGGAGTCTCTATGGTTCGTTGGTACTGCATGTGGTCCGTTGGTACTTGTGCGTAAGGTGGTTACAAAGATTTTAGGATAACGTGCTTGCACGTGCCTCTCCATATCATCGGGTCAGAAATTTCTTTACTCTATTTTCACTATATATTTATTTATTATTCTATTTTTATGATGTCAATTATTTATTAATTGTATATATTTCTATTATTGTTGAACTTTTAACATTTGGTGTAGTTTTCAATTTTCATCTCAATATGTAAAATTAGTTTTATTTATTCAAGGTTATGTAAAAGTGTAAAATTATAAAATTATGTAAAGTATATTTTAATAAGAAGTCTCTAAAGGAAATGTCTATTATGAGACTCAAAGTCTCTTTTATTTGAGTAAGAGGTTATACAAGTTGGGCCAATCATCAAGTGGTTGGTCTAATAATAGATTGAAATGCATT
The DNA here is from genome assembly GCA_026545225.1 of Cornus controversa. Taxonomy (NCBI): domain Eukaryota; kingdom Viridiplantae; phylum Streptophyta; class Magnoliopsida; order Cornales; family Cornaceae; genus Cornus; species Cornus controversa. The sequence goes on along the minus strand of CM048848.1, from coordinate 10,439,972 downwards.
ATTAAATTTATTAAGTTTGTGAACAAAGTTTAATTTCAAAAGTTTCTGAAAAAAGTGTGAATGGTCGACTCGTTGATGGCCCAATCAAAAGTTTCTGAAAAAAGTGTGAATGGTCGACTTGTTGATGGCCCAATCAAAAGTTTCTGAAAAAAGTGTGAATGGACGACTTGTTGATGGCCCAATCTTCACTTTTCTTGTTGATGCATTATTAAATTTATCTCTCTATAGAAGCCTGGTTTCTGTATTTGGGCTCTACAATGAAGCCTAAAGCCCAATTTAGTGGGGGACTTGTTTCTGCGAATGCAGTCCATACGCTGGTGTGAACATGGGAATTACCACTCTTAGTTATAAACGTTGTCACTCGACACAACGTCACTGTAAAAATTGTCTCACATAAGAGCATTTTGATTTAGGCTGAGTTTGTGATTGGACAAACTTAATCCGATAACGTTCGAGCTCCCCTCAGTAAGTTGGTTAAAGCTCTATTACTGTGGATATAGAATATAGTGTTGGATTTGTGGCTCAAACTCAGTTGATTACTTTTTCATTTTGAAAGCCTAAAGACTTATGTAGGAAGGCTGAAAACTTGGATAGGAAGTTATAGACATCTATTTTAGAGTTGTGACTAATTTGGTAAATCTAGTTAGATAAGATAGGACTGGAACTTAACTTCAGGTGACTTAGGTGGTTAGCCCTCCAAAAAAGATCCTTTTATATAAGACTTTTTAAATTTTTATAATCTTCTATTATTAGACTTCCTAAAGTTTTTGTTTCCTTTTGTTATTAGACCCCAACCAAATTTCTATTTTTTTCTCTCTCCTCGTTCCACGCTTTTTTCCTCCTCATTCACGAGCAATTGAATATATACTATTACACTAACCAATAATGAAACTGAAAATCATAATACTTTTCATCTCCTATTAACTTTTATCTTCTTTCATCTCCATATTCCTCAATTTTTTTTTTTTACTTTTTCTTCCTCACTCACTACAATGTTTCTTTTTTTATTCTGATCCCGTTGCAGACTCTTCATTTCACTTCCCTCTCGTTATAATATATTTTTTTCCTCCACTCATTGCAACCTCACTAAGTATATTATTTATTGAAAAAGATACTTTAACAAAACTTGAATATTAGAATTCAATTAGTAATTTTGCATCTCAAAAAGCAAGAAGAATAATTTTTAAATAAATATTATTAATTGTTAAAACCACTTTTATATTTTTCGCCTAAGGTCTTAAATTTTATTGAGTTGCCCTGGTATGAGAATCATTGTTCAATAAGGAATTGATTTAGAGATTTTATAAATAGAAGTGTGTTTTAAGAGAAGAGAGAGGGAAAAAATGTAGGGGGTTGGTGGGTGCTGTGAGGAGAGTAGAGATTATATGTAATTTTGGGAGAAAGATATAAAGAGAAAGAGTGTGTGTGATAGACATGTCATTCACGTGCTGTATATTTTCTTTTTAATTATAGTGAAATCTCTCTCCATGATATAGTCTTAAAGTTGGGTAAATTATGTAAAATATTGTGTTGTGTGTAAATGTGTATCATTTTTTTTTTGCTTTTATGATTGTGATGTAATGATATACTTTCGATGTACCGAATGGTACTAATTCCCAACTATACACCAATATAACCCATCAAATATAGGTAAAAAGAAATAAAAAAAATCAAATAAATGTGAGAGACATTGAGGTCAAAAATAGAGAGATGGACAATTCGAGAAGAGTAACTTTTGAAATAAATAAAAGTAAATAAAAAATGTATATAAAAATTATAATTGTATAGAATTTTAATTTTTATATACATTTTTTTTATTCATTTCTTGTTTTTTATATATATTATTATTTATTTGAATAGTTACAACTCTTGAATCTCATCTCTATTTTTAACCTCTGTCTCTTTCACATTTATTTAATTTCTTTTTATTTCTTTTATTCTTTTCAACGGTTACACCTCTTGAGTTCCATTTCTATTTCTCTCTCTTTTTAAATTTATAAATATTTGCATGCTCAAATATTTGTTCTTTCTCGACTCTCTCTTTCAATCTGTAATTTTTTTTAATTATTATTTTGTGTTTTATTATTATTATTTTTAGATTTAAACTAAATTTCTTTTCATTCTAATATCAAAACTTCCGATACAATGCTCGGTTCGGTGGATTTGCAATATTCAACCTCATGCTTCTGACATTGTGAACCAGATATTGATAATCAATGACGCTAATATAGATGAAACCAAAAGGAATAGCATGCTCATTTGTGTAAATCTAGTTTATTATGAAAATTTGGACTATTTAGAAATCAAAAAGAATTTTAAGTTTGTTTATTAACTTCACGTGTTTTAATCTACCCCACTTACTCTAAATTTGATTGACTATGAGTTTGCTCAGAAAGTACAAAATTATGTATTTGTTGTATCCTTTAAATACTAATTTTTTTTTTTTGTTTCAGTCTAACTTAATAGAAATTCTTTTTAGTTAGCGGCCGTTAGAGTATTTTTTTTATTTTTTATTTTAAAATAAAGGGGTAGAATGTTGTTTGGTTTAATATTTGAGATTTCATGGTAAATAACCTGATTCGAAACCATGTATGATGGATGACTAACTATTGGGCAACAATTTTGAATTTTCAAGTTAATGAGATAAGATGTGAAAATATAACAGAAAAATATCTCACTGCGACTTGAGTATTAGGTGATTTAGGCGGTCGGGATAAGGCCCCGTTAAACGGTGGGATGGTTAGGATGTGTTAGAAAGCTTTGAATGTTGGAAGGGTTATTCTGCTAGCTTAACTTTTCTCTAAATTATTTTAGAGTTACAATTTTTAGTGTTTTCTCATTTCTAAATATTTGTACACATATTTTTAATATGTCATTTTCTATAAAGATCTATGTAGAATTTATTAGTATATGTCAAGTTTCCATTCTTTTAGAAATTTCTAGAATAGTGTGTCGATTCTTAACATAGATTTTCTTTCTTTTTTTTTTTTTTCTTTCTAAGTGACTTATTTTTGTAACATGTATCTCATTATGTCTATCATTTTAAACAAATATAATGTAATAATATAATAGATTACATATTTTATAAAATTTTGATAATAAAATGGGACAACGGTTTCTAGTTTCTACTACTTTTCTTAGACATATTTTTCCTCTTCATTATAATTTTTTTTCTTACTTGATAACTAGAGTTATGAATCTAACTTATTTGATTTGAAAAACATAAATTATCAAATTTTACTTTATTTCGAGACATGAAACAAAAATATCATTATAATTACCAAAAACATGAAGTTACAATTACCACCAAAAACATGAAGTTACAATTACCAGTATTTTTTTTTTTAAATTGTTCTTTTTCTCATAAACCTTACTTTTGTCAAAAAATTATTGAGATAATTGTAAAGACTTTCCATTTTCCTTACAAATGTAAAATAATAATAATTAAAAAATTGACAGTAGTGTAATATATGATACAATATACCAGTGGTTGATGGATTTTTTTAGATGCGTGTGGTGTTTCATTTGTTTAGTTTAATTGGGTCTATGTCAGTGTAACAGTGCAGTAGTATTTATAATTATTTTTATAGTTTAAGTAGTGTTTGGCTAGAGAGAGAGAGAGAGAGAGAGAGTCACTATGTGGCAATACGTGGAGGGAGTGATGAAAATGTGAGTGCAATACATTGTATATGATAAATCTGCCATGTGATGTGTATGTAATTTGTAGACTATTCGTATGACAATATTATAAATAAATATTAATGTCTTTTATCAAGTTTTTATTGATTGTTATAACTTGCTATAATAGTTTTTAGTTGTATTGCTTTGTTAACTATTTACATTTTGTTTTTACATGAAGAGTGATTAGTAAATTTTTGGGTAAATTATATTGGCACCATTTGAGGTTTGCTTTAATTACATGTAAATATAATTTGTCGTGCGTGTTGTCGATTACTTTTTGAAATCTGTTTCGTATTTCACTAACATCCTTTCTATCAAAAGAACATCATGTCAGTGTACTTTTTCATGGTAAATTTACCTGATTGTCCTTTGCTTCTAAAAAGACATTATTGACATGTTAAACTACTAATTTATTGCAATATATCTTTTTTATAAACCAAAATACCCTTTAAAGTTGAGTTATAAGTGATTTACCAATTTACAACCAATTGACCATACATATATATAGGAATATATAAAGTATATACATATACATGTATATTTGCGCATTGTAATATAAAATAGAATTAAGTACAAAAAAAACATTCTCGTTATACAAAAAATGTGCAAGAAATACACCCATTCGATTTAGTATGCTCATATAATTCCACTAGTTGTTTAGTTGTTTACGACGTGGAAATACCCTCTAACTTCTAACTGAGATTCGATTCAAATATGACTGTTGTCCCTCTCTCAAGTTGTCTCTCTTTTCCTCTCTTATAACTGATTCTTTCTTTGTCTTGATTCTTTCTCTAATTGGGTTTTTTTTTTTTCAATAGTATATAAACGACTTTGACAGATGTTGACGGAGTCGATGAACAGGGTATATATTATATAATTTATATATATATATATATATGTATTTATATGTATATGTAAATGAATTGAAAAAAACAGAGCTTCACTTCCTATTGTATGTTCCTGATGTGTGTGGTTATATGTATAGTTGAGGACTTTGAATTTATGGATGTATTGATGATTTAAAATCAATTAAACCGCGATTTTGATATGATGGTTTTGATTTTGGGTTGAGAGTGGAAACTAAAGTTAATGAGCTTGTGCTTCACGTAACAGAGAAAAATTGGGGAAGAAATGTGAGGCATGGCCGGAAAGTCATCGGAAGTCGGAACCACGTTTTCGCCAAAAAATAAAGTTTTGGAAAAACAACTTGTAAATTGAGTAGCATACTATGATTCGAATGCATGGTGCAATGTTCGTTTAATCTCAATTTCTCTCACTATATAACATATATATTTATATGTATATATAGAGAGATTTACAAATTACATTCAATTATTTAAGCAAATTATAATCTAAAATTGGATGTGAGAAATTGAGGGAAAAAAGAAATGGGTCACCTCGATCCAAAGGGTTTTCAACAGTGAAGCCCCATTTGTTTATTAACCTTGTTGCAGGTATCTTGCTCTGTGTGTGTGTGTGTGTGTAGAATTAGAAGAAGACAGTAGACAGAAGAGAGAAGGTGGCAGTGAACGTGACATAAGGTGGGGAGGGAAGTGAGAAAGAAGGGGTGGTGGTGCAAGCTGGTGGCAGTAGGATTGGTGAGATACCTACACACACATACAGCGAGAGAGAGAGAGAGAGAGAGAGAGAGAGAGAGAGAGGGGGGGGGGGGGGGGGGGGGGGGCTTTTTGGACATTTTACATTTTTCTCAATTTTTTTTCTATTATACATTGGTTATTTTTTTGTCATTTCTTAGTTTCGATACCGGTAATTTGACCATTTGTCCTTATTTGCACAATTTTGAAATTATAGGGAGTTAATTAAATATGAAGAGGTTGATTTTACACATTCTGTATATAGCGAGTGTTTTATGCACTTAACCCTATAAAATAATTACAATGACACTCTTTAAGGGTAAAGTCGAGTTTCAATCGGTATATTTTCACATTTGTATATATGTGATACAAATGTAAATGGATCAAAAATATTTTTTATTTTTATTCATTATATATATAACTATATTGCAAGAAGGTGAGGGAACGGGAGTTGTAGCGGTAGGGGATCTTATGGCCCCAGCGATGACCTGAGGTGGTGTGTGCCAGAGGGAGCTTGCCATGAATGGACTCATGTTCTCAGTCGCCATGTTTGTGTGTGAGAAAGAAAAAAAGAGAGGGAGAGAGTGAAGATGGTGTGGAAGGTGGAGGACAAAAGTTGCTGCCGCAGCTTGTGAGAGAGAGAGAAGGGTATAGAGTGAGAGAGAAGATTGATAATTTTTGTGATTAGTACTAACCACTTTTAATTATTGCAACTATAAATTAATGAGAAAAGTCTCTCACACATGAACAATGACTAAAAAATGATAGATTCAATGACTTGGAATTAGAAAAATAATAAACCAATAAATACCATTCACATGCAATGCTTATCATGATTCATTCTATTAGTGGAACAAATAAATTACATTCATAATTAAGACTGAAGTATATAATACACTAAGATATATAATAAAAAAATTTCTTATTATGTGACATGACCATTAACTAACCTTAGTGTAGAGTTGTACTCTACTAAACGTAAGGTTTACACACCATTATCCCCTCTTTTTTCACTCACATGCATGCCACTTTTTTTTTTTTTTTTTGTTGCAACAACACGGATCTTTCCAGTAATTGTTAGATTATGAACATGTAAACAAAATTACATAGTTGCAAAAAATAGAGGCCCAATAGTTACATAAATAGGTAAATACAGTTACATAGATATATTAAAGAGCTTTTGTGATATTTTCTTCGAAATACATGGATTAACTGAAATAATGATATTTTCAAGGTTGCAATGTGAAAGAAGCTTAAAATTTGAGAAACATCAAGTCTTCCAAGTTCAGAATAGAGGAAAAAACAGTAACATAAAGAATATGACAGATGAGAGATTAAATTAAAATTAATGAAAACATCATTCTGCTCAGAAGACGCATAGCAAACCCATGCTTGCCACTTAACCCACCACACACTAACCAATATATCTAATATATAATTATTTAATTTTTTTTTCTCTCCTCTCATCACCCTCTCTCTTCCTTCTCTCTCTCTAAGCAAACTCCTGTTAGAACAACCCAAATCAGCACACCCTTCGGTAAATTGCAAGCCTTAAGGCCAAAACCCACAAAAAAAAAAAAAAAAAAAATTCAAATCTGACTTGGGCCTAGATCTTGAGTCGCTTCTGATAACGGTGCTAAGGGTGTGTTTGGATGGAAACCTATATACCAGGAAGAGCAATGAATGCATCAACATGTTTAGCCATTTCTAACTTCTTCTAGTGCATGTCTGCAACTATTTTCACTTTTCCTATATTCTCTCCTGATATCTGCAAGTTGGTTTGATCACAATTAATTCATTCATTGCAAATATAACATATATATGATAGAAAATCTCTAAAACCAATGATATATATATGAATCAAGTATAATTACCTCATGTAATAAAAGAGCTTTAGGAATGACTTTGTCCAAACAAAATATAATACATTTCTAAATCGTCTTAGTGAAAATCAAATCTTTAATGTCAAACCAAATATATATATACACGCAAAAACATGACAACCACCATCAAAAATATTTTTAGAGATCAAGCCCATTAGATTAACACTCCCTCCACCATAAACCAGATCAATTTTTCTCTCAAACAGATCAAGTTATACCCAGTGATCCCATTGCACAGTAGCTAAATGTAATTGCCTCTGATGGTCAAACCTCATGATTGCCATTTGGCAAGCAATGCATTAATAACTTCAATTTAATTGTAAACCAAAGTAATAATCACCGTAATTACAATTTTCGTCACCAATAGTGTATTGATGCCCATTGTTCAGTGCTCCTTAGTACTTGACATTTTGAAGTAGGAACATTATAAGTAATGTGACAGGCTTTTGAACTTTGAATGCAACTTTGTTATACTTTATTTGAATATGGTAATTGTTGGATGTGGTGTGAATGGTAGATTATATTTGATTTAGTTGAACAGGAAACATCATAATAATCTGATCATTTGCACATTAAGCAGTTAATACCTGCTGGCATAGTAAAGATACCAGCAGTCTAAACAACCGCCGGATATAACATATATATACTGGCAATCATAAACCGCCGTTGTATACGGTCATTAACGACAATATGTCTATTCTACTCCAGCGTTTATGACCGCCGGTATAAATTTATATTACCGACGTTCCAGTATATTCGCTGATAATTAAATAAACCCCGGCGATCCATTTAGAAGTGCTGGTGAAAGTCAGCGGTGGTGTATTTACTAGCAGTTTTTTTAAAACGCCGGTCATGCACCAGTAAATGTTTTAACGGCGGTTTTGAATACATTGAGCGGTGGTTTTGACCGCCGGTGAAACCCTTATTTGTTGTAGTGAAAATCCTTCTCGATTGGAAAATTGGCATGCTTGAGTCATTTCAATATATATATATATATATATATCAAGTCTTTCTTGATTGGAGAAGCGACATGCTTATACTAATTTTAACTTAATATAACAAAATTTCTTCCAGATTTATGCTTGTGTCATTTCAATATATATATATATATATATATAAAGTCCTTATTGATTGAGAAGTGATATGCTTATACTATTTAAATTTATATTTTATTGAAAACGAAATAAATAGAGATATTAATGTGCTTGTCAATATATTATATTTGTATGTAAAATTCTAACTATGTTATTCTTCTAATTTATAGTATCTTGAAAATGTTGAATCTTGCAAAGCTCGACTTTACTGCCCTTGATATTTCAAATAGAAACTATCTATCATGGATTCTTGATGTTGAGATCCATTTGAATGCTAAAAACTTGGGAAAGACGATTAAAAAGGAAATAAAGCATATATGCAAGAACGTGCAATGACAATGATTTTTATTCACCATCACATACGTAAGAATTTAAAATTCGAGTATCTTACAATAAAAGACCCTTCCATACAAAGGGAAAATTTGAAAGATAGGTTCAAATACCAAAGAATCATAATCCTTCCAAGAGCTCGAGACAGTTGGTCAAAACTAAAGTTGTCCGATTATAAATCTGTGATAGAATATTATTCATTTATATTTTGAATTAGCTCTCAAATGAACCTAAGTGAAAAGCTAAAAACTGATGTGGATATGTTAGAAAAAACATTTACCACATTTCAACCTTCGCACTTGATCCTCTAGCAGCAATATCAAGAGAGACATTTTACAAGATATTCTAAATTTATATCTTGCTTATTAGTGGTTGAACAAAATAATGAGCTCTTATTGGAAAATCACCAATCCCGTTTGACCGAACCAACTTCATTAACTGAATCACGTGCATCATCCTTTAATGGTCGCGATTGTGGACGTGGCAGAAATAATTATCATAACCATGGTGGTTATCATTTATTTGAGTTTCCTAGTAGGAACTATACACCATGCTACCATGAAGGAAATGCAAGTGGGGTTAAGCAAGAAAAATTCAAAGGTGTACATAATACACCTTCCAAATAATATGAAAATGCTTGCTTTCGATGTGGAATGAAAAAGCATTGGTCACAGACTTGTCGAATGCCCAAACATTTAGTTGAGTTATATCAAGCCCCACTTAAAGGGAGAGGGAAGGAAAAGAAGATTGAAACAAATGTTATCTAGAATTATGATCCAATGGCCATCAACCATCTTGATGTTTCAGACTTCTATGAAGACCTCCCTAAAAATAATAATCAATGACTAGTTGTAGAGATCGGGCCTAATTTTGATTACTTTTGTTTTTATTCATCATTTTTGTCACAAATAGATTTTAAATGATGTTATGTATGTTTTGAATGTGAAAAATATTTTTGGGGACTTGTTTGGAGGTTCGGAAAAGTTTAGAGAGCGTTTGGTGAAATTTGAGATTTTTGGGTGGGCGGGGCAGGCCCGGGATGAGGGTCGGGTGGGCCTAGGAATTTAGAAATTTGTTGGGAAAAAAATTATTAAGGAATTGATTTCGGGGCCGTAATCGCTTTCGAAATCGAAAACGGAGGTCGGGAGGGTACGCTAAGTGGCTTAGGGGCATTTTGGTCATTTTGTACCCCATATATTAAAAATATCTACAAGGCTGGAATCCCATCAGCCAACCATTCCTATTTCTCTTTCCCTCTTCATCTCTTCTCCTTTTCTCTTCATTTTGGAGCCCTAGAGCTTGGATTTGAAAGTTCCAGAAGAAAAACAACTTGTTCTATTGGTCAAGGGCTTCAGTTTGAACCGAATAAAGTGTGATTTTGACAAAGTCGAAGCTTGGAGGATTCTAGAGTTTTGGATATAAAAGCTTCAAACCTAAGGTAGGAGTGTTTATTCCCTCTTATTCATTGATTCCATGGTTTTGGGTGAGTTTGATAATGGGTCGGTTATGTTAGTATGTATGGGAGAATGGTGGGATCGTATGATTTGTCTTTCCTTCTTTCATTGTGAATTATACATGTTAATATTGTTCATATTGTAATATAAGGTGTTTATAGACATGGTTATGCAATATGTATGAAATTGTGAGCATGAGATTGACATATGTGGCTTAGTTTACATGAATGAGGCATATGTGTGATTTTGGGCATATAGATGTTCATATGTGATGTGAAAGGTGCAATGCATCTTAGAATCTATTTAAAGCATAAATTTGTATAGAAGAGCTTGAAAAGTATGTTATATGTTATACATGCTTGTATGGGCAAAATTAACACTCGGTCTAATTGGTTGAACTGATACAGAAAATGGCCCAGGCCCACATCAGCTTGAGCCTATGTATCAGTAAAAAGCCCAAAAGGGATGGGTCATTAGTTATCAAGGGCCTAGTCGCCCTACCCCAAGGCTGCAAAGCCTAAATCAAAAGTAAACTTACAACTCAAAAAGGAATCCAAATTCCTTAAGAGAAAAGTTAGCTGTCAACAAGGAAATTCAAGTCCAAAAAGGATTTGAATTCCTACTTGTGTAAATATTCATGAAACTATCAATGAAAGGGATCCTCGAATCCACCTCTCACAAGATCTTTTCTCTTTTTCTGAAAATATTTTGTCCATTATTTTTGGTTTGTGCATTAAGTTATTTGGCGACTATCAGTTGAATAATTTTTTGCACTTACACTTTGGTGTCGTTTATGGGAAATGTTTAGTTATTTTTCCAAATAAGAGAAACTAGTAACCATGGTGGATACGAGGAGAAATACCTATGATGTGGTGGAGTTTGGTCGACCCCCCAGGAACCAAAGAAGGGCGCTACCCATACAACCCATACAGCGAGAGGCTCGGGATCTGCTGGCACACCCTAGGGTTTAGCAGTTAACCCAATAGAACGATACCCTATGTCAACAGATTGATAGGCGTTGAATGTTACGCATTCTATCCTCTTAACTTATGTATTTATTCTCTTAGTGATAGATTATTTGTTATTTTACTTTGTTTTAGTGTTTTGTATTTTCAGGGCCTTAATGATTATTTCAGTTAAAACCATGCTTTTGGGCTTTTAAAGAAGACATCCAAGATGGTTAGATGAAGCCTACTTCAAGGAGATCCAGTCAACCATTTATTTCAACTCAAATTAGCCCATGGAAGAGGTCTAAGAGAATTACAACTGCTTAAGAAGGTTTCGGGCCTGAAGCCCAAATCTGCGCATAATATAGTCTTAATCCCATTTTGGAAAACAGACCAGAAGTCTTATTTTCGAACCTCAAATCGACTTAATTTTAGTGTAAGATTGAACGAAATTTGATTCTGCACATTTTTGTATTTCACGAAAATTTCGTGAATCGGACTTCTAGTGGGTCAAAAGTTGGGCCGAATGTCAGCAGGAAAAACCCACCTGATTAGTGCTGCGGGAAAACCTAATTAATTCCTAATTGGATTAGTACTTTGGTGTATTCTCTTGGGGAATAAAGTGAAGACTTGGAGGCTGAGTTTGGGAGATTTACAGAGCTTGGAGAGTCTGAGAGGGTTGGAGAGAACAAAAACATATTTACGGAGCCATTGGAGAACAAAGTCATACGCATAATTCATGAAGATGATGCCTTCTTCCTCAACAGTTGAAGCTCCTTCTTCTACCATGAGCGGTTAGTTCATCCACTATGATTTTGATGTAGCCCTAACAAAGCATTAAAGGTTTGATTGTTTTAATTATTTGGTACCTTTATATACATGCATAGATTGTGTAATTCAGAGGATTCTTATTATAGAATTGAGCAATAAAAGTCTTGTAAATTCAGTTTCAATGATTTCTTATCTTGTCTTAGATATTTAGTTGTTGTTATTGAACTCAATCTCTATTACTTTCTGTGATCATGAGAGTGATTATTACACAATGATAATAACTGAATATATCATTAAAAGCTTTAATGGATTATGCCTAGAGAAGATGAACCATACTGCACCCTAGATTAGAGTAGTTAGTTAGATGGCCCATGCTAATCAAAGATAGTCCATGACTTACCCTTAATCATATGTTATTTTCTTGATGGATGAAGGTGAGCTTGTACCCACCGACACCACCTATGCATGATGTAATTCCCCATAGTTGATTCAATTGATCATTGATTGTGGAGTTAGTGGTGAAGTCAAATACCCTAGATTTCTCTCATATTATCTTCACTATCTATTTTAGTTTAATTTATTTTATTTTACTTTTAATTAGTTTAAAAATCAGAATTCTTTTCTTATAAATTTAATTAGAATTAATTCCGTATTCCAACTCGTCAGACCATAATCCCTGAGGTACGATACCCCTTTCGATAGCCCTATTCTGCAAGGAATTCATTTTATTGCGAAGTGTGAAAATTTTAATTAATATACTTTTTGAGTCACACTCACACACGAATCACAGATCGCAGATCAGCAGGACAGGGTAGAACACGCCGAAAGCATAAGAAAGCCCGAGCGACCATGGAATGAAGGGACCAACTTGAGCAACCGCTCGTTGAGCGCCACACATCACAACCAATCCAGTAGCAGATAACATCACCACGATCGGCCTAGTGTGGGTCAATTCAATCCCCTACAGCCTTTCCTGGAATGAAGAATCCAGATACAATGGGAGATTGACGTGCTAAAGGGCGACAGATCAGGCTATCCAGCCAATCAATCACTCACCACCATCCAGTTGACTGAATCCCCCTTCATCGAGGATATAGTTAGAACCGAAAGGCCAACGAGGTCCACTCTACCAACGTTCGTGACCTTTGATGGAAAAATGAACCTGGTAGAGTATATCTACCAATACCAACAGAAGATAACACTCGATGTTGACAACGATGCACTTATGTGCAAGATTTTCCTATCTAGCCAGTCTGGGCCAGCATTGCTATGGTTCAAGAGGCAGCCACCCTGTTTGATACCAAACTTCAATAAACTGTGCTATCTGTTCGTTACCTAGTATGCGGGAAACTAGGAACGCAAAAGGACGATCTCCTTACTATTCACTATTAGGCAAACCAAAGTGGAGACATTGAAATCTTTCCTAACCCGTTTTAACTTGGAGATTTCCATGATAGATCAAGGCGATCAGACTGTTGCAGTAGAAGCTTTTAAGATAGTAGTTTCTTTGAAAGAAGGGTTCCATCGATCTCTAGTGAAAATGCTCTAAAGGATATGGGAGAATTGAACTTTCGAGCCCAAAAGTACCTAAGGATAGATGAGGATGAGGCAGCCAGGACGCAACGATCGACCTTGATCATTATAATGCAACAAACCAAAACAAGGGCAAAGGAATTTTTTGCCCTCCTCCGGCTATTAGGAAACTGCTAGAACAAAGGGACAAGAATAAACATTGTTTGCTCCAAAACGACTTCGGCCATACCACCAATGAGTGCAAGAGCTTAAGATAGCAAGTCAAAGCCCTGATTGCAAAAGGGAGTTTGGTAGAGTATGTCGTTCGGGAAGAACAAACAAAAACTTTTGGTTAGCCCCAACAAAAGGCAAACAAATAGCTTAATATCGTTCCAGTCTGGATTATCAATGTGATTCATGGCCGACCAACCTTAGACCAAGAAAGTGAGTTTGAAAGGCGGTCGAATCTCAGGAGTGCCAAGAAGATCCAGAGAATTAGAGAAGTTCGCTCAGTACATGATTGCTCAGCCAATACGCCAATCACCTTCACAGACAAATATATGAGTAGGGTCCAAACCCCCCAGGAAGATCCTCTCGTGACTAGCCTCATCATTTCCAACTGTGAGGTAAAAGGGGTATTGGTTGACGCAGGGAGTTGTGCCAATGTTTTGAATTTGTCTGGTTTCCAACAGATGGGTCTAGAACCAGAACGCGTTAGGCCTACCACCGAACCTCTCATAGGCTTCGATAGTAAACAAGTGACTCTAGTAGGGGTTGCAGGGCTCCCAATTACTGTAGCATCAAAAACACTGACTGAGGCCTTCATTATTGTCAACTTTAGCTCTTTATATAACATGATAATGGGAAGAGGCCGGATACATAGGATGCAAAGGGTCCCTTCAATGCTTCACCAAATTATGAGGTATATCAAGCCGAATGGGGGAGGCACAATCGATATCATAGGAGATCAGGTTGCTACCAAAAGGTATATCACGCCAAAGGGGAAAGCAGTGCAGGAAGAGCTGACCAAATAGTAATCACAGAACTCTCTTCTGAAAGGCGTTCCTCAAGAATGGGAAAAGAAAAGTTAAACCGAGGAACCTCTCGAGGAGGTTGAGATCATTCTAGGCAAAGATCCCACAAACTTAGGGACCTCATTATGCCAAACAGACAGATCACAATTGATACAACTGTTAAGAAAGAATGTTAACAATTTTGCTTGGGACCACACGGACATGCCTGGCATAGACCCTTAGTGTCATGCCATGTACTCAACATCAATCCCAGCTTCACACTTGTCAAGCAGCAGGAGAGACGGTTCACCCCAAAAAAGAATCAGATTATCGCTTCGGAAGTAGATCGACTTTTATAAGCAGTGTTCATCAGAGAAGTTCGGTTCCCAGATTGGCTCTCGAATGTAGTGGTGGTTTAGAAAAAGAACGGCAAATGGAGGGTTTGCATAGATTTTACCAATCCAAATAAAGCATGCCCTAAGGATAGTTTTCCTTTGCCAAAAATCAATTAGATGGTCGATGACACAACCGAGTACAAACGACTGACATTCCTTGATGCGTACTCAGGATACAACCAGATCCTGATGAATCCGGCTAATTAAGAAAAAAACTTCCTTTATTACCGAAAAGGGGACTTACTGTTACAAAGTGATGCCATTCGGACTTAAGAATACAAGAGCAACTTACCAACGGTCGATCAACAAAGTCTTCAAAAATCTGATGGGCCAAACAGTTGAGGTCTATATAGATGACATGGTGTTGAAAAACCCTAAGAGGAAAGACCACGTGTAGCATCTACAGGAAGTATTTTACACCCTGAGAAGCCATAATTTGAGACTAAACCTGTGAAAATGTACCTTCGATGTTTCTTCAAGATAGTTCTTGGGCACATCATGAACTGAACAGGGATAGAGGTGAGCCTAGTTCAGGTGAAGGCCTTTCTCCAGAACGAGGAACTGAAGACTCACAGGGATGTTCAGATCATAGCAGGATGCATTATCATTCTCAGTAGATTCATCTCTCGATTGTCAGACAAATGTAAGCCCTTTTTTGATGCCATCTAATTGAAAAGAAGAGAAGTATAGGGGGCTGAACAAAGTGAAGCCCTGGCAAGGCTGAAGTAGTATCTAATCCAGCTACCAACGCTCTTGGCACCTGATGCTGGAGAGTTCCTATACTTATATCTCGCATTATCCTAAATGGCCACGAACGCCGTCTTGATCAGAGAACTTAACAAAAACTGTACCCAATATTTTACTCAAGCAAGACCATAGTTGAGGCAGAACAGAGGTACTCAAAGATGAAAAAGGTTATACTAGGCCTAGTCCAGGCAAAGAGGAAGCTTCAGCATTACTTCAAGGCTTACCTGATCATTGTCCTAACTTAACTCCCAATCAAAGTCATCCTTCATAAGCCTGATCAGTCGGGAAGAGTAGTCAAATGGGCGATAGAGATGGGTGCCTACAAAATAACCTACGAAGCTCAAACCGCCATAAAGGGATAGGCAGTTGCAGACTTCTTGCTAAAATATGAACCTGAAAGTGACGAGGAGACAGAACTTCAATCCCATCCTAAATGGAATGTCACGCCCCAAAATTCCAACACCTGGATGGGCATGGAAAATGGAGGTGATTTAATAAAACCTCAACACTTTACAACTACAAACAAACTTTGATACTAATCTCTCACCTTGACCTCCAACACCGAAATAGATATAGGACATTAGGTGTGAATATGGGATGAAATTACCAGAATACCCCTCTAAAGACCACTCTCATCCAAACAGAGTCTCAATACCACGGAAGCGACTTTTAAAACACATATATATCATTAAAGCCAAAATATAACCGAGTTACATACACACATCAAAATGTAACTTGTCCAACCATATCTCGATATACACAATTGTCCAACATAAAGAAAACTAATGGGACCACTGCTTAATAATATAAAAGTACCCATGTCTAGAATGCTAATACATCCATTCCATATACAAAATATATAGTTCTTCTCAAAATACCCACACATGGCATATATATATACCATAAAAACATCCAAAGCCCAAAAGAAGGCCCGAGGCAACATCCTTTCCATCATTTTTTCCTGAAAAATGTGATACATTTGTAGGGTGAGTAACGACGGCTCAGTAGAAACATCCAAACCCCCTATTCACCGACTTGATGCAACCTACATGAAATGCAGTCATAGCATTCCTATACACTACATGACATATTTTTAATGCTCATAACATCGACAATATAGTGCACAAATCATGCTCCAATATAATATATATATATATATATATATATATCCAACATGCTTAACTTACCATAAATAAACAAAAAGCATTTCACAACTATACAAGTTAAATAATAACCATGAATATGACAATTCGTAACAAAATTTGAAACATAAAGTCAAATAAGTTCAAAATTAATCCATGAGTAGGGAGTATTCGTAGTAACCAGATAAGTACCCTTAGGTTAAATATCTATCTTCCTATCTTTACGGGTTGCTAACTTGATGGTCTAGAAGAAACCACTTGGCCAAGGTTGAGGTCTTGCACCCCTGAGCATTGAGCTCATCTTACTTTATTCTGACCTTTAGCCAAAATCATCAAACAATATATAGTTTCAAATAAGTGCATCATAAGCCACTTAAATCACGTTCAATATAAGTACATCATAAGCTACTTATATTAAAGCATGCATATACAATGCAACAACCTTCCTTTCACAAGAAATCATACAAATGCAAAAATGATGATATTGTCCTTTATATGCTTTTAATCAAATACATAGCGTGCAACACGTACACCTGCTATCCTAATAACTCCTACATGATTCTAAATGGATATCATGCATTTTCAAACTAGCATATAAGACATACATGCTCAAAATATAATTCTAGTGCAAGAATCACATACTTTTAACACATTTCATTACCAAGATCAACCATATACACATACAATGCATATATAATTCAAGGACTTCACTTAGAACATATAAAAATCACTTTTAACACATGCTTATTCCAAAAAAAAGAAAGAAAGAAATTAAAACAAAATTCTCTAAGTCTTTTCTAGCATGTTAACCCACTAAAATCCATCCAAAACCCTAAGGAATCGGTGACAAGAAAGAGAGAACACCCCTACCTCAAATTCAAGCTAAAAACCAAGAGAGCTCCAAGCCCTAGAATATTCCCTAGCCTAAAAACACTTGAAAATTTGTCAAAAAGAATTTCCAATCAGTGTAGAACGTAGGCAATCCCGAGGGTGACAACTATCATGTAAAGTCCCGTGACCCGAATCACACTTCTAAGCCTCCAAAACTAAGATCAACCAAAAAGATGAAAGAGGGGAGAAGGAAGAGCTCTAGAGCTGATCTCTAGAGAGAGAAATCTGATTTGAGTTATGACCAAGTCAACCATTTTGGGATATTTATAGAAAAAATTTCTCAAAATTGCACATTAGCCCTCATCTCTTTAGTTTTCCTCCTCTACCCTTTTCTACTTCCATTTAGTCGCAAAATGACACTCCCTCATTTCAAAAAAAGTTCACTAAAGCCCCTCAAAGTTCATTCATACCCCTATGTCCCTTAAGTGATCCGTAGTTATTTTTCTGAAAAACCCGAACCATGAATAGTAACTTTTCGTAAAAATTTTGAAAATTACCCGAACCTTAATTCCATCCCACTATGGTCCTAAGGTACTCTAAAACCGTTTTTAGAACATTTAAAGTAGTCCCAAAACCCACACACAAGTATGCAATTACTACTCCCTCCGTCCCAAAATTCTTGGGCACTTTGGGAACTGTGACTCACAAAGTTGTGAGTCACAATTCCCGAAGTGCCCAAGAATTTTGGGACAGAGGGAGTATATAATTATGCTTAACAATTAATTAACCACGTAATTAAATGAAAAAAAAATTTGTGGTTTTACATGGAGACTATTCGTCGATGGGTCGTCAACACGAACAGGGTTAGGTATCAGTGTGGAAATCCAGATCCTAGACGGAATAGCCCTTCAACAGGCAATCCATATGGAATTCCCCATATCGAACAATGAAGCTGAGTATGAAGCCTTCTTAGCAGGACTTAGATTAGCGCGAACACTTTAGGTAAAAAACTTGCAAGTTTTTAGTGATTCTCAGCCAATTATGAAATAGGTCAGTAGAGACTGCTTGCCAAAAGATGATCGGATGAAAGCCTACAGAGATCTGGTGTAAAAACTTCTTAAGGGGTTCGATCAAGTCAGAATCTCCCAAATCACAAGAGATCTAAACCTGGACGCTGACAAACTTGCATTTTTGGCCTCGACGGCCTATCCAAATCTGATTAGAATAGCTCTGATTGAGTCCTTGCAAGAACCCAGCACACATCCCCAACAAGAGGTGCTGGTCATATAGAACCAACGCAATTGGATGGATCTCATCAAAGCCTATCTCATAGATAGGGTGTTACCAGACTCGAAATAGGAGGCACGAAGGGTTAGAATGAACTCTGCAAGATACTCCATAATCGGCAGACACCTCTACAGAAGGTCGTTCTCAGGCCGTACTTGAGATATGTGGCCCCGGCGAAATCAAAGGAGATACTCTCTAGGATCCGTGAAGGTGTATGTGAAAATCACTCAGGGGGACGTTCACTGGCCCATAAAATCCTTACACAGGGATATTTCTGGCCATATATGACAAGAGAAGTCGAAAAGTATACCAGGAAGTGTGATAAATGCCAACGACACGCTAGTATACTACACCAACCCCTGGAAGACCTGACAACTATGGCCAACCCCTGGCCATTCACAAAATGGGGGATGAATCAAGTTGGGCCTCTCCTGACGGCTGCCAATAGCAAAATATACGTACTTCTAGCCACTGATTACTTCACAAAGTGGGTTGAGACAAAGGTATATGCAACAGTCACCCATATTTAGGTCAAGAGTTTTATCTGGAACAATATTATCTGCCAGTTTGGGCTGCCAGAATCCATTATCATGGATAATGCCACAAACTTCAATAACCAGCTGCCAGATAAGTTCTTTAGAAAGTATATAATTAACCAGAAGTTCTCTGCCTGATCCTACCCACAGGGCAACGATCAGGCAGAGATAATTAATTGAACCATCTTCGAATGCATCTAGAAAAAGCTAGAGAAACGTAAGGGCAGGTGACTAAAAGATTTACTCAAAGTTCTTTGGGCATACTGAATGACTCTGAGGTGTCCGACCAACAAGAGTCTATTTTGCCTGGCGTATGGTTATGAGGCTATAATACCAACCGAACTGCCAACTTCGACCATTCGATCGGAGGTACTAGAAAGGGGGTAGAATAATCGGTTGTTAGAATGAAAACTGGACCTCATAGAAGAGAAGAGAAAGGTAGCCTTAATAAGACTCGTTTCCTATTAAAGGATCATCAAGAACAGCTACGACAAAAAGGTGAAATATCGAGCGTTCAGTCTTGGGGACTGGGTGCTACGAAGAGTCACCGATAATACAAAGGAACGAAATGCTGAAAAACTCACAGAAAAGTGGGAAAGCCCATATAAAGTCATTGAGGTGATTGGGAAGGGTGCATACAGGCTTTGTAGAGTTAGCAATGCAGAAGCAATTTGCAAACCCTAGAATGCAACCCATTTTAAAAAGTACTATGTGTAAATTCCAACATGTTTAAATTATGTATTTCCTTTTCAACAGACTATCTTCTGATTCTCAAAGAGATACGAAAGGAATCAATAAAGAATGCATCTTTTAAAAAATATATATACATCGTTGTCAAAAGAAAATAGGACATGGTCCCACATCGAACAAATGACTCCATACTTTATACTAAATAATGTATAGAATGGATGTCATGCATTTGTGGCAAGGCATGATCGCTTTGTAAGCTTGAAATACACATTGGCAATGCCTAGCCCTCTATTTTGCTTTTATTTCAAGGGCACTTTAGCCTTTAAGGCCACCATGACATATTTTGCAAAGATTCCCAATTTTCTTCAAGAAATAAAGGAAAATTTATCACATAAAGAATATCTAGAATTTAAATATGGGCAATTCAGCCCCACTATCTTTCCTGAAATGTATTCACCTCCCTAATGATTGGCCTTAAATCTAATGAGAACTATTTTTGAGTTGGTCATTATGAATATATGTACAGACGAAATCCAACATTGGATAAAAGTCCTTGTCTTTTACTGTACAAAAAAGAAAACAAAGCCTTCAAGGGCACAACGTGGACATGGAATGACGCAAAACTAAAATACACTGTTACATGTCCAAACCTGCTTTTACGCCAACAACAATGACTAATGACAGGTGTAGAATAGTGGATGTTTGTCGTTGCCTTTCTATACTTCGTACAAAAATAATAAAACCTGTAAAAACTTTACTAAAAAATGTATAGTAGTAAGCAGGGTCGAACCACTCTCAAGTGAGAATCAGTAACAAGTCTAAAATTCAAAACCTAAATCTTTTGAGATGAAAAATGAATATATTTAAAAATAAACTTATGATTTTTTTAAATAATAAAAACTAATACTAAATGTTTTTCATCAAATGATGGGACAAATTTAAAGGAAAGAGAATTCACCACCATGGATCCATATAAATAAAGTTTTTTAATATTCTTATCTAGTTTTTCCTCTAATAATCAATACACTTCACCAATCCAATTAGAACTTGAAAAGATGAAGGAAAATATGAAATAAAAAAGAATGACCTTATTATATGTGAGAGAGACATTTCTTTACTTAATCTGATACACATTGGCTAGGTAAACAGAGGTAGGCATTCTTCGAATTACCATTATTTGGCAAACACGAAGAATCCTCCCTCTAATTTTAGAAAATAAAAATCTAGAATAGAAAAATAGAAGAATGCTCTTGGGAAGAAAAATTAGAGAAGAAAATAAAATAACTTACTTATACTTAAGCCATGGTGGTTTCATCACTCCCTTGAGAAGGATGCTTATGCTTGCATATCAACAAAAACAAGCAAATAGAAATGAAACTACTATTCTTCATTGAATCAATAAAACAATTACACTATTTTTTTCTCTAATTTTTCTACAATTTTCTAACTCCCTTCACCATCCCCTAAGACACCTATTTATAGAGTTAGAGGGGAGTGGTTTAGGTGGGAAAAATTTTAAATACAAAATTCAAAATACAAAATTTTAAATCAAAAATTCAAAATACAAAATTTTGAATTTAAATATCTAATATTTGATCTCCATATCTTCAATTTGAATTTAGGACTGCAGACGTGACCGTGTAAAAAATATTTTGCAAAGTTTTGAACTTGAAACCTCTTGTGATGTAGATTGCAGAGAATACCATCTCTCCTACAATTCTTATTATGTTCATCTTTGACTATATATATCCTTTTTATCCCATTTTTGCTACTTTTCTTCTTATTTGGAAATCAACCCCAATAAAACATGAAATGCAAAGATATAAACATTTAAATAAAATAAAAGAGTAATTAAAAAATTATTTTAGAATATAAAATAACAAGTTTTGTGCACTTATCAAATTACCCCCAAACAAGTGTTTGCTAGTCCTCTGGCAAATATAAGCAAAATAGATTAATGCACAAAACTGTTACTTTTATTTAACTCCTAACTAAAGATGTGGCACTTTCGCAGGCTATTCTCGATTGCATTTACCATATACAATAAGGCCTTAAACCCCTAGGTTACCCCTAGTGGACGAGATATAGCCTCGTGAGGGTTTGCAGTGTAGATACTGACAAACTTCCTAATTACTACAAAAGAAGAGTTGTTTTAAGTCTGTAGTTTCCCCTATTGTTTAGAGAATCTCCTATATATCCATGAAACATGAAAAAATAAGAAATGAAATTGTCAAGTTCCTCATATAGAACGAGCTACTAGGGTGTCATAAAAATAAACATTAAGGAAAACTCATCCACAAGCAACCTAGAAGTAGAGTGCATGTGTGTGAAGTAGACAAAAAGCCATCCTCAAATCCAAGTAATGTAATTCCCAATTCACTAGAAGAAAAAGATGTTTTGACGTCAAATCTCACAGGTAAATATCTCTCTAAAATAACAACTCTCGGAGATTTTGCTAACTTTTTCTCGCAGTTGTATGTAAGTAGAAACTTTGTTTCCAAAGTAAAAGCAATCTCACATACTAATATGAAAATCTGATACATATAAACAGAAAAAGTCTCATGATAGGAATGTTGATCACATTTGGGAGAATGTCGAGTTACCCACCATAGCACCTTCTCACTTATTACCCACTATCATATCTTTCCATAAATCCTATAGGTGGTCATTAGGATGAGGTTGTAGGTGAATGTTTCTAAGATTAATGAGTCTTCAAAATATCTTAAAGGAAAAACTTGTCTTTTTTTTTTCTTCTCTTCTTTTTTTCTTTTCTTTTCTTTCTTTTTTCTTTCCTTTTTTTTTAATTGAATAAAATATAATAGATTTCTTTGTCTTTTTTTCTTTCTACACAAGATCATCCTTATCACTTTTTAGAAACTAACAATAGAAACAAGGGTTATGGTATGATATGATAGTAGAAAAATAAATTATAAGACCTATGTTTCTCTTAACTCGAAGTGATTTCATTCTCAGTGATCAACCAAAATGAAAGATAATGAGACTAACAACAATTTTTAATACGGTATCCAAGAAAATTGAGTCATCTTGTGACTCGGAGTTAGCATAAAAACTCTCAAAAAAAGGTGAAAGGCACGAAAGCTCACAAGGTTTAAGTCTCTACTATTAGATCTTCCAGATTATCAGGAGGTTACTCAGTTTTCAATTCTAATTACAAAGTTTGACTTTTGTGCAAAACGTATTTCTGCTTCTAAATGCCCGTGATGTAATAATGTCTATCATTATATTAGCTTAATAACAAGTTCAATTTAGATCAAAACATTAACATCTCTTGGATTTCATGAAATGGATCATAAGTTAATCCAATCTCATCATTGTAAAGGTACTATACTGCCAAACACAATTTTATTTTTTTAGTAAATTAAAAAAATGATTCTATTTTGGATCAAAAGATTTTAAAAAAAAACATACATTTTGATAAATCTACCCCACCCCTAAACAAAATACAACACTATCCCTAGTGTTAAAAGTATAGTAATAATGTATTGCTGGAGACAGATAGACAAATAATTGGAGCAAATTACCTCAATTATTTTGGTGTGGTAGAAGTACAGTCCCTACAAAGATGCAATGCATAATAATATAGACTAAATAATTTAGAACCATATTAATCAAAGACTGTACCCCCAAATAGAATACAAACATATCCAAATAGAGTTTACAAAAAATCCTAAACGAAGTAGCAACACAACTAAACAACTATGAAACTCTAAAATAAACCGGCAGGGTTGCCTCCTAGGAGCGCTAAGTTTAACGTTTTTAGCCAGACGCAAAAGAGATAGTACCCCAAAGAGATCAATTTGGATAGACCGGAGTGACAAGGAGAATGCTTTCAATTTCACGAGCCTTCAACTCAAGAAAAAGCCTTTAGACATTGAGCATTAACTTTAAATAACTTTCCATTTTTGGAATCTTGAACCGCAATAGCACCATGACTAGCAACTTGGTGGATGTAGTATGGACTAGACCATCATGACCTCAACTTTATAAAGAACAATTCAAGACTAGAGTTATAAAGAAGAACCTTCTGTCCTGGGGAGAAATCTTCTCTTAGAATTTGTTTGTCATGTTCTAATTTGGTCTTAGCTTTATAAATCCTTGAACTTTCATAGGCATCATTTCTGATTTCCTCTAACTCATCGAGTTAAAGTGACCTACGCTCTCCGGCTTTATCAGAGTTAAAATTCATGGCCTTGATAGCCCAATAAGCACGATGTTTGAGTTCGACAAGCAAGTGACATGCTTTGCCATAGACCAAGCGATATGGAGACATTCTTATAATAGTCTTATAAGCAATACGATATGCCCACAAAGCATTTTGGAGGCGGAGACTCCAGTCCTTCCTTGTGGTGTTAACCATTTTTTTTAAGATATGTTAATCTTCATATTGGATACCTCAGCCTGACCATTAGTTTGTGGGTGATAAGATAGGGCCACCTTGTGGGCGATCCCATGTGTAGACATTAAGGTTGCAAAGACTTTGTTACAAAAATGGGAACCATTATCACTAATTATGACTCGAGGTACACCGAATCTAGGCAAAAGTAATTCATTTAAGAAATTCACTACAATTCTATGGTCTGCTATCTTGGTGGCTAACACTTCTACCCATTTAGACATATAATCAACAGCAAGAAGGATATAGATATACACAAATGAGGAGGGAAAGGGTCCCATGAAATCAATACCCCAAACATCAAAGATTTCAACAACTAGAATTGATTGTTGGGGCCACTCATTACACTTGCTAATCTTACCTAATAGTTGACATCTAGGACAAGCGAGACAGTAGGTATGAGTGTGCTTAAAAAGGGTGGGCCAAAAAAATCCTGACTACAAGATTTTTGCAGCGATTCTTTTAGAGCTAAAATGGCCACCACATGCCTGATCATGACAAAAGGAAATGACAGACTCTTGGTCTTCCTCGGGGACACACCTACGGATGATCTGATCTGGATAATACTTAAACAAGTAGGGATTATCCCAAAAATATGTCTTAGCGTTAGTTAGGAATTTGTCTCTCTCTTTCTTAGATTAAATAGAAGGGATTTGACTAGTCACAAATGTAATTAATAATATCAGCATACCATAGTGCATGAGATACTGAAAATAGTTGCTCATCAGGAAAATAATCAGAGATGGGAAGGGAGTTAATAATAGAATCAATAATAAGACGGGACAAATGATCAGCGATTACATTCTCTAAGCCTTTTTTTATCACGGATCTCAAGGTCATATTCTTGAAGGAGTAAGATCTAGCGTATCAACCTAGCTTTGGCATCTTTTTTGGAGAGAAGATGTCACAATGCTGCATGATCGGTATAGATGATGATTTTAGATCTAATCAAATAAGAGCAAAATTTGTCAAAGGAAAACACGATTGCCAATAACTCTTTCTTGGTGATCGAGTAGTTAAGTTGCGCATCGTTCAAAGTCTTGCTAGCATAATAGACCACATACGGTGCTTTATCAACTTTTTATCCTAAAATAGCCCCAACTACATAATCCGATGCATCGCACATGATCTCGAAAGGTAGGTTCTAATCAGGTGATATTGACATCTAGAAGTTTGATAACTTCAGCACAAACAACTTCCTTTAAATTGAGGTGAAGTCTCCTCTGAGGTTGTCGACAAGTTTTAGCATCCTCCTCTAAGTGAATGCGATGTTGGACCACAAAAGTACTAATACCTTTGATGTCATCAATAGACCAACCTATTATTTTTTTATTCGCCCTAAGAACCTCAATTAGTTGATTTTCCTGATCCTCGGTTAAATCAAAAACTATCACCACGGGAAAATTTTCAGACTCACCTAGGTATAAGTATTTTAAAGTCGCAGGTAGAGGCTTTAATTCAATCTTAGGGAGTTTCTTGACATTTTCAGATGTAGTGGCATTTGGTAAAGACAATGGTTCAAATTGTGACCTATATTTTGGTGTGTCAAAGATTGGAGTGGAATCTAGCAAGGCATTGACTTCACTAATATAACTATCCTCATGAAAATTTGTACTAAAATGTGCTAAACATTGTTGGAGTGGATCCTCGGGGTAAGAATGCTCAAAAGTGTGTGAGGTCAATGACTCAATAATACAAACATCTTCAAAGGAATCTGAGTCGGGGGGTTGTTTCATCAAACTAAACACATGGACTTCCACTTTCATGTTACTAAAGGTCAAGGTCATGTTACCATTCCTACAATTGATCAATGCATTGGCTGTAGCTAAGAATGGTCGACTTAAAATGATTAAAATCTGTTTACCTTGAGTGGGTTGGGTATCTAGCACGATGAAATTTACAGGGTATAAAAATTAGCCACTTTAACAATTACATCCTCAATTATACCCCTTGGAATCTTAACTGATCGATCAACTAATTGAATTCTAACACCAATTTTTCTCAAATTATTCAACCCTAACTCTTTGTAGACTGAATAAGGTAACAAGTTCACGCTAGCACCTAGATCCAACAAGGCCTAATTAGCAAAATTTTCTCCTATCCTACAAACGACAGTCGAACTTCCAGGATCTTTATGTTTGACTATGACTTGGTTTTGTAGGAAAGAAGAGCAATGTTGAGCTATGAAGGCCTCCTTTGGGATATTGGTTTTCCTCTTGACTAGGTCCTTGATGAACTTTGCATAAGAAGGGATTTGCTTAATGGCAGTAAGAAATGAAATATTAATCTAGAGATTCTGAAAAATCTCTAAGATCTCATTGTATTACAAATCCTTTTATTATTGACTAGTCTAGAAGGAAGGGTGTACGTGAAACATATGGCTTAAGAGTGGTAGTGTCAGTTTAAGGATCTTGGGCTTTGTTGGCTCTGGGATAGTTGGATGGGGGAGACTTAAATGGTGCAGTCTAATCTTGGTTGGATAGCTCAACCTTATTATCTATTTTCTTTCTTGACCGAAGTGTTGTGATGGAATTCACATGGCCATTTGATTGGTCAGTGGCAGAAGAAATTCTATGAGATTAACCCCTTTGTTTTTAGGGTTGATGTCAGGTTGGCTAGGTAAGGTACCCCTCTGTCTTTCAGTTAGAACAGAAGTAAGTTGACTTAATTGATTTTGGATTAACTGTTGAAATTGCAATTGGTTCTGAGTTAATAGGTCAAAGTTACTCTCTAACTTTTAAAATCTCTGATTGGATTGCTTATTAGATTGATCTAGATTAAGGGCCAGTATTTTCAGAGTGTCATTATAGTTGGAAATATGTTGGTTTTGTGAGACATGAGCAACATAATTGCTCATAGGATCAAGTGTGAGATCTCTATTGTGACTAAATTGATTAGTTAATGGGAATTAAACTTGAGGAACAAGAGGTCCTTGATGTTGTGGTGGCCTATTGGAGTTACTTTGAGAACTAAGATGACCACCTAAATTTTGTGCAGGAAAATTTTATTGGTATGAAAAGTTAGGATGATTTCGAATATCAGGATGGTAAGTTTGGCTAAAGGTATAAGCTGTCGGTCTCCTATAGGTATTAAAAGCACACACTTGTGTATCCGAAGGTTCAAATGTACAATAGACCGGACATGCCTCAGTGGGATGAGATGAACTAGAACACATATTGCATTACACACTTATGGACATGAGTGTAAAAGTATCGAACTTTTTACTTAAGTCTTTTACACCATTGGCTAAACTTTGCATCACAGATTTTAGTTCATTTTCAGGCTTGATCTCATACATACCAGATTTTCTATAGGATTGGTCATTCCTAGAAAATTCATCATAAGTATTCAAATTACAATTTTGGGCATTCTCAGCTAGTTCGTCTAAAAATTTATAGGCTTGGCCAGGGGTTTGGTTCTTGGACTTACCTTGGTGCATAGACTCGAGCACGGTTCAGTTCATAGGTGAAAGCCCCTTATAGAAAAATTAAACTAACTGTGCTTTATCAAAGCCATGATGTGGGCATTTGAGAAGCAAATTATGAAAGTGCTCCTAAGTGTGGTGGAATTGTTCCTCATTTTTCCCTCTAAAAGTACTTATGGCATCTCTCATTGATTCGGTCTTTTGCATACGATAAAATTTGTTCATAAATTTCTTTGCAAGTGCATCCCATGATTCAATTGAATTTCGAGGAATGGAGTTTAGCCATAAGGCAGCCTTATCTTCTAGGGATAGAGGAAAAAGACACAACTTGATACCCTCGGCATCCAAATTCTAGTTTTTGAAAGTGTTGCAAATTGTTAAAAATTTTCCTAAATGGATATAAGGTTGCTCACTTTCAAACCCACGGAATTTGGGTAACAGATTGATTGTAGCAGGCCGAATCTTAAATTGGGCCGCTTTTTTCTCGGGGAGAAAAATGCAATTGGGTGGGTAGGCTATAATGGGTGCGAAGTAGTCATTCAAGGTCCAAGGTGCAGCCATTAGATTATGAGTGGTGGTTGAAGAGAGTGTGGGAATGATGGGAGTTTTTTCTAAATCAAGAATTGATGGATCACTCGAAGACCGAACTAACCGTTTGTTAACCCGCAACCACTTGGGCATAAACTAATAGACAACTAACTTTTTTTTTTACGGAAGAAAAACCTAACTAATTAGATACTAGAAGATGGGCTAGACACAGGATTGAACACATAAACCACACAAAAAATTTGACCTTTTATCTTGAGCTTAAATTCAAGGGTGAAGAATTTTTAAATCTAATATTGAAGAAAATTAATTAGATGGTCTCCAAAATTAATTCTCTCCTAATTAGATAGCTCCTACTCCCTTTCAGAGTAACTAGAAGATTACCAGTTAAGGCCTGCCAACAACACAACGAGGAAAGTTCCTAGGAAACTGTGGAGAGGTGTGAGTTGCGCAGTGCGGAAGCAGTTTAGTTAATTTAGAGTGAGATGCTAATCCTTAGACCTAGAGGGGGTGAATAAGTCATCTTGCCCAATTTTTATGATTGATTAATTACCCACAATTATTATCAATTAAGCATCCAAACCAATCACAAAATAAATAAAGCAAGTAAGAAAAAGTTAGAGATGACACCAGTAATTTTACATAGAAACCCAAGATGGGAAAAACCACAGGGGTGAGGCAGAAACCCTAGAGACACCAATCCACTATCTCAATGTACATCAGACTCTGTCCTAGACTCACACCCCTCTTCACTCTGTTAAGGATCTGATGCGGAACACCTCAGGCTTATGATTGCGACAACATATCCAACTGCTGCAGACTTTCGGCTAATATCACAATCCTTACAGAAAGGTAGCTGAAAGAACAACAATAATCAGCAAGTATTTTGTTCCCATCATAGTGATTGTTTCTCTTCCTCTTCAGATAAAATCTTGTAGTTTGAAGGAACCACCTCTGCTGCTCTTGATCAACCTTTGTAGACTGATGATGTCTTGAAGATTCCGTTGATCAAATGAAGAAGAACATCATAACTTAAACACTCCATGTGTGTGTGCTCTCA
This sequence comes from Cornus controversa, assembly GCA_026545225.1. Taxonomy (NCBI): domain Eukaryota; kingdom Viridiplantae; phylum Streptophyta; class Magnoliopsida; order Cornales; family Cornaceae; genus Cornus; species Cornus controversa. Next base: position 10,410,620 of record CM048848.1, on the reverse strand, counting down.
AAAATAAAAATCAATGAAGATTTTCTCTCATAAATTCCTCTTTTAGCTCTCAAAAATATATTCTTGTCTCTAACAATTAAATTGTTGAGTCTCTTATTTTTTTTTTCATTTTGATTAAAGCATAAAGAGGTATTTATATGGTTTAGAATCCTTAGTCTACTTGAAAAATAAGTTTAAAACACCTAAGTTTTAGAGAAGTTTTGGTTGACTAGGAAATCAATTCGGATCAAAAAGGAAATTTTCGCGCATGTCAGCCAAGTCGGACCAGTCCTAAAAATTGGGGACGGGTGGGACTTTTCAGACATGTACAAAATTAAAAGTCCCGAGATAAGTTGGACCGGTCCTCATTTTTGAGGACCGGTGGGACTTAGCAAAAACTCAATTTTAACATTTAAAGCATATTTTCCAAGTCCTAAGCCCACCAAACTTCAAAGCATGGTGTCCTCACTCACATACCTGTTCTAAGTGATGTCCTCATCAAATTCATGGTATCGAGACACCTTTTGTTCAGCTCCGAAGATCGAGACACAAGATCAAACAAAACTTACAACTCGATCAACAAGTTTTGACACCAAAATTTACCAATTACAATTATATATCTCACAATCTCCCCCTTTGGCAATTTCGTGACAAAACCAACCTAGAAAATATGTAATCTACCCTGCAGCAGAAAAGATAAATTACAATGTTGTCAAAAATAAAAAACACAACTGAGCCAAACTGAGCATTCACTTTGATCTTGAGCTTGTGGCAAATATGAAGAACACCTATATTCAGCAAAGATGATGAACCACGATAATCTATAAAATAACACTCAAAGATACCTTCGTGAAAGTTTAATAAAGAAAAATAAGCATAACCATAAGCAAGAATAAAACAAAACATGTAATAATGCCAATGCTATGTAATGCTCTCTTACAAAAATTATTTTCCCTTTAATGATAAATGACTAGACAACTCTCCCCCTGAAAGTCACAAAGTCTCTCCAATAAACTTCCCAATCTCTCCCCTTTTTTGTCACAAATTGACAAGGGACTCAAAAGAAATAAAAAAATAATAAGGAGGAAGCAAGCAAACATATAGAACTTGTATATGTAAACAATAGAAAATATTAACTCCACAAGACTATATGAACACAACAAACTAAAACCAAAGCTTAATCAATTAGTTTCACACACTTAGTAAGTGTAGTAAAATCACCATAAATTTTCATAAGCCAAAATATTTCTTTTGCCAATTGTTCAGATTTTTAAACAATATTTTAATGACATTACGCTCACTCAGAAATCAAACAATCAACATGTGCACAGACTTTCAAATTTTCTTTTATTGTTCCTCGCACATACATATTCGGTGGCTTTCACTCTTACAGGTAGCCAGCTATTTCCTCAAAACAACTCTTTTTCAAAAGATATCTCATTGGAGATTTATATTGTAGTGGTAGCTTCGAACAAATCCCGAAGGTAGCCTTTTTCATAAGAATATGCTCAACAACAATTTTTTATTTTATTTTATTCTTTTCTTTTCCAACTGTTAATATTTTTTTTTCACTCATCACTCTTTTTGGTCTTTAGCACAAGATTGAATATCCAATTCCCAAGATAATGCTCTATCACATCAAACACTATCTTTAACCAAAACTATAACATAAAAATAATCCAGTAAATGTACTTATCATGATTCATCTACTAAATGAAATAAGTAAGCAAAACCAAAATTTCAACTCTTAGTCATAGTATGTTATACACATGTAATCTATGTGTCACTAATTTACTTGTGTTCAAACATACTCATTCTAACATGGTTTGCTTAACTTCTAAAAAAATAAAAATAAAAATAAATCTAAAGCTACAAGGTTCAATGCATAATCTAGACTCATAAGATGAATATGAAGTTCCTTTCTAGATTATGTCCATGCTATGCAATCTAATCAAGACAACAAATGTCTATAGATTTTCTAAGGCGATGAAACCTAGAAGCATCTAAAGGCTTTGTGAGAATGTCAGACAAATTATTATCAGTATGCACTTTCTCCAAAGACACAACATTTTGTTTAACTAATTCCTGAATAAAATGATGTCGAATGTCAATGTGTTTTGTCCTAGAACACAAAACTGAATTCTTTGAGATATTAATTGTACTATTGTTATCACAAAAGATAGACATTGTACCTTGTTCAATTCCATAATCCAGTAACATCTGCTTTATCCAAAGTAGTTGTGTGCAACAACTTCTATCAACAATATATTCAGCTTCACATGATGATAAGGAAACACAATTTTGCTTCTTGCTGTACCATGAAACAAGATTAGTACCAACATAGAAACAACCACCTGAAGTACTTTTCCTATCATCCTTGTTACCAGCCCAATCAGCATCAGTGTAACCTGTAATCTCAGAGTTAGACTCTATAGAAAAATGCAATCTATAATTCAAAGAGCTATTGACATATCGAATAATGCGCTTGACTGCAATGAGATGTTGTTCTCTAGGATCAGCTTGATACCTAGCACATACTCCTACACTAAATGCAATGTCAGGCCTACTTGCTATCAAATATAACAAGATGCCAATCATACTCCTATATAATGAATGATCAACTCTCTTAGAATCAGAGTTCTTTTTTTAACTTGGAAGAGGTACTCCTAGGAGTTTGCACATGTTTGGAACCTTCCAAACCAAATTTCTTGACTAACTCCTTTGCATACTTAGTTTGAGATATAAAAATCTCATCATCAAATTGCTTCACCTGGAGTCCAAGAAAAAATGTTAGTTCACCAACCATGCTCATCTCAAAAGTATTACCCATATCTTTAGCTAATTCATGAACAAGGTTATCAGAAGTAGAACCAAAAATAATATCATCCACATAGATTTGAGCAACAAGCAAATTTTTTCCTTTCCTGATTATGAACAAAGTTTTATCAGTTCCCCCTCTCCTAAAGCCCTTATGCAACAAATAAGAAGTCAATTTTTCATACCATGGTCTAGGAGTTTGTTTCAAACCATAAAAAGCCTTTTTCAAATGAAAAACATGATCAAGATTATGTGGATCAACAAAACCTTTAGGTTGAGTTACATACACTTCTTCTTACAAAATACCATTTAGAAAATCACTTTTAACATCCATTTGAAACAATTCAAATTTAAAGTGACATGCAAGAGCAAGAAGAAGATGTATAGACTCAAGTCTAGCAACTGGTGCAAAATTTTCATCAAAATTAATTCCTTTAACTTGAGTGTATCCTTGTGCAACTAACCTTACTTTATTTCTCATTACAAGTCCATTCTCATCAAGTTTGTTTTTAAAAATTCATTTAGTTCCTATGATGTTCATATCCTTAGGTTGAGGCAATAAATCCCAAACATCATTTTTCACAAATTAATTCAACTCTTCTTGCATTGCTATAAGCCAATCAGAACTTTGAAAAGCTTCATCAACATTTTTAGGTTCAAATTGAGCCATATGACATGAGTGTCCTATGTTATCCCAGACTCTACTCCTAGTATTTCTCTCCTCCCATGGCCCTATCACATTAGTCAATGGATGACTACTTCGAATCCTAGAACTGCCAGACATTGGGACTTCCTCATGTGGTGTAGGATTTTCTATAGGTGTATGTGTATCATCAATAATTTCATCACCACCTACATGCTCACCTTCATCCTCAGTTTCACTTTCTTTCTCAACCTCTCTCTCACTAGGTTCACTCTCAGGTAACCCTAAGGTGTTCATACCTTCTTCTTCCTTAGGTTGATCATGTATCTCCTTAGGCCTTGAGTCATCAATCACAATATTAATTGACTCCATTATAACTTTAGTGCGACGGTTATACACCCTATACGCCCGACTATTTATTGCATATCCCAAAAAGTATCCTTCATCACTTCTAGAGTCAAATTTTTCTAAATTCTCCCTATCTCTAAGGATGTAACACTTAATCCCAAAGACTCTAAAGTGTTTAATGTTGGGTGTCTTTCCATACCACAATTCATATGCAGTCTTTTCAGTTCCAGGCCTAAGGTACACCCTGTTTAAAACATGACAAACTATACTAACCGCTTCACCCAAAAATGTTTAGCTAACTTACTTTCATGAAACATAGTACGTGCCATCTCTACAATTTTCCTATTCTTTCTTTCAACTACACCATTCTGCTGAGGTGTTTTAGGTGCAGAAAATTCATGACTTATGCCAAGATTATCACAATACTCAATGTAAGGTCTAGGTTCAAACTGACCTCCCCTATCACTCCTCACACGAGTTATTGCATATCCTTTCTCATTCTGGATCCTTTGGCAAATTGACCTGAAGAACACAAAAGCATCAGATTTTTCTCTTAAGAAAGCAATAAAAGTAAATCTAGAAAAATCATCAACCATTACAAGTATATACTTTTTACCACTTATACTTTGAGTTCTTACTGGACCCATTAAATCCATATGAATCAGTTCCAATGGTCTTGAAGTGACTTGATGCTTAAGTCTCTTATGTGACACTCTAGTTTGTTTACCTAATTGACATGATCCACATACCTCATCTGTTGGTCTTTTCAATTTAGGCAAACCTCGAACTCGTCCCTGATTAGACAAACTTACCAAATTATTATAATTCACATGACTAAGTCTCCTATACCACAAAATAGCTTCATCAGTCATAGCAGAAAAACACATATGTAAAGGATCTGAAAATATCATATAACAATTTTTAGGAGTTCTAGATCTTTTCAAAATACAATCATCCTGCTCATTAGTTACAAAACATCCATGTTGAGTAAAATTAATTTGAAAACCACTATCACATATCTGACTGATACTCAACAAGTTTGCAGCTAAACCTTTAACATATAGAACATTTTTCAATTCACCAAAAGCAGAAAAATCAATTTTACCTTTACCACTTACTTTAGATGCATTGCCATCACCAAAGGTAACAGACCCACCAGTATAATCCTTAAAAGTGGTAAACAATGTTCTATCCCCAGTCATATGCCTAGCGCAACCACTATCAAAGTTCCAACCTGTAGGACCAAGTGCTCTAAGTGTAGTGTGCATGACAAAACATTTCAGATTATTCTTTTTCACCCAAATAGTTTCAAATTTTTTATCAAATGATTTCCTAACTATTTTAGAATCAGAATTATCACTCTCAAGGGGCTTTTTCTTCTTATTGCCTAGAACATAATTAAAGCAATTCAATTTATCAAAATTTTCTTTTAATTCCTGTTGCTTCTTTTCAAGTTCTTTCATCTCATTCAGCAAAACTCCTGAACTGTTTAAGTTTTTATGCTTTTTCAGTTCAACTTTTTTCTTCTGACACTTGTATTTAATATAACCTATTTTTCCACAAAAATGACATGTCGGAGCAAATTTTAGAGCATGAGTAATAATACAAGGCTTAGTCTCAACTTTCACAAAAATATCTTTTGATTTTAAAAATGAAAATTCCTTTGAAGTTGAAACCAATTCTTCTTTGTTACTCAAGTTTTTAGAAAAATCCAACTTACCAAATTTGCAAGTATCAGAGTTAAATTTCTGGAAAGACTGATTAGATTTAACAAGTTCACAATTCAAGTTATCAATCTTATGCTTAAGTGAATTATTAAACCCTTTAATCTGTTTAACTTCCTGTTCCAGAAATTCAACTTTACTAAGAAGATTCATCTTTTCATGTCTAAGTTCTTCTAAATTTTTATTGGTAACAGAAACTTCCAATTTGTAAATATCTCTATCAAATTCAGCAAGTTTCAATTTTTCCAACAAATTTTCATAATCCCTTTTCAACTTAGACCACTCATGATGCATGTCAGTTAAAGAATCAGAAAATTGAGATAAGACAATTTCATCATCAAAAGACACAATGTGAGACATCATACAATTCACAACTAAATTAACAAAAAAAATCTAACTCAGAATTGAGCAACCCTCTCTGATACCAATAGTGAGTTACGCGGTGCGGAAGTAGTTTAGTTAATTTAGAGTGAGATGTTAATCCTTAGACATAGAGGGGGGTGAATAGGTCATCATGCCCAATTTTTATGATTGATTAATTACCCACAATTATTTTCAATTAAGCATCCAAACCAATCACAAAATAAATAAAGCAAGTAAGGAAAAGTTAGAGATGACACCAGGAATTTTACGTCAAAATCCAAGATGAGAAAAACCACGGGGGTGAGGCAGAAACCCCAGAGAAACCAATCCACTATCTCGAAGCAAAGTACATCAGACTTTGTCCCAGACTCACACCCCTCTTCACTCTGTCAAGGATCTGATGCAGAACACCTCAGGCTTATGATTGCGACAACATGTACAACTGTTGCAGACTTTCGGGGGCACAATCCTTATAGAAAGGTAGCTGAAAGAACAACAATACTCAACAAGTATTTTGTTCCCTTCGTAGTGATCGTTTCTCTTCCTCTGCTGCTTTTGATCAACCTTTGTAGATTGATGATGTCTTGAAGATTTCATTGATCAGATGAAGAAGAACATCACAACTTAAACACTCCATGTGTGTGTGCTCTCAAAAATAAAAATCAATGAAGATTTTGTCTCATAAATTCATCTTTTAGCTCTCAAAAATATATTCTTGTCTCTAACAATTAAATTGTTAAGTCTCTTATTTTTTTTCCATTTTGATTGAAGCATAAAGAGGTATTTATATGGTTTAGAATCCTTAGTCTACTTGAAAAACAAGTTTAAAACACCTAAGTTTTAGAGAAGTTTTGGTTGACTAGGAAATCAATTCGGATCAAAAAGGAAATTTTCGCGCATGTCAGCCAAGTCGGACCGGTCCTAAAAATTGGAGACGGGTGGGACTTTCAAACATGTACAAAATCAAAAGTCCCAAGATAAGTTGGACCGGTCCTCATTTTGAGGACCGGTGGGACTTAGCAAAAACTCAATTTTAACATTTAAAGCATTTTTTCCAAGTCCAAAGCCCACCAAACTTCAAAACATAGTGTCCTCACTCACATACCTGTTCTAAGTTATGTCCTCATCAAATCCACGGTATCGAGACACCTTCCGTTCAGCTCCGAAGATCGAGACACAAGATCAAACAAAAATAGCAACTCGATCAACAAGTTTTGACACCGAAATTTGCCAATTACAATTATATATCTCAGAAGAGGCACGTGGCCTACTTAATGATGGTACATCCACACTCCTTAGACAGAAGTTTTCCTAAACATTGTAAAGTTGGAAGGTGATCGCTAGAATTACCAAGAGTTAACTCTTTCCAAGAGGGTCTTACGAGCGTTGTGTACACCTTATGGCCAATGTCTACTTGATTTTAAATTAAATTAGGCTTGGGCTTTGCCAAATGCTCTAATTTTGTGATTTGTGGGCCACGAAAATGGGTGATGAAATCCTGACCTCATCTTGTTAGGGTGCTTGCCCTTAAGTATCTTATGCAAAAGCTAATTTAAAAATGCACAAACAAAATAAGCAACAAAAAAAAAATAAAAATGAGTGAGTGTGTCGTCTTTCTTTTTTTTTTTTTTTTGAAACAAAAAGAATAACAAAAATAAATAAATAAAATAAAGTTGAAGAAAGTGTGACCCTAGGGAGATTTCTAAGTTATTCTATCTTAGAGTTCACATGCGAAAGTTATCAACCTAAATAAAAACTATGTTTTCTTAATCTAAAAAGAAAAAAATAAATGATGTAAAAGAATTAGGTACTTACCTGGATGAAAAAGTTATTATTTCCCTTGTAAAAGCGATTGATGGTGGCATCTATAGAAGAAATGTATCATAAGAACCTGTCATGGAAAAAAAAATATAAAAATATTATATTTTTTTCTTTTTTTCTTTTTTTAAAGAAAAATAATAATAATAATAATAAAAGAAACAAAAAAATATAATAAATAAAAATAGAAGGGAGGGAAAGAAAGTAAGGGTGGGCTCCCAAAAAAATTGTAGTGTTGAATATTTTGGGCTTCGAATTCTCAAACTTGATTCGGCAACGGCGACATTTGACTGGTGTAGAATAGTGGATGTTTGTTATTACCTTTCTACACTTCAAACAAAAATAATAAAACCTACAAAAATTTTACTAAAAATTGTATAGTAGTAAGCAGGGTCGAACCACTCTCAAGTGAGAATCAGTAACAAGTCTAAAATTCAAAACCTAAATTGTTTGAGATGAAAAATGGACATTTAAAAATAAACTTAAGATGTTTTTTAAATAATAAAAACTAATAGTAAATGTCTTTAATCAAATGATGGGACAAATCTAAAGGAAAGAGAATTCACCACCATAGATCCATATAAATAGAGTTTTTTAATATTCTTATCTAGTTTTTCCTCCAATAATCAATACACTTCACCAATCCAATTAGAACTTGGAAAGATGAAGGAAAATATGAAATAAAAAAGAATGACTTGATTATATAAGAGAGAGACATTTCTTTACTTAATCTGATGCACATTGGCTAGGTAAACAGAGGTAGGCATTCTTTGAATTACCATTATTTGGCAGACACGAAGAATCCTCCCTCTAAGTTTAGAAAATAAAAATGCAGAATAGAAGAGTAGAAGAATGCTCTTGGGAGGAAAAATTAGACAAGAAAATAAAATAACTTACTTATACTTCAGCCATGGTGGCTTCATCACTCTCTTGAGAAGGATGCTTACGCTTGCATATCAACAAAAAACAAACAAATAAAAATGAAACTACTATTCTTCATTGAATCAATAAAACAATTACACTATTTTTTTCTATAATTTCTCTACAATTTTCTAACTCCCTTCACCATCCCCTAAGACCCCTATTTATAGAGTTAGAGGGGAATGGTTTAGGTGGGAAAAATTTTAAATACAAAATTTAAAAACAAAAATTCAAAATACAAAATTTTGGATTTAAATATCTAAAATTTGATCTCCATATCTTCAATTTGTATTCTGAACTGCAGACGTGGCCTTGTAAAAATTATTTTGCAAAGTTCTGAACTTGAAACCTATTGTGAAGTAGATTGCACAAAATACCATCTCTCATACAAATTTTCTTATGTTCATCTTTGACTATATATATCCTTTTTAGCCTATTTTTTCTGCTTTTCTTCTTATTTGAAAATCAACCCCTATAAAGCATAAAATGCAAAGATATGAACATTTAAATAAAATAAAAGAGTAATTAAAAACTTATTTTGGGATATAAAATAACAAGTTTTGTGCACTTATCAACTAACTTTCCAAATTAAGCTAAGGTCTTAAACGACCGATCACTTAAAGAAATTAGGCCATAGGCCCAAGTCAGGCTAAGGTCTTAAACGACTGATCGCTTATCAAAGCTAAGGTCTGAACAATCGAACGATTATTAAATAAAAGAGGCCCTTGACCCAAACAAGCTAAGGTCTTAATCGACCGATCGCTTATCGAAGCTAAGGTCTTAAATAACCGATCACTTAATGAAAATAGGCCATAGGCCCAAATCAAGGTAAGGTCTTAAACGACCTATCGCTTATTGAAGCTAAGGTCTTAAACGGCCAATTACTTAATGAAAGTAGGCCATAAGCCCAAATCAAGCTAAGGTTTTAAATGACCGATCGCTTATTGAAGCTAAGGTCTTAAACGGCCGATCTCTTATCAAAGCTAAGGTCTGAACGATTGATCGCTTATTAAATAAAAGAAGCCCTCCGCCCTAATCAAGCTAAGGTCTTAAATAACCCATCACTTAATGAAAATAAGCCATAGGCATAAATTAAGCTAAGGGCTTAAAAGACCGAACACTTATCACAACTAAGGTCTTAAAAGATCGATCGCTTAATAGAAAGATGCCTTGGCCCAAATCAAGCTATGGTCTTAAACGACCGATCGCTAACTAAAGCTAAGGTCTGAACGACCGATCACTTAAAACAGAAAGAGGCCCTTAGTTCAAATTTAGCTGAGGTCTCAAATGACCTATCACTTATCAATGCTAAGGCTTACACGACGATCACATGAGAAATCTCCCTAGTTTAATGGAGGAAATCAAATCTATTTGGCTAAAATAGTTGTCAACGTAAGCATTTGTGAGAGGTGCCAATTCATATCTCAAAGATTAACAGTAGGAAAAAAGAAGATTGTATTACTCAAAAAAATGTTCTTTACAAAATAGGGAGCACAAGTCTGTCCTTAAAGCAAAAGGCTCTCTCTGAGCATTACAAAAAGAAAGAAAGAAAAAAAATTGAAGAAATCAACCCTGAAGAGCACCCCCCATTTTCTTTACTGAACTCCTGATCGAAGAAATCCCAATCAAAATGCCATGTTTTGCTGGGGGCAGCACTTCCATAGGAGATTAATCGGCAGAGTTACGGGCAGCTGAGGTAGCGACTAGAGAGGTAGAATGAGTGGATGAGGAATGACAGCAGAATGAGCAGAGCTTGAGCTCTTCAAAAAATCTGCAAACTGGCATTCAACTTCACGAGTAGGAGGAATGCTGTAATCACCATATGACTTAATGGCCTATTCAGCATCAAACTCATCCTAGCCAGTATAATCCTGTTCATCTTCAGACTTCTCTCCTTGCTCAGAGCTATAGTGGAAGCCATTAGCAAGCTTCAGGGCTGGGATCTGCAGAAACCTCTGATATATTTCAAGGCCCCAGCCCTATAAACTTGAAGCATGCCTTAAGCCTAACAACCTTCTCCTCAGCTTCCATCGTCCTCTGTTCAAAATAACCAAGCACCTTCTGCTTTTCAGCAAAGGAATTGGTCAGGTATTTCACCTTCCCATCAAGGTTTTTAGCCTTTCATCCGTTCAGATGTTCGACCTCCAGAGCTTTGTAGAGGCAGAGGGTCATATATGTAATCTGTACCACAGAAAATAGATCGAATTAAAAATAGAGGCATTAGAAAAGATGAATAAATGGAAAAATGGGGTGGAGCAAACCTCTATGGCATAAAAAGGTGCATTGGCAGGAAGCTCATCTCTACTGGCAGAGCTCATCCCTAAAAGGCTAGATCTTATGGGCAAGTGCCCCCATCACTTTGTAGTCAAGGGTAACATAGTCCCCCAATGTTAGAAAAGATTCATCAGACTTCTTCAAGTTTGGAATCCACTAGTCAAAAAAATCGACGAACAACTCATCAGCCATGTCGCCAACAACACTAGGCAAGGTCAGGGCGAAAGAACCCAGACCCTTCACAGCGCTCGCCATCAGCTTCTGGCACTTGATAACAAAGCAGCACTAGAAGAGACCCTCTTCTGAAGAGAATAAGGAACAATAACTTTGCCTTTGTGCCCCTCAACGAATTTTTCCTTAACAGAACCAAAAGACCCCCTCTTAGTCTTGGGCTTCGGCAGTTCCATTTCTGTGTCCGAGGCTAGATACAGATGGCAAGACTCAACGTGAGCAGCAACGACTGTTGAAGTTGCCTATAGGATATGTATTTACTCGTTGAAGGGTGAAAGCTTGACACATTTTCCTTCAGATAAGGAACCCAAAGAAGAACACAACAAGATTACAAAATCTGTAAACCCTTAGCAAAAGGAAGATTAAATCCTAGAAACTTGCCAGAAAAAGAAAATTGAGGTATCACAGCATGGGGGAGAGCAACTAGACATGACAATCTCTCGGTTGTCAGAAAAGATATGGTCGCTATCACTAGAAGATATTTTCAAAAAAAAAGAAGAGGTAAAAGCAAACGAACGAAAACTAACCTGAAGTGACAAATCAACACCAAGAAGGTCAAAGAAGATGAATTTGAAAAACAAGTCAGGCAGTCACAGAAGATTTATGGCTGAAAAATGATATGTATGATCAAAAGAGGAAATGTGAAGAAAGAAACTTACGTGCTCTGTTCTCTCGATAGGAGCCAACATTAAATGACGAACCTCGATACAAACAAAGAGATCATGATAGAACCCAAATGAATTCCCTCCATTATGATGAATTCCATAACTGAAGGGAATTAGGGGCAATGTGTAGTGGCAAAATTAACACTCAGTCCATTGGGCTGAGTCGTTAGTTATCAAGGGCCTAGTCACCCCGCCCCAAGGCTGTAAAGCCCAAATCAAAAGCAGACTTACAACTCAAAAAGGAATCCAATTCCTTAAGGGAAAAGTTAGCTATCAACAAGGAAATTTAAGTCCTAAAAGGAATTGAATTCTTACTTAAATAAATATTTATAAAACTATCAATGAAAAGGATCCTCAAATCCACCTCTCACAAGATCTTTTGTCTTTCTTTGAAAATATTCTATCCATTATTTTTGGTATGTGCATTAAGTTGTTTGGCGATTATCAGTTGAACAATTTTTTGTACCTACAATGCCTAATGAGTATGTATATGTGTATATCAGAGGTTTGTCCAAGTGTGCCTTACGTTAGAGTTGCCTAACCATGTATTGGCAGTGGTAAAAATATCCACAACGGGATGATCGTCGGAGATGCCCAATCATACTCCAATTTTGTGATCGTCGGAGTTTCCTAATCATAAAGGTAATACCAATATATTTCCATGAATGTATGATTGTCGAAATTGTCCAATCATACAAGTATCATCGGAGTTATCCAACACAACATGATCGTCAAAGTTGACCAATCATGTCTAAGTATCAGATTATAACCGAAGAAGACATATATCTAAAAGATGCTTATGTGTTTAATTGTTAGCATGGTGAATGTTTTGAATGCATATGTATATAAATTGCATTGAGTTAATTTGACATGAAAACATTGAATATGTCATGTAGAGTAGTGACATCATTATTACATATTATGTAGGTCAATGTTGAGTTGAAGCTTCGATGGGTTGGAGCATTCCTACTGAGCTAGTTATTTTGCTCACCCCTCTCCCCCAAACCTTTTTACAAATAAAGTACCAGTGGTGGATGGGACTTGAGTGACCATATGGAGCACTCAGTAGCATTTTTGAGATGTTTTGGTTATTACATATATTGTTATCCATATCAGCTTGTGGTATGTTGAAACACATAGAACAATATGTAATTTTGGACAAAAACTTGTATATATGGATGTATATGGAGTTATATAATTGCTCCTATGTTTTGACATTTTGAGGACTTGAGAAAACATATATAAAAGTATACTTTCGATCATACTCTTGTGATATATGGATTTAGCATCTATGAGGTTTAAATGTATGGATTTCAATGAGTTTTATTCATGCTTAGAGTTATGTATGAACATGTGAAAGGGTATAATGCATGTGTGGGCTTGAATGGGAATTAAAAACTAGGACTATCAGGTTCTGGGTTCTATCGACCGACAAATGAACCTTCCAGTCGATCGGTACTCCCAAAGTCTTGATAGATTATAAATGGGGACCTGCATAGGACCTGTTTCAGTCGACCAGATGAGGGTTTTAGTTGGTTGGAGAGTAGTTTCGGTCAACTGAAAGGGTGCTTTCAACCGACCAAAACTACTCTCCAGCCGACTAACTGAAATGAAATTAAATTCTAGTGTGTTGGTTAACTGGAGGTTAGCTAAACCCAGGTTTTAACTAATCGAAGGGAGTGTCCAGTCTATCGAAACTGGACTGGATTGAAATTTTATAAATTTTGCATTGAGAATGAACATATATGAATATATAGACCAATATGGGGCCCATTGGGAAGAATGGTTATGAGTATATGCAAATATAATCGTATATGTATGGTTAGCTTTCATAGTTGTAAGGTTCTAGGATGATACATGTGGTTAAATGGATGGATTCACTCTTAAAATTTAAGCCCGAGAATGGAGATTCCGGTGACCTAGAAATCGGGGTGTGACACTAATGATGGAAATGTCCACATCAATTAGATGTTATCTTTTCACTAGTATGCTATTTTCTTTTAGTGTGTTATTTCCAGTTTGTCTGTATTTATGTTTTTATATTAATGTAATAAAATTTGTTTCTTTTTAAAAAATGGATTTGATTAATATATTGTCCACACCCAAGATAAATGCTTAAAATATATGTTTGGTAGACAGTACCATGATACATACTATCATTCAAGATATAAAATATTTTTCTCATATAATATTAGCAGAAGCTAATACCAACACCATCTCAGGTTCTATAGACCTGATTGATGGTTCTAGAAAAGATAATATTGTGGTATCATGTAGAACACAATTACATATTGATGATGCTCTCTACTCAACCAGATCTAAGAAAAATCAGTTGAATTTTAAAGATATACGTTATAACAGATATCATATTGAAAAATTAAATGAAGGGAGTATAGAATATTTATGCATTATGTCAACTATTTTATGCTGGGAGCATAATTTATAAAAACTCCCTACTTTCTCCTATAGGCTATATTTTTTGAATATAAGAGCGATCGAATCACATGTATTGATGCACCAAAAGTGCTCTGACCCAAACAATTTTATACTATAGCATAATCGTCGTAGTCATCCTGGGTGAACGATGATGGGCTAAATTATTAATAATTCAAATCAGCACCCATTAGAGAATCATAAATTTCTTTTGACAATTGATTATACATGTGCTGCATGCTCAGAAGAAAATTTAATTGTGAGACCATCTCCTTCAAAAGTGGTTGTTGAATCCCTTGATTTTTTATAAAGAATCCACAGGGATATATGTGGGCCAATTCACCCATCATGTGGACCATTTTATTATAATAGTCTTAATGACGCCTCAACATGATGGTCCCATGTCTGCTTACTTTCTACTTGAAATGTTACATTTGTTAGACTCTTGGCCCTACTAATTCGTTTAAGAGCACAATTCTCCGACTATCCAATCAAGAGAATTTGGTTTGATAATGTGGGAGAATTTACATCTCAAGCCTTTAATGACTATTGCATGGCTATTGGCACTAATGTTGAGCTTCTTGTTGCACACACTCATAGCCAAAATGATCTAGCAGAGTATTTTATTAAACATCTTCAATTTATTACCAGACCATTACTTATGAGAACAAAGCTACTTGTGTCAGTTTGGGGACATGCCATTTTACATGCAGTATCATTAGTTTATATTAGACCAATTGCCTACCATAGTTTTTCACTTATACAACTTATAGTTGGTCAACAACCAAATATCTCTCACTTACGAGTTTTTGGTTAAACTGTCTCTATGCCTATTACACCACCACAACAAGCAAAAATGGACCCTTAGCTTAGGTTTAGAATTTATGTAAGTTTTGACTCTATATCTATCATTAGATATCTCGAACCTATTATAGGAGATTTGTTCAAAGTAAGATTTGTTAATTGTCATTTTGATGAGGCTATATTCCCACTATTAAGGAGAGAATTAACACAGCTCGAACAGCAGCATGAGATCACTTGGAATGTCATGACATTTGTCAAAGTTTGATCCTCCTATAAATCAAAGAGAGCTAGAAGTTAAGATGATTATTCATTTGAAAGGTATTGCCAATCAATTGCCAGATCCATTTACTAATTTAAAGAAAGTGATACAATCGCATATACCAGCTGCAAATATTCCAGCATGTATCGATGTTCCTGTTGGATAATCTATAAGTATTGCAACAAATGCATCTAAAACACGCCTAAAGCGTGGCAGACCTATCGGTGCAAAAGATACTGTTCCTCGAAAGAGGAAAGTATAAGAGAGAGTGCATAAAGAAGTTGGTACTCCTAATAATACCATACTTATAAAGGAATAAATAATAGTCATTGAAGAAGCACAAGTCCCTAACAAAGACAATAAAATAATAACCCTTGATGAGACACAAAAAATGTATCAATATCTAAAAATGATGAGATTTCAATAAATTATACAAAGAGATGAGATAGAAATCAAGTTATTGTGGATAATATTTTATCCTTTATAGTTGCTCTTAATATTACAAGAGATAAAATGGACCAGTAACCTCAACAAGTCGATGAATGTCGACATAAAAATGATTGACCAAAATGTAAAGATGTAATGCAGATATAATTAAATTCATTGGCAAAACGTAAAGTATTTGGACCAGTAATCTAGACACCCGAAAGTGTCTAGCCTGTAGGATACAAATGAGAATTTGTACGAAAACGAAATGAGAAAAATGAAATTATGAGATACAAAGCCCGTTTGGTAGCATAAGGCTTCTTACAGAGACTTGGTATTGACTATAAGGAGACATACTATCCAGTAATGGATGCAATTACATTTCAATTCCTGATTAATTTGACAGTCACTGAAAGGCTAAATATGCATCTAATGGACGTGGTTACAACATATTTATATGGATCACTTGATAGTATATTGTTATAAAAATCTCTGAATGATTTTAAATGCCTGAAGCAAGTACTTCTAACCACGTTTCATGTACTCAATCAAGTTACAACGATCGTTGTCTGGATTAAAGCAGTCTGGATGCATGTGGTACAATCGCCATAGCGAGTACTTACTAAAAGAAGGATATGTAAATAATGTAATTTGTCTATGTGTTTTCATTAAAAAATTAAGATTTGGATATGCAATTATAGCAGTATATGTTGATGATTTGAATCTTGTGGGAACTCTTGATGTACTCACCACGACTGTAAAAAATTTAAAATGAAAAAGTTTGGAAAAATGAAGTTTTGCCTCGGGTTATAGATTGAGCATTTACTAAGCCAAATTCTTATCCATTAGTCAACATATAAAAAAAAAATTCTAAAGCAATTTTATATGGATAAAGCTCATCCATTAAGCTCTCCAATGGTTATCCGATTGCTTGATGTGAAGAAAGATCCATTTCGTCTTCGAGAAGATAATGAAGAATTGCTTAGTCCTGAAATTCTATATCTTAGTGCTATTAATGCTCTTATATACCTTACAAATTACACACAAACATACATAGCTTTTCTAGTTAACTTACTGGTACGGTACAGTTCTGCAGCAACTCATAGACATTGGAATGATGTCAAGCATATAATGCGACATCTTTCAGAAACAACTGATATGAGATTGTTTTATTTAAATAAATTAAAATCCTAATTAGTTGGATACATAGATACAAGTTATCTTTCTGATCCATATAAAGCGCGATCACAAACAGGGTGTGTATTTACTTGTGGTGACTTTGCTATATCATGGAGATTCATGAAACAGGCAATTACCGTAACTTCTTCAAATCATTCTAAGATACTCGCAATTCATGAGGTAAGCCAAGAGTGTGTTTGACTGAGATATATGGTAAAACATATTTGAGAAACATATGGACACTCCCAATAAATGATAGCTCAACGATTTTATATGAAGATAATGTTGCATGCCTCGCACAAATCAAATGAGACTATATTAAAGGAGATAGAACCAAGCATTTCTCACCTAAGTTCTTTTATACTCAATACTCACGAGTTTCAGAAGAGTGGTGATATTGATGTTTGGCAGATACGTTCATATGACAATTTGGCAGACCTATTCACCAAATCACTACCAATTACAATACTCAAGAAGTTAGTGCACAATAATGGAATATGCTGACTTAAGGATTTTTTTATGATGAATTACTGCAACAACTATCCTCATGAGGAAGAGCAATTGATTAAAAAATGGTATTAGTATACTATACTCTTTTCCCTTAGTCTAGATTTTGTCCCAATGGGGTCCTAGCAAGGTTTTAATGAGGCAATCCTACTTCATGCAATAACTTTTTTTTTCCAGAGACACAAGAATATTGCACTCTTTTCCTTTGTATAGTGTCGTGAACCTAAGGGGAAGTGTTGCAAATTGAGTGAGATCCACTCCCACGTGTGTTGCAAGTGGTAAATCAACTTGTGTCATTATTAAAGTAGTAAATAAGTGATTCACTTACTAAGGCGGTTATAAATTCTATATATGTGCGATGCCACTATGTATCCTGATCACATCTTGTGAGAATAAAAACAAGAACAATTCTCTCCCTTTTCTTTGACTGTGATATTTATATTAATTTTTTATATATATCAACTCTCATATTCTATATTCCTTTTGAAATTACAACATCATACCACAATTACATCTTGTGAGTGTATACTTTATTAATCATTTGCCTGCTTCTATTACAACAAACTAGACATTTATATTAATATTTAATTTACATATTAAATATAAATTTAATGGGTAAATTACTCTAACCTCTCCTGAAGTTTAGGGTAATTGTCATTGGATTAAAGTTCTAAAAATATGATGGTTAACCTCCCTTGAAATTTTGCTGATTTTACTTTGGGTACGTTAGACCATTTAAAATAAAAAAACTATAATGCCAAAACTACCCTTGTATGGAGCAAAAATACTAAAATGACCATAATAAACAATTAAAATCATCATTTCTAGCAACACATTAGCCTTCGTTTCTCTCTCACCATCATTATCTTCACTGTATATACAATATACATAATACATATATAAATGCATAACCAAACCCAGCACAATAGCACAAAATCAATGTTGAATACGTTGAATATTTTGATAGAATATAATGTTAAGTGAAAAGTGAGTTTGTGTTTGTTTCCCATAGAAACTTTACACAAGTTTCTTTGAATATATAAAGTGACACAAATCTCACCAAGTAACTCTGTGTGAGAATGAGATGAAGTATCGAATATGATCAAGACATTTTTTCTTGCAAGTGATCAAATTATACGGTGATTAATTAAATGAGTTACACTAGATCATGACTCTTGGAAATTATTTCTATAGTCTAAAAGAAACCATTTAAATATAGAGTTGTGTCCTTAAAAAAAGGCATTTTAAACAAAGAGTTGTGATCGTTCACTCGTAACCGTTGGGAGTCTATAAATACAAGGCTGAAGGTCACAATTCAGAAGTATGATTTGAATATCATATATTGATTTGAATATCATATATTTATTCTTTCATCATTTTTCTTCCCTCACTCAGTTAAATAGTTTGTGAGAAAGTTCTAAAGAAATTCTTTAGAATTGCTATCTGCAGAATTTGGTGACTTTGTTATATCTTAGACGTATATTTCTTGAACCCAACAACAAACTTTTCTTGAGTGGGGGCAATCAATACCTTAAAGATAGTGTCTCAGACGCGCCTCAAAGTCACAAAACTTGATTTTCATACTGCTATCATAACGTGCCTCAGGTTCTAACATGACGACTTTCAAGGTTGTGAATCAAGAGTTGGTAAAACTGGACAGACTTGATGGAACAAATTTTACCCCCTGACAAGACAAGATGTTGTTCTTACTTACGGCACTCAAAATTTCTTATCTTCTTGATCCAAATTTTCCACCAATTCTAGAGCCCAAGCCAGATGATACAAACCAAATTAAAGCAGAACGTAAGAAGCATGAAGAAGATGAATTGGTCTGCAGAGGGCACATTCTAAATACATTATTCGATTTCCTATATGATCTGTTTACATCAACAAAGTCACGAAAAGAGATATGAAGGCACTATAGTTTAAATACAATACAGAAAACCAAGGTGAAGATAAATTTCTCATCATGAAATACTTTGAATTTTCTATGGTATAAATTTTTTTTTATTGGATCAAGTTCATGATTTACAAGTCCTAGTGAACAAACTTTAGGATCTGAATGTTGAAGTTTCTGGACCATTGCAAGTAGGGGCTATAATTTCTAAACTTCTACAAAGTTGGAATCATTACAGAAATAAATTGCTGCATAAAACAACAGATTTTACTTTAGAGCAGATTCAGAAACGTCTACCAATTGAAGAGGAAACTTAAATTCGGAATAAAAAAATGATTTTACAATCTGACTCTAAAGTGAATTATGTTACTCAAAACAAGAAGAATCTCAGAGGAAACATAGTGATTTCAACTCTCACACTTCCAGTAGTTATGACAAGAATAAGAAAAATAAGACTTGTTATAATTGCAAAAAAAAAAAGGACACTTGAAACGAGATTGCAGGTTCTTGAAGAAACAGAAGACGGAGGAAGTTAAAAATTCTAATTATGCAAACATGGTTGGAAAGGAGACTTCTGATATTATTGTCATGTTATCTGAAAGACAAATTGGCAAGATCATCGAATTGCATATGGCAGCAGTAAAAAAGTCTTCTGATTGGTGGTTTGATTCAGGCGCTACTATCTATGTATGCAACAACAAATCTCACTTCAAGAAATATAAAGGTGTAGAGGATAGATAGGGAGTGTAGGATAGATAGGGAGTGTTGATGGGAAATCACAATTCTACCAAGGTTATGGGAAAGGAAGTGTTGAAATTCAGTTTACTTTAGAGAAGAAACTTATACTAATCAACATACTTCATGTCCCATAAATTAGGAAGAACCTTGTGCTTGCAAACCTATTATGTAAGAAAGGGATTAAATCTATTCTTGAATCTGATAATCTCATTTTGTCCAAGGGTGTGATGTTTATTGGAAATGGGTACTCTTGTGAAGGAATGTTCAAATTAAGTATTACTAAATAGAATAGGTATTAAGTATTAATAAAATAAGTCCTGATTCTGTTTATGTTATTGAGTCTTCTCCTTTCTGGCATGCTCGTTTAACAAATCTAAATTATCATTCTTTGAAGTTTATGTCTAAGCATTGTTTGATTTCATGTAATAGTCATGTTAATTTTAAATGTGAAATTTTCATTCAAGCCAAAATGACAAAGAAACCATTTCCTCAGACTGGTAGAAATTCTCAATTATTAGAACTTGTACATTCTAATATTTGCTAATTAAATGGTGTTTTAACTAGAGGAGGAAATAGATATTTTATTTCATTCATTAATGATTTTTCAAAATATACATATGTATATTTAATGAAAATTAAAGACGAAGCCTTTAATATGTTTAATGCTATAAAAATGTAGTTAAAAATTAGAAGGAAAAGAAAATTAAAATTCTTTGTACTAATAGAGGTAGAGAATATTTTCCTACTGAATTTATATCATTCTTTGAAGATAATGGAATTATACATCAAACTAGTGCACCCTACACCTCACAAGAGAATGGTTTGGCAAAAAGAAAAAATAGGACACTAGTTGATATGATAAATGCTATGCTTTTAAATGCAAAATTGCCTTTTAATTTGTGGGGAGAAACGTTACTTACTTCATGTCATGTGCATAATAGAATACCTTCTAGAAAAACACAATATTCACCATATGAATTGTGGAAAGGCAGAAAATCTAATCTAAATTATTTTATAGTTTGGGGTTGTACAAGAACAAGGGCATAACAATGTTGAATATGTTGAATATTTTGATAGAATATAATGTTAAGTGAGAAGTGAAAAAGTGAGTTTGTGTTTGTTTCCCATAGAAACTTTACACAAGTTTCTTTGAATATATAAAGTGACAAATCTCACTAAGTAATTCTGTATGAGAATGAGATGAAGTATCGAATATGATTGAGACATGGTCTCTTGTAGGCAATCAAATCATACGGTGATTAATTAAGTGAGTTACAGATCATGACTCTTGGAAGTTATTTCTAAAGTCTAAAAGACACCATTTAAATAGAGAGTTATGCCCTTACAGAAAGGCATTTTATACGAAGAGTTGTGATCATTCACTCATTATCGTTGGGAGTCAATAAATATAAGGCTAAAGGCTGCAATTCATAAGTATGATTTGAATATCATATATTCATTCTTCCATCATTTTTCTTCTCTCACTTAGTTAAATAGTTTGTGAAAAAGTTCTACAAAAATTCTTCAAAATTGCTGACAGAATTTGGTGACTTTGTTGTATCGTGGAGGTATATTTCTTGAACCCAACAACAAACTTTTCTTGAGTGGGGGCAATCAATACCTTAAAGATAGTGTCTCAGACGCACCTCAAAGACACAAAACCTGATTTTCATGCTGCTATCATAACAACCAAACAAACAAAGATACATTCACACCCACACATACATGTCAAATGAATTTGTACAAATCAGTGGGCATCTCCATTATGAATGTAATATACATATATATATAAATGCATATCACTAACCTGTTAGAACTTAACCAAATCAAAGACACACATATCTAACAAATTTGTACAAATCAGTGGGTTTGATTAAGTGGGTTTAAATCAAGTTTAGGTGGGTTTCATAACTCAAATCACACACACACACACACACACACACACACACACATATATATATTGCTGAAATCAAGCACATGCAAATTGGGTTTGATTCAAGTTTCAGTGGCCTTCACAACTCAAATCAATGGGTTTGATTCAACCCTAATTTCACAAACAAAAAGACGATGACGGTGAGAGTCAAGACTATTATCATCATCAATCTTTAATGGAGGCCAAAAAGCTCTCTACTTCAATAGAGGCCAAAAACTCCCGTGTTCTTTCACCTGCGGATCATGGTGGTGGCGTGAGGGCGTATGTGAAATTGGAGGAGAATGTCTTGGTGAAGCATGGTGGTGGATACTTTCTTAACCCAGTCTTCATAGACTGCTATGTTTCGATGATGCTGGGCCGTATTGCCCTCCTCAGGTAAGGTCATGCTATTGGTCAAGGTTTCTAGGACTTCTTGCTCATTAAGCAAGTACTTGATTTTCCTATGCCACATGTCATAATTGGTACCTACTAGCTTTTCACCTTTTGTGAGATCAGCAATAACATTTTTAGAGGCCATCTACATTCAAATTACGAAGGTGACATTAAGCATACATTCTTGACTATTTATTATTTTAGTTCAGAAATCCAAGTACAAATATTTCAATGATTAATATAATGAGATCAAAAATTTCGCCATGCTCGTAATCATCACCCAATTGTATTTACAAAAAAATATTTGAAATTGATTTCGACCAAAATAATTTTGAATTAGAACGTATCTAATCCATCCACACAATAAATAATCATACATTCATCTGAGCTCCACTTGAGCTCAATTGGAATTCTAGTACCTCATGCCAAGATAATTCTAAATATATAAGTATTGTGCGTAATTATATCCGCATACAACTTGTTGAAATTTTCAGAGACTGATACTTGCTAAGAATACAACTAGGTAAGTTGCAGAAAAGACTAGAGGGGTCACATTGGTCCCACTTAAAAACCAATCTCTTGAACTTGCCTAGACATTGTATTATTTTAACAGTATCACATATTCGAGAAATAACAACTCATTCGTGAAGATGTCGCACTAAAAGACTCATATATCTAAAATTAGGTCTTTTTATACCACTACAACTTAAACACGTGTACTAGAATATCAATATAGTAATCTCATACATCCATAATATCACAAAAATATAAATGGGCTTTGGATGGTGGTATTTACCATACTCACCACAGTGGAAGTAGAAATTGTATCTTCACATATAAATGATCTTTTCAATAAATAATATGAAATTAAAGAAAAATAAAAATGGTCCATATAAAACCCAATGCAATTACTTATGAATATAATGTCAATAATTGCAAATGTCCAAAAAAAATTAGGATAAATCTCTAGGATCATAGACACCATAAATTAAATCACCAAACAGTTCCTTACACGCCTTCATGCACACGATAGAGTCTTTTCCCTTTGGAATTTTATAATTTTATCAAATAAAATTTTCAAACAAAAAATCTGTTTTAGAAAAAAATTTACAAAAATTATGAAAATTTGTAAAATCAAATTCCAAAGCTACTAGAAAAAACGGCGTCCCAAACGGAGCCATACAATGGTCTCGCGCGCCCCATGCCCCACTAGGTGCGAGTGGGCGACAAATTTTAAAAAAAAATTGACAAAGCATCACCGCACTGGGTGGCGTGTGAGCCCCACGCACCACCTTCCAAGTGGCTTTTTGCACTTCTGAGATTACCACTGTGATCGTCTCACTGTTTCGAATAAGATGGTGCTTCCATTGGTGAATTTCGAGCTTCCTAACTATGGGGGTGAAATACACTCTCTCTCGGCGATAGTGAAACATGAAACAAACTGATATTTTCATTTAACACCTATTTTTGACCCGAAACTTCTCGATTGAATATCTCACAAATCGAATAGCAAAAAATTGAAAATAATATATATACGGAAGCTTATGAAACAAGGAATATTGTCATATATTTTCCATGCACTAAAACTCAACGATGAATGAAAAAAAGGCCTAGCAAGTTTCTGCCATATCATTCTTATTTTATTTTTAAAAAATAAAATACATGAAGTTTTTACATAAAAATTTCCAAATCTATATATTTGCATATTAGCTACAACATACTAAAAAATCAGCCTCATACGATATCAATTTAATGAAAAATAATTTTTCATAAATTTTAAGCATACTTTTATATAATAAATTTGCAAAATTAAGCGAACAACAACCATAAAAGCTCTGATACCATTGTTAGAAAATTAATATCAATTATTGAAATAGCAGACGACAACCTAATCTTCATCAATAGAGCAGCTACTAGAGTCTTCTATGTGTATTTCACAATCCAAGTCCTACTGGTTGATGATTACTAAAGAGAGAGATCAAGATAGAGGGGAATTCAAAACGGAAGTATACCACATAAAAAACTAACAGAGAATATATATTTGAATCGTCGAATATTTTTTTTCTCGTTGTTCCATTTAGATTATGCATCGCATAATCAGAGATATACTCCACGTAGAAGTTTATACTGGGTGAACCACTAAATGGGGATAACATGTTATCCTCAAGCATTAATCTTATAATTAGAAATGTTGGATTTTCTTGTATTGTTGTGTTGTTGTGCAATAGATCCTATTTACAGAAGAAATAAAGAGAGCAAGACGGAGCGGGAGGAATATTCGAAAACATGTTATGCTGTATTAATATCAGGAGTTGTGGTTTAGGTGAGTAATATATAAGAAAATTCAACAAAACCCAGAAAATGGTCTTTTAATTTGCTTAGTATTCCAGGAATTCAGCATTGTACCTTCCCTTCCGGAAGACCTCCTTGGCAACGACCCATGTATATCCCTCCTTTGTATTTCATCTCCACCATAGAGCTCCACTTTTTTATTTTATTTTATTTTTTTGTGAATCTCTTTCTGCTTCCAGTAAAAATAAAAATATAAATATAAATATACAGTAGAACCACATGGAGTCTTATCCTTTCTCTACCTACCAAAAAAGGACAAAAACAAAAGTAAAACTTTGACTTCTGGTTTTCGATCCTCTAGAAAAGTTGGAGAAAGGGAGAGAGAGGAGCTGTATAGGTACTCAAGCTTTCTCTTCCATCTTCAAATTCAGAAAGTAATGATCTGATAGCATAAGCTCTTCGTGGCATGTGCATGATCTGTAATAAATTCCATGGCAAAGATCAGACTCTGAGCAGATAAAAACTAGTGAAAAATTATCTCAAAACCAGGTTAGGATTTATCTTCTTTCCTATCCATACTCCCCTTACAAAATATCGTTATATTTCTTAAATCTGATTTTGTATCGTTATATTTCTTAAATCTGATTTTGTGAAGTATTTCTCTTTTTAGTGTTTATGTGTATGTGCAATTATTTATATATTCTTTAATCACTGATACTTGGGATACCCAAATCACACAGCAATGCATGTAAATTATTGATATGGTATTTTTTTTTTTGGTTCATGGAAAAATTGTAATACCCCGAAAAATTTGGACGTATATTATTTTAAAGAATTTAAATTTCTTTATATTATTATTATTTTTTTTTTCAATTTATGTGAAATGCCTTTATATGCATTTTCTCATTTCATGTGAATTGTTAGGTCTTTATACAATTATTATTTTATGTGAATTGATTGTCTTTATAAATTCTTTCATTTCATGTGAATTGCTCTACTTTTATTTTTATCAATTTATATGAATTGTTTATTGATTGTGTATTATTTGATTTAAATATTTAAATGCTTTGGATTAGGCTAGGGAGGAATCTGGGCTGGAATGGTTGGGCTAAGGATATGCTTAAGTTGTTGGGCCATGGTTATAGTTATATTATTATGGTTATTATTATTATTATTATTATTATTATTATTATTATTTAGTTATTTAGTTTTTAGAAATAATAATAATAATTATAGAATAAAATGATTAGGACAAAAGATAATAAGAAACTAGGGTTTCTGCTGTTTGCATTGCGCACAAAAATCAGGAGAGTAAACGAAAGAGAGGAGTTTGGGTGAACGAGTGTTTGAATCGTCAAAGAGGCAAGCTTGATTCTTCTCTTCCCCTTTGAATCCATATGCATAGTCTAGATTTGAAGATTGTGTTTATTTTGGAAATTTTTATATGATTGTATGTTTTTTTTTTCTGTTGATAAATTTTGTGAGAATTAATTATGCTAATTGTATAGACATGTTGCTAGAAATTTGTATGCATTTAATTATGAAATTAAATGATTTTGCATGCTAAAAATAATTCTGTGAATTAAACATTAGGATTTTGGAGTTTTGGTACTGTTTTAGGGTATTTTTGCAGATGTATATACATGTATATATGATTGTATAGGCGGGTGTATATATATATGAACATGAAATTTGGGTCTACTGTGTTTATAATTTTTGAGGGATTTTGTTCCGATCAATAGGTAGATCTTACTTCCTAGAACAATCCTTGAAAATTTGGTTGTAAACCGTTGGGTAGATTGATGGAAATCTGAGTTTAAAATTTTAGATTTTCGAAACTTGAAATTGGGAGTTTTTGATTTAGTCCGCGAGAGAGGATGATTTTGGTACCAATACGTAGCTTAGATCGATACGAGTTCAATGGTATATTCATATGCTCGATTCGGTGCCCGAAAGTGATCGAAACATGGTCGGAAAATTTCGGCCTCCATTGTTGAGCGTGAAAGCTTCAGCTGAGGAATAAAGAAAGAAAGAAAGAAAAAAAAGGGGGGGGGCCACCCGTCCGTTGGCGCGTGGGGGCGCGTGCCATCGACGCTGGTGGCCAAAAAAGTATTTTGGGGCCCACTCTCGGGGACCCACCTCTGGGTCCGATATGGGCCCATTCCGAATTATTTTATTATTTGTTTTGAATTTTTGAAATTTTTGAAAAAAACTTGAAAATTCGGAAAATTATTTTTTAAAAATACTTTTATAATTCTAAAAATTTCCAAATTTTAATATCAACTTCCTGGGAGCTTAAGGAGCTTGGGGTTTAAATTTCATGTCGAAATGATTTACCATTGTCATTAAATTAATTTTTAAAGTGTCTAAAAACTATGTTTTTTAGCTTCTTTAATTTTAGAAAATACCTAGAAATTTCCAAAAATTTAGAAATTTTTACTATAATTTTCTGGAGGATAAATACACTTGGCTTTAAATTTTCAACTCAAAATAATCTTTCCTTATTGTTCAATTTATTTTTAAAGTGTCTAAAAGTTGGATTTTCACCTTCTTTTATTTTTAGAAAATATTTTAAAATTCCAGAAAATTCTAGAAAAATTTAGGTAACTTTATAGGATTAAAATGCACCTGGGTTTTAAATTTCATGTGAAAATGAGTCTCCCTTGTGATTGTGTTGGTTGTGAAAGTATGCCTCAAATTATGTTTATTTTCTTTTTGCTAGAAAAAAATATTTTTAAAATTCTCAAAAATTTTAGGAAATTCCAGCATGATTTAATAGGGTTCTTAGTAGTAGAATATGCCCAGAAACCTAGATAAAAGTTAGGTTTAGACTCCCTCATATATTTGAGTGCATTGAAGGTTGAGTTGAGAAATTGCTTCTATAATGGATGTTTGAGTTATTTGATTTACTTGAATGTAATTTTCTTTAAGGATATAAATGCCCATCAAATACTTGATTATAGTCTACTTGTGAATGATTTGTCTTATGATGATAATTTCATGTTGGATGATTTGAAATAACGGTTTGTGCAAATTTAAATCATAATGCACCTTGTTATTTTATATTGCATATTGGAATGTATCTAAGCATTTTAATTTGGTATGTAAGGATTGCCCGGCGTGTCAGGATCACCCATACCTAATAAGGTATCTATGTATTTTATTTGGCATGTAAGGATTGCCCGGCGTGTCAGAATCGCCCATACCTAATAAAGTATCTATGCATTTTATTTGGCATGTCAAGATTGCCTGACGTGTCAGGATCGCCCATACCTAATAAGGTATCTATACATTTTATTTGGCGTGTCAGGATCACCCATACCTAATAAGGTATCTATACATTTTATTTGACGTGTCAGGATCGCCCATATCTAATAAGGTATCTATACATGTATGCATATGTTTTCTTTATTTTGAACTAAAAAAATGTGTTCATTGTTGGATGATAAGGGTTTGTTGAAACAATGTATAAGATGATTTTACTTCTGAAAACATGAACTAAATAGGAAATGACTAGTATGTATATATCTATACCTATTAAGGTATCAAAAGATTAAATGGTGGCATGTTAGGATTGCTTAAACTTGATATTATTTCATGTTATGTTTATTTCTGCTGAACTTAAGAAATGTGATCACTTTTGCATAATAAGGATTTGGGTGGAATATTATAATTAATGACTGTTGTTTTGAAAACATGAAACTGGAATAAGAATAGCTTGTATGTTAAATCTATTGTTTTCTTTTGTGTCCCTTATACTGAGGGTATGTATATTGGTTCTCTGATTGGGATGTAGTAGATAGAACTTGCTCGTGGGTTTAACCCACTTTGTTGATATTTCAGGTTTCAGACAGGTTCCACTGCAAGGATAGAGTTTTAGAGTTTGTGGCAAACATCTCTTCTCATCGGTCACAGGGTAGAAACCTATCCTCTTATTCAAGGGTCAGACTATGAACTCTTTTGGAGGTCTTGGTTGTTGGTTTTAAATTAGAATCTTAAACTTGTGTTTATTCTGGTTAAGGGGTCCTTGCGTTACGGGACTTCCAAATTGTATTACCAGGTATATAACTATTTATTTATCGGTTATTTCAATTCAGTGGAATTTTCTGTTCAGCTTTTAGAATTTATTTTAGTCTGTCTTTTGTATTCTCTGCTTGTTGCTACCAGTTGTATGTATCTCCCAGGTTTTGTGTATGAGACTGGCCACCTCATGCGCGAAATTTTCTGGGGGTATTTCAAAAATTGTTAGGCAATATATATATATATATTTTCTATATAAATAATTTGGTTGAGGAAAATATTATTAGTTTTACAAAAATGTAGTCAATCGATCATCGTTATTCATAAGATGGTTACTGTGAGTAAACTTGTTTAGGGTATCTTTTTCGATAATTAATTGCTTTGAAGATCATAATTAAAGAGGAATTTTCTAATTATTAGGCTATTTTTTTTGTGTAGACATGGGCACCTCATTTAACATGCTGAGATTGAGACGTAGAGCCTCAGAAGAAGAGGAAAAGGAGAGATACATGTTGCACAATGGAAGCATGTTATTGGAAGAGCTGATCCACTCATGTGATGGAAAATATAATCCCTTCCAAATTTTCTCAGCTCAAGACCTTGCAAAAGCAACCAATGATTTCCGGAAGCAGTATGCTGATAATGGTTTCTACGTCAGGGGTACCTCTAATGGCTGTCCAGTACTAATTGTCAATACTTTTAACAAACATGATATGAAATTTGCTATTAATGAGGTTGTGTTTGCAACACAAGTGAACAACCACAAGAACATACTCATGCTATTGGGCTGCTGCCTTGAAACTGAAGCTCCAATCCTATTGTATGAGTATGCAGAACACAGAGTTCTTTCCGAACATATATTTAAGTCTCCTAACAATATTCATCAGCAGCTACTACCATGGGATTGTAAGTTGAAGGTTGCCAAGGAGATTGCTGATGCTTTAGCCTATCTCCACACAGGGTTGTCCATGCCCATCATCCACGGGAATGTAAAACCAACAAACATATATTTAGATGTTAATTATGTTGCCAAACTATCAAACTTCTATTTGTGTGTATCAATCCCTTCAGGAGAGGAATACGTAGAAACAGATGAAATACGAGGGACTTTTGGATATATGGCTCCAGAACACTTTCAAACAAGGTAACTAACTGAGAAGTGTGATGTTTACTCCTTTGGATCATTGATGCTTGAAATTTTGTCAGGAGAAAGAATATCCACTTTATTTAATGGGTACAATAATTCAATTGCAGAATCTAGTTTAGCATCATCAGTTGGTGGTTCTGATCTGGTAAAGGTGGTTGAGGGAAGGGATCCTGATTGGGTTGTATCAGATCAAATATTAATTGATCAACGCAAAAAATATATTCTTCAAGCCTGTATGGAAGCTGCTAAAAAATATATTGGACCAAATAACATACCTGAAAGCCTAAGGAAGCAAATAACGGCAAGCACAGAACTCGCACTAAAATGCAATAAAGACAGTCCAGAGGAAAGGCCAACCATGAAAGAAGCTGCACAAGAGCTTAGAAGGATAATAAAATGGCAGTGAACCCCACCAGTGAAGTGAAGTCACAAACAGATTCCCTCTTATCTTCTTATTCCTCCTCTGCATGAAAGTTCTTAATGTACCATTGGTTTGACCTTATTCTGAACTCTTCGAAAATATCCAAATACATATTGGTGTAGTCTGTTCGAACTCATGGTTGAGCATGTCTTTAATTAGCAATGTTATTGGTTTACTATATTAAATATATATACATATTGGTTGACTGTATGATCTTACTGGATGAGTTGAGTTATCCGAAAATTTAATGAAAATTGGTTCTATATTGAAGTTATTTCTATAGGTAGCGAGGAACTCTTTAGAGTACTTGACATGCTTTAATTTGGAAGGCATGTGATCAACAGAACAAAATAATACAGAATGAGAATAGTGAGGTAACACGAGATGTACCCAACATAAAAGAAAAAAGAAACCTTCGAAAAAAGTAGATGGAAATTATGTTGCCAAACTATTATATTTTAGAAGATGGAGAACTATACAAACATCTGAAGTTGCTATACATGTAAATTATTATGATAATATTGGATTTTTTACTTTCAAAAGTTTCAATTTCCTCGTTCACCTACAATACATGACATATAATAATTCGTATGTTATAATTTGATATTTTTGATTCATTAGGGTACATAGATATACAATATATACGGCCTAAACGATCACCTAGGTATTGAGAATTAATTCTCATTCATTTTCGTTGAGTACAATGGAAGAATATCATCACATCCACAATCATACAAGCATATAGGAGATAATAATCAAATACATTTATGCAGAACAGAATATTTTACATGATTCACCCAACTCTAGGGCTAAGTCTATGGAGAGAGAGATTTCACTATATTGAGAAGAGAACATACAGTATGCGAAAAAATCCCTACCATACATACTCTTTCACTTTCTTTTGACATCTTCCTCCTGAAATTACATATACATTCTCCTCTTCTCACAACACTCACCAACCCCTTACATTTTTTCTATTTCTCTTTTCCTTTAACCATGTCTCTATTTATAGAGTCTCCAAACCCATCCAAAGCAGACGTATATGGAACAACAATAAAACAAACTCTTTTGTCCACAAAAATGGTCTTTTATACATATGGAAATCCACTCAACTCAATTCAGTAACAAATTAAAATACTAGATTCATCTCATATATACAAATATTTCAAAATAAAAAAAAATTTCTTTTTATTTTAAGTCCAATATTTGTTTTGTTGGAATTGATACTTTAGATCTAGATAGATCATATCTTGTAAATTATTTCTTTTTTGTCAACCGACGTTTCTTCTTTTGCGCTCCTTAATAACCAAACAATTGAATCGCTTATAATGATAACTATCTAATTTCTGTCTTCTTTATAGAGTCTCCAAACACATTCCTTGTTGCACAAGGATTACAATTTACTTGAAGCCCACGATGTGCCTAACAAGAAATTACCAAATAAATTACAACTCTAAAATAAAAACACAATTATAATAGGAATATGAGCCACAATTCCTAACAATCTCCACCTTGGCTCAAATTCCATCAACATAGTCCTACATAACTCCACCTCGAATCAAACTCCATCACATCATCTCCATTGGTGTTCAATTGCTCACGTATAGGAACCCACTAATCAATCATCATCATCACTCATTATCCTCATCATCATTATCTCTATCGCCACACCCTCTTCTTTTTTCACTCACTACTTTTCTGGGCTGAAAACAGCAATCCTCCATTTTTCATACCATCATCTTGCCCCATCTTGAAAACGTGCATCATCCGGCTTGTTCCAAGACTCCTTCCTCATGAGCTTCACACTATCATCATCCTCTTGTCGTCATCAGTTTTGATTATATTTCTATATATCTTCATGATTAACCTTTTGGTCTGACACACCGCCAATCTTCGGCTCTGATTTTCAGGATCAACCACAGGGTCTAACTCACCATTGGCTCTAATACCAGTTGTTGGGAATTAATTCCCCTTCGTTCAGTATAGTGGAAGTATATCATCACATCCACAATCACATATAGGGAGATAATAATCAAACACATCTATGCATAACATAATATTTTACATAGTTCACCCAACCTTAGAACTACATCCATGGATAGAGAGATTTCACTATATTGAGAAAAGAATATACAACACGCAAAAAGTATACCTACCACAAACATTCTTCACTCTCTCTTGACATCTTCCCCCTGAAATTACATATAACCTCTCCTATCCTCACAACACTTACCAACTCCTTACATCTTCCCTCTCTCTCTCCCTTTAACCATGCCTCTATTTATAGAGTCTCCAAACTCATTTCTTGATGCGCAAGGATTACAATTTACTTGAAACATACCCAAGATGTAACAAAAAATTACCAAATAAATTACAACTCTAAAATAAACACAATTATAATAAGACTATGAGCCACAATTCCTAACACTAGGGCCTCTCAATTTTTGAAAGGCCTCATATTTATACAGTGGCCTAGGTCCAAACACTATTACTGTAAGGGGAAATTTTGACCGTTTGGTGTCTCTATTGATGCAGTCCCTTTAGGCTTTGGTTATTTAATACTACTAACAACTACTTTAATTCTCATTTGTTTGGGAAGTGTTAAAGCCTTTTAAAGAATCTAATTGGACAGTTGCACATTTCCACTAGGAAGTCTCTGATAAAAAAAGAAAAACACATATCTCTTTTGTTTTTTCTTCTTTACCTATGTTTCATTGCGGAGGCCCTGTCTTATTTAATATGATCGAACTTCAGACTTATAGTTACTACATTCTCTATCATTTTTGTGAAGCCTGCACTGCTTTATACTCAGATTTTGCAGAGTTTTGAATCATCTAGTGGCTCGAAAATCTTCTTTCAAGCTCAAAACAAAGGTTTGTGAATTATTGGACTTACTAGTGAGCATGATTTTTTATGAGTACTATTTTTTAACTATGAGTATTTGATCCTATGTTTGTAGCATTTTTATAATCTGTAAGTTGATTTTTTAATTATGAATATTTGATACTATGTCTACAACATTTTTATAATCTATAAGTTGATTTTTTAATTATGAATATTTGAATCCTTATGTATAAAGGGTCTCGTGTTTAAAAGTTCGTTTAAGACATCTCAAAATTTTGGAAATATTAGTATCGGCCTGAATATATATAGGCGAACGATTCATGAATGGCGGTGTTTGGAATGAGTTTATTACTTTCTTTTCGTTTCTTGGAAGTTCTTCAAAGTTGGAACTAAGTATTAGAAACTAATATATATAGGTTAATAAGGGACAAAGATGACATATCACATATTTTTAAAAACTCTTTTAAAAATTGTGCGTATTGATTGATCAAAAACTAAATATGTAGTCACTTTAATATTTTTTCCTAATGTAGTCACTTTAATATTTTCCTATTTAGCACTCTAATTTACAAAAATGCCACTTGACTTGAATGCGTGATCATATGGCTCATGGTCAGTAAAATGTCACCATCTACTCTACTGGTTATATATATAATTTTACATACATAATATAGTCAGTATTATATAAGTTGTTGTGGAGCCAGAAACGACTATGACCAGTAAGAACATGACACGTGGCAATTAAATCAGAAAGGTCGACGTGGTATAACACATAAGCGCTGTTGAGTCATCAAAAATCCTCATGATCGGATTCTCTGTAATATCCCATAATTTTTGACATCATTTATTTTAATTTAAATGCTTTATATATTTGTTATTATTTTATTTGAATTGCTTTGTTGACTGTGTATTGGTTGATTCAAATTTCCTTAAGTGCTTTAAATGTTAGGTAGTTTATTTATTTATTTTTTTTTTATTCTGGTTGAGTTGGGTATTTGGATTTTCTTTTATTTTAATTTTTGGACTGGGTTAGGGTGAAGTTGGGTTAAGTTGGGCTGGAATGGCTGGGGTAGGGGTATACTTATTTTGATGGGATAGGGTTTATGTTTATAATATTTTTATATTTTATTATTTTTGGAGTTTATTTAGTTTTCTAGAAGAGAAAAAACAAAGAAATGAAAAGAGGAGATTAGGGTTTCTGCTGTAAGTCTACGCACAAAAACCCAAAGTGTAGACGAAAGAGAAGAGGGAGAGAATGAACGATCGTGTGGATGGATTTTGAATCATCAAAGAAGCAAGTTCGACTCTTCTCTTCTCCTTTGAATCTGTATACATAGACTAAATCCTGTAATGTGTAAATTGTTTGTTGCATTGTTTGTTTTGATCTTTCATTCTGGTATAAATTGAGGTTACAAATCTATTTTTTTTATGGATTATAATTTCTGTGCAAATAAATTTTGCAATTGAGGATTAGTGTTAGAATATTTATTTTTACACACATATAGATACACGCATACATATATATGTTGAGTATGTTGATATGTTAAATTTAAATTTGTGGTTGTTTAATGTAGCAATTTGTGATTTGTTGAGTTGTTCTTGCTGGGATTAACTTACCTTTGAACATTCGGGAATGGATCATGGAGGGATTTAAATTTAATTTTGAAAATTTGTTGAAGAACCCTAGTAGTTGTGATTTGGGGGTTTTCTTTTCAGGGCATTTTTGATGGAGTTTTTGGTACCAATAGATAGCTTACAACGAGAGGAGAAGATCGGTATAAAATTTGGGTCGAACGGAGGCCGAAAAGTGACCGAAAAGGGTCTGCCTGCGCCCATGAACAGTGGAGGTTAAAAAAACTTGGGTTTTAAATTTCATGTGGAAATGAGCTTCCCTCATGGTTAATTAATTTTAAAGTTTATCTCAAAATTGAGTTTTTATCTTCTTTTATTTTAAATATATTTCAAAAATTCTAAAAAAATTCAAAAAATTTTGGTAGTCTTTTAAGGATTATACACTTGTGTTTTAAATTTCAAGTGTAAATGAGTTTCCTTTCTGGTTAAATTGATTTTAAAAGTATCTGTCAAAATTGGATTTTTATCTTCTTTTTTAAAAATTCTAGAAAATTTTGGTGATCTTTAGGGACATAATACACTTGGATTTTAAATTTCATGTCGAAATGAGCTTCCTTTGTGGTTAAATTGATTTTTAAAGTATGTCTCAAAATTGGATTTTCATCTTCTTTTATTTGCAAAATATTTTAAAATTTTCCAAAAAATTCCCAAATTTTTATTTTAGATTCGTGGGGTCAAATAAGGTTGGGTTTGAAATTTCATGTCAAAATGAGCTTCTCTTGTGGTTAATTTGATTTTTAAAGTATGTCTCAAAATTGGGTTTCATCTTCTTTTATTTGGAAAATATTTTAAAATTTTCAGAAAATTCCCAAATTTTATAATTTAGTGTCTTGGGGATTAAATAAACTTGGGTTTTAAATTTCACATGGAAATGAGCTCCCCTTGTGGTTAAATTGATTTTTAAAGTGCCTCAAAATTGGGTTTTTCATTTTCTTTTATTTAAAAAATATTTTAAAAATTCTAGAAAATTCTAAGAAAATTTAGGTAACCTTATAGGGATAGAATATACTTAGGTTTTAAATTTTAGGGGAAAATAAGCTTCCCTTGGGGTTTTATCAGTTTTAAAAGTTTGCCTACTGTGTTTTATTTTCTTTTACTAGAAAAATATTTTTAAAATTCTTGAAAATTTTAGAAAATTTTAGAATAATTAAATAGGGTTCTTAGAAGCAGAATAGGCCCGAAAACCTAGATTAGAACTATGTTTAGACTCCTTCAAAGATTTAAGTATATTGGAGGTTTGGTTGTGTGCTTGGTCTATAAGTGGTGGTTGCATTATTTTTTCTCCTTAACTATTTTCTCTTTTAAATTATAAACATCCATGATATACTTGATTTTAATTTATTTGTGAGCGAGTTATTTTATTGTGATGATTGAATATCCTATAATTTAAATTCTTACGTTTTGTGCAAATTAAATCATTATGCATCTTATTTTTATTTCATGTGGTAAGTTGGTTTGGAAAGCATGTAAGGATTGTCAGGGGCATGTTAGGATTGTCAATACCTTATAAGGTATCTAAATTTAAAGGAGGCATGTAAGGATTGCCAGGGGCATGTTAGGATTGCCAATACCTATTAAGATATCTAAATGTAAAAGAGACATGTAAAAATTACCATGGGCATGTCAGGATTGTCAATACCTATTATGGTATCTAAAGATAAAAATGGTGGCATGTTAGGATTGCTTAAATTTAATAAAATACATGCCTGTATTTCTTTATTTTGAACTTAAAGAATGTGTTCATTGTTGTATGCTAAGGGTTTGTTGGGTGATTAAAAAAAGATGATATGTATTTTGAAAACATGAACTGGATAAGGAGTGACTTATATGTTTACACCTTTAAATTCTCTTATGTCCCTCATATGAAGGGTATGTATACAATTTTCTGATTGGGACGTAGTAGATAAGACTTATTCGTGAGTTTAACCCACATTTGTTGATATTTCAGGTCCCAAGCTAGTTTCACCGCGAAGATAGAGTCATGGGTTTTGGTTGTGGCAGACATTTTCTTCCAATTCAAACTATGAACTCTTTTAAGACTTTAGTTATTGTTTATTTTTTTATTTAGAATTAAAACTCTTATTCTTTCTGGTTAAGGGGTCCTTGAATTACTGGACTTCCAAATTGTATTACCAGACATGCACTTTATTTATTTAACGTTTTATATTAATTAGGATGGACTTTCTATTCCGCTTTTAAAATTTATTTTCCTTCTATCTTTTGTACTCTATGCTTGTTGCTATCAACTGTAAATATCTTTCAGGTTCTGTGTATGAGACTGGCCACCTCATGTGCAAAATTTGTTGGGGAGTATTTCATTCTCAATAAACTCCAAAGCAGTGTTAAATTTCCACAGATCATTGAGTGATTTTTGGAAATTATATGATCTGATTCCCAT
The DNA here is from genome assembly GCA_026545225.1 of Cornus controversa. NCBI lineage: Eukaryota > Viridiplantae > Streptophyta > Magnoliopsida > Cornales > Cornaceae > Cornus > Cornus controversa. The sequence goes on along the minus strand of CM048848.1, from coordinate 10,373,535 downwards.
TCTATATTGAGGAAATTAAGGAGAAATTACGGCAGATTACAACTATAAAGGAGAGATAGAATCAATGAGGGAAGGGGTGAATTCCCAAGAAATCAAGAGAGTTAATTCATTTATCTGTGGTTGTTTCTCAAGTTTTTTTTTTTGGAGAGTTTTTTGAATCATTGTAAAGTTCCTGAGATATATATGAGAAATCCCCTCCTGATCCATGGATGTAAATCTGTTTTGTCTATTGTCCACTATTTTATTTTTGTTCATCTTCATTCATTGAGTGGGTGAATTAGTTTCTTGAACTAGAAAATTCTTCATATCTACATTTTGGCGCCGTCTGTGTGAATTCATTGACAAAAGCTATAAGAATGGTAGGATCAACTAGGGCAAATACTTATGGAGGGAATTCCACTAACTATAGAGGAACCGAGCCATAACCCACCGTTCAAGAGTTGATGCAGCAGATAACAGCCTTATGACAGGAGAATGTCGATCTTAGGACGACGATTAACCTTGCTACAAACCCTCCAGATGACAAACATGAGCAGTCCACCAATTGTACTACGGGAAGCCCCCGCTGGCAAAGGAACGAGATCAATCAAGAAACCTGGATGATATGTTTGATGCTAACCATCAAGAACAGGTCAAGGAAGATCAAAAAAATCTAAACGGTTAGTAGGAGGCTAACCCACTAAGACAAACTAGGATCGATCAGGAAGATCTGAATGACCCCTTTAACCTACACAGTTAGCGATAGGCCTAGATTGATTAAGAAAATATGAACGATCTGTTGAACGTGAAGCTAGACGATCAACAAACCTTGAGGGAACAAATATAAAAGGAGATCAGAGCAGCAATAAAGGATCTCAAAGCTGAAACCCCTGCGAATGTGGTCGTGTAGGTGACAAACGAGATCATGCAATTGCTTTTCACCATGAACATTATCAAGCCTGAGATACCAATAAAGTTCAAAATGCCAAGTTTCATGACCTTCAACGAAATAAGAAATCCCCTTAAGCATATTTACCACGTGCAATAGAAGATAGTGTTAAACACTAATGATGACGGATTGATGTGCCGAGTGTTTTCAACCACGTTAAGCAGACTAGCGTTATTGTGGTTCAAACAACGACCCCTCAGTTCAATCTCTAGGCTTTAGAAATTTGTGTGAACAATTCATAGCCAAATATTGGGGAAATTGAAGGTAAAAGAAGAGGATGTCGTCATTATTCACCATGAAATAGGCCAAAAACAAAATATTGAAGGCATTTTTCACAAGGTTTAACCTCGAAATGTCCATGATTGATAAATATGATCAGACCATGGCGGTAGAAGCATTCAAGTTGCCCATGATCGGTAATACAAGTACAAGATGCAAATCCAAGTAGTGTAATAGACTAGCCATAGGAGTATTCATCAGATGATTTCACCGTGTATTGCTGGGACTTGAAGTTGTAAATTGCTTATGTGGAACATGACTATATGCTTACACTTTTATAACATGCTAATGTGAGTCAATTTGGCGTGGTAATGTGTGAGCATGATGAAAATTGAATAAGTGTGTAAATCTTTGGTTTTGAACTTTCTTGTTGTGCATATAGCAAAATTCCTCCAAGAAGAGCACGTAGTGAGGATACAGATGCCCCATGGGAACCAATTGGTATAACACAGTTTATGCGCGACATAGCAAACACCATGAAGTGTATGGCAAGGGAGGCTAGAGAAGAAGTTCAGGCACTGCCTAGGGTTGCCTTGAGCCGACAAATGGTTACTATAAAAGAGGATACGAAATTTAAACTGCCTAATTTTGAGGGTAGATGTGATCTATTAGCGGCAAAAAGTTGGATTGACCAAACTCACAAGCTTATGGTTGCTCTTACAATCGATGAGGATCTGAAAGTTGGAGTGGCAATGCTTCACTTGCAAAGGGAAACGGATCCGTGCTTGCAATTCATTGAAAATACCCATAACACCGAGACTATGGATTAGGAGACCTTCAAGAGGTTGTTCTTCAATAAGTTCTTTCTGACTTTAGTGAAGGACCGGATGAGGTAGGAGTTCATGGATCTAGTCCAAGGGGACATGAATGTTATAGGGTATGAGACCAAGTTTACATCCTTAGCTTGCTTTGCCCTGGAGATGGTAATTAATGAAGAGTTGAAAGTGAAAAAATTTATGAAAGGGTTGAAGACCTCTATCAGAAAGAGGGTGCCCATTCTAGGTTTAAAAACCTATGATGAGGTTATTGACAGAGCGTTAATAGCTAAAAAGGATGATAGAGATACCCAAAGGATATGGGACTCTAAGAATCAGGCAAAAAGTGCTGGAGCATATTTGGGTAGTCAAGGAAGGAAGATGCATAGAGAGGGCAGGGCAGGTCAGGTTCTTAGGGGCAGCAGTAGGCTCGTCTGATGCCTTCATTGACTTTACCTACCGGATCTTCACGATCATCAGTAGTATGTTACCATTGCCAGTAATCTGGCCATTTTCGCAGTGAGTGCCCTTAGAGGCACATAGTGGCACTAGTGCCAGTAACATCAGCGGAGGATCGAGCGTGCTTTCATTGTAAGCAGCTCGGGCATGTTAGGTCAAACCAATAATATTGGGTTACATATATATCTACACATTGTAAATTATACTGTAAAACGAGAATGATTCACAACCCAAAAGGCCCCAACAAGTAGGGGTGCACATGATTCAGTTTTTTACGATTCTTGGGGGAACTGGAACAATCCCAACGATTCGGTTCGATTCGATTCGGTTCAACTACGGTTCTTTATGATTTTGGTTCCACCGGTTCTTTGTATACCCCTACCAACAAGAACAAATTAAATATATATAACTATATGAAATTAAATATATATTCAACTTTCATATTGTTATATATATTTAATTTATTTTTATTGGTAGGGGTGTACAAAGAACCGGTGGAACCAGAACCATAAAGAACTGTAGTTGAACCGAATCGAATTGAATTGAATCTAACTAAACCATTAGGAATGGTTCCAGTTCCCCCAAGAATCGTAAAGAATCGAACCGTGTGCACCCCTACTTGTTGGGGCCTTCTGGGTTGTGAATCATTCTCATTTTACAGTATAATTTATAATGTGTAGATATGTATGTTACCCAAACTGCCCATAGAGGTAGGGGTCATAGAGTGGTTCAGGATCTCAATAGAGGTTAGTACAGACGGCCATGGTTCAGTCTGGCTTCAGGGCACTACCACTGCCTCAACTAGCATAGTTAGTCAAGGTATCTCAGGCAACGAGAGGATGCACGCCTACTTCTAGTCAATAGTCGGGTTTACAGGGGGTTAGTTAGAAGGGTCAACAGACACAGAGCTGAGTTTTTACATTTGCTCAGGTAGAGGAGATACCAGGATCGTCAATGGTCAGAGGTATTTTCCTGGCTTCTAGCTCATGGGATAGAGTGTTGATAAATTATGGTGCATCACATTCATTCATATCTGTTACATTTTATTGTGCCTTAGGGTTGGAGGTGTCATCTCTAGAATCACCATTGTCCATTAAACGCCTGTTGGGGGTATGGTTACCCTAAGTAGAGTATATTGGTCTTACGAGATCGAGGTTGCAGAACGTCGGCTAGTGTTCGACTTTGTGTTGCTAGATATGACCATTCTCGTTATCATTTTAGGTATGGACTAGTTATCTACATTTAGAGCCACGATCGATTGTCTCCGTAGAAGAGTGACAGTGTGCACACCCAAGGGTGACTGCTTTTATTTCATGTGAGAATGGAATGATTTCTACATTCTATCATTGTTTAGTTTCGATGTTTGGGATAAGGTTGGATATCTCCTAGCTAGCTTATTAGCCAAGGATGACGAGGTTGTGATGAGTGGGAGATTTCCACCTGTGGTTTGCGAGTTTTTAGATGTGTTTCTGGGGCACTTGACAGAGTTGCCTCCAATGAGGGATGTAGTTTTTGGCATTGATCTAACTCCTGGTACCGTGCCTATTTCTATGGCACCATACCATATGACACCAATAGAATTAAAGGAGTTGAAAGATTAGTTGCAAAAGTTATTGGATAAGAGATTTGTACGACTTAGTATATCACTTTAGGGTGCTCTGGTCCTATTTGCTAAAAGGAAGGACGGATCTTTGTAGTTATGCATAGACTATCGAAAGTTGAACCAAGCAACGATTAAGAGCAAGTATCTTTTGCCAAAGATAGATGACTTGTTTGATCAACTAAAGGGTTTAACTTATTTTTCAAAGATCGACTTGAAGTCAGGATATTACCAGTTGAGGGTAAGGGAAGAGGACATTCCGAAGACTGCTTTTTGGACTAGGTATGGCCACTATGAGTTTTTACTGATGCCATTTAGCTTGATGAACGCACCTACAACGTTTATGGACTTGATGAACTGGATATCCAGTGTATTCTTTTTCTATTGAGAAGCATAAGATCCACTTGAGGACGATGTTGCAAACTTTGAGGGAGTACTATTTGTATGCCAAATACAAAAAATGTGAATTTTGGCTAACGAAAGTGAAGTTCCTAAGACACGTGGTGTCGGAAGGAGGAGTATCAGTAGACTTTTCTCAGATTGAAGCGATGATGAATTAGGAAAGGCCTAAGAACATATTTGAGATACGTAACTTCTTGGGATTGGTGGGATATTACCGGCGCTACGTGAAAGACTTTTCAAAGTTAGCGGCGCCAATGACCAAGCTTACTCGTAAAGGAGTTAAGTTTGTTTGGAATGATGTTTGCGAGCATTCCTTTATAGAATTAAATATTAGATTTACTAGTGCTCCTATATTGATTATTCCCGAACGTGGTTTGGGTTATGTCATCTACTGTAACGCTTCACGGTATGATTTGGGGTGTGTGTTAATACAAACTGAGAGGGTTATTGTACATGGTTCTCGACAGTTGAAGATCCACAAGCAAAATTACCCGACTTATGACTTAGAGTTGGCGGCGATAATTTTTGCCTTGAAAATGTGGAGGCATTATCTCAACGGGAAAAAGTTTGAGCTTTTTTCCAATCACAAGAGCTTGAAGTACCTTTTTACACAAAAGAACTTGAACATAAGACAAAGGAGGTGGGTTTAGTAGATGGAAGACTACAACTTTGATCTTCAGTATCACCCGAGGAAGGCAAACATGGTTGTCGATGCCTTAAGCAAAAAAGCACATGGTACTTTGGTTAGTATTGCTATCCGAGAGTGAAAGATGATGGAAGACATCTCAAAAATGGGATTGTACTTTAGTGAGGGTGGTGAACCAGTGACTTTTTTCACACTCGTAGCACAACCAACTCTAATGAGTAGAGTGGTTGAGAAGCAGAGGCATGATAGTGAGTTAGAAAGTATTCGCATTCGAATTTCGGGTGACGAAGTGGTGGAAGATTAGGTTATCCATTCGGATGGAGGTTGGAGGTTTAGAGGGAAAATGGTTGTTCTATTAGCTTGTACAAATAAGGTTCTGAGGGAATTTCATAGCTCTAGACTTGCAGTGCATCCCGGTGATACCAAAATGTACCACAACCTTCATAGACAATATGTTTCAATTGTATATTGTATGATGTATGAATGCTTTTAGATGGAAATAAAGGCATTAGAATGGCCATTAGGGGGGAGGGGGGACACGTGCCCAAAGTGCCCATTTGGATTTATAAGAAGGATATACGAATTTTTGCCATTTTTAGTGGGTTTTAATCTTGTTTCAAGCTTGATTATGAATGAGTATAGTGATGGAATGCATTTGAACTTGAAAAATGCAGGTTATAGGCTTCCCAGCACTTTTGGTTACTAGGCTCTATAGCTGCCGACCAAAAGTGTGGAGATACAGAACATTGAAAATCTTAGGACCTATTTCAAACGGCTGAAAGGGGGCTTCAGCAGGCTAAAAACATCCTTTCGGCCGACAGTAACCATTCTCCAACCGATCGATAGAATTGGGTCCTTGAAGTTTAACTGAGCTCTGGTTTCAGCCAACCGAAGGGTAGTATCAGCTGACCGAAACTGCCCTAGAATGCAAATTTCATGATTTCTGGGGTAGAAATGAGTATATATGGGTATATAAACAACAGTGGGGCCCATTAAGTGGGATGATGATGAGTATACACACCTATAAGAGTGTGTATCGAGTTAAGCTTCCGCAGTAATTGAGAGGTTAGGGGGATTATTAGGGTTTAATGGATAGGTTCACCTTTGATCTTCGGGAGTCAAAAATCAGGGCATGACTGGACGAATTATAGCCCTTAGTAGGTTCATATCCAGGTTATCCGAAAGCTGCAAATCTTTCTTTGATGCCATCAAAGCAAAAGATGAAAATATATAGGGAGAAGAACAATAAGAGGCCTTGAAAATTTTAAAATAATACATAAAAAGGTTGCCAGTCCTATCAATTCCTATAATTAGAGAAAAAAGGTTGTTTTACTTAGAAGGAAAAAGCCAGTTTCTAGTGTTCTATTCTAGCTGAATGATAACAGAGGCAGAACAACGATACTCCATAGCCAAGAAGATCATCTTTGCCTTAATCCAAGCCAAGAATAAGTTAAGGCATTACTTTGAGGCACACCCCATAGTAGTACCAACCATCTTTCTAATCAGGACTATCCATAGCAAGCCAGACATGTCCGGGACACTATCGAAGTGGGCACTTGAACTCAGTTCTTTTAGCATCAATGACGATCCCAGGACAACTATCAAGGGACAAGTAGTTGCATATTTTCTACTCGAAGGTGACTGAGAAGATGAAGAAGAAATTAGAAACAAGCCACAATTGTGTATGCATGTCAATGGGTCAGCAATTCAATTGGGAGCAGGGATTGGAATAAACCTAAGGACTCCAGAAGGAATGAGCCTTCAAAATTCTCTTTGGGTGGAATTCTTAGAATCTAACAAAAAATCAAAATACGAAACCCTAATCATAAGACTTAAATTGGTAAAGGAATTATGGGTGAAAATTTTACAAGCTTTTAGTGACTTGCAATTGGTGGTGAAACAGTTTAATAGAGAGTATTCATCTAGGGACGAATAGATGAACGCATATCAGAAGGCGATAATGGAAGAGCCATAGATCTTCCCTCAATTCTGAATTGACCAAATCCCAAATGAGCAAAACACATAAGATGACTATCTAGTTTGTCTGGCTTCTAATGATGGCAATGACTTAGCCAGACTTATTCCTATAGAGGTCCTAGTAAAGCCAAGCCAAGCATATAAGGAGAACTCAAATACTTCATATTATGACAAAGTCAAGCTAGATGGATCCCATCAGGCATTCTCTGATCGAAAGGATTCTACCTGAAAAGAAAGAGAAAGCCAGAAAAATTCAATTGACTACCCCCAAGTACACAATCATTAGTGATAGACTCTATCAAAGATCATACTATGGACCATACCTACGATGCCTCATGATAAATGAGTCAAAAAAATTCTAACAAAAATTCATGAAGGCGAATATGGAAACCATTCGAGAGGCAAATCACTCGCTCACAAAATCATCTTACAGGGTTTTTTCTAGCCTTATATGATGAAAGACACGAAAGAGTATGTCAGAAAATACCAAATGACAAAGGCACGCCAACATCCTTCATCAACCTCCAAAAGATCTGAACGTCATGGCAAGCCAGGGTCTTTCGCTCGGTGGGCAATGGATTCGGTCAGACCCCTATCAAAGGTAGTTAGAAGTCAAAGATTTGTGTTACTAGTCACAGACTACTTCAATAAGTGGGTGGAAGTAGAAGCATATGCTACTAGGAATGCACATTGTACGGTTCCTTACGATTCTTAGTGGAACTAAAACCGGAACTGTTTCCAACAGTTCTTTAATTTTGGAACTGGAACAAGAATCGTTGAGTTCGGTTCGATTCCAATTTTTTGCAGTTCTGGTTCCAGTTTCCCAACGGTTCCTTTTCAAAATTTTTTATTTTTATTTTTTTAAAAACATTGGCAAGATACACACTCATACTTATGCATCCCTAGTTATAATAATAGATTAGAAGCTATTACTATTTATTTATATATCTTATATTATATAAATATATAGAACTTAGAAGCTAAATGTATTTATCTATATATTATATATTTTATACTTTATATACAAATAGAACACTAGAATTTAAAAGGTATTAGTATTTATTTATATATTATATATTTTATACTCTATATATATATATATATATATATAAAACTAGAACTTAGAACCTATTATTATTCATTTATATATTATATATTATTTTTCTTCTAACGGTTCCGGTTCTATTTCTGGTTCTTTTACATGGAACCATAACCGCAGTAAACAGTTCCTAAAATTTGGAACCAGAACTAGAACCATAGTGAATGGTTCGGTTCGGTTCAGTTACGGTTCTTTATGGTTCCAGTTCTAGTTCCACTGGTTCTTTGTGCACCCCTATATGTTACAATAATCCACATATATGTCAAGAAATTCATCTGGAACAACATCATATTTGAATTCAACATTCTAGATTCAATCGTCATGGATAATGGGAAAAAACTAACCAACAATACCAATCAACCAGCAAAAATCCTCACGCTCCTACCCACAAGGCAACGGATAAGCAGAAATAACTAACAAAACCATATTTAGCTGCATAAAGAAGAAGCTAGAAAAAAGGAAAGGAAGGTGGCTGCAGGAGCTGCCGAAAGTCCTCTGGGCATATCAATTGACTCCTAAACGACCAACCGAAGAAATCTCGTTCTGTTTGAATTATAGAACAGAAGTAGTCATCCCTATGGAACTAAGTGTGCCTAACCTCAGGTCCAAAGTCCTTGGAAACTAAGATAACGATCGGCTACTAGAACACAATCTCGATCAGTTGGACGAATGAAGGGAAATGGCTCTGATCAGATTAGCAACTTACCAGCAAAAGCATCAACAGTTACAACAAAGAAAGTGAAACATAAAAACTTCAATGTTGGAGATTGGGTTCTAAAGAGAGTTATTGAAAACATAAAAGAATTGAATGCAAGGAAATTGACATCAAATTAGGAATGGTCATATGAAGTTACAGAAGTGATCGAAAAAAGGAGTATATAGACTCCGTAGAGTTTAGGATGGAGCCATTGTCGGGTTACCTTGGAACGCCACACTTTTTATTACGTATTATGTGTAGCCTCACTTTTTATCTTTCATGTGTTACAAGAATAATTAAATAAAATACTGATATTTAGATGAAGTGTTCTCAAAAAATCACAAGATAACAACTGCAAGTAGAGCCCTGTAGTCAAATCATAACTCAAATCCTAAATAAGGAGACAGGCGTTAAACGACACAAATGCAAACATTGGACAATATCACAATCTTACCCAATAGTTGGAAGATATCCAAAAATGACTAAGGCGTGGTTAGCCGAACATCAAATCCCTCAAAAATGACTAAGGCATTGTTAGTCGAATGTTAAAGCCCTCAAAAATGGCTAAGGCATGGAAAATCGAACGTCAGATCACTCAAAAATGAAAAAGGTAGGCTAACATCAAATCCCTAAAAAATGACTAAGGCATGGTTAGTCGAACGTTAGATCTCTCAAAAAGTGACTAAGGCATGGTTAGCCGAACATCAAATCCCTCAAAAATGACTAAGGCATGGTTAGCCAAACTTTAGATCTTTAATGTTTTGACTGAGGAATTATTAACAAAAGCATAGCCAACCGAATAGCAAAGCTGCTAAAATGAAAGCAAACAAGATAAAATTCAAGCAAATCACAAAGGAATAAACAGTTAGAAGAGAGATTCTTTCATTCACCAAAGATTGGCAATACACAAAAAGTTTCAGTTTGCATCAAAAGCAAGAATCCCATTAAAGAGAAAACAAGTCCAATCTAGGAACTAGTCTGGGAAGCTACCTTACCCTTTCTCAAGATCGATAACTGAGTTTAACCAGGAACTCCAAAATGAGATTCAGCAAGCACATTCATACCCTCGGCATACGCAGCAAGGCAAATATCTTTGGCAACACTTGTAGGATCATTATAAGTAACATCACTGGGAGCCATCTCAGCAAGCACTTCATTAAGAAGCTCCATAATGATCTCCTCGTCAGCAATAATTGGGGCATCTTTATAGTCAGGATCAGTCATGTTCATTTCCTGATCGTACTTGTGACATATATTTTTATAATTGGCAATTTTAGGTGTCAAAATTAAGTATGATTGAGTTGTAATATTTTATTTATATTCTCATAATTGATTATAAATTTGAAGAGTCATAGTGAGCTTAGTGTTCTACACCAAATATATAGATGATCTTTTAAGGCATGAAACTTGACACTTCAGAAAAAAGTATCAATGCATTGAACAAGGTTTTGATCATTTAAAATTTCTAAGTTGTTTTAATTTCATGTGGACATGATTGATCAAGTATGAGAGTCACATGGTCCAAGTAAAATGGTGAGAACACATATATTTCAAAATGGGAGGTTTCAACCTTAAAAATTAGGATTTTCGGGTAGCTTTTCAAAATATTCAATGTTGGACCAGTCGAAGCTAACCTTGGACTGGTCCCTGAAGTCTTGGGATATTAAATCCATGATTTCACAAAGTTCACCACTGAATTTTTTTGATGATTTTAGATCAACTTGTTCTGGGTGTGTTTAAGTATGTCTGTTGGTGTGTGTTCTGGTGGAAGGAGCTAGACAAGAGAGAGTGTAGAGAGAGAGTGATTGGTGAAGATATGGGGCGGTGGAGGTGATGCAGAGGGGCCGTGATGGAGAGAGAGAGAGAAAAAAAGAGATTTAGTGTTTTTTATTTAATATTATATTATATTAAAATTGGAGGTACTTTAGTAATTAACCATAATAAGCTGAGGTCATTCAAGTAAAAATGCACGAAATGTTACCTCAGTTAGTGGAACAGTAGTATGACAAGAAGTAAATTTGTAAAAACTTTAATACGAGAGTAATTATAGTAAACTTTAGGAGAAATTTTAATACGAGAGTAATTATAGTAAACTTTAGGAGAAAATTTAATACGAGAGTAATTAGAGTAAACTTTATGAGAGGTCAGAGCAATTTATTCAAATTTAATTTAAAAACCTTAAATCAATAAAAATTACAAATAATATATTTAAATACATAATAAAACTTGTAATATGTAATTACGTAAATTGAAAAATATCTAATTAAATATTATGCATTTTAAAAAAAAAGTTGTTAAATTGAAATTTTATTAAATTAAAAAATTACAAAATTAATCAAATATAATTGTGCAAAACTAACATTTAAAATTTACTCATAATTTCAAAATTTACAAAATCATTTTCTATGTCAATATAAATTTAACTAAATTTAAAATTTTATTTTTTAAAATCTAGACAATTAATTTAAATTTTCATTTTAACCACATTTGGATTAAATTTATAAATTTATAACTCACACATATGTATATGATTTTTATAATACAAAAGTGGATTATAATTAAACCTAAATTTGCATAATACAAAAGAGATATATATATATATATATATATATATATATATATATTTGTATTTCTATGTATAATGCATATGTATCTAACAGTAATAAAGTACACGAAAAAAATCTGACATTGGTGGTGGAGTGGGGTGAGGGTAGTTAAGTCATTTTGCTTATAAGATTTTTTATGAATAGAATAAAAATATAATTAAAGGGTATATGTGATATTTCACTCAAAAAGTTAACTGTTTTAGGAGACAAATATTGTAGGGGGTGTTTCTGCAAGATTTTTGACAAGTTGTATTTAGATGAAATAAGAGCAAATCTCACGAGTGTCAGTGAAGTTTACCTTAATTTTTTTATAATTTTCCTTTGTTACCATCATTTGCTTCAATTGTAACGAAAAATTCAACTTTAATCTTTGCATATTGATTAATCTTCATATATTAACTTATATTTACATATGACTATTTATGTGTTTTTGTGTGTGATTGAATTATTAAATTTTAATTTCGCTAATTGTTCCTATTTTAGAAGGAAATAAGATTAAAGTCCCATATGTATCGAACGTAATATCATTGTTTATTAACTCTTCTCCTTTTACTTATATATTTGTTTATTTATTATTGATTATATTTGCATCAATAATATTTTTTATAAAAAATACAAGCATGTTTAGATAAAAATATATACATAATATTTTGATGAAATCTAATATGAGTAAACTTCAATTTATTGGCATATATTAACATTCAATCACGTGAACAGTGTGCGCTTTGACTAAGTGTGTGTATATATTATATATGTCTAAGCACTTCTATGTTCATGTACATATTGTTTTAGGCCTGTTTAGAGGAGCTTCTTGATTCTAATAATTATTTTCAGTAGACAAGTTTTACGAAATAAAAGAATGTAAAATTACCAATAAATTTTGTTACTTAAAATAATTATGTCTTTTTTCCAAAAGTATATGAACGGATTTTTAGAACTTCAACTTTCATTAGAAATCTATTTTTCTTATTGTACCGAACACTAACATTTTTAAAATTTAAATATTTTCATGTTTATTTGGAAATCATGATAGGATTTATAGATCATGGATCATAGCTTAGCTCAAGCCCGGATCTTAATTAGGCAGCCTAGGCAGGTGGACCAAATTTGCCACTTCTAGCACACTCTTCATGATATGCAGGTTGGGCTAGTTTGACATCGTTTTCAACTTGTTTTTGTTTTCTATTTTAATTTCTATAAAAAATCAAAATCAAAATGCTAGCTTTTGGTGTCAGATTCAATTTCATGACCTTAATCTTAATATTTTTGAAGAACTATGACCTGCTCGGGGCGGGGGGGTTATGAGGTTGGTACTTATATCAGTTGTTAGAGATTGAAGATCGAAAACATTAAATCAAGAATTTTCCAAGTGAATCTTTCAACACTAAAAACTGTAAAACAAAATACAAAACTAGATAAAATTTCTTCAAACAATCAACTTTCACTCTGAAAAGATAGTTTAGTGCACGAGACTCCTACCATTGTAAGATTTGTAAAGGGTAAATCTACGCAGTCTTAGCAAAACAGTAAAAAGTTTCAACTAAATCCGATAGCTAAATTGATGTAAATTTAGCAATAAAATATAAGTCCAAAACTTGGTCAATTATAAAACTGGATACTCTCTCTCTCTCTCTACTTTTGATCTCTTGCATTTCACTTAATTTTTTTGGATAAATTACATTGATCTCCTCTATAAATAAGTTAAATAACAAAGATCTCTCCTACGTTTTTAAAAATAACATTGCACTTCCCTGTCAGTGTAGTTTTTGTAACACTGATATCCCTTATCAGCTTTACAAGTACGAATTTTGTTGATGCCATGGTAACTAGCACTTGAAAATCTAGAAATACCCTTAAGACATTTGAAATGACTAAAAATACTCATTTGATATAATTTTTGTGGACAATTTTACCCTTTCCTCATTCTATACCATTCACCAAAGCAACAATGAAAAGAAGAGAGAAATATAAGAACCCAAAAAAAATCTAGAGAGAGAGGAATACAAAATTTCTAGCCTATACATATTATTGTAGGTAAAAAAAAATTACTTAGCTAATTGCTGCTAATTATTTCAATGCAGGCACCCAAAATAAAGAACACAATATCTTTAAAGAGAGAGATTTCAAGAGGTGAATTCGAGGAGCCATTTAATTCACATGTCCTTGGATATTTATACAAGTAGGAATCCCAGTCCTTCTAGGACTGTAATTCCTTAATTACAGCTATCTTTACTCTAAAGAATTCGAATTCCTTTATGAGTTTGGACTTGTATTTGGATTGGGCTTTTTTAGCCTTTAAGTGAGGGTAATTGGGCCCTTTTATGGGATGACTAAGCCCTCTAACTTCATTGACCCAGTCCTTTGGGATTTCTCCTGAAACTTGGGCTAAAGCCGACTTAGGCTTGGTCCATTCATGTATCAGTTTGGCCCACTAGACTAGGCAAGAATTTTTCCCCCACATTGCCCCCAATTTCGTTCAATTATGAATTTTGTCATAGTAGAGGGAATTCATATAGGTTTTGTGATGATTTGGGTGCTTGTATCGAGATTCTTCATTTAATGCTGAGGTACTTGGCGATGGCGCTGAGCACGTAAGTAACTATTTCACGTTACCTTTCGTATTTTGTCTTGATACTTGTCACTTTTAGTCATAAATACTTTACAACTGATTACCTTCTCTTCCAGATTCACTCTTCTTTGATCTTCTTGGTATCGATCTGTCTTCTCAAGTTAGTTTTCATCTTTTCACTTGCATATTTCCCTTTTTTATGATATCTTCTAGTGATAGTGATCGTACTTTTTTTGACAACCAAGAAGTCACCATGTCTAGTTTTTCCCTTACAGTTGCAGAAACTGCTCAACCTGCTACTATGGCTAAGGAACCAGTTGCATCTGATCAAGGTGTGGTTGTCACTCCGATGACTAGGCAGCGGGTTGATCTTGACAAATTTAGAAAGGAATGTCGCATTCCTAATGAAGTCATAATCAAGGGTTATCCCTTGGATTTTGAGTACAGTGTTGGTGAGGGAGTCAAAGAGGGCGAGTTTCTCTTCTCAGCTTCCCACTTGAAGAGTTTCAGATTTTCTTTTCATCCTTTCTTCAGTTTTGTTCTTTTCAAACTAAAGTTTGTGCCACTTTAGCTAAACCATAATTTTTTTTGTATCATTTCTTGGATACTTTCCTTAAATCGTGTCCACAAGCTTAACCTTCAGTTGAATGATCTTATATTCTACTACTCCTTTCATCGGGTTAGATCAGAAGATAATTGCGACCTTATGTTCCCTAATAAGGACAGAGAATTTTGTTATGATACTCTAAGTTCTGACAAGTTGTGGAAGGAAAAACTTTTCCTAGTGAAGGGGGTTTGGAATGTTAGAGCGGCCCAGAAATTTCCCATCCCCACCACTTTTGGTGATGTTGTGATTCTCTCATTCTCTCTTTCTGGCAAGTCTTAAGACATTTCTCTTTTTTTTTTTAAGAGCTTTGTATTTTCTATAACTTTGTTGTGTTCTTCTTCGTTTTATAGACGAACAGATTGAGTTTTTGAGGGAGAAAGTTTGGAGTCTCCGTCCTTCCATGAAGAAGTATCTATCACGTCGGCAACTCCAAGCTACTGCTTGTCGAGCTTCTGTTGAGTCTTCTTCTCTGTACCTAATTTATGATTCTAAGAGGGAGATGCCAGATTCTAAGACGAGGAGGGGATCCTCTAGTTCTAGCCTTTCTAAGGCCAAAAACATTAAGGGGTGTTCTAAGGCCCATCACGATAAAAGCAAATCTGCTGCCCTTCTTTCGCTCCGAAGAGGGCTTCTTCTGGTACTGCTTTGGCGCTCGAGCGCCAGAAGCTAATGGCGGACGTCGTGAAGGGCCAGAGCTCTTTCTCTTTTACTCTTGCTTTACTTGGTTCTGCTGGTGGTGCAGTTACTGAGCCGCTCATTGGCTTATCTGAACAATAAAGTCCAGATTTGAAGAAGTGTGATGGTTCTTCCTTGACGATAAGCGATTGTGCTGGCTTTGATCGTGAGGTGATGGGGGCTCTTGTTCTTAGGATCTGGCTTCCCAAAAATGAGCTCCACCAACAAGGAGCTAACAGGGATGAGCTCCTTGCCAATGCACCTCTTCATACCATAGAGGTTTGTTCTACCCAATTTTTT
This sequence comes from Cornus controversa, assembly GCA_026545225.1. Taxonomy (NCBI): domain Eukaryota; kingdom Viridiplantae; phylum Streptophyta; class Magnoliopsida; order Cornales; family Cornaceae; genus Cornus; species Cornus controversa. The sequence goes on along the minus strand of CM048848.1, from coordinate 10,357,936 downwards.
ATGCATTCCTTATTCTATTTTTGAGCTTTCCTTCTAACTTAGTTTTATTTTTTTTATTATTCCATAAAGCGCATATATGACAATCTTTCTCTTTAAGGCTTTGGAGGTCGAACATCTAAATAGGCGTAAAGCCAAAACCTTGAGGGAAAAGTGAAGTCTTTAACCAAGTCTTTGGTTGAAAAGCAGAAGGCTATTGGTTATTTTGAGTAGAGGGCTACTAAATTGGAAGAAATGCCACGGGTTTGCAAAGCTAGGGGACTCAAAATGCACCAGCACTTCTTGAAGATTCGAGCTCTAAAGCATGCTGATCGCTTTCTCTATGGCTTTGAGCAATGAGAGAAAGCCAAAGCTGAACTGGATTATGTTCATCCTGATGAGTTTGATGTTGATCAGGCCATTGACTCGTTCGGTGAATACAAAATTCCTGCACATGGTGATGCCAGACGTAAGTTCATAGATTTCCTCAAGAGTTAATTCATGCTCAACTCCTCCCCCTTATTCTTTGGTGGTTCCTCCTTCCGCTCCCGCTCCTACTGACCAAGCCACACTAGAAGTACCTACTCCTGTTAGGAAGGGTATTCCAATTGTTAGTTCTTTTGACCTAGACTTCAGCAAGGAAGATTGGGCAATTCCAATTCCCCAAGGTTGACTCGTGCAGTCCCTTCCCCCCTTTTTTTTTTTTGCTTTCTTTTTGTAATGCTTAGGTGGAGCTCTTTTTTTTTATTTCCTTGAGGGATAAGTTGTACCTTCATTCTTGTAATGACAATTTTGATAAATATAAATGTTATGATGCTAGAAGTTCTCCAAATTCATTTCTGGATTCAGACTAATACTTTTGCTTTTGATAGCTTTTTTGTACTGATGGCTGCTTTAGCAGGTTGGGCTTCAGCCCTTTTCCACAACTGGAAACTTCCTTCTGGTTTTAGCAATGCTGACGAACAACGTTCGACGCTTGACGTCTTTATCCTCTCTCTTTTTTCACAAGTGGATTTAAGCAAGGGACTAATCCAACTGATCAGCTTGTGATGACGGCTGCATTTGGGCTTATAGCTTTTTTTATTTGATAGGCGGCTGGTCGTTCAGACTTTAGCTTGATTTGGGCCTATAGTTTCTTTTTAATAATTGATTGGTCTTTCAAACCTTATCTTTAGTAAGCGATCGGTCGTTTAAGACCTTAGCTTTGATAAACGATTGGTAATTTGAAACCTTAGTTTAATTTAGGCCTATGACCTCTTTTTATTAAGTGATCGATCTTTTAGACCTTAACTTCATTAAGCGATCAGTCGTTTAAGACTTTAACTTAATTTTGACCTATGACATCTTTTTAATAAGTGATCAATTTTTCAGACCTTAGCTTTAGTAAGCGATCGGTTGTTTAAGACCTTAACTTCAATAAGCGGTTAGTCATTTAAGACATTAGCTTGATTTGGGCCTATGGCTTCTTTTTATTAAGTGATCGGTCTTTTAGACCTTAGCTTCAATAACCAATCGGTCGTTTAAGACCTTAACTTGATTTGGGCCTATGACCTCTTTTTAATAAGCAATCAGTCTTTCAGACCTTAGCTTCAGTAAGTGATCGGTTGTTTAAAACCTTAGATTGATTTGGGCCTATGGCATTTTTTTAATAAGTGATCGGTCTTTCAGACCATAGATTCATTAAAAGATCGATCATTTAAGACCTTAGCTTTAGTAAGTAATCGATCGTTTAAGACCTTAGCTTTGATAAGCGATCGGTCATTTAAGACCTTAGCTTCAATAAGTGATTAGTCGTTTAAGACTTTAGCTTGATTTGGGCTTATGGCCTCTTTTTATTAAATGATCGGTCATTCAGACCTTAGCTTCAATAAGCGATCGGTCATTTAAGACCTTAGCTTGAGTTGGTCATATGGATTATTTTTATTAAGCGATTAGTTTTTTAGACCTTAGCTTCAATAAGCGATCAATTATTTAGGACCTTAACTTGATTTGGGCCTATGTCATCTTTTTATTAAGTAATCGGTCTTTCAGTCCTTAGCTTTAGTAAGCGATCAATCTTTTAGACCTTAACTTTAGTAAGTGGTCGATTGTTTAAGCCTTAGTTTCGATAAACGATCAGTCATTTTAGACCTTAGGTTGATTTGGCCTTATGGCCACTTGTTATTAAGTGATCGGTCATTCAAACCTTAACTTCAATAAGTAATTGGTTGTTTAAGACCTTAGCTTTAGTAAGCTATCGGTTGTTTAAGACCTTAGCTTGATTTGGGCTTATGACCTCTTTTTAATAAGCGATCGATCTTTCAAACCTTAGCTTCAGTAAGCGATTTAAGACCTTAGCTTCAATAAGTGATCAGTTGTTTAAGATATTAGCCTAATTTGGGACTTTTTTACTTTTAGGAAAGTTGGCCCTTATTGTTGGTGCAAAAGAAGACGTGAGCATGTTACGGCGCATCTTTTTCTTGCGTTGTACCATGTCCATTTCATGCCCCCAAGGTCACTTGTCTCATTCTACGTGAACTAAAAGACGAGAATTTTTATTCGATGTGGGATTAGGCCCGAATATTTTTCTTTAATGAATACTAAAACAGGACTCTTATTGAGTTTGAGGCCAATCGTAAGGAATGTGTATTCTTTTCCTTGGGAATGGTAAGGTTGTATTGCCTAAGTTTAAACTCCAAATTTTTATATAACAAGTTTCAAATATATAATTTTTCCAAGGAAATTTGGAGATTAAATTTACAGAATGAATATGCCATGGTGGCCTAATGGCTAAATACCTTTAAAATAAAGGCAAAAAGAGGGCAAGGCATTGCCGCTATGTATTTACTCTTACATAGCGACCATGCCTTGCTACTGCTACAAGATTTCTACTATGTTCCTTATTTAGCCCAAAGTTCAAAATCACTTATCCAATGTCAATGTGGGATCAAGTCCTTTCTCTTTTTGACAATGAAGTACTTTTAAAGGATGCACTTTTTATTGTAAAGTTCTTCTATTCTTTTGAAAGTTAGAAGACGTAATGCCCAAAAGGAATAATAAAACAAAAACATTTCTTACATGTTAGATTTTAAGCATAGTACCTTTTTAAATGGGTTGCATTCCAAGGCTTACGAATTGCTTCTGCATTGTTGACTCTGCTAAGTCTATATGCGCCCTTTTCGATCACTTCAGTGACTTCGTACGAGCCTTCCCATTTTGCTGCTAACTTCCCAACATTTCGATCCTTTGTATTATCTGTAACTATTCGTAGCACCCAGTCTCTGAGGCTGAACGCTCAATGTTTTACCATCTTGTAATAACTACTCTTGATCATCTTCTGGTAGGAGGCGAGCCTTATCTGTGCTGCCTCCCTCTTTTACTCCAAGAGATCCAGATTTTGTTCAAGCAGTTAACCGTTCTACTCCCTCTCTAGTATTTCCATTTTGATTATAGGAGTCGACAACTAGGTTGGCATTACTACTTCAGATCCATAGGCTAGGCAGAACAGACTCTCTCCGGTCGGTGCCTAGGTGGCGTTTAATAGGCCCAAAACACCTTGGGCAACTCTTTCAATCATTTTCCCTTTCGGTCCTCCACCTTTTTTTGAACACATTCAAATATTGTATGATTGGTTATTTCTGTTTGGCCATTCCCTTATAGGTAGGATTTAGAGCAGAACTTTTGATTGATCTTGTATTTTCTAAAGAACTTTTCTATTGGATGGTTATCGAAGTTTGTGGCATTGTCCATGATAATGGATTCTGGTAAACCAAACCGGCAGATGATGTTGCTCCAGATAAACCTTTTTAGCTTCGACCCATTTTATGAAGTAATATGTGCCCAATAAGACATACTTTTTGCTATTGGCGGCCTTCGAGAATGGTCCCACTAAGTCCATCCCCCATTTTGCGAATGGCCAAGGACTGACCATGGCTATCAAATCTTCCAAGGGCTAATGGGGCACACTGGTGTGCCTTTGGCATTTATCATACTTTCTGGTGTGCTCATCAACCTCCTTAACCATGTATAGCCAAAAGTATCCTTAGGTAATAGCTTTATGGGCAAGTGATCCTCCTCCTGAATAATTTCCACACACGCCTTCGTGGATTCTGGAAAGCACCTCTTTCGCTTCTGCAGGGGCCACACACTTCAGATATAGTCCTGAGAACGATCTCTTGTAGATGTTCCTGCTGATTATAGAGTATCGAGAGGAGTTCATTATAACTTTTCTTGCCTCCTCTTTTGAATCCGGTAATTCTCTGCTAACAAGATAAACTTTGATAGGATCCATCCAGCTAGGTTGGTTCTGTATGACCAGCACCCTTTTCTGGACATCGATGCTAGGTTTATGTAAAGAATCGATCGAAGCTATTATGATCATATTTGGCTGAGCTGCCGAACTCGAGTATGCTGGCCTATTGGCTTTCAAGTTTAAGTCTTTTGAGATTTGACAAATTTTGAGTTGGTCAAATTCCTTAAGCTGCCTTTCTACCAGGTCATTACTTGCAAATTTTTTATTTGGAGTGTTTATGCCAGTCTTAGTCCTACTAACAGGACCTTGTACTAGGCTTTGTTGTTGACACAGGAAATTCTAGATAGATTGCTTGTTGTAAAGCCATTTCATCAGGGTCTGGATTTCCACACCAACGCTCGATCCCGCTTGTGATGATGATCCGTCGACAAAGAGTTTCCATTCGGGCTGAATTGAACCCTCTGTATCTTCATCGCTTTCTGGTTCATACTCTAGCAGGAAATCTACAACTGTTTGTCCCTTTATGGCGGTCCGAGACTCATAGGTTATGTCGTAGACACCCAACTCTATTGCCCATTTGGTGACTCTTCCGGATTGAATAGATTTATGAAGAATCGCTCTGATCAGGAACTTGGCTAGGACAATGATTGGGTGAGCCTTGAAGTAGTGCCTAAGCTTCATCTTTACTTGGACCAGGGCCAGTATGATCTTTTCCATCTTCAAGTATCTCTACTCTGCCTCACCCATGGTCGCTCGAGTAGAACACTGGGTACTGCCTTCTGTCAAGCTTTTTGATAAGAACTGCACTGGTGGCTATTCGAGATATTGTAAGGTATAAATATAAATTTTCTGCAATTTTAGGCGCTAAGAGAGTTGGTAGTTGAATCAAGTACTGGTTAAGCTTTGCTAGGGCTTCATTTTGTTCAGCCCCCCATACCTCTTTCCCTTTGCTTTGATGGCATCGAAAAAGGATTTGCATTTGTTGGATAGCCAAGAGATGAATCTACTAAGGGCGGCGACGTGCCCAATTAAGATTTAAACATCCCTATGGGTTTTTGGTTCTTCATTCTGAAGAAGGGCCTTCACCTGAACCGGACTTGCCTCTATCCCTGTTCAAAGAGACCCCGAAGGAACATTTTGACAGGTTCAGCCTTATGTTATGATTTTGTAGGGTGTCAAATACCTCCTACAGATGTTTCAAGTGGTCCTCCTTCTTGAGACTTTTTACCACCATGTCATCTATGTATGCTACAACCGTTCGGCCCATCAATTTTTTGAAAATTTTGTTGATCAGTCGCTGGTAATTTTCCTCATCATTCTTCAGCCCGAACGACATTACTTTATAACAATATATTCCCCTTCAGTGATGAACGATGTTTTCTCCTGATCTTCTGGTTCATCGGAATCTGATTATAACCAAAGTATGCATCAAGGAATGTCAACCGTTCATATCCTGTCATGGCATCGACCATTTGATCGATCTTGGGCATAGAGAAACTATCTTTAGTGTAAGATTTATTAAGATTGGTGAGGTCTATGCAGATTCGCCACTTGCCATTATTTTTTTGAACTACTACCACATTTGGAAGCTAATATGGGAAATGGACTTCCCTGATGAAAACCGCTTGTAAAATGCGATCTACCTCTGTGATAAGTGCACAAAACTTGCTATTTTATACCTCAAAATAAGTCTTTAATTACTATTTTACTTTATTTAAATGTTTTTATCTTTGCATTTTATGTTTTATAGGGTGTTGATTTCCAAATAAGATTAAAAATGATATATATAGTCAAAGATGAACATAAGAAGAATTGTAGGAGAGATGGTATTCTGTGCAATCTAATTCACAAGAAGTCTCATGTTCAAAACTTTGTAACATATTTTTTACACGGCCACGTCTGCAGTCTAGAATTCAAATTAAAGATGTGGAGATTAAATATTTAAATTCAAATTTTGTATTTTGAATTTTTGTTTTTAAATTTTGAATTTTGTATTTTAAATTTTGTATTTTGAATTTTTGTTTTTAATTTTGTATTTTAAATTTTTTTATTTTCCCACCTAAACCATTCCCCTCTAACTCTATAAATATGGGGTCTTAGAGGATGGTGAAAGGAGTTCGAAAATTGTAGAGAAATTATAGAAAAAAATGGTGTAATTATTTTCTTGATTCAATGAAGAATAGTAGTTTTATTTCTATTTGTTTGTTTTCTGTTGATATGCAAGCATAAGCATTCTTCTCAAGGGAGTGATGAAGCTACCATGACTGAAATATAAGTAAGTTATTTTATTTTCTTGTCTAATTTTTTCTCCCAAGACATTCTTCTACTCTTTTATTCTGGATTTTTATTTTCTAAAATTAGAGGGAGGATTTTTCGTGTTTTCCAAATAATGGTAATTCGAAGAATGTCTACATCTGTTTACTTAGCGATGAGTATCAGATTAAGTAAAGGAATGTCTCTCTCATATATAATCAAGTCATTCTTTTTTTATTCCACATTTTCCTTCATCCTTCCACGTTCTAATTAGATTGGTGAAGTGTATTAATTATTGGAGGAAAAACTATATAAGAATATTAGAAACTTCATTTATATGGATCCATGGTGATAAATTATCTCTCCTTGAGATTTGTCCCATCATTTGATCAAAGACATTTAGTATTAGTTTTTATTATTAAAAAAAATCAAAATTTTATTTTTAAATATTCATGTTTTATCTCAAAAGATTTAGGTTTTGAATTTTAGACTAGTTACTGATTTTCACTTGAAAGTGGTTCGACCCTGCTTACTACTATACAATATTTAGTAAAGTTTTTGCAGGTTTTATTATTTTTGTATGAAGTGTAGAAAAGTAACGACAAACATCTACTATTCTACACTCATCAAATGGCGTCGTTGCCAAATCAAGTTTGGGAATTCGAAGCACAAATAATCAACACTACAATTTTTTTGGGAGCTCACCCAAACTTTCCTTCCCTCCCTTCTATTCTTTTTTTTATTATTTGAAGAAAAGAATGAAAATATATATTTTTTTTTTTATTTTCCATGGCAGGTTCTTATGATGCACTACTTCTTTTGATGCCACTATCAAACACTCTTACAAGAGGAACAATAACTTTGTCATCTAGGTAAGTACCTAATTCTTTTACATCATTTTTCTTTTCTTTTTAGATTAGGAAAACATAGTTTTTTTTAGGTTGATAATTTTCGCATGAAAACTCTAAGATAGAATAACTTAGAAATATCCCTATGGTCACACTTTCTTCATTTTTTTTATTTATTTTTTGCTCTTTTTGTTATAAAAAAAAATTAAGAAAGACCACACACTCAATCATTTTTTTTATTTGTTCTTTTGTTTGTGCATCTTTAAATTAACATTTTTTTTGTGAATTTTAATTTAGCATTTTTGTAGTAATGCACTTTTTGTTGATGGACTTACCGACATTAAGCAGGCCAAGTGCCTCTCCATACTTTCCTGGTTGTGTTGTTGGCAGACCTTGACTACTAGTAATCCTTGAGTTACTCTAACAAAAAAAATATAGTAAAAGTTGTATTTATTTGTTAAAAACAAAAAGAAAAAAATTGCATTTTTCGTACATAATCTTGAACTTTTCATGTGATTACTAATGTTTCATTTTTGTTTAATGAAAAGTTAAAGCAAATCAATTCATTTTGATCAAGGTGATATTCTTCCATCCTTATATTTCTGCTTAATTGTTATTTTGTCCAAACATTGAGGACAATGTTGAGTTTAGGTTTGGGGGTATGATATTAATTTTTAAATTTTCAAAAAAATGTTAAATTTGCAATTTTTAAAAAATGTTTTGGGATAATGGTAATTCTCAGACTATGATTTGATTTTTTTTTATTAAATGTGTATAAATTTTTTAAAAAAAATCTTTAATCTTTAGTGCATTAATAAGTTATTAAAAGTTAAGATTTTATCCTATCTTTCAGTTAGAACAATTTCATGAATTTCTAAAACTCAGAAAAAACAAAATTCACTAAAATCCTGTAATACGATTTAAAATTGATAAATTACTGCATGTTAAAGATCCGACGAATAAAAGTGGTGATTTAACCCAGCGAGGTATTGTACCATTCTTTTTATTTTGAGGGTTATATGCTAATTACTCTATTTTTTTCTTGAAATTCACATAATTTTGTTGATTAGTCTCATTATTTTATTCTTTTGGTCAAATATTAAGAATTCATCATGTTATGACACATAATTTGTTTTGAGCTCATGTATGTTGAAGAACTATACCTATAATTGAGAAATAATTTTAGGCCATCTTTCATTGTTTGAGCCTTTCAAAAAAAAATTTCTTTCTTAGTTATGAATTACCACTTGTTAACCAGTTAAACTTTTTGCCCATTATTTCTTTTATAACCATATTTTTTACGATTTTTCGAGAATGGATGTGATAATCAGTGAAGCTTTCTGGTTCAACCTTTCTTTTATAACCATTTTTAGGTTTTCTGGGAATAGATGTGATCAATGTACAAGCGGGTGAGAAAAAAAAAAAAGAAAAAAAGAGGGAGTATAATTGTTGATGAGATTTTGAGAAATGTATATAAAAAGAAGTGAAATAGAAAGCATTCAATTGACAAAATTTTGGAAGAAAAAGTTTAAAGTAATATTCTCTAAGTGAGTTAGTTCTTCCCAAACATTCTCAAATATACCTTACCATTATCATTATCACTTTTTTATCTTCCTTTTACCAAAAGTTACATCCTAATAAAATTCCTTTTTGATCTTAAGGATAGTATAGTTCGGATACACTTTCCTGAACTGAGGCTGGTCAACCATGAATGACGTTGATGACACGAACGGGAGTAGGGTTCAACTATTTATTTTCTTTTTGTTGGGATTGGTCAAAAGGTTTGGCTTCTTCTTCCTGGGCAATGTACTTCGACAAACCTTCCTTAGCAATCAAAGCCTCCGCCTGTTGCCTTAGGCTCCTACATTCATGGTAGTATGGCTGAGTCACTATGGAGGGAACAGTGCTTGTTCTTGTCCCTCTGTTATAAGGGTTGCTTGATAGTCAAAGGTGTGCGAAAGATTCTTTTACTTTTAGTTTTATATTAAAGTTTGGCCAGAGGCACCTTTAAAGGGGTGATCTTTTCCTCAACTTTCTACTTTTTCGCGCTCTCTGGTGTGGATGAGGGAATAACCCGAGGTGGCTTGGCCTTAGCAACTTGGGTCTTCGTTTGCTGCGCTACTATGATCAAAGTTGAATGTTGTTTTCTGGTTTCTTCATCCTCTTCCATCCTTAGATACTTCTGAGTTCAAAAGTTCAGGTCGCCTATACTCTTCTGGAAACTTTTCACCAGGGATCGGTGGAAACCTTCTTCTAAAGAGACTGCTATCTTGAAAGCCTCCACTGTTGCGGTCTGATCGCACTGATCTATTATGGAAATCTCCAAGTTGAAGTGGGTTAGGAAAAATTTTAACGTCTCCCATTTGGCTTGCCTCATGGTGAATAACGAGGAGATTTTCCTTTTACGCTTCTGGTTTCCTGCGTATTAGGCTACGAACATCTCGTATTGCTTGTCAAAGTTCGATATTGAACAAGGCAATTGCTGCTTGAATCAGAGCAATGTTGGTCCAACCAGACTAGATAGAAAGATCCTATAACTTGGGTCTTCAGCATCCAGTGTCATTTTCTATTGATATTGGTAGATATGCTCCACCGGATTTGTTTTTCTGTCGAAGGTAGCAAATGTCGGCATGTTGAACCTCCTCAGCCTTTCAGTTCTAGTTATATTTATCGTGAAGGGAGACTCGATCAGCCAAGTTATAGCTAGATAACAAGAATGGTCATCCTTTAGTTGGTCGATCTCCTACTGCATCAGAGCCCTCCAGTCTGTGTGCGTGGCCGCCCTGATCTCCATTTGGTTGGCAATATTAAGGTTTTCGTTGGCGGGCCGGTTGTGATGTGAGGCACTTAATGAGTGGTTACCCGATCCAGACCCTTCATTCTGCTATCGTCCTTGGTCCCTCACGCTTTTTGCTCGCTCCACCCTTACTTGGAGGTCAACGATCAATCGATACAGGACCTCATTTTGCTAAGTTAATTGCTAAATGTTGGGGTGCGCCAATAGATCCTAGTCGTTTGGTTGTACGAGTACCTCCCTTTGATTCCTAGGGGGTCTACCCAGATCTACCACATCAGAAGTATTTCTTTTCGTATCCACCATGGTTGTAAATTCTTTAAGCTTTGGATTGAAAAACAATTACTCACTTCCCACAAATTGCGCCAATATGTAGGTACAAAAAAATTACTTAGATAATTGCTGTTAATTAATACAATGCACACACCCAAAATAAAGAACACAATATCTTTAAAGAGAGATTTTAAGAGGTGAATTCGAAGATCCCTTTCATTCACATGTCCTTAGATATTTATACAAGTAGGAATCTCAGTCCTTCTAAAACTGTAGCTCCCTTATTTGCAGCTATCTTTATTATAAAGAATTCGAATTTCTTTCTGAGTTTGGACTTGTATTTGGATTGGGCTTTTTTAGCATTTAAATGAGGCGACTGGGCCCTTGTATGGGACGACTAAGATTCTAACTTCATCAACCCAGCCCTTTGGAATTTCTGCTGACACTTGAGCTCAAACCGACTTGGACCTAGTGCGTTTGTGTATCAGTTCGGCCCACTAGACTAGGTGAGAATTTTGCCCCCACATATATGCATATATATACTATGAATATATTTGTTTACTTGTTTTATAAAAAAATAATATATTTATTTACATGCATAAGATTAAACCAATTTTGAAGATTTGGAGATTAAACCTATTTTGATGGGACCAGTGTTGGGTTGGAGATTACACCCATTTTGATGGTGTAGGCGTGTAGCTTTGCAATTTCTCTCCTCTTCTTTTTTGCTTCAATTTCTTGTCAGTGTTGGAGTGGAGGTGGATTAGGAAGAGACCATATGTGAATAACCTAACGGAAAAGGAGGCGAATTGGAGAGAGAAATTTTTGGGCGATGGGTGCAGCAGATGTGAATTAGTTTTGGGGCTTTGTATAAATGGAGTGAACATGTTCCAATTTGCTATGTTTTTCATCAAATATCATATGCCCTATCCTAAAGAACTATAACAAAGAAAAAAACAAAGAGAGAAAAAGAAGAAAATAACCATGTGTAGTTGTGGTGAGGATTGTGAGTGTCACCCTTTGGGCTTTCTTTTGGGCCTCCCCTTCGTCTTCCTCTCTCTATTCCTCTCCATTGTCAGCATCATCATCTAGGTCGTTTTTCATACTATTTTTTTTCTCTCTTTCTATATATATATATATATATATATATATATATATATATATACACACACAAATATATTTATACGCTATAATTACTACAGTATATGAGAAGGTTAATTTATGTAGCTAAATTAGTAGTGATGAAAGTGGATTGGTTTTTGAATGGATTGTGAATTTGTGATGGAGGTTGGCGTTGACTTGCATATGAGAGGAGAAAGCATTAAATAGGAATTGTTTGACAAAAATTTGTGGGGGCAATTGTGTCTTTTACATTATATGATTTTTTTAGAATTTTTTAATTAAATAATAATAAAAAAATACATGGGTATAATAGTCATTTCATCATTTTTGTTGACCAAATTAGTCCGACAACACTGACGGGGGAGTGCAATGTTATTTTCGAAAACTCAGGGGAGGTCTCTATATTTAGCCTATTTACAAGAGAGGTCAGTTTAATTTACCCTAATTTTTTAAATAAAACTACACTATCATTTTACAAAACGGACTTAAGTCGTGTTAGTGTGCAAACTACAAACATAAAATTTTGGGATAATTTGTGTGTTGGTACCTCCACCTCTTGAGTAACTGATTTCCAAATAATATATGACCATATCCAAAAATGTTACTTAAATAGGTGGCCCTTAAGTAGGAGTAATTCTACAATACCTCGGAGATTTCTTAAACGTAAGAATCCCACCAATGATAAAACACCATTTCTCATTATTATAGAAAATCATAAAAAAAAAAAAAATGGAGTCTTATTAGTTGTGGGATTCCCCAATACACGGAATCCTTGTGGTATTCAATAATCTCCCCTTAAGTAGGAGTAAGAGTGACAAATTATATGTTAATCCGTCCAAATCCATTCAGCTGTAAATGGTTTGGATGGGTTTTTTTCTTTGCATGTCATATAAAAATAAACTGCTTAATTCATGGGTTAAATGGGTTGGATATAGGTTTCACTTTCACATATTAGATTAGAAAATAAAAAAGAGATGGTCAATTAGGGTTTGCGATCTCCCTCTTTGTGATGTGCTCTCTCTACGTCTGTGATCTCCCTCCCTCTCTCTCTTCGATTTCTTATCCCTAGTCTTCTTCAAATATTCCTTGACCTAATTGAATAGGCTTAGGGTTTGAATCATCAAAAAGAAAACCTAATAAAAAAAGGGAGATAACAGGTTCTTGTCTTCGTCACTACATTTTTATTTATTTGTTGTAGGTTATATATAAATATTGAAAGGTGACGATGCGTCACACGATGCTTCTTATGTTTTCAAGGTTTGGAACCTTATTCTCTCATTGGTCCGTGGAAAAGGGTCTCTCTTCTTCTCCAAATTCTATGGGAATTTAAAGAACCTACACCAAGATCGCAAAGGAGATTAGTGATCCAAGCTAGCTCGACAGCGGTGGAGGCAACGGATCGATATTCAGCTTCTGTAGAAGACCTGGCTATTGCTCTCTACTTTTTTGAGCACCACAAAACAGGGTTGGACCCTAGGAAAATAACATAAACAAACATTGAATTGCAATCATCACGGTTACGCGTTTAGTCAGCATCAGAATAAGAGATTATGTGCTTCAGGTAGTGGAGAAAAAATTTGGCAGCAGTCCAGTGAGTTTGTGTAGGGGCATGCATGAACTGAGCTAGCTTATTAACGTTGTATGCAATATTAAGTCAAGATAGTGAGAGATATTGTGTACCACCAATCAAGTTGCGGTAGTCGGTGGTATTGACAGCAGGTGTACCATCTGAAAGAATTAAGCGAGTAGAGGAGCTGATTGGTGCCACAAACTCTTTCATGTCGTCCATGTTGAAGCGTATGAGAAGATCACAGATGTATTTATGTTGTGCCAGAAATAATCCATAGCCGTTGGGAATGACTTCCAACTCCCAAAAAGTAGTTAAGGGGACCGAGATCTTTGAGGGAGAATCGGTTGGAAAGAGCCCTTGAAGAATTTCCTGGAATTAATAAATCATCAACATAAACAAGAAGGTACACAGTGAGATTTCCATTAGAATATATAAAGAGGGAGGTGTCGCTCTTGGAGTTGGAAAAACCAAGAGAAAGTATGAAATTCTTCAATTCTTGAAACCAAGCGTGAGGTGCTTGCTTCAGACCGTAAAGTGAACGGTTAAGCAGACAGACATGATGAGGCTAAGTGTTATCAACCTCCTCAGATAAATGCCCATGAAGAAATGCATTGTTAAAATCTAACTGATGAATTTACCAGCCATGAGAAAGAGCAAATGTGAGAACAATACAAATAGTAGTAGGTTTGATAACGGGGCTGAATGTCTCATGATAGTCAATACCGGGACAGAGGTTAAATCCCTTTGCAACAACCCGAGCTTTGTAACGATCAATGCTACTATCGAGTCACCGCTTAACTACAAAGGCCTATTTGCACCCAACGATATTCTGATTGGTTTAGAGAGGAACAAGTTCCCAAGTTCTATTGCGAATGAGTGCATTAAGCTCATCACACTTGACTTCTTTCCATTTTGGATTAATCAGGGCTTGAGAAACTGAGGTAGGCTCTAGGGTTTAATGAAATGGATGTTTAGAAACTGCATAAGAAAATTTGGTTAAAGGTTTAAAAATATTATTCTTGGACAGAGATGAAGAGGAAGAAGTTGATCTAGAATATGATTGAGAGGAAACATGCTTGTTTTTGGAAAGTTCATATAGTGAAGGGGAAGGTGTGGAGGAAGTTGACCTAGCATGATCTGAGGTAGGGGACGAGAGGCCATTTTCACGCTGAGTTCATGGTGGAGAATGAATTTGGATAATGTCTATTAAATCGTGGGATGAGGTTGGTGGAGCGGGCAAGAAAACAGGTGGAATTGGCAAAGGAATTTGACAAATTTGGGAAAGGAGAAGGCAAATGTGGTGACACAATTTGGAAAGATTTTTCAAAATGAAGTGATGTAAGAGAAGGAGATATCACTGCCCATTTTAAAAAGGGTAAAATCATTCACTTTGTCACGCTCATTTAAGGGAGATAAAGAGGGAAAATAATATTCAATAAAGTGAACATGCCAGGAAAAATAAATTTTGTGTATGTGTGGGTTCAAAACAAATATAAGAATTGTGAACATTTGAGTAACCCAAAAAAATACAGGACTTTGACCGCTATTCCAGATTATGATTAGTATAATAAAATTGAGAACACCAAGACAATACCTGTAGTTGTGAATCAATGAATTTCCAATAAAGAACACTAAACCCAAAATCCAGTTCATCAATTACGCCAAATCAAACTAAAGAAACTGCAGAATTAAAAGTTATACATGAATAAGATAAATAAATTGAATCAATGAATTTCCAATAATGAACACTAAAATCAAAATCTAATTTATCATCTAAAGAGAAAGAGTAGAGGGTTGTGATTGCACATACAATTTCCATCGAATTGGAGAAGAAGAGAGACCTCCTCACGAGCAAGTGAGAGAATGAGGTTTTGAACCCTAAAAACATGGGCAACATCGTGTGGCGCATCATTTACCTTTCAATATATATATATATATATATATAACAAATAAAGAAAAATGTAGTGAACAAGAGAAAATCTCATCTCTCTTTTTTCAATTATATTTTCTTTCTCACAATTCAATCCTTAACACTACAATAAAAGGAGTTTTTAGCTATGAAATACTTATTACAGATTCAATTTCGTAGCAAGTAGTATGATATTTACTATGAAAAGAATATAATTTTCTAGTAAATACCCTACATTTGCTACGAAAATTTATTTATGTCACCTTTGATAGGGATTATTTACTATGGGGGAAAAATTGGTAATAAATATATTTTCGATGAACAAATTTTGTAGTAAATATATTTTAACTACGAATAGTTGCTTCATAGTAAATGACATGTCTTCCTAGCTGACATCTAGGAATTATCTGAAGAACAATACTTACCTACTCACCGGTGTATAGGTGAGCCCTCCTGACCGTTGATGTGTCCCAATAAAAATCAACACATCAGCTTTAATTACAAAATTAAATTTAAAATACAATAAATAAGTATAATAAATGAAGTTTAGAATGTAATAAATAAGTATAATAAATGAGATTGACCTCATTTATTATACTTATTTAGTACACTTTAAAACTCATGTGTTCAATTTTTATTGAGATACATCAGAAGTCAGAGTTTACTTACACACCGATGAGAGGTAAGAATTATTCTTACCTGAATTTCATTCCCCGGCTCTAAAATGACGCCTACGCAAAATATTTTTCGACAAACCCATTCCCATGATCTTTACACCATTAGATTGCCTTGGTGATTGAGCCTTATACTTGATCTTTACAATCCCGTTTTTATTATCTCCCAAACTCATTCTCAGACACCATTATCTCAAACTCATTCTCTCTCAAACCCTAACATATTTTCTCTCAAACACCGGTTTCTGATTTTGAGTGATACATACTTTCTAACCTATTTTTGAGTCTATCGTTCTTTCCTTTGTTTTAGAAAGCTCTACTACTTCTCTGATTAAAAACGATCAATCAATTGAAAGGTAATATTGAGATATGATTGTCCCATATTTCACTCTTATTTACACACTCTTACTACAGTCGCAAACCTTATTAGATTATATATGATTTTTGTTAAATTTCAGTGTTAGTGGTCTCTGGAATCTGCAATGGCGCCGACGATTCTACAGACTACACGTTATGGTTCGTATATAATCCTTCAGTGGAGTGAGTTTCACTCTCTCTCTCTCTCTAAATCTCTCATTTTTTCTTTCGATCTATCTCTCAAAAGTTTCTCTACTAGTTAGGATTTTAAGTTTCTTTTAAATTTCTTATTCAAGTCAATTGAATGGGGGGTTTTATTTTGAACGTAGCTGGTCATAGGGTTTCAAACCAGTTTTATTTTTGTGCAGTGGTGGTTTGGTGTAATGGTCTATGATTTAAAAGCCTAAATTATATTTTTGTGCAATGGTGGTTTGGTGCAATGGGTTATGATTAGAAAGCTTAAATTATTGGATAACGTGTATACTTGTCCATATATACATTTAATTCCACGTGAGACACAAGTCCTTCCTAACATTGACTTTAGATCTTACATGTCTGTCTTTTTTGATTCTGGATTTCACCTAGTGGTCGTTTAAGATGACATTGAAATATGTGTCGATAATTAATTAATATTCAAAAACTTAAGTTATTAAATAGTATTGTCTACCTGTCCAAATATACCCATCATATTTTCAATCCATATGTGATATGAAACAAGTTCTCTGGTTTGAGAGTAGATTTTTTTCTTTCATTTGTTTGGTTAAATACTCACGCACTTGAGTAAGAGAGGTTAGTTATATATACTACTTGCGCGAATGAATTGATTTAATAATATATTGAAAAGACATTATTAAATTTATTAAGTTTGTGAACGAAGTTTAATTTCAAAAGTTTCTGAAAAAAGTGTAAATTAATCAAACATGAACCACCAAACAACTCATAGCCCTCACATGATCACATTTAGAGAAAGAATGAAGAATAACCGAGTTGTTGGTGGCCCAATCTTCACGCTTCTTGACTTGATTACCTAGTCAATTTATCTCTATAGAAGCCTGGTTTTTGTACTTGGGCTCTGCAATGAAGCCTAAAGCCCAATTTAATGGGGAACTTGTTTCTGCGAAGGTAGTCCATGTGCGGTTTTGAACCTAGGGCTATAAATTCACTGAATCGAATTATCTTCACTGGCCCAAGGCTCAGTTTGTGACCGGACAAACTTGGCCCAATAACATTCGAGCTCCCCTCAGTAAGTAAGTTGAAGCTCGGTTACACAAAAATCTAAAACCTCAGTTTATAATTGTGTGTGTGTGTATATATATATATATATATATATATATATAGTATACACACATATAACCTATCAAATATAAGTAAAAAGAAATTAAATAAATGTGACAGAGAAAGAGGTAAAAAATAGAGAGATGGACAATTCAAGATGTGTAATTTCGGTGGAAAAAAAAAAGACAATTCAAGATATGTAACTGTTGAAATAAATAAAAGTAAATAAAAATTATATATAAAAATTAAAAGTTCTATACACTTTTATTAGTAGTATAGATATAGATGTAGATACAAATACTAATATTTGATAGGTTATATAAAAAAAAATGTATACTGTATATATCATATATTAATATCTCTATCTATCTATCTATACTACTATTAAAAGTGTATAGAGTTTGAAATTTTTATATACATTTTTTTTTTTTTTTTTTTTTGGTAATGCATTTTTTTTTTCTATACATTTTTTTATTTTATGTTGTCTGGCTGTTTCAACTAATTCTTAAACATCTTGAACCCTCTCTTTTTCATTCACTTTTATGAGAAATAAAAAATATATATATAAACTTTTATTCATGTTCTGTATTTTTGTGTTATGTATTTTCTCAAATTCTAATTGGGTTGAGTTTTTAATTGAAATGTTTTGTTAGATTTGAACACAAAGTAATTGTTCTTAAACTCTAAGTGACTTTTTTTTTTTTCATAGTTGCCTTACTTGTCCAACAAGAATTTGTATACTTCACCAAGTTTCGGTTGGGAACTCTATGTAAATAGAAAGGAAAAAAGAGAATGGAAGAATGTGCGAGAAAAGATGAGAATGGGTAGAGAATAGTAGAGAGATGTAGTCTCATAGAATGATATGACTAATGTGATGTTGATGATTGTAATTTCTAACATTATCATTGTGTTGAGTGCTGAGTGTTTTATTCTTCCACGGTAATCTCTTCTTCATATTAGTGGAATTTTTTTCTCATCGTGGACATAGGTTGTATGTGGCCAAAATCACGTGCAATATTGTGTTTTTATGTGCATGTATGTGTTTTGCTTCTGAGTTCTCGAATGAAAGAGGTATAATTACCGACATTTTCAACCAAGAAAGAGATTTTTACGAGTCTTCCATCGACAGGGTCATAGTGGTAAATCCAAATAAGCAAGATCCGCCGTCAAAATTTATGTTTTCCATCTGTGGTTAAACTAAATTTTCTCCGACTCTAATTAGGATATGCTCATTAGTGTATGTAAATCTAGTTTATCTATTTAGAGAAATCTAGTTTATCTATTTAGTTTATATATATATATATATGTAAATAAATTATCTCTTTTGGCATGAATAAAAAATTAAAAAGTACCCAAAAAAAACCTAAAAAAAAGTTCTGAAGAAGGTAAAAAAATTATTATTTTTGACAAAAATCGAAAAAAAAACAAAAAGTAATATAGAAAATAAAGAAGCTAAAAAAAAGTTTAAGTTTATAGTATAAAAGGTAGTTGTAGTATTATAAAATAAGGAATAATGTATTAATTAGTTTAAGAACGTTCTTGTTATTTGTTTTAAAAGAAAAATATAAGTGGAGTGCAATCGTTGAAAATAAGAGTATGAATATCACCTCCCTTTTTTTTAGCAATATATATATATATATATATATATATATATATGATGGACGGGCAACAATTTATATTTTTAAGTTGATGAGATGAGATATGAAAATATAATGGAGAAAAGCTGAGAACAGATTGATTTTGAAAGATTGAAGAGACAAATGTAGAGGATCACATCAAACTCAATAGAATCAAGAACGAACAAAACTTATTGTACACCGTTCATATGAGAGTCCATCAAGTTTTTGTGGATAGGTATAGCTTGCTAATACTTTTTAGTTGTATTGCTTTGTCTAACTATTTACATTTTATTTTTATATGAAGAGTGATTATTATTATTATTATTATTATTTTGATAATTTTCCTTTGTTATTACTTGCTTCAATTCTAATGAAAAATTCAACTCTAATCTCCATATATTTACTAATCTTCATATACTAGCTTATAATTACAGATGACTATTTATGTGTTTTTTTTTTTTTTTTGTGTAATTGAATTATTGAATTTTATTTTGGCCAATTGTTCTTATTTAAAAGGAAATAAAATTAAAGTTTTCATTATGTATCCGGAGTATTATCACTATTTATTGACTCTTCTCTTTTTATTTATTTTTTGCTTTTATTGATGACATATATATATATATATATATATATATATATGCTTGTATGTTGACATGCATATACTTTTCTACAATGAACTTTGCTTCCAGAAAATTTGTCACTTCCAGCAGACTATTCAAGATACGCATGTTGGGCCAGTTTTTGACTTCATTTTCAACAACTTGGTTTTTGTTTTCTATTTGTTTTTTTTATAAAAAAAAATCAAAATCAAAATAAAAATGGTAGGTTTTGCGACAGATCTTCAATCATACGCCGCATCTCACTCATCTCTGTTTGTTGGGCTTGGGCTTGGTTTCTTCTTCCACGACCTCTACCACGTCCAACCATTCTAGTTTTTCGATTATGATACCAATTTGATGTAGGGAGGCCCAACCATTTATTCCAAAAACCGCGACTGATAGTAAAGGTGGAACCGGTCATATTAAATTTCATACACACCCAAGAGAATTATGTAATTAAAATTTTAAAAAATTATAAATTAATTGTAATATAATTTTGTTTACAATTTTAGTCTTGATATATTTATTGAGAAAAACATAACTCAAAAAATGAGAAAAATGTAATCGAAATAAATAGAGATGGAAAATTGATATAAGAAAGAAACGCGAACACGAACAAAAGAGAAAATGATAAGTTACATTTAATAAGAGAAGTGGTACAGAATAACCATTGTTAAAAAATTAATTTTTCTCTAGCAATTGTTCTGATTTTCTAAAAATTTAATTTTTGAAAAAAAAAAATGAGTTAATTTGATTCCACTTTGGAATATATATATATATATATTATGTTGATGAAACTTTAATAAAAAAATGTACCATTTTAACTAAACAAAATTCCTCTAACTTTAATAAAATCCGATTCTTAGGAAGAAACTAGAGAAGTCATTTAATAACTTATACAATGAGTAGTTATAGAATTTCTCATTTAACAAGCGATAACTAAAAATATTGAAATTGGATCCTCTAAGTTAAGTGTTATATACATTATCGTAAGTTGTATTGACGTCGTGCCATGTCATTAAATAATTAAAAATAGTTGAAACAAGACAACTTATGAATGCATGTGATGAATTGTAAGCCATTGATTTAATAAAAGGCTACACATGTCAAGTTTTTATCAATTCAACTTATGATAAGGCAGAAGAATTCAACTTAGAGGATCTTGTCCAAAAATATTAGAATATATGATATCATTGTTGTTATTGACATTTTTGCCATATTAGAGTTTGGATGTCTAGAAAGCATTAAATTAAGAATTCTGAGGGACTCTTTCGACATTAAATATAGAAAAACAAAAAATAAAATAAAAACAGTATAAAGTTTCTTCAAACAATATTAACTTTCACCCAAATAGAAAAAAATAAACTTCTAAACATAACAACATTTAAAACTGTTGACAACGGATTTGTTTGACAAATGTTACTATTTTTATCTGAAATATAATATTCAATAGTAATTCGAAAAAATGTTTCGTAACCTAAAATTTGTTATCAGATTTTTGGAAGTAAAAATATAAAAACATGTTCGATAAAAAAAATGTTAGAAGATTGAGAAACAAAATGCTTAATTAAAAAGCTACCTAGTGTTTTTGCTAGTGTTTCTTGCGGTCTTAGCAAAATACTACAAAGGTTCAAATAAATCCGAACTAAATCGATGCAAATTTAATCCTAAAATATAAGTCGAAAATTGGGTCTATTATGATATATAAAACTAGTATTTCTCTCTTTGTTTTGAAAGCTCATTCTAGCTTGTAATTTATTAGGGAAAAAAAAAGCTCATTCTTATAATATTTGGATGCTATTTTTGATATTTTGCATTTCATTCACTTTTTTTTTCTTTTACTTTCACTTTTCGCTAAAAAAATAAAGAAGAATATTCTATTTTCGAGGTTTTAAACTTTTTCTTATATACACAACTCATTATAGAAGACACAAATAATGAAACTTATTATTTTTTTTTTTTTTAGGATATCGAACAAATATCCACTCTTTTATCAATAAAGTTTTGAACCGAAATAAATCTAGTAAGCTCAAAAGAGATGTCTTTCTATTTTCCTTTCCCATCTACCAAACAATAGAATTATGCTCAGTCCTCCATCTCCTACCAACCAAACACGGTACTACAATTTAACCATAACATATTTTGGTATTGGGTTCAAATTTGTGAAAAGAATAAAAATTCTTATTTTCTGGTACAGTTTTGAGTTGTTCAAATCTTCAAAACCGTGGTGCATGATTGTAGTTAGACCGACGTGTTGTAACATAGACGAACATGATTGTGTGTCAAACGAGCAAATATCTATTACCCGTTAAACAGGTCAGTGAATTAACATGACACTGCCCAAATTCAAGCCCTGCGCGTCTGGTGCGCGTAAGTATAGCTAATGTAGCAAATCAAAATCAAATTAGCCCCCCCCCCCCCCCCCCCCTCTCTCTCTCTCTCTATATATATATATATAGATATAAATCAAAATCAAATTAGCCCCCCCCCCCCCCCCCCCCCCCCCCTCTCTCTCTCTCGCTATAGATATATACATGACTTTTTTTTTTTCGTAGTTGCCTTTTTTGTCCAACAAGAATTTGTATACTTCACCAAGCTTCGATTGGGAACTCTATGTAAATAGAAAGGAAAAAAGACAATGGAAGAATGTGCAAGAAAAGATGAGAATGAGTATCTAGAATAGTGAAGAGACGTAGTCTCATAGAAATTTATGATGTGACGTAATGTGATGTTGATGAGTGTGATTTCTAACATTGACACTATGTTGAGTGTGAGTGTTTTATTCTTCCACGGTAATCTCTTCTTCATATTAGTGGAATTTTTTTCTCATCGTGGACGTAGGCCTTATGTGTCCAAATCACGTGCAATATTGTGTTTTTATGTGCATGTATGTGTTTTGCTTCTGAGTTGTCGAATGAAGGAGGTATAATTACCGACATTTTGAACCAAGAAAGAGATTTTTACGAGTCCTCCATCGACAGGGTCATAGTGGTAAATCCAAATAGGCAAGATCCGCTGTCAAACTTTCTGTTTCCCATCCATGGTTAAACTAAATTTTCTCCAACTCTAATTAAAATATGCTCATTGGTGTATGTAAATCTAGTTTATCGGTTTAGAGAAATCTAGTTTCTTTACAAAGTTTGTCTATTTAGAAATCAAAAAAGAATTTTAAGTTTGTTTATGAAGTTCATGTGGTTTAAGCTGCCCCACTTATTGGAATTTGATTGATGAGTTTGTTCAGAAAATGTAAAATTATGTATTTTTCGTGTATTTCAAATATTAATTTCTTTGCTTCAAACTAAGGTATAATAAAAATTCTTATTAATTAGGAGTTGTAGAGTAATTTTATATATATATATATATATATATATATATATATATATGATGGAGGGGCAACAATTTATACTTTTAAGTTGATGAGATGAGATATGAAAATATAACGGAGAAAAGCTGGGAACAGATTGATATCGAAAGATTGAAGAGAGAAATGTAGAGGATCACATCAAACTCAATAGAATCAAGAAGGAACGAAACTTATTGTACACCGTTCATATGAGAGTCCATCAAGTTTTTGTTCATAGTTATAGCTTGCTAATACTTTTTAGTTGTATTGCTTTGTCTAACTATTTACATTTTATTTTTACATGAAGAGTGATTATTATTATTATTATTATTATTATTATTTTGATAATTTTCCTTTGTTATTATTTGCTTCAATTCTAATGAAAAATTGAACTCTAATCCATATTTTTACTAATCTTCATATACTAGCTTATAATTACAGATGACTATTTATGTGTTTTTTTTTTTTTTTGTGTATAATTGAATTATTGAATTTTATTTTGGCCAATTGTTCTTATTTAAAAGGAAATAAAATTAAAGTTTTCATTATGTATCCGGAGTATTATCACTATTTATTGACTCTTCTCTTTATATTTATTTTTTGTTTTTATTGATTATATTTGTCTTAATAATATTTTGATGATATTCATTATAAGTAAATTTCAATTCATTCTCATATATTAATATTCAATCACATGCATAACATGCATAACACGTACATTTTTTACTAGTGTGTGTGTGTGTGTGTGTATATATCTATATATGTCTAAGTGCTTGTATGTCGACATGGATATACTTTTCTAGAATGAACCTTGCATCCAGCAAATTTGTCACTTCCAGCAGACTATTCAAGATACGCATGTTGGGCCAGTTTTTGACATCATTTTCAACAACTTGGTTTTTGTTTTCTATTTGTTTTTTTTATAAAAAAAAATATATATCAAAATCAAAATGGTTGCTTTTGCTGTCATATTAAATTTCATACACATCCAGGGGAATTATGTAATTAAAATTTTAAAAAATTATAAATTAATTGTAATATAATTTTCTTTACAATATTAGTCTTGATATATTTATTGAGAAAAACATAACGCAAAAAATATAATCGAAATAAATAGAGATGGAAAATTGATATGAGAAAGAAAACGCAGACAAAAGAGAAAATAATAAGTTACATTTAATAAGAGAAGTGGTACAGAATAACCATCGTTAAAAAATTAATTTTTCTCTAGCAATTGTTTTGATTTTCTGAAAATTTATTTTTTGAAAAAAAATTGAGTACTTTGATTCCACTTTGATATGTTGATGAAACTTTAATAAAAATGTACCATTTTAACTAAACAAAATTTCACTATCTTTAATCTCATTTAACAAGCGATAACTAAAAAAATTGGAATTGGATCCTCTAAGTTAACTGTTATATATATTATGGTAAGTTGTATTTTTAACTACTTCTAATGTGCCATGTCATTCTATAATTAAAAATACTTAAAATAAGAGAATGCGTGAATGCATGTGATGAATTGTAAGCCATTGATTTAATAAAAGGTTACACGTGTCAACTTTCTATCAATTCAACTTATGATAACGTAGAAGAATTCAACTTAAAGGATCTTTATCCAAAAACATTAAATCAAGAATTCTGAGGAATTCTTTCAATATTAAAGGCAGAAAAACAAAAAAAAAAACAATATAAAGTTTCTTCAAACAATCAACTTTCAACCAAATAGAAAAAAATAAACTTCTAAATATAACAACATTTAGAACTGTTGACAACGGGTTTGTTTTACAATTGATACTGTTTTTATTCGAAATATAACAATGTTTTTGTTGCGTGATATATTCAATAGTAATTCGAAGCATGTTTCGTAACTTAAAATTTGTTACCAAATTTTTGGAAGCAAAAATATGAAAACATGTTGGGTAAAAAAATGTTATAAGATTGAGAAACAAAATTCTTAAATAAAAAGGCTACAAAGAGTTCTTTCTATTTTATTTTTATTTTTTTGGTATTGTTGACTAGTATAGTGGTTTTGCTGGTGTTTCTTGCGGTCTTAGGGTCTTAGCAAAAAACTACAAAGGTTCAAATAAATCCGAGCTAAATCAATGCAAATTTAGTCCTAAAATATAAGTCGAAAATTGGGTCTATTATGATATAAAAAACTAGTATCTCTCTCTTTGTTTTGAAAGCTCATTCTAGCTTGTAATTTATTAGGGAAAAAAAAAAGCTCATTCTTATAATATTTGGATGCTATTTTTGATCTTTTGCAGTTCACTTAATTTTCTAATAAAGAAGATAATATAAAAAATTGAGCCATCTTTTTAGGAGGAGAAATTTTTAGATGATTCCAAACATGTGATTTCATCCAATTAAGAGAATTTATACCATCAATTGTGCCAATTTTATTTATTTTTTTGTTTTAGGACTTATTTTGGTACAAGCTTTCAAATCCCAAAAAGTTGAGTGAAGCGTGGCCCTTAAGTAGGAGGTCAAAGGTGGTCCTCATCAACCTTTCATCTCTTAGAAATTAGATTAAAATAGTAAGAAAGGAAATGCTATTTTGGAAAAAATTCCATTAAAATTTTATTTTCTATTCAATCACTTTTTTTTTTCTTTTACTTTCACTTTGCTATTAGTTTTCGTCTAACCAAACCAACAATTAATAATTTATATGGTAGAATAGATAGAAAAGTGGATAAAAGAAAAAAATATCTTACTAATACTCAACTCATTATAGAAGACACAAATAATGAAACTTATGTTTTTTTTTTTTTAGCATATCTAACAAATATCCATCGTTCTTGATAAAGTATTTGACTCCGATTATAAAATGTATGATGTAGCAATTGTGATTTGTATGACGTAGGTGAGAGATGAACTTTGACCAGGACTTTTCTAGCTCCAGATAAAGTCTGGAGGACTGAAGAGTCAATCTCCTATTATGACACGTTGTCATTTGACCGCTATAAATACAGTGACGGTCCATATACCAGGTACGCAATTAATACCCTCTAAAGTGTCTTTCTAATTTTAACAAGCCTTTTCGATATCTGACTTGATCGTTAGACGGCAGTCAGCTGGCACCATACCGGTATCCTCCGACTACCCTACTCTTGTCTTTTTACAGGTTGGCGTTTGACAAGTTCGGGGTGAATTTCTGCTTCATCAGTTGACGCCGTCTGTGGGAAATGATCAAAAACTTGATTATTCTACACAATCATATACGAAAAATGATGCACCTACGATCTTGGCTAGAGACTATGGCCGGACAAGATCCTCTTGTTGGTCACAATCTTCCAGTCGGACAAGATCCTCCTGCCGGTCACAATCCTCCAGTCGGACAGGATCCCCTTACCGGTCACAATCCTCCAGCCGGACAGGATCCCCTACCGACCACAATTTGCCCGTCGTCCGAGACCCTACAGGTCACAGCTTGCCATTAGCAAGAGAATGAGGCATGCAGCCCCTGGTCAAAGAGACTTCCCTGAGGCATGTCCCGGAATCCCAAATAACTAGGAGCGAGTCGCAGCTTTAGAATACCAGCTTCATAACTTGAATCAGAGTTTGGCTCAAGTACTCTAGCAAAATGCGACAATTCTGCAGCGCCTTCTTACTGTGGCACCAGTGCCATCACAGAGTCACCTCAGGCCGGTTGATCTAGAAGGGGATGACACAGGGCAAGACAGTAAAGTTCTGGAAGATGACACGGCCCAGAGCCAAGGGAGAAGTGATCGAGAAGGGATGAATCCAATTCACCTAGTCCCGCCAGAGAGAACTCGTGCCCAAGGAGATTCAGGGTTTAGGACCCTTACTCATGGAGACTCAGGACATCCAAGGGAGGCTACCTATTATGATATAGAGATGCAGGACCTTAGAACGAAGATAGAGAACACAGCTTACGCCATGAAGGGGAAAGACCCTGCTACAGTGGAGGATCTGGTTCAGCAAACCTACATCCATTTCTCCGTTGGGGTAATGAACTGTCATTTGCCCAACAAGTTCAAGATGCCCGCCCTTAAAAGCTTTGATGGGACCAAGGACCCACTAGATCATCGAGAGACCTACAAGGCTCTAATGCACCTCCAAGGAGTACCGGATGAAATCTTGTGTAAAGTCTTTCCTACTACATTGAAGGGTTCTACCCAGTTATGGTTTAACAACCTGAAGCCGACATCTGTACGTTCCTTCAAAGAACTGAGTCAATTGTTCGTAGGCAATTTTATTGCCACCCAAAGGCACAAAAAGGCCGCCACATATCTACTAAACGTAAGATAGACTAAGGGAGAGTCATTGCGAGACTGCATTAATCGGTTTAACAGGAAAATGTTGCAGGTCGATGCTATGGACGACAAGGTGGCAGTTACCATATTCATAAGGGGCTTGCTGCCTTCAAAATTCTTGTACTCAATTTTCAAGCGTCCTCTAGAAAGCATGTCCGAGCTACTCATGAAAGCCTAAAAATACATGAACTCAGAGGATGCCCTTGATGTGAGAAAGGTAGACAGGAAAAGGGGGGACATTCCAGTGAGGAAGATAGAGACCCCAAGTATGGCAGGATGTCATGGGAGCAGAGCAATAAAACATCACATCATGATATGGGGTTCAAGCCCCCTTAAACACATCAATAAGCCAAATCCTCCTCTACATCCAAGATGACTCGGCTGTAGCATGGCCCGTAAAACTAAGAATTGATCCCTCTAAGAGGTCTCGCGACAAGTATTGTAGGTTCCATCGCGACCGTGGGCACGACACAAATGAGTGCATAAACTTAAAAAGACAGATTGAAAGTCTAATTCGTAGGGGCCAACTGCGAAGATTTGTGGCCGGAGATGAGAGGAGAACACAGAACCGCTCATGGGACGAGGACGGTAAAGATGACAACACTGGAAGAAATTCTCTATTGGGGGAAATTAGAGTTATCTCCGGTGGACTTGAAGGCGATAGGGGGCATA
This sequence comes from Cornus controversa, assembly GCA_026545225.1. NCBI lineage: Eukaryota > Viridiplantae > Streptophyta > Magnoliopsida > Cornales > Cornaceae > Cornus > Cornus controversa. The sequence continues at coordinate 10,330,141 of CM048848.1, read as the reverse complement.
TTAATTAGAGACATTGGAAAGAAAGTAGTTGGCACATCCTTAGAATCTTGAGCATCTGAGGAAGTGCAATCAATAAAACTTTCTTATAAAAGTTGCATTTACTTTAATAGTTCTAGCTGAAATTTAGTTTAATATCGAGCCTTAGGACGATATCTTCGAGGTTTTTCTCGAATAATTCTCTATTTGTTACTAAAATATCAATAACAGTCTATTTTTGTTTCAAAATATGTTATAAATAAAACAAGAAGTGAACAAAAACAGTCCTATGGGGGCACAGCTCTAAGGGACACACCTCTAACAGAGGGCCTTAACAAAAAAGACGGGATGAATTAATTTCGAGAACATTGTCAAACAGCCCTCCGGGGGAATAGTCCTACGAGGAGAAACCTTTATCAAAAAAGGTGGGATGAATTAATTCCAAGAATATTGTCAAACAGCCATACGGGGGCACAACCCTATGAGGACACACCTCTAATAAAGGGTCTTTAATGAAAAATACGGGATAATTAATCCCGAAAACAGTGTCAACCGATACTACTGGAGTATAGCCTGTTAAAAGAAATTTTAGCAAATGGCGGGTAAGTCCCGCAAAGGTTATCGCGTGACTTTATCAAGAGCTGTGCTATGAAGGTTTATTAATTAAAATTTCTTAACCAAATGAGTCATTGGCATAATGGTTAGGGTGATACCATTAGAGTTTATTAGCTAAGGTTAAATTCTTCAGAGCAACAATAATTTTTTATATAAATCGAGTTCTTATATACCAATCTAGACAAGGGTCAGGGCCAAGGAGCCCGGCTAAGGCCGGCCCCAAAAAGGCCCCAGCCAGGCTGGGCTACCCGGTCGGCAAAGGGCCGGGCCCAAAGAACCTGTCCGAAGCACTAAAGGAGGACTAGTCCTAAAGTAGGACAAGTTCTATAGGAGGACAAGTCCTATAAAACTTATGACGTGACAATTGTGATTTGTATGACGTGGGTGAGAGATAAACTTTGACCAGGACTTTCCTACCTCTAGATAAGTCTGGAGGACTGAAGAGTCACCCTCCTATTAGGACACGTTATTATTTTATCGCTATAAATACAGAGATAGTCCATATATCAGATAAACAACTAATACTCTCTTAGCTTTAACAAGTTTTTCTGATATCTAACTTGATCGTTGGAGTACAGTAGGCCGGCATCATACCGGTGTCCTTCCGACTGCCCTACTTTTGTTTTTTTACAAGTTAGCGTTTAACAAGTTCGGAGTGAATTTCTACTTAATCAGTTCTCTTATTATCAATAAAGTTTTGAACCGAAATAAATATAGTAAGCTCAATATTTTGGTATTTCTGTTCATTCAAATTTGTGAAAAAAATAAAAATTCTTATTTTCTGGTACAGTTTTGAGTTGTTCAAATCTTCAAAACCGTGGTGCATGATTGTAGTTAGACCGACGTCTAACATAGAAGAGCATGATTGTGTGTCAAACGAGCAAATATCTATTACCCGTTAAACAGGTCATTGAATTAACATGACACTGCCCCAAATTCAAGGCCTGCGCGTATGGTGCGCGTAAGTATAGCTAATGTAGTAAATCAAAATCAAATTAGCGCTCTCTCTCTCTCTCTCTCTCTCTCTATATATATATATATATATATATATATATACATATACATATACATATACATGACTGTTAAAAGAAGGCCTCTCTCTCTCTCTCTCTCTCTCTCTAGGCTCAGTCGGTCGGGTGTGGACCCGTTGACGGGGAATTCGTCAACACTTTTGATTTTTGGTTATTAATTATTATTTTCTTGTAGGCAATATTTGATTGATTCAATCCGTCCTAATAAAAACCCTTTTGCCCATCCGACGGTGTGGTCTTACCATTTCAAACTTTCAATGGTCAACATTCAAATCTCTCTTTACTGTCTCTCTCTCTATCTTGAACGTTTCTCTTCCTTGGTTTCACAAATTTGATATTGTCATAAGTTTTGAAAGTTGAAATTCAACCGCGTAACAAAGACAACAATTAGTACGTTTATATATATATATATATATAGATAGATAGCATCCAAACACTCAAGTCTCATTCTAAGCTTCATAAACCAAAAACAAAACAAAACAACACAACTTCTAGCTTCTCTCTCCTGAGCTACACATTTGATATTCATTCTACGTTTATTCTACCAACTATCCAAAAATGATGTCTTCATGGAGGCGGCTGAGGGCAGGTCGCCACGCCGGAAAGAAGCGCCAACCAGACGAACTCTCCGGCGTAGAGCTGACCACGCCGAACCATTTCCGGTGTCCGATTTCGCTAGAATTGATGAAAGATCCGGTGACGTTGTCCACGGGGATAACATATGATCGAGAGAGTATCGAGAAATGGATTGAAGCCGGAAACCATACATGTCCTATCACCAACCAAGTGTTGAGGACACTCGAGCCAATTCCAAACCACACCATAAGAAAGATGATCCAAGATTGGTGTGTAGAGAACAGCTCATACGGCATTGAGAGAATACCAACTCCAAGAATCCCAGTATCGTCGTTTCAGGTATCGGAAATGCTCGCAAAAGCCGAGACAGCACAGAAATGGGGGGACGAGAAAGGCTGTCGCGAAGTGGTGGGCAACATTAAAGCCCTGGTGAGAGAGAGCGAGCGGAACAAGAGGTGCATTGTGGCTAACGGGACGAGCAGCGTCCTGTCAGCCATATTCAGCAGGTTTTCAAAAGAATCTTTCGATAATAACTCTCTAATACTGGAAGATATTTTGTCAACTCTAACATTATTAGTTCCTCTTGATGGAGAGGCCAAGTCTCATCTAGGATCGAGTTTCTCTCTACACTGCATTGTGTGGTTTTTGAGGTGTGGAGGCTTGTTAGCGCAAAGGAACGCGGTTTTGATTCTAAAGGAGGTTCTCTCGTCGGATCAACGAAGGGTAGATGATTTGGTGGAGATAGAAGGATCAATTGAAGCACTTGTTAAGCTTGTGAAAGAGCCCATTTGTCCTGCTACTACAAAGGCTTCATTGATGGCCATTTATTACATGGTGTCAACCTCATCATCATATCTTGCAAGCGAGAGAGTCATAGCAAGATTTGTGGAGATGGGTTTGGTGTCTTTGCTTCTAGAAATGCTTGTGGGGTCCGAGAAAAGCGTTTGTGAGAAGGCATTGGGTGTTTTGGATGGGCTTTGCAGTTGTGAAGAAGGGAGAGAAAAGGCGTATGATCATGCTCTAACCATACCTGTCTTGGTCAAGAAGTTGCTCCGGGTTTCGGATTTGACCACCGAGTTCTCAGTTTCCATACTTTGGACGCTCAGCAAGAATGAGAAGAAGAGGGAAGAGGGAGGTGGTCATGATGGTGTGCTTGTTGAGGCTGTTCAAGTTGGTGCTTTTCAGAAGCTATTGTTGCTCCTGCAGTTGGGTTGTGGTGAGAGAATAAAAGAGAAAGCAACTGAGTTGTTGAAGCTGTTGAATCTGCATAGAGATAGGTTGGAGTGTATTGATTCTATGGATTTCAAGCATCTCAAAAGGCCTTTTTGATCAAGTGCAATTAAGCAATAGAAAGTGGGGTTTTGATTTCTGAGAGAAAGTTATTAGCCTATCTTTGTTATATAATTTCACAATTGAATGTACAAAATTACACAGAATGGTACAAGTATACTTACTGCTCGTATATATAAAGCTTAGAAAAAGATTTAAGATTGAAAATTGGTGCTTGAATAATTGTTGTTTGTGAGGTGTGTGCTCCAATATTTTAAACTGTGTTGTGTGATAGAATGGTTCGCAATAATGTTTCAACTTGTACCATCACTAATCAATAAGCTTTTGCTACTTCAAGCATAAAGCAGTTTTGTTTTCCTTTTTTTTCTTTTTTCTTTTTTACCTTTTCTGAGTAATATTGGATGGACTTGAGCCTTTATGCATTATTGATAGAACATATATAAGGATTGGTTCATATGAAGATAATTTTACTTAGAATGACCATGTTGGTTACAAGACAATATTACATCTCCATCCAAATGCTTGAATATATGAGATGACACGCGAAATGTCATTACAAGACTTCGAACGCAAAAGTAATACTACATTCATATGACTCTCTTCAGATTTCATAATCACGAAAATCTAGTGTACTGATCCTCCCTACTCATTGAATCAAGAGGTTGTGAGCGGACACACTCGATCCAAAAACTGAGCCATGAGCTTCGGATGATAGCGTTCTCATGATAGACTTGTTTCGGATTTTACACTTTTGGTCTAGAATTCTTACCATGCCAAAAGGTCACAAAATTGTTGCAAGATGGCTACTAATTTATTTTGGTAGTCATTAGGGGTGTACACGTACGGTTCAGTTCCTTACGGTTCTTGGTGGAATTGGAATTGGAATTGTTTTCAACGATTCCTTAATTTTGAAACCAGAACTGTTGAATTTGTTCGGTTCTGATTCTTTGCGGTTCCAGTTTCGGTCCCCAACGGTTCCTTGTCAACTTTTTTTTTTTTTTTTTTAACATTAGCAAGATACATATTTATACTTGTGCACCCCTAATTATAACAATAGATTAGAAGCTATTAGTATTTATTTATCAAGCAAAACTAACATTCCCATTTTAAGGAGGTTAGCATTGTCCCTATATTCTCTTGGATTAAAAAGTCCTAATTTTAGTCTGTTAGTATTTAAAATAAAGGTTATTTCTAGCATTTTAACATTTTCTTTTATTTCATCTTCATGTTAGATTGACATCTGCAACAAACAAAACCCTAACCATCATAGATTCTTGCGACATCACCATTCCCACCTCCTCCACCACCACCATCACCACCACTATAACAAGCCGCCGCCACCACCACCACAACTAGTGTCACCGCCACCACTACCACAACTCACTCCCACAACTCCAAAATCCATCGAAAATTCAAAAATATACTCCAGCGAATCCACCACCACAACCAGCGTTGCCTGACCTGTTGCCAATTGCTGGTCAAGGAGAGAAAGTGTCTATGGCGGTTGGCAATGTCAGGAGAGAGAAAGAGATGATGTGAGAGGTAGAGAGAAAAAAAACGGGTTCACATGGAAAAGAGTGGGTTTGATTTCTTTATTTTAAAATTATATGCCTACATTTTAATTGAGGGCTTTTTCATCCAAGAGAATATGTAGACAATGTTAACCTCCTCATTAAAGCAGCGATGTTAGTTTTACCTTTATTTATATATCTTATATTATATAAATATATAGGACATTAGAACTTTGAAGCTATTAGTATTTATCTATATATTATATATTTTATTTTTTATATATAAGTAGAACACTAGAGTTTAAAACGTATTAGTATATATTTATATATAATATATTTTATACTTTATATATATATATATATATAGAACACTATAACTTAGAAACTATTATTGTTTATTTATATATTATATTATAATATATATATATATATATATATATATATATATATTTTCTAACAATTCCGGCTACTTGACTTAGAACCGAAATTGAAATCGTAGTGAACGGTTTCTAAAATTTGAAACTGAAACCGAAATTATAGTGAACGGTTTAATTCGATTCAGTTACGGTACCTTACGATTCCGATTTTGGTTCTACCGGTTCTTTGTGCACCCCTACTAGTCATGTCATAAAATTGGTTTTAGTCCTATAAGAGAATCCACAATGGCTTCTCTGAATTTACTTCTTCACATTCAAATTCTAGTCAATCACGTCACCATTCTAGCGGGCCACATCAACATGTTAGGATCTCCACAATTTGAGCTTATTCGGATTTTGGGCTAGTAAAAAATAATAATATTTTAATATTTTTTAAATTAGGTCGAAACATAACCCAAGTGGTACTCAAATTGAAACTCTTGGAATTCTCTTTTTAACATAAATAGTTTTATCAAAAAAATATATTTTTTAGTAAAAGTTATAAAAGTTTAAGTGAAGAATACACAAAAATATATATATAAATATATATGCGCAAAAAAAACAAGAAACACAATTATTTTTAAATGATTTGCTTAGCTTAGATTAGGGGACGTTTACCCTAACTATTCACAATTTTGGCCAAGTTATTGTGGATGGCCTAAGAAATATATATATATATGTGTGAGAGAGAGAGAGAGAGAGAGAGAGACAGAATTGGGTAACTGATAACCTTGTATATATAATTCATGCAATCTGATGTGAAAAAGAAAAAAAATAGTGAGAATATATATTATAAAAGACATGTGAAAAAGATGCGTTTTAAAAAAGCGTATATGACAAAGTATATGGGCAAAATAAAAATGAAAAAAAAATAGTGAGAATATTAAAAGACATGTTAAAAATATGCGTTTTAAAAAAGAGTATATGACAAAGTATATGGGCAAAATAAAAATGATTAACATTGTTTCTTTTTCTCTTTGGAACTACCTTTCTAAAATATCAATTAATTAATTACAGGTACAGGTACAGGTACGGGTCTCAGATCTCAATAATGAGTTTGCTCTTCTCAGGTTTAATCAGTTCAGAAAGCTAAACAGACCAGTGGGGACCACTGTCCTCTCGACGGCTACGTTGCCTTAATAATAGTCCAAAAAGATGACTAAAGTGGTCCTCACCCTCTTACTATTTTTTTAAATGCTCTTAAATTTTCATGTTTTTTATTGCTTAATAATCCAAGAAACACGTATGCACAGTAGAGACGATGGGAACACGAGCATATGATAAATTTAAAAGTAATAGAAAACAAATATAATATAATTAAGCCAAAAAATAATAATATAATAAATTATTATATATTTAAATATAATAATTTCATTTCATCTTAATTTTAATTTTAAAAATAATTATCTCCATTAACTAAACATACTCGATTAGTTTCAAAGAATTTCATCCTATCATAATTCTAATTTTCTATCACAATAAATTACTACAATAATATATGTTGAAATATATTAGTGAAATATATTAGTATGTTTTATATTTAATTTTTTTTCATATCTCATTAGGATTCTTATGATTGGGGACTTACCACGTATATGAAAATTCGTTTCCCACTCACATACTTTTTTTCTTTCTTCTATATATATTCTCTCATTGTATATTATTTGACATACCATTCATTAATATTATTCACAGATAATTCAGTTTCTTTTCCTCTTATTTTAATATGGTATCAGAGCTAAGGTTTTAAAACTCTCATTTTTTTTTCTTCCGCTTAATTATTTTTATCACCCAAAGAAAACTCTTTTCTATATAGTGCCGAAAATTCATCTTCTGGAACTCTTGTTGATCCTTTGTTTTTTTTCCTGACATCTCCACGCGCCTTTACTAGCGGCCATGCGCCAACAAGCTTCTTCACCTGGTGACACGCACGCCAAGTCATCACTGACTTAACATATAGTGACACGTCATCTGTTTTTGCTACATCAGCACACATCATCTGTCGCGTCATCTATTTCTTCCACGTTAGTGACACATCATCTGCCATGTCATATTTTCTATATCGTTGACTATCACGTCAGCGACACATCATCTGACACGTCATCTTTTTCAGCCCTTCCTTACCACTTCATTGGAATTGTCACGTCAACAACAATAACTAAAAAAAATTTCTTGGGCCTACCTTGCTTGAAATTTTGCGCTAATTTCAATTTTTCAGTCTGTTTTGTCATTTAAAAATTTTAAATGTCTCAAAATGAGATTTCTCACCCAATTTCTATTACACTTGATGGAGACAACTATATTTTTTAGAGTTAATATATACACAGCTTTCTTAAAGGATGCAAGATATAGTCCTACATTAGAAGGAATCAAAAATTACATGTTAAGGATACCGATGAAAAAGATGAAGCCTTTGCTACTCGTGTTGAGGACTAGGATAGCAATAATCACAAGATTATCTCATGGCTCCGTAACACATTCAGTTCTTCCTATGGAATTTGGGAGTTATGAAACTGCCAAAGAAGTTTGGGACATGCTTGTTTTTCAATAACTTGGGTCTAATGATGTTCATCACATATTAGTTAATGGTCCAGCTTTGTCATATTAAACAAGAATCTGGTCAGAGGGTTAATGAGTTTTTTGCTCGCATAAAGTGTCTTTAGGATCAACAAGCTTTGTCAGAACCATTATGAACAGTTACCTTAGAGAGTAAGAAAGTTTATGAGTATCGTGATCATATACGCTTTTATCAATTTTTTATGAATCTTCATGATGATTAGAGCTTGTCTGTGGTCAGCTTTTTCATCACTCACCTCTCCCATCATTGGATGAAGCTCTTAATGAGCTTGTCCGAGAGGAGACATATTTGCAGACCTTGCATTCTACAATTCAAACTCATCTCTCTATCTTGGCTACACCATATGCTCCTTCTCAATCTACGCACTCACACGGTCTTTGCAATCACTGCCTTTTCAGTCTGGGACTTCACCCAATAGATATTCTTCTTCTTTTCGTCGCAATGGTGGTAACAAACAGCGAGAACAGTCATTTTAATCCAGACCTAGTGAATGTTCCTACAGATATTGTCACAAATCAGAACATATAATTGAGGAGTGCTTCAAACTTACTAGACCTCGCAATACTGCAGCTATTGCTACCACAGAGACATCTCATCCTTCTCTTTTTGCACCAGTTACTACTCCTTCTGAAGAGTCCCCATCTACATTTTCTACTACTGATCTGGAGGTAATTTTTAACCAGTTTCTATCCAAGCAATTAGGTTCAAGCTTATCTAACTTTACTTTCTCAACCACACCAGGTACAGTTAATTCATAATTTTTTTTACTCTACTTGTTACAATCATATGACACCTAACCATACTTTGTTCACTACTCAGACTCTTACATCTCATACACCTGTTATTCACACAGCTAATGGCTTTACTATGGCCATTAGTCAGATAAGTACCGTCTCTCAGTCAAATTTGTTTATTTTCAATGTTTATCCTGTTCCCAATATTTCTCTTAATCTTTTGTCTATTAGTTAATTGATTGAGTTAGGTTTGAATATAACATTTTTCTCTAATAGTTGTGTTGTACAGGATCCTCAAACAGGTCAAATCATTGGAACAGACCATAAGACAAGATGACTATTTGAGCTTTCTTCCTTACATCTACCTACTTCATTTATCACAGCTGCATCTACACGAAGTATTATACCTACTCTTAAGTTATGACATTCTTGTTTGGGTCATGCATTGGTATCTCAAGTCAAAAGTCTAATATCTAAGGGTTTGTTAGGATCTAGTTAAAACCAAGTCTTTTGATTGTATTTTTTGTTAATTAGGCAAACAACATGTTTTAGCAGTTAATAAAAGTGAGTCATTTGATTCTTCTCCTTTTGATCGTGTTCATTATGATGTTTGGGGACCTTCTCATGTAGCCACCATGGGTGAGACACGATATTTTGTTATATTTCTGGATGATTTTTTACGTTTCACTTGGATATTTTTAATAAAAAATTGTTTTGAATTACTCAACATCTGTCGTGATTTCACCAAAATGGTTTCAACTTAATTTTTCATAAATATCAAAACTTTTCGTTCTGATAATGCTACGGAATACAGCCAAAACGATTTTCAAAATATTCTCAAACAATATGACACTATTTTTCACTCTTCTTGTCCTAGTACATCATAACAAAATGGTCGAGCTGAACGAAAACTTCGACATATTTTAGATTTAGCTCGATCACTTGTCATTTCTTCTTCTATGATATCATCTTTTTGGGGTAAAGCATCTTTCACTGCTTTCTATACCATGAATTGTGTACCCACACCATTTTTACAAAATCAAATACCCTATGAGCATCTCTACAGGCAGGTTCCTGACTATAGTAATCTTAAAGTTTTTGGGTGTACTTGTTTTGTTCTTCTTCATCCTCATGAGCGAACAAAATTATAACTTCATGCTCAGTTCTGTTGTTTTCTTGGGTATGGACTTGAACAAAAGGGATATAGGTGTTATGATCCAGTTAAGAGACGATTTAGAGTATCTCGTCATGTTATTTTTTGGGAACATAAAATGTTTCATACCTTATCCAAATTCACTGGTATTCCTGATCACCAATTTCCTATTCCTTCTTTAGATACATTTGAAGATCTTTTCCTAGATTCTCCTTCTGCTTGTTTATCAGATACAGATGACCCTTCTAGCTCATCATATGAGGTTGACCCTCCTGCAACTAAGTTCCAATCATCTGTCCCGCCTGAGGCTCCTAATGTGGCCACTGTTTTAGATCCTCGTCGATCCACTTGGGTAAGAACCTCCCATGCACATCTTCATGACTATCATTATTATCATGCTCTTGCAACCTTTCATAAACCTCACACTTTTTGCGAGGCCTTTTCTAACCCTTTATGGAAGCAAACAATGAAAGAAGAGTTAGATGCACTTGCCCAGACTCGTACATGGGATCTAATTGAATTGCCTCCAAGAAAGTCTCCCATTGGATGTAAATAGATCTAAAAAATTAAAACTCGTTTAGATGGGTCTATTGAGTGCTATAAAGCCCGACTTGTGGCAAGGGGGTTCACACAAAAGTATGGCATCAATTATGAGGAGATTTTTGCTCATGTTACTCGTCTTCCTTCTGTTCATACTCTTATGTTGTGGCTGCTTCCCGTCATTGAAAACTTTTTCAGATGGATGTCAAAAATGCCTTCCTCAATGGTGATTTGCTCGAGAAAGTTTATATAAAGCTTCCTCTATGTTTTGATCATCCACCTCATCAGGTTTGTCGGCTTAGGCGTGCTCTGTATGGTCTTAAACAGGTATCTCGAGCTTGGTTTGCCAAGTTTAGTTCTACTATTTCTCATCTTGGCTATTCTACTAGTACATATGATTCAGTTTTATTTATCCAACGTATTGCAAATGATGTTATTCTTCTCTTGCTTTATGTTGATGATATGATCATCACCGGAGATGATACTTAGGGTATTTAGGAACTTAAGCAGTTTCTCAACCATCAATTTTAAATAAAAGATCTTGGACCTCTCAGTTATTTTCTTGGCCTAAAAATTACTAGAGTTACTGATGGCTACTACCTTACTCAAGCAAAGTACTGTTCCTAAGATCTTGGAACTCTCAGTTATTTTCTTGGCCCGAAAATTGCTAGAGTTACTGATGGCTACTACCTTACTCAAGCAAAATACTGTTTTTATCTTCTATCCAAAGCTGGCATCATAGACAATAAGATTGTTGATACTCCACTTGAACCTAATGTGAGACTTACTCCACATGATTGTAAACTTCTTCATGATGGTACTTTATATCGTCAGTTGGTTGGTAGTCTGGTATATCTTACTATCACTCGTCTAGGTATTTCTCATGTTGTTCATATCGTCAGTCAGTTCATGGCTTCGCTGAGATCAGTTGATTTTGTTGTTGTTCTTCGTATTTTTCGCTATGTCAAGGGTACTGTATTTCGTATGTGGTCTCTTTTTCTTTCATCAGTCTTCACTGGTGCTTTGTCTTTATTCTGATGCAGATTAGGCTGGCGACCCTACAAATCGCCGTTTCACTACAGGATATTATTTTTTTTTTGGTAGCTCACTAATATCTTGGCGTAGTAAGAAACAGTCCGTTGTTGTTCGATCTAGCACTGAAGCCAAGTATAGAGCACTTGTCGATACTACTCCTAAGCTTTTAAGGTTATGATGACTTCTTCAGGATATAGGTATTTCTTTGTCCATCGCTACTCACATCTATTGTGATAACAAGAGTGCTATTCAGCTTGCACACAATGATGTTTTTGATGAGTGGACCAAACACATTAAGATAGATTGTCATTTTTTCAAGAGCTTGTGTTTCAAGCTCCAGATGGCGTCGTATAGCCCACTTTGAGTTTGAGGGGGAGTGTTGAAATATATTAGTATATTTATATTTAACTTTTATATCCAATTAGGATTCCTTTGACTGAAGATTTACCACTCACCTACTAATTTTCCTTCTCCTATATATATACTTTCACTATATTTTATTTGACATATCATTTATTAATATTATTTAGAGATAATTCAGTCTTTTTTCCTCTTCTTTTAATAATATACTAGAATAATTTCTTAATAAACTTAATAAATCAAGTTACTAATTTATATAAAAACACAAAGAAAGATCAACTTGCTTGAGGCTTCTATAATTTTCAAGTTATATTATACGATATTAAACTCTAACCATATAATTTATATAGAGACTGGTAGTTATAATTCCATTAGGATTGAGATCATATTTAAATTTAAATTCCTAATCTTATTAGCCAAGCATAAATATACATACTTATATTATAAATAAATATATTCAAAATTACTCATTTAACCCTTAAAATATTTAAAAAATCTATTGTAAAATTTTGAGAATATTACACTTTATATAATCAATCTATATTGGAGAAAAAAATAATACTTGCGTTAGGAAGCTTAATCTAAAGTAATACTTTTGGGTAGATCTGGGTAAGTAAAAGAAAAATATTTTGTTATGGGAGCTGATATTGGCGCTCCAAAATCATATTAAGTCGCTTCACTTCTATTTATTCATAAATTGATGGATAAAAGTAACCCTGAATTGTCCCTTCCCATTTTTTCTCTCTCCTCTCATTCGTCTCTTGTCTCTTGTTTCTTGTCTCTTTTCTCTTTCTTTTATTTCATTCTTAAATAGAACTCCAAATTGACACATCTTTTTTTTTTATATTATTTTCTCCTCCTTATTTCACTTTTTTCTCTCTCTACTCTATGCTCCACGATATCTGGCCTCTCTCTTCCTACCATCTTCCATCTCTTAATAGAATCTAGATTGCCCTTAAACACCATCAACTTGAAATAAAGTAAAGTAGAGAGATTAATTAGAGTGATGCCTCTGATTGATAAGGCATTGGTGATACCTCTTTTATTGTTATTATTATTGTTATTGTTATTATTATTTTAATTTTTACGTGAGTAAGGAAGAAGACCCATTATGTTGAGATGCTCCCTTCGGATATATTTTAGACTTTTATCAAACTCTTGCCTGATTCATATATCTTGCTTGGGATTGGTTAAAAAATTGTGTTTGTCTTGAACTTGGATACATGATACGTATAACTTTTGTCTATTACTATTTTTCGTCTCTTTAAAGTGAGAGTGGTGTGAAATGCAAGAAATATGTATGATATATCAAAGTATAATAGATGAAGCTGACAATAGTCAATTGGACATGAAAAAAGAAAAAGACAAAAGAAGTGACTCCTCAATGTACTTAAATATTTTGCATCGAAACCTAAAATTTGGATATGGGTTTTCTGGAATTTCACAATAATAATTAAGAAAAAAAATTTGAGAGAGAGATCTATGAGAATGATATATTCGTACTTTTTATCGATCCTTAAATAATAATTGGTAAATAGGTACTTGTAAATGAAACGATGAAAATTAGCGTGAATGTATTAATCGATAGATTGTGTGACTGGCAGACAGATGATTTTGTTGGAGTAAAAAGAAAAAAAAAGCGCATAGAGTAAACAAGAAAGGAAGGAGAGAGAGAAAAAGAAAAGAGAAGGAAAAGAGAGTGAGTTGAGAGAGTCATGCGTTGGTGAGAGAGGAGAGAAAATAGGAAAACACAAGTTGACATAATTCATGGTTACTTTTGTCAATCAATTTATGAATAAATAAAAGTGTAACACCTTTGTATATTTTTTAAGAGCCAATATCAGTTACCTTTAATATATATATATATATATATATATATATATATATATATTCAATTATGATATTATGATATTTATATATACATATAGGAAAATAATATTTGGTTAACCATTGTCAGCAGCTGCCTGAATGTATACCAAATATTATTTTCCTATATGTATATATAAATATCATAATATCATAATTGAATATATATATATATATATATATATATATATATATATATATATATATAATGGGTGTCTACAATGCAACAAGCGTGCAATTTTATCTACTTTTAAAAAAATCAGTGGGATCATATATTAGAGAATCTAGAAGAGAAATTAGCAGTTATAGGTAAGAAAGATGACTTTTACAACCTCTAATTGATTGTAGAATACATATAATACACAGAAATATATATATATAAAAGTCATCTTTCTTGCCTGTATAACAGCTAATTTCTCTTCTAGATCCTCTAATATATGATCCCACTGATTTTTTTAAAAGTAGATAAAAGTGCACGCTTGTTGCATTGTAGACCCCATTATATATATATATAAATGCTTCTCGTTAGTTTGAACAAATAAAATGTACGTTATTTGGACTATTCAACCACGTGAAGTGGAAAAAGAATTGGTCCCCAGCTAAGACTAGATCAGTGGAAAGAAAGGAACTCTAATTTCAAAAATCACAAGTTGGATATCCAATATCAATATATATATATATATATATATATATACTAAATATCAATGTAAAAGGAATCGTTACTTAATTTTAGACTATTAAAAAAAAAATTTTTGAATCAAACTTAAATGCAATATATGTATTAAGTTATATGTTCATTTACATTAGTAAATTTAGGATAGACTTTATTAAAAGAAGAAAAAAAAAGAAAAACATAATTTTTTTTCCGTAAATGATGGCATCCACTGTGTCGCGTTCAATTTTCATGTTAAATGAAAATTTTACAACATGGACTATTTTAAGAGGGAATTTTTTTTTTTATTTATAATCAACAAAGAATAAAAAGTCCCTATTTTTTTTTTTACAGTCCGAAGTCAAGAAAAATTCATGAATTTTTTATCCACAAAAAATCACTAACATCGGAGGGTGTTTTGGCTCCTCTTCCCTTAGTCTTTCGTTTGAATCTTTTTTATTTTATTGACTTAATAATAATTTGTGAGTCTACAAATAAAGACCCTGTACCTTGACATTCAATGCCCATCAAGTGGTATAATAAATCCTTTGAAACTTGACCAGTCAAAGAATCCTTAGTACACTAATTTATGATGCATCAACAACTCCAGCTCTAATACAATTAATTTCCTTATATATATATATATATATTATTCATATTGATTTACATGATACACAAAAGAATTATTTACATATGTGAAATATTCTTGTGTTGACATATCTGATGTTTGATGTTGTGAACAAAATATTGTTTTGTAATTGTTTTAGGAAAATTCTATCGGTGATTTATTAGACCAACATAATTTTAGATAATTCGAATAACGTTTGCATAAAGTGAACGTGACAGAAATACGAATGTTAATATTTACGTGTGCTAGACTAAAAATAATAAATTAGAAATAATCATATTTTAGAGATGATTGGAATAACACAAATTAAAGATGGTTCGGACATATGCAAAAAGACTTTTAAACGTGCCCGTTAGGTAAAATGATATATTTTACATTGAAGATAATATTAAGAGAAGAGGAAAATCAAAGTTAACATGAGTAAAATTTGTTAAAAATGATATGATAGCACATGAATTAACTTTGAGACTATGACCTTAAACAGAATAAAATGAAAATATAATATTTACGTTGCAGATTTCAAATTGTTGGGAAAAATGTTTGATTTTTGTTGTCTTGTAAAGTGATTGTTTTGATAATTGAACTTGCATCTTACTTTTACTTACCCATATATTTTTATTAAAAAAAAAAATTTGTTATGAAGCTCCAAAACTTTTATATAAATGGATTATTATTCGGACTGTTGGACTACAATTCTTTGAAAAAAATTCAAAAATAGAAGCTTCTCCTCAAGAAACACAACTAAAATTTTCAACTAATTTATATATATATATATATATATATATATATATACTAATATATATATATCCAACTGTTGGACTACAATTTTTTGAAAAAAATTCAAAAATAGAAGCTTCTCCTAAAAAAAACACAGCTAAAATTTTAGTATATATATATATATATCCAACTGTTGGACTACAACTCTTTGAAAAAAATTCAAAAATAGAAGCTTCTCCTAAAAAAAACACAGCTAAAATTTTAGTATATATATATATATATATATATATATATATATATATTATATATATATATCTATCCGACTGTTGGACTACAATTCTTTGAAAAAAATTCAAAAATAGAAGCTCCAAAACTTTTATATAAAACACAAGAAGTGAAGAATTGTAGTTAGGTGTATGTATGTATGTATGTGTGTATGTATGTGGTTAATTGGTCAAAGGGTGTTTTTGATAACTGTAGAAATGACTGATTGGTTGGGCCACTGGCATGGACCATTCTAGGCAGATCAGGTTTGCCTAATGGTCATGGCCCACAAGTTCCATGGCTTTGAACACCAACCATCTGGATACTTTCTAGATCCATATGACTATCACCGAGTGGGAAAATCACAGCCGTCTAAACAATCACTCCTCTTAGTATCAAAGATGGTGATTGGTGGAGGTTATCTATTACTCTGCAGGGACCCACATGGTGTGAAATTGGATAAAAATGCACTAAGAGTTGTACGCAGTGGACTACTGGACTTCCATAATAAAACAATAGCACAATGATCTAGGAAGCACTACCGTACGAAATAGATATGGTGATTTGAAAAATAAAACACTAAGAAGATATGACTATAAAAAAATATAATGTATTAATATATATTAATTATTTAACAAAAACAAGATTACATTACCGAAATATTTTAATTCATCATAAAGTAATTAAGAATCAAACAAATTTATAAACAAAAATAGACAAATAGATTAAAGTAGATTAAAGAATCAGACTTATTTAATCATTTATATATGATAACTTACTAACATATAATTTTATTTCGAAATACTTGAATACATCAGTGTTACGAAATGTCCGATACATGTTTGAGGAGTGTTCCAAGTGTGTCAATGTCTTACACGTGTCTGAGTGTCCGACACAGGTATGACACTCTCGGTGAAGTATCCATACTTTTTAGATGATAATATAAACTTTGATAATTAATTAGATATACAAATGGGTTATTGTTTGGATTGTTGGAAAAATTATAGAATACCCTTGTATTCTTTGATTATAGGAATCTCATTAATATTATCATTGTATTTTTTACTTTTTCCTATTATGGAGAGAAACTCAAATTTGCTATTGGTGGAATTTCTATATGTAAGGAATTTTCGGGGTAATGAATAACGTCTTGGATTACTGGACCACACATTTTTAAAGAAATTAATTTCAAAAAAATAGAAGCTTCTCTTAAATATAGCAAGTTTTTCCAATAATTTAAAACCCCCACCCCCCAAAAAATGAAAAAAGAAAGAAGAAAAATAAATTCCAGTATGATTAATGAGAGTTTAGGTAAATGTTTGCAAAAAGAGGGTTTTCTCACATTTTGGGTGACAAATTAGTTTGATTTTTTTTAAAAGATAATTACTCAGACCTTCTCTGAGATTTAACTAAATTAATTACAAATGAAACTTTTTTTGTAAAAGTGTGGTCAACCTCTCTTGAGGTTTTGCATAATAACATCTGACGTCGATCAAAAGTTAAGTCTGTTAATAGGATAATTTTTAAATACTGGGAATACCCTTACATGAAACAAAATAAATCAAATATCCCTTTTGAGTATATTAAATGACCATTTGACTGAATTTTAATTAGACAAAATCACCCTTGCTTATAAAATATGTAATATACAAATATAATTTAATTAATATTTTTAATTTTTAACATTAATATAATTTAAATCTAATATCATTGATCTAATAATATTTGTAAATATGTATGATATTATATTATATAAATATATTAATATATATGATTTGTTTTATTTAATACTTATATTATGTTATATAAACAAATTATATACACCATATACAATTTGTTTCATTTAATACTCATATTACATATATTGTTTCTATTGAATTGAATTGGGGTTTTCACTCAATACTCGACCAAGAACTCATATGACAAGCCGCTAATGGCCTTGTAAGGGCTGTCAATTCGTATTAGTGAGTTATATTCGTGTCGTGTCAATCTAATAATATTCTATTATATAAGTCCACCCCGAATACGACGCGCTTAATAATCGTATCAAGAACTCTTGACATAAAATGACCCGTTTATTAAACAGGTAATATGACACAACACGTCTAACCAGTTTAATAAATGAATCATGTGACTCAAAACATGACACGACCCATTTAATACCTATTTAACCCATTTAAACTAAGAGAAATGATAAACATCACAATATTTTTTTTGTGATATTTATCATGACATTCCTTAATTTTCTTAATTTAAGGTGATAGTGGGCCCTTAATTTCCTTTATTTAAGAAATTTAACTCTTGAATAAAAAGAGTTAACCTAATATACAATATCAGAAAGTTAACTCTTGAATAGAGGGAGTTGACCTAATATACAACATCTGAAAGTTAACTCTTAAATAGATGAAGTTAACCTAATACACGACGTCAGTTTATCAATCAAAATAGAAATCAAGAAAACTATTTCATGATATCTACCACTACTTTTAAACTAAATGGATCATATAACCTGTTTATTAACTTCTTGAGTATAAAATAAACATATAATAAAAAAATAACATAATGAATGACTAAAAAAAAAGACTAAATTCATGGATAATTGGGAGAATATAATTATAAAAAAGACAAACACAATATTCATATTGGATTTATATTGAAATAACAAAAAAATGTCCATAATAATTGAATTAAAACAAGTTGCGAGTTAATCGGGTAGAACGAATGACAATATTAATTAAACGAGTTAAATGAGATAAATTTCAAAACACGAATGCGACATAATTAATTAAACGAGTTAAACAAGTTGACACAATTATGACACGAACACAATTAAAGTTAACTCAAATTCTTTAATTTGATATCGTATTTGAATCGTGTTGACAAATAGATTCATGGAAAGACTATACTAATATTAATACACCTCTATTGGCTGAATGGAGAGAATGTACTAATATTAATACACCACTAGAAGGATAAGAGAAGGAAAACGTAAGAGATTACAATAAAAAAAAATTAAGAATACGAGTTCAGTAGAGAAAATCTAGAAATCTATGAAAAGTTTTACTAATATCACTTATCCAACGAAAATAAGAAAAATTAAATTATAGAAGCCTACTTTAATTGGTTAAGGCCTAAATATAAGAATATAAAATTTTTTTAGACGTCTACTAAATGAATATTATTGACTAGGGCCTTAGCCGACCGCCAACGTTGCGTAAGACTCCGACGAAACTCGAGTCTAGATCTCTATCAAAGCTTATTTTATCTTCTGCATTCTTTCATGGGCCCACATGGAATACAAAATTGGATAACATTGCACACGAGATGCATGACAGTGGACTTGCATAATGAAACAAAAGCATGATAATATAATATAGACTTTGATACTTGGATTACATATACAAATGAGTTATTGTTTGAACTATTGGACCGCAATTATTTGAAATTTTTTAAAATTATTTTAAAGGAGTAAAATGTTTCTGTATTCAATCTAACAAAGTCTTCTTCTAACTGTTTAAGGTCATAAATCAACCCAAAAAAAAAAGGTTTTAATATTGTGGAATCACTATCAACAAAATAACTACTACTATGGGAATATATAAATATTTTAAAAAAAAATCAGGAAATTACACTGTTGAGCTAGTACGAACAACAGTAATTGGATGTTTCTTGACACAAATTTTCAGACCTTACTTTTTCCAACGCTGTCATTTTCCTCAGGGTCTGTCACTTTTCCATATTGTCATGCAAAAACACAGACTAAAAGGCACAATTATGGATTGGGAAAGCCAGAACAGTTGAAATTCTGGAAGGTGAACTCATAACCAATCCATCAACTATATTGCATATGTATATTAAATATATTTAATGCAATCTATTACAGAAAAATAATATTTGTATTTAATTATAAATTTTGAAACTATTACCAAATAGGTTAAATCTTATATAATATGTAATACGTATATATCTATATTTAATGCAACAAATTATATCAATAGAATTTCTTTTTTTCATTTAAAGTAAAAGTATTTTTGTTATTTTATTGTTCGGGAGAATGATAGATTGTTCTAGTTTGAGCCAACTTAAGGAATTATTTTCCAAGAGGTCGAATATTCCTATACTTTAATAAAGTTGATTAGTAAAAATTCAAAACATGTGCTTAGGAAAATCTTATTCAAACTCAAGATTGGTCTCAGTGCCATGATTGTCCCCACACCTACAATCCCTTTCTGATTGATTTGGGTTGGTTTGGACTGACTGATCCAGTCAAACTCATTCAATCAAATAGCTCTAACTAAGTTGTTTTCGGTGGTGTGGGGGGGGGGGGAGTGTATGAGTGCTCTAATTTTGTTCTGTAATGAAATTCTTCTCCCACCTGAGAGAACACATTCAAGCCATGTTGGCATGCAGATTTTGGTCAATTTTGCCGGCTCTAGCTTTGTTGATCAACAATTTTAAGTTTTTTGTTTACCCTCTAGATAAGGTGTATAGCAGCAAATATCTTTTTTTGAACTCGGAGTCAATAAAGGCAAACACAACAACTTAATGTTTAACATGTGTCATCAGACGTGTCAAAATATGTTCGGCTCCAAGTGTGCTCTCGAGGGATACACATGTAAATTTGGTTTGCGAGCGTACCAAGATCCTTAGATTCGTGTTTTTGCAGCCAAAGCGGAAGTCGAGCTTCCTAAATGTCCTTTGGCCTAGTGAGCTGTGAGAATATACACCTGTGTAGAATCTGACTGTATCGATTGAGGAGAGTAAGAATAATCCTCTCAAAAGTTCGTATACTTTAGCCTAAAATACACTATTAGACTCAAAACTTAGTTCATGACAATTTTAGAACGGAATCCACATGTGAAGTACTTTTTAAGAAAAATATAACCACTCTTCATTAACTTAAGACAATATAATGAGAATTAATTACAAAGTCTTAGACATTAGAGTGTAACTAGAGTTTAGTTACAAGTTTAAGAGTTGATTAATTGAACCATCAATCTGTTACTAGCAAAGTAAGGCTTATCAAAGTAGTCTAAGTTTAGATTGTGCTGGGCCAGAATAATATATGAAAAATAATTATTTGGACTGTTGGACTACAATTCTTTGAAAAAAATTCAAAAATAGAAGGTTCTCCTCAAAAAAAAAAAAAAAAAAAAAAAAAAATTATATATATATATATATATATATATATATATATATATATCCAACAGTCCGAATAAAAACACATTTGTATATCCAAGTATCAAAGACTATTATCATACTTTTGTTTAAGTCCACTACCATGCAACTCTATATATATATATCCAACTGTTGGATTACGATTCTTTGAAAAAAAATTCAAAAATAGAAGCTTCTCCTCAAAAAACACAACTAAAATTTTCAACTAATTTATCCAAATATATATATATATATATTTATTTATTTATTTAATTTTATTTTGAAAAAAATAGTCAATTTTTTAAATAAAAAGAAATAATAATATTTATTTAATTTTATATTTTTCTTTTATATACTTATCATATTTTTCTTTTATAAATAATTTTATTTGTTTGTTGATAACACCAATGTAAATACTTTAAAGATAGAAGGGTATACTGATTGATGAAAAAGTAAGACTTTTATTATATGAAAGCATTTAGTTTTTGTAATTGATTTCTACAAAATATCCTAACACTCTTTTTTTTTTTTGGTCCGTCACTTTTCCACACTAATAGGCACGAATCACGATTGATGGAAAAACACTACCGATCGAAACAGTTGAAATTCTGGAAGGCGGGCTATATCTGATAAAAAATAATCGGTGTTTAATCAAAAGTTATATTGAAAATTCCAAAATGTCTTTCTATTGTATATATATAATATACACTATAATATATACGTGTATAATATAAGTAATATGTATATTAAATATATTTAATGCAATAAATTATATATAGCAATATAATATTTGTATTTATAAAATTTGAAACTATTAGAAAATAAGTTAAATCTTATATAATATGTAATATGTATATATCTATATTTACCTTAAATAAACAGTACTCGTTAGGTCTTCGAAATTTCCCTTGCAACAACTCCAGTTAGCTTTACAAACTAGTAACATCCTATAGATGCAAAGTTAACTTGTCTGGTAAGGTATGTTGGTAGTGAAAATCACATGTTTTGGTTTTAAGTTATATAACTGTTTATGTTATCATCTGATAACTCAAAATCAAAAAATTGTACAAAAATTTGTTTGACTAACAGTTTTTCAAATTGTTTCCAAAAATTCAGTTAAAAGAGTGACGTTTTTAGAAAATTGTCACAATTTTTATTTTTTGAGTTATTGAAAACGATTTTCTGAGTAACAAACCAAGTACCTAAAGCATGTTTTAGTTTCAGTGGCTCCAGATACATACCTAAATCAAAATTATGGGCAAATTCATTTAATGAAAGTGCTTTGATACCAAACTAATGTATGAAAAAAATAAGAGAGATGAGAAAACAGATGATAAGATGAAGCTAAAAAAAGAAAAATATGATAATAATTCTAAAACTAAACATTACCAATAATAAGAATAATGAACAAAAATTAATCATAATTGACAAAAATCCTTAATTCTATTTTTCTTTTCCCCCTAGTCATATGATGAGCTTCCAGCTCGGTTGTCTTTCGGTCACCATCAATTAGCCAAAGAATATGGAAGAATGAATGTAGATCTCATTTTCTACCGTTTGAATATATCTGTAAAATATTCCAGTCCCCAAAATTTTCTATTTTTATTATTTATTTCCGTAACTTATGGGCCATTCAAGTTATCTAAATCATATTCAAGAGTGTGAAACACGAATTAATATGAATATCCAGACAGATGTTGGCAAGGACTATGAATTTAATGGAGTTTTATGGACACATTTGTCAAACTTAACTGTCATTGAAGAAGAAAACAATATATATATATATATATATATATATATACACACGCACACATAAAGAGTGAGAAAAGAAGAAACTGATTTCTAGAGATGTGTGAAAGGAAAACATCCTGATTTCAATCTAGGTCACCATATCATTCTCATCCAAAGGGTGACGATATCGTCCCAAAAAAATAAAAAATACAATACTAGCAGTAAGAATTCTATGATTGCTCATCTAGTGCAGGCAGCCAGCTACCTTGAGTTATGTACAAAGTTCAAAAAAGTCAAATATTTGATGATTTGGTCATTTATGTTTGAGTTGAAAAAACTTGTAGATAGGTTTCCAACGTATGAACTAACAGTGATGTAATTAGTCCGAATTAGATAAAATGGACAGAAGTTAGTGAGATTTTATGTGACAAGTGAATAAGACAGTGTAGAAAGAAATTTTTGTAGGAGTATTGTTAGACCAACTATGTTGTATGGATGGGAGTGTTGGGTCGTAAAAAGAGACTATACACACAAATTTCAAATATAAGAATAAGATCAAAACAAGGGATAAATAAATTAACTTTATTAATGTTAAGAAATATAAGTTACAAATTTCTGTAGATCCTTATAAAAGAAAAACAAATTCTTCTGATTCGATCTTCTTAGTGATTTGGATTCTAGGGCTGCTGTAACTTGATCTTGAATTAGATTGAAACTAACTTTGGTGCATAACGACACATGGATGGTGTGTTTGTTGTTCTTCTCCTTCAAGATAGATGCTTTGAAACTTTGAATTTTGAGTGAATAATCCCGCAGAGCTTCAGCGTTCTTTGAGAGTCTTCTTCCTCTTTCCTCCGTCTTTCTACCTTTGAACCTTTATTTTTAGGCTCACCAGAGGGATAGATTGGTAACTTTCTTCCCTTTTGATAATTATCCTATTAATATATATAAATATGATAATTATCTTTCGGATGATAATTATCTTTTGTGATAATAATTCAATATATATATGTAATAATTATGAGTTGTGCGGTGTGGAAGCGGTTGCGGAAGTAATTAAAAACCTTGAGGGGGGTGATTAGGTTTATTCGCTTTTTGCTTAATTATTCATATTATCCAATTTTAAACCTAATTAAAATTTAAGCAATCCCACAAAGTAAGTAAATAAATAAAAGTGCAGAAAGTAAAGTAAACAAATGCACTAGATATACGTTGAAAATTCAGATAAAAAAAAAATCACGGGTGAGGCTTTGTTATTCCGGAGAAGCAAATCCACTATCATCGAAGTAAAGAACTCTGATGCGGAACACCTCAGGCTTACAATTGCGACTACCTCGTCCAACTGCTGCAGATTCCTGACTAACGTCAAAATTCACTCAGAATGGTAACTAGAAGAACACGAACACTCAACAAGAATTATGTCTCCTTCGTAGCTCGATCTACTTCTCCTTCCTTACAACGAAACAGTTGTAGAAGACACCAATCCAGTAACTTGATCACGAAGAAATCTTTAATGCAGTCTTCGAATAGTTGATTAAACAAATAGAGAACACCCTAAATCACTCTGTGAATATGTGTGTGCTTTCAAAAATATAAACAAAGAATTTGAGAAAAAAATTATCTACTTAAAAAAATATCTCAATACTTTCTCTCTCTAAAAATATGATTTTATATTTTGTAGAAAGAGTTGTTGAAGGCACACTGAGAGAGAAATCATATGAGGTTTTTATAAAGATTAAAAATCATAATTTTCCTCAGAAAACAAGTTATAATCTAATAGAAAACAAGTCCCCATGATTTTAGAAAGTTTTGGGCCAGTTCCGGGTTAAATAGGACTAAACTGGTCAAAATTCGCAGACTAGGAAAATTGGACCGGTCCGGGCTTCACTTGGACCGGTCCAACTACTGTAGCATACTCAATAGGAGTTGCTGAGACTCCTTGGACCGGTCCAACCTTGATATTTTCATAAAATTGCTTAAAAGCCCCTTTTTTCAAGGTCGGAACTTCCTAATTTGAAATATATGTGTTCTCACCACTTTACCTGGACTACGTGACTCTCATATGTGATCAACGATGTCCTTGTGCATTTAGAATTATCTCAAAACTTCAATCGATCCAATTTTCATTTAGACCATTGACTGCTTTTTTCGAAGATTCAAGCTTCATACTTTGACGAACCTTTGCATGGTTGGTGTAGAACTTCATGTTCACACTGAGACTTCAATTACATGATCAATAATAGAAATATAGCTCAAATAATACAACTCGATCATGTTTGGTTTTGACACCAAAGATTGTCAATTACAAAAATATACGTCACAATAATTATCTTTGATGATATATATATATATATATATATATAATTATCCTCTGACCCATTTTCAAGCAGGTTTGGACTTCTTAGGTAATTTGAATCGTCTTATGACCCATTTATTTGTGGTAGGTTTGGGCTTTTAATTACCTGACTCATTTGGCCACATTTCAAAGTGGGTTAAATTGAATATAAGCCCAAATTATATTTTTGGTCCATCATGTAATTTTTTAATGTCTACAAATTACACCCACTTCAAGTCTCGTGCTAATATCGATCTCGTCCGTATTTAAAACGTGGTTTGAAGTAAGTTTTTTTCTTTTAAATGTAATTTCTCAACATCCAAATTGTGGACTCTTTCCATGACATGAACTAGGATTGCTTAAATTTCCTTCTTTGAATGGAACACGATTTCCTAGTTCTTCTTTTCCTAATTGAATCAGTATCTTGAAAATCCTATTCCAACTAGGATGTTTTTTTTTCCTTATCCAAGTGGAATTAGAGTTTTGATAATCCTTTTACAAATATAATGTAGTTAACTATATATGTGTCAGTTACACATCAAACCTGCGACATCAATCTCTACATTCAAAAGATACACCACGTTCTGTCGTATACTTTCCACCGACTCAAATTGATGAACAGTTGAAGGAAATCCTACCTCTCGTCCTGCTTCAACTTATTCCCACATCTTAAAAGGTAAGCAAATTTTCTTCATTTTGTTTCCTTTCTTTATTGTTTCTTCTCATTGCTTTGATACATTTATCATGTACCTATGTAGTAGGAACTTTAACATGATTAGAAATTTAACATGTTTACATGTATGTGCCACAAAACACCCAAAGTTTCACCAACCAATTTTTTGCTCATCTCTTTCTCTTATATAAATGCCATCTAGGGTGTTCTCCAAGTAAAAGAAAATAGGAAAGTGCTGAGAAGAGAATTTGCAAGAATATTTTCTCCAATTTTGACCTTGAATAAGTATGATTCACGAAATTTTCATGAAATACAAATATCTTGGGCTTTAAGTTAGATTTTCTGTCACACCTTGATTTCTGACTCTCAGAAACTGAATGTGATTGGGTTTACCAAACTACACTTCGAACCACAATCCCTCTTGATATCATATTTTGATACCAAAACTTCACTTAAATTCTCTCACTAAGGTACCATGCTTTGGTACAAAAAATATCACACCCCGATTCTGAGTTGCCGGGAATCGAGGGTGAGCTCATCCATTAACCCTAATGAACCCTCCTTACTCTTGATTATCGTGGAAACTTAACTCTATTCTTTCACAAGGATGTGCATAACTCAACATCAACCAACCTCAATGGGCCCCACATTAAGCGACATTATATATTTCACATTTTGGTGGACTACATAATTTCGCACGATCGAAGTGCTTTGCATAATCGAAGTCCTTGCGAGGTGCTATCGAAGTTTTTCATCACTCGGGACTTTTGCCACTCAAAAACCTTGCAAATTTTTGCATGATCAAAAGTTCATCTTCGCACAATTGAAGGAGTTCGATCATGCGAAATGGACATTTCGCACGATCGAAATGCCTTCTACTGAAAATCCTGCACTTTTGTAATTAGTCCATTTCATGCACCACAATCCATTCTAGCAACCTAAACTCATCCACATACATCCACACAACTTCTCAAGCATCAATAGAATGCTATAACATCATCCATCCCATCTCGGCTCAGTTTACTCATTGCAAACTTGCCACACTTATAAATTATTCAATTTCCAGAACTCAACTCTCTGTGTGACTGGTACTTGAAACTGAAATCTATACTATTGGATAGAAGATTTAAAAATACTTGATTTAAAAAATAAACCACACTCAATTCAGATCTAAAACGAAGGAGTTATACCCGATTGAAGTTCGGACACAGCAGAAAATTTCAATTATCGAAATTGCACTCTTTAGACTTTCCTGCAACCTAATATATTGGCCATTTTGAGTCCAAATATCATCTTAACAACCTAGGATCATTCATATCTCATTCTAGTCATCTACACATGATATATCATCATGTACATAGTTCAAATTATCTATTTGGATCACTATGATCTCACAATCCTCTTGCATTTCTTACAAAATCATACATGTCCTTACATACATGGATTCCAAATATACACAAGTTTCATATATTTTGAATGAAACTACAACATTAACATAGTCACATGCCACATGCCGGCATGGATAGCCAAATATACATAATCCATACATAGACCTCAAAAACATCTTAAAACATGCTCTTATGAGCTCCAAGTGACTAATCAAGTCATTCCCATCTATCCTCAATGCCTTACCTGCAAAACGTTTAGGGGGAGAGGGGTGAGAAACTCAACGGCTCAGTAGGAACACCCCAACCTACTTAGGCATTGACCCGACACCGACATACATGTCGCTACACTACATGGCATACCAATACCCTCATGCCAACCAACATAATGCAAACCATGAATGAATGCATTCAACACATGTATCATACTTAACAAGTTAATCACATAAGCATACAAGATATATATACCTTCTCGGTCATAATCTGATATATAGGCATGATTGGTCCACTCCAACAATCATGTGGTGTTAGGCTCGTCCGACGACACCAAAGTATTGGTTAACTATGACGACACTCGTGTGATGGGGCAACTCCGACGGTCACACATTTATGGCATTATATAAGCCTTGCACTAGTGATTGGGTAACTCCGACGATCACTATACTTTGGGCATGATTGGGCATATTCGACGATCATCCCATTGGGAGTATTCTCACCAATTCAAACACATGGTTTACCCTCTCTGAATTCTATGTTCATCAAACTTAGACAACACTCTGATATACACGTGTACATGCTCATAATACACATACATCTCATATAACATATATTTATCATGCTCTTCAATGCACATTCTTGCTTTAATAAACTCTAGCTGCATTTCATCATCATATTCTACATATAGCCACGGATATGTCCCAAAGCATACATATCATTCACATATGCATACAATTCTTAACTTAGCATACCTTTCATGTTTTCCAAATACACATTCAAGCCATATTTAAATCTAACATGCATTCAATCCTCATACAATTTCCACAACAAACATATAACCAGATATATGCTTCAAGTCATGCATATTGACTACATACGTATACAATACATCAAATAGCGAAACATGCTTTCATTTATTATACATTGCATGTATAATATCACATTTCATCACATATCATATAATGAATAACTCTAGCATGTATAATTGTACAATGTAAAGAGGAAAGGAAAATTCAACCAACTTCCACTACTCACCCATACATGTTAACACAATTCACACAATTTTAACCTCACCGATACCCTAGAATTGATGACTAAGAGTGAAAGGGTACCCCAACCTCAAGTTTGGAGCTCTTCCTAGCAAGCCCTAGAATCCACCAAACTTCAAGTTCCTCCAAAGTGTAATTTCTTTCCGTAGAATCGTAGATCGGGATAAGAAGAATACACTTTCCTTATTGGACGAAGCCCGAATCCGAACTCTAACAGCCCTCAATTTTTTGAACTCTCTAATGGGGGACTTTGAACTCACCTATGTGTAGAGAAAGAAGAGGGAAACAAACTTGTCTCTTGGAGCAAGCTCCAAATCTCTCTCTAAGGTGTTTAAAACCAAATAAGAATGTTGGAGAAGAAGGATTCAATATCTATAGGTTCTATCCCATCCATATATATATATAGTGTATTTGACACCTCACCAAGGACAAATGACTATTTTGCCCTTAAGTCACTTAACGTACCTTTCAGACCTCTGTTTTCGATTTCGAAAGTGGCTACGACCTCAAAATTGATTTCTTAACTCTTTAAACATTTGGTTTGGCCCAAATTCAATAATAATTATTTTTTTAAAAAAATTTAAATTTTCGGACCCACCAGTGCCTTGTCCCGAGGGCCCATTGACCCAAAAAATCAAACTTCTCCAAACTTTACGAAAACTCTCAAGAATCTTTAATCAACCTTCCAAACATGTTTTCACTCTCAAAACATCCATAACATCATTTAAAACGCGTTAATAGCGAAAATGATGAAAAATAAAAAAAAAATCGGTCAAATTTGGTTCCAGTCTCTACATTTTCACAGTCACTGAGTTTGCTCAATTTCGATATCCAAGTCGAGAGATATGATCAAATTACCATAACTGGTGTAATGTTTGCGCAGAATATTGTGACTAATTTGACACGTGATTTTTACCCTTTAGATGTCAGAATTAGGGCTTCTTTGTGAAATACAAAACTGTTTTCCTATGAATAATCTTTCTAAAAAATATAGGTTACATTAATTTAATACTTGAGTTGAAAGTTATGGCCCAAATAATAAGACTACACAAAAAAGTTGTGGACTTTTAATTTGTTAAATTTGGGTCTTTTTCACAAACATCACCATAAACCCGGATTGTCTTTGTCTTCTCTACCTTGGCCTCCACTTCTTTTCTCCTTCTCTTTTTTTTTTTATTTTTTTATTTTTATATTTTTTGATTTTTTTTCAATGATAACTTGGCAGCGAGCAAAATTTCTCTTTATTTTTTTTTCAGTAGCAACTTTGTCTTCTGTGATCGCTATTAACCATTTTTTTTTTGGGATCAGCTTCTACTTCCGGGCTCTACCCGAGTTTTGTGTCGCCTCTGGAAC
Organism: Cornus controversa; assembly: GCA_026545225.1. Lineage (NCBI taxonomy): Eukaryota > Viridiplantae > Streptophyta > Magnoliopsida > Cornales > Cornaceae > Cornus > Cornus controversa. The sequence continues at coordinate 10,300,300 of CM048848.1, read as the reverse complement.
AACATATAAATCCATTGAACTCATCGAGGAAGACAATTTCACATGAGTCACTCAACTATTTTCTTGCAAGTTTCAATTTCTTTGTCAATTTTTGCAGGTTTTCATTCCTTTTCCAATGAGGGACAACTTTTCAAAATACTTCAAATTGGCCATTTTTTTCTTTCAGAATATAGAGTTTTGAGCGCCATTCATTCGTCCCTTTAGGGTCACTTAGTTCATTTGGAACATTTTATCATCCCTTCAGGGTTACTTAGTTCATTTGTAACATTTTTTTGTCCCTTCGGGGTCACTTAGTTCCGTTGGAACACTTTTTCGGCTCTTCGGGGTCTCTTATTTTCTTTGGAACACTTTATCGTCCTTTCGGGGTCAGTTAGTTCCATTGGAACACTTTATCATTCATTCAGGGTCACTTAGTTTCTTTGGAACACTTTATTGTCCTTTCAGGATCACTTAGTTCCGTTGGAATATTTTATTCATCCTGTTTGGACCATTCGTTCCTTTGGACCAAAATTTGTTAGTCCTTTTGAGATATTGAACGAAGTTACACACGAATAACATTGCCGACACGTCATAAATTTTACTGGAGCAAAAACTCTCTTTTTGTTTGTTAATTTTCCCCCCTTATTTGACTTTCTTAGTACTGCTTTGGCAGGGTGTAACAAGAACCTTCAACATCATGCAACAAGCATACTTTGTCTAACATGGTGCAGTGAGTACCTTCAACATCTTGGCAGCGAGCCAAGTTAACATGCTACGACAAGAATTTTTGATGTGGTGCGACAAACATACTTAAAACAAAAATTGAGCGGCGAGCCATGTTGACAGAGTAATAATTTTTTTTTAGGTTGACTGACTTTTGTAACAATTCTCCAAGATGCCTATGTACAATGAACAGGGATCAAGTCATCATGTAGAGTGTATTTTTTTTTTGTAGACAGTTTATACTCATGTCATCGACAGTTTAGGCTCGTATCGGGGAGCACTTTAGCTTTAATTGTTCAACTTTATAAGATTTAGAAGATAATCTAAGCTTGTGTTGGAAGGTGTGTACCAGCTCAACATCAATTTAGAGATTTCTTTCTTACTTTGTTTCTTCATTGTACTCTTCTTGTACTTGAGAAAAAATATCTCATTCGAACTCGTTTCCCCACCTAGAAGGAAGAGTATTTCATTTGTCATGGTCCATGCAGGAGGATTGAACCTCATCCAATATGCTTTCATTCCGCTGTGAGATTTGATCCGGATAGCATCTTTGGGTTTTGGTCCCCACACTTTTACTTCCTTCAGTTTTTTAATTTTTAAAGCTTCTCGTTCTATTTAAAATTGGAGACAACTTTGTTTTTGTTCCTCATATTCTTGTTTAAGACCTTCATTTTGCTACTTGTTGGAGACTGATCAAGAAAGTGACTCTTGAGACATCACTCGCGTGTTTTTGGACAATGATTCTTGCGAGATCCTTGCAAGACTATTCCCATCTTGAACTTTCTTTTTTGGCCTCCATATGAGCACAATTTTTTGATCCTTTTTACTTGAATTTGTTTGAGGAGAAATTAAAGAATTACCTTTATAATGTTTCTTTGATGCAAATCTTTGCGATTTGTCACTTGGTTATGCCTTTGTTTTTCTTGTTCCTTTCTTGAGACTTTTCCCTTATTTTGAGGTTTGAAAAAATGTGTAGGCCTTTTTAAAGGACAAGAGTGAATCTTGCCCCCTTGCCAAGGGTATTTTATATGAGAGAGCTGTGAATAAGCTTTATATGGAGGGTTTGCCCCCTGTCTGCTCACCTTCCTTTTCTTTTTTTCTGACTACTCACTTTTCATTAGAAGGTTATTTCAAACATTTGCTCGTTTGAATTATGGCAAGCTGTCTCAAATTTCTTGTACTTAAAATTTGATGTTCCCAACAAGTCCGGTCTTCTACCAAGGTTTTCTTGACTCAATACCTTATGTAATTGAGAACCTTCAAATGAAGTCACTGAAGCAATATGATGTGTTTCTTGATACAAGTCTCTAGAGACGATGCTTGTAACATAAGATGTATCTATTTCATCATTCGAGTTAGGAAGTATTTTATCTTCCTCTGTGGACTTAACTCCTTCATCTTTAAGACAGTTGTTAGACATATTGGGAAATGCAAAATCTTGTGCACCACAACTTGTTATGTTAAGCTCCATATCATAGGCACGAGTAACCAGTTCTTCAAATGTACGAGGCTTGATTCCTCATAGAATGTAGAGAAGCTCCCAGTGCATGCATTGGATACACATTTTGACTACTGAGACTTCAGAATGACGATCTTTACAATCAAGACTTAGAGCTCGCCAACCATTGATACAGTCGACCACAAGCTCGTCCTTCATTTGTTTAGTGAGTTCTAGGATACTTACTATTCTGCGAGTACTGTAGAAGCGGTTGAGAAACTTTCGATCCATCTACTCCCAATAGCTAATACTCCTTGCTTTGAGGTTCGTCTACCAATCAAATGCATTTCATTTGAAGAAACAAACAAATTGCTTGACTAATAGGTCATCTTCTGTGCTATCGTTATTGCATATAGAGATCCAAATTTTTTCTTTTTATTTTTTATTTTATATTTTGAAATAGGATTTTAATTAATTTTCATATGTTTTAAATGTAATTTACATATGTGGGGAATAGTTTAGAGGTCCAGAGAGTTTTGTGAGCCATTCAGCTCATTTTGAAAATTTGGGTCGACGAGACTCGGGATGGGAGTCGGGTGGGCTCGAGAATCCGATTATATTAAAAAAAAAATTTATTTTTTGGGTATAGACCAATTATAATATTTGGAGAGACTTAGAATAGATTTCAAGTCCATAACTTCTTTTGGATTTGAAAACGGAGGTCGGGAAGGTACGTTAAGTGAGTAAGAGCATTTCAGTCTTTTTATAGTGTGGGGCTTATAAATATCAAGGGACAGATATTTTAGCCATAAATTCTCTCTTTAAATAGCCGCCTAAGCTCCTTATTCTCTCCTCTTTGAGTTCTTCAACTTCTCTCTAGATTTAGAAGGTGCTAGGATTAGATTCGAAGGGTACCAAAGAAGGAAAGTACGTTTTACGCGACAAGGGTTTTGTTCACAATCGACCAAAGTTGTGGTTAGGTAACTTTGAGAATATTGAAAGTGTGGGATAGCTTGAAACTAAAGCTATTGAGGTAGGTGGTGTGTGTTTTGTCTTCTAATTTCAAGTGAAATTATATTTCTTGGCATAAAGTGAATGTATTTCTTGTAATATATGATGTATATAGAATCTTAGGTTGCAATCCTTATTCTATATGGTTTCACATATGTTTTTATTGTTAGAAATGATTAGAGTATGTCTTGAATTAGTTTTATGTGCAAAATGAAATATAAATTGTATATATGGGGTTTTTGGAAAAAAAATGATGAAAACCTAATTTGAGGGTTTTATCTTATGTATGTGTTTTATGGTTCTTGTGTGACATACTAGAATTAGATTAGGACATACAATGGGTACAACGCATCAAACTTGTGAATGTGTATGCAAAATGTGAAAAATTTTGTGTGAGTGTGGTTGTGTCTTGGAAGTGGCTCGTGGGAAAGTAGTAGGAGAACATATCCTCTGGAACTGAAAAACCTCAAACCTGTGTAGGATGGGTGGTAACCGCATAGGTTAGCAGCCCAAAATAACCATGAACTTAAGATATGGGACTTCGGTACGTATCTTGTGTGTGAGTAAGTGTGAACCAAATCTGAGAAAGAGTGAGTGTGTTGAGTATTATGTGTAACTTATGTCGTATGCATGAAATGTGTTTTACATGGTTGTCAAGTTATAATTGATGTACATGCCATGACGTGAACGAATTGAGCGTTTTAAGCTTGTGACTAGAATGCTAGGGAGCATGACACATATTTGTCGAGCATGAGTTTTGTTTTATGCATTGAATATGAAATGTGATCTTGAATAGATTGCACAATACATTAACATTGAGCTCGTTGAAATTGCTCATCCCCCTACTTTACTAACACTTTCAGGACACGACAAGGAAGTGGTTGAAGATGCACAACCATGAGTTGGTCCTAGATAGAAGAACTCCATTCTTGATTTTTTGTGTCTTGAGACATGTGTAGAAACGTCCATGCTGACTTGTGGCATGTGAACTAGTTTAGAAATATTGTATCTATTTTGGATAAGAAGTGTGTATGAGACTTTCAATGTTCTATCTATGTATGATAGTTTGACAACTCTTGAATATTATGTAAAATTGATAGTTTTTGAAGTATGTGTATGATAATGCATGAATTATCATTTTTGTGTTTCAAGTGTATGAGGTGGAATCTAATTGTGATAAATTATCACTTTGTGGAAATTTGGGATGTGTAGAAATGATAATTATGTTCTATGATTGTATGTTTAGGATGATGAATTGGAAGAATAATGATTGTTGTAATCACTTGATGGATTTTTTAGTGTAACAAGGTGAGTGATTATGATTCATCATAATCCCTATTACGATGCATCATGATTTGGTGATACATCATAATCCCATTGGCGATACATCGTAAAATAGGTTTAGAATTTGGGTCATTTTTTAGAAGATTTCGCAGAATGTTACGCACCTTGTGCGATGCATCATAAATACAATGCATCGTAACCAACATTACGATGCATCGTAATATGTGGCTTGGTGAATTGTTGAGTTAGAATTGGAGAATTGATTGGGGATGCAATGTGTGGCCACGTGTGGGGCCATAATAGATTATTGAGGTTGAGTCATACGTAAATAAACATATATTGGTAATTATGATTCCACATTGATTTAGTGTTTGAAGTGGTGTATTAGAATTTAATAGACAAAATTGCCCTTGTAATTACGACAGTTTGTAATTACTATTTATAACATGCTAAAAAAAAATTGGTCCAAACTTCAATTGGACATAACTTCTTTGTTTTAGCTCGAATTTAAACGTGTTTTCATTATTTAAAATTAAGTATTTTTGGATCGTATTTTCAATTGAATAAGTATAATTCTAAAATTCCAAACACACAGGAAGTCAGGTTCTAGAATTGAGTGGTTTATGAGTGCGAATCGGGTGGGACTTTAATTGTTCACCTCCACTTTCTATATTGATCTTGGTGTAAAAAAGTAGGGGCATCATAACATGGTTTCAAATTTGGTATCATAATGGGAATGGTGTATAAGAGTTATGAGTGGTTGACTTGGACTCACCTTCGGGATTCAGACCCTGTGATGGAGTCTCCGGTGTCTCGAGTTTCGGGATATGACAACATGGTATAAAAGCTGGTATCAGAATAGGAATGGTGTATGAGAGTCATGAGTGGTTGACTTGGACTCACCTTTAGGATTCAGATCCGATGATGGAGTCTCTAGTGTCTCGAATTTTGGGGCGTGACAACATGGTATCTAAGCTGGTATCAGAATGGGACTGGAGTATGAGAGTCATGAGTGGTTAACTTGGACTCACTGTCGGGATTAAAACCTAGTGATGGAGTCTCCGATGTCTTGGATTTCGGGGCATGACAACATAGTATCAGAGTACTAGGTCGAATACCTAGGGACGATGGGTAAGGGTTGTACCATGTATTAATTTGAAGGGATTTAATAATATCCAGACTGCTAGCAGAGCATTAGGTTTGAAAACCTAAGGACAAATGGTGAGGGTCCGATCAAGTGATAGTTGGAATTGTGTGTTGACATGTAGTTGTCAGAGCCACTTGGTTTGGAACACCTAGGATCGAATGTCAGTGTTAGGTTGAAACACCTGAGGACGAAGGTTAAGGGTCGAATCGCGCATTGGTTTGGGGTTGTGTGTTTACTTGTGGATGACAAGTGAGGGTAATACACCTTGTGCATTGAGAACCATTGTTTAACTTATAGCTTGTCTTGATATAGATTTGAGAAGCTTAGAATGAGGATAAGGATGTGGTCGCGTGACGACATGAGGCGTAACTAGACTAGTAGTCTATGAGGGTACATAGGATGTACTTAACATACATGTATCTTGTTACATGCCATGTATTGTTGTGATTATGTTTAGAGAAGCATGTTGAATATTTTATGGATTATACTGTGTACTGTGTGTTATGTGTTGAGCATGACATATGTGATCACACATTATAATTAGACATTTCTCTTATATTTTGCATACGGATTGATTGGAGTGGTGCCACCATTTGAGATTCTAGTTCTAGGACTTGGGAAACTTAGATAGGGGTTTGATCTTGTACTTATAGGTTATTATGAACCTTAGTAGGGATTTGATAAGGCTGGTTGATTTACCTATGTAATGGAGATGGAATTCTATATATTGATTGCGTGTAATCAGGGGACATTGTTAGGGTTGGTAGAGTTTAAGCTGTGGTTACAAGGTTTGTTGGGAAAGGTTTGATGTGCCATGTTGTTGTGTGTGTGTGTGTGTGTTTTTTTTTTTGGTGGAACTTTGGCATTGGATTGTGGTGATATGGTTGGGTTTTTGTTGAATATAAAATGTGAGGACAAGAACGACATGTTGTTGGAGTTGGGCTAGTGAGGAAAAATGGCCCGGCCGTATATTTTTCTTTGATTAGTACTTCTCTTACAATGTGTTGGGTCCAAGTAGTTATAGAATTGACTCGTTGGATATTGACGAGTAAGGAACTGAGGTTAAAGTGTTTTGAATACAAGATATTTTTTTTTTGCTTTGGGGTTAGAGGTGTCAACCTTGGATAGAGCCTTATGTATTGATACTCCAATTGGGGGTAGAGTGACCCTAGATGTGGTGTGTCGGGCATGTGAGATAAAAATATCAAATCAGCGGTTGGTGTTTGATTTTGTGCTCTTAGAGATGGCGAGTTTTGATGTCATTCTCGAAATGGATTAGTTGTCTTCATTTAGAGTCAATATAGATTGCTACCAAGGAAGAAGGAAGAATGTTAGTGTGTACACCCGAAGGAGATTGTTTTTGCTTCGTGGAGGAACGAAGTGAATTTTATTCTTCGTCACTTTATGGACTTTGGGGCCGAGATAGTTATGGATTTTTTCTATCTAGCCTTGTGACCGAAGAGGAAGGGGGAAACTTAGAGATATTTCCTGAAGTGGTGTGTGAATTTGAGGATGCTTTTCTGGAATAGTTGACAGAATTACCTCTTAAGCAAGAAGTTGAATTTGCCATTGACACCATACCCGGTACCACACCCATTTTTATGGCCTAGTATCGTATGGCACCGACAAAATTAAAGGAGTTAAAGGAGCAATTGGAGGACTTAAGGGCGAAAGGTTTTATATGTCTTAGTGTATCACCTTGGGGAGCACCAGTCCTATTTGCTAAGAAGAAGGATGGGTCATTACGGTTGTGTATTGACTACCGGAAGCCAAATTGTTCTACGATCAAGAACAAATATACTTTGCCAAGGATAGATGATATGTTTGATCAACTTAAAGGAGCTAAGTGTTTCTCCAAGATTGACTTGAGGTCGGGGTATTATCAATTAAGAATCAAGGAGAAAGGTGTTTTTAAGATAACTTTTCGAACATGGTATAGTCATTATGAATTCCTTGTGATGCCTTTCGAACATGGTATGTTCATTAAGTCCATAAATGCACGAGCGACATTTATGGACTTAATGAACTGGGTGTTTAGCGCATTCCTTGATGACTATATAGTAGTGTTCGTAGATGATATTCTTGTGTATTCTTCGTCAAGAGAGGAACATGAGAATCATTTGAGGACGGTGTTACAAATTCTAAGGGAAAATTGGTTGTATGCCAAGTATGAGAAATGCAAATTTTGGCTACCGAAAGTGAAATTTCTCGGACATGTGGTTTCGGGAGGGAGAGTTTCCGTAGATCCTTCAAAATAGAGACCGTAATGGATTGGGAACGTTCGAAGAATGTATTTAAAATTTGAAGTTTCTTGGGGTTAGCCGGCTATTATTAGAGATTTGTGGAGGATTTCTTATAACTAGCGGCACCTATGACGAGACTCACTTGTAAGGGAGTTAAATTTGCGTGAAATGAAGGTTGTGAGTTTGTTTTCTAAAAATTAAAGAAGATTTTGACTACTGCTCCAGTTTTAATCATTTTAGAATGTGGGTTAGGGTATGTTATATATTGTGATGCTTTACTTGATGGATTGGGTTACGTGTTAATGCAAAAGGGAAGAGATTCACGAGCAAAAATATTCAACTCATGATTTGGAAATTGTGGCGGTTATCCTTGCTTTGAAAATGATGGAGGACATAGCATAATTGGGCTTGTACTTTAGAGAGAATGGGGAAACAACTACTTTATTTAGTCTTATTACCCAAGCAATCCTAGTTACTAGGGCAATTGAACTGTAAATGTAGGATGAGAAAATGAAGGTTATTCATTCTCGGATTTCGAGTGGTGAAGTTGTGGTAAATTGGGTCCTTTGAAATTTTGGAATGCATTGGTGAGGTGGCTTATTAGTTTCTACAATGTTACTCATGTTTTCATGTTGAGAAAATATGAGCCAGATCCGTCACATGTTTTAGACTGGACAGACATTGAGATTAAGGAAGACGTGTCCTATGAAAAGTGACCGATGGAGATTCTTGACACTAGAGATCAAGTGTTGAGGGGGAAGACGATCCCGCTAGTCCAGGTTTTGTGGAAACACCATGGACTAGAAGAGGCCACTTGGGAATGAGAGCAAGAAATTGGATCCAAGTACCTAGATTGGTTTCTTCCACAAGGTATGTCCAATTTCGATGATGAAATCTCCTAAGGTGGGGAGGTTGTAGAGATCTGATTTTTTTCTTTTTTTATTTTTTATTATGTTTTGAAATAGGATTTTAATTGATTTGCATGTTTTAAATGTAATTTGTATATGTGGGTATTAGTTTAGAGGTCCGGAGAGTTTTGTGAGTCATTCGGCTCATTTTAAAATTTTGGGTCGTCGAGACCCGAGATAGGAGTCGGGTGGGCCCATGAATTCAGAAATTTTTTTCAAAAAATTTTATTTTTTGGGTATAAACCAATTAGAATATTTGGAGAGACGTAGAAGTGATTTCGAGTCCAAAACTTCTTTCGGATTCAAAAATGGATGTCAGGAAGGTATGTTAAGTGAGTAAGGGCGTCTTAGTCTTTTTATGGTGTGGGGCTTATAAATATTGAGGGACAGATATTTCAGCCACTAATTCTCTCTCTAAACAGCCACCCAAGCTCTTCCTTCTCTCCTCTTTGAGTTATTCAACTTTTCTCTAGATTTAGAAGGTGCTAGGGTTTGATTCGAAGGGCGTCGACGAAGAAAAGTACATTCTATGTGACAAGGGCTTCGTTTACAACCAAACAAAGTCGCAGTTAGGTAACTTTGAGAGTGGTGAAAGTGTGGGATAGCTTGACACTAAAGCTATTGAGGTAGGGGATGTGTATTGTGTCTTCTAATTTCAAGTTAAATTTCATTCTTTGGAATAAAATGGATGTCTTTCATGTAATATATGATGTATATAGAATCCTAGGTTTCAATCCTTATTCTATATGATTCCACATATATTTTTATTGCTAGAAATGGTTATAGTATGTCTTGAATTGCTTTTATGTGCAAAATGGAGTATAAATTGCATATATAGGATTTTTGGAGAAAATGATGAAAACCTAATTTGGGAGTTTTATCTTATGTACGTGTCTTATGGTTCTTGTGTGACATACTAGAATTGAATTAGGATATATAATGAGTGCAATGTATTGAACTTGTGAATGTGTATACAAATGTGAAATATTTTGTGTGAGTGTGGGCAGTGTCTCTGAAGTGGCTCGTGGAAAAGTAGTAGGGGAACATAACCTCAAACTTATGCATGATAAGTGGTAATCGCATGGGTTAGTAGCCAGTAATAACCATGAACTTAAGATATGGGATTTTGGTACGTATCTTGTGTGTGAGTGAGCGTGAACCAAATTCGAGAAAGAGTGAGTGTGTTGAGTCTTATGTATAACTTAAGTGAATTACATGACTTGTGTGAATGTTTATCTGTTTTTGATTTTTGTCATATGTTACATATATGATAGAAATGTGACGTATGCCTGAAATGTGTTTTATATGATTATCAAGTTATAATTGATGTACATGCCATGACGTGAATGAATTGAGCGTTTAAGCTTGTGACTAGAATTCTAGGGAGCATGACACGTATTTGTTGAGTATGAGTTGTGTTTTATGCATTGAATATGAATTGTGGCCATGAATGGATTGTACAATACATTAGTCTTAAGCTCGTTAAAATTACTCATACTACACAAACACTTTCAAGACATGACAAGGAAGTGGTTGAGAATGCACAACCATGAGTTGGTCGTAGAGTAGAACTCCATTCTTAGGTTTTTTGTATGTCTTGAGACATGTGTAGAGATGTTCATGCCGACTTGTGGCATGTGAACTAGTTTAGAAATATTGTATCTATTTTGGATAAGAAGTGTGTATGAGTTTTTCAATGTTCTATCTATGTATGATAAGTTTGACAACTCTTGAAGATTATGTAAAATTGATGGTTTTTGAAGTATGTGTATGATAATGCATGAATTATCATTTTTGTGTTTCAAATGTATGAGATGAAATCTAATTGTGATAAATTATCACTTTGTGGATGTTTGGAATTTGTAGAAATGATAATTATATTTTATGGTTGTATGTTTAGGATGAGGAATTGGAAGGAGAATGATTGTCGTAATCATTTGGTGGGTTTGTTAATATAACAAGGTGAGTGATTACAATGCATCGTAATCCCCATTACGATGCATCGTGATTTGGCAATGCATCATAATCCCATTGGTGATACATCGTAAAATTGGTTTAGAATTTGGGTCATTTTCTAGAAGATTTCGTAGGATGTTACGCACCTTGTGCGAAGTATCATAAATATGATGCATCGTAACTAGCATTACGATGCATCGTAATGAGTGATTGGGTGAATTGTTGAGATAAAATTGGAGAATTAAGTAGGGATGCATTGTGTGGCCACGTGTGGGGTCATAATGGATTATTGAGGTTTAGTTATATGTAGATAAATGTATGTGGGTAATTATGATTCTGCATTAATTTATTGTTTAAAGTTGTGTATTAGAATTTAATAGACGAAATTGAGCGGAATCATAAATTGAGTGGTTCATGGGTGCGAACTGGGTCGGACTTTAACTGGTCACTCCACTTTCTATATCGATCATGGTATCAAAAAGTAGGGGCGTGATAACATGGTATTAAAGCTGGTATCAGAGTGGGAATGCTTGAGAGGCATAAGTGGTTGACTTGGACTCACCTTTGAGATTCAGACCTGGTGATGGAGTCCCTGGTATCACAAATTTCAGGGCATGACAACAAGGTATCAAAGTTGGTATCAGAATGAGAATGGTATATGAAAGTCATGAGTGGTTGACTTGGGCTCACCTTCGGGATTCAGACCCTGTGATGGAGTCTCCGGTGTCTCAAATTTCAGAGCGTGACAACAAGGTATCAAAGCTGGTATCAAAGTGGGAATGGTGTATGAGAGTCATGAGTGGTTGACTTGGACTCACCTTCAGGATTCAGACCTGGTGATGGAGTCTCTGGGGTCTCGGATTTCGGGCATGACAACATGGTATCAAAGTTGGTATCAAAATAGAAATGGTGTATGAGAGTCATAAGTGGTTGAATCTGACTTACCTTCGAGATTCAGACCCGGTGATGGAGTCTCCGGTGTCTCGAATTTCAGGGTGTGACATTGGAGGTCTCCACAAAGTGTGCAACATGTTGTTTGGAATTCTCTTTTTCATCAAATTGTTGGAACTTTGGCTACATCCTACTGACATTTTTAAGCTGTCAATTCTTTTGGTGTGGGGTTTCGAGTATGGACAAGTACTTTGAGGAACACCATCGCGTTGTTCTCGTAAGTTGTTGGATAAAAACAGAGGAGATAGAGATAGTTTAGTTAGACATTTGAGTAGTGATGGATATGGTATTCAGGTTATCAATTGGAATGATCTCTGGTATGGAATCAAGAGCAAAAACTTTGCCTTTGCTTGACTCAAAAATGCCATGCGATTCTAACATTTTCGTCAGTGAGGCAATTTTCAGATCTTGTTCCTTGATAATCTTTTGTAGTCTCTCAATAGTGCGAGTCATACTCGCCAATTGATCTTCATATGAGGTGGTGTTGATCATAGGTGCCCTTTGATAATGATTTTTTTGAGACAAGTTGGACATTTGAGGTTGTAGGAAAAATTTTCCTTGCCCTAGCGAGGCAAATATGATATAAGTTTGTGTTTTTGCTTTGACGGATTTGGTGGAGTTGACTATCACTACTTCTTGATGGGTTTTGATGAGAACGAATGTTTTGGCTATGTTCTGCGTCATTGGACTTGCAAGGATGTTGATGTCACTTCATGAAGTTGCAACCTTCTTACCACTTTTTGTGGTTGTGTCGACTTTGTCCATCACAACTTTGATGTTGTTGGTAGTATTCTTACATTCTGTATGAACCTTGTAAGAAGTTATAGATTCTGACGACGAGGTTCTTGATGATTTGACGTAGGAGAAAGAGATTAAAGGTAGAGAATGTCCCACTGGGCATACTAGAAATTTGTGGACACAAATTTCGAGTATAAGAATAAGATCAAACCACGTGGACAAATATATCAAATATATTAATTTTAAGAAATATGGGTTAAAAATTCTTGTAAATCTTTACAAAAGAAAAACAAATTCCTCTAATTCAATCTCCTGGAGCTTGATCTTTAATTGGATTGAAACTTTGGTGAAGAACAACACGTGGATGATATGCTTGTTGTTCTTCTTCTTTTGAGTTTTAGATGTTTTGGAGTTTTGGATTTTGAGTAAAGAGTCCTGCAGAGTTTCAGCATTCTTTGAGAGTCTTCTAGTTTTTTTCCCTTTTTCTACTCCTGAACCTTTATTTATAGGCTAACCGGAGGGGTAGATTGGTAACTTTCTTCCCTTATGATAATTATCCTATTAATATATATAATTATCTTATTTTATAATTTCTAATATATAATTTAAAACTTCATCGATTTTCTTTCATTTTATCTTTAATTGGTGCTACTTCTGCCATTTCATAAATGTGATATTTTTTTTTTTAGTCTTACCGCATATTCATCTAGTGGCTCTAGATAGGAGTGAACATGGTTCGGTTCAATATGGTTCTTGGCTAAATTAGGACTGAAACCAATCCCAATAGTTCCTTAATTTTGGAACCGAAACTATTGAGATATGAAACCAAATCAAATCGGGAAAGATTGGTTCGGTTCGGTTCTGAACCACAATTCTGGGACTCTGGCACTTTCCATTAGTAGCCTCTCTCTTTCAGTCATAAACTTCTAACATTATGTTTGGTACGTCCAAATTTTTGACCCGCATTTGTTTCGATGATTGTTTTGAAAAAGTAAAATATTAATTGGAATAGTGCAAATTGAAACGTTGGCTTAATGTGACAAAAATTATTTAAAGTAGGAACTTATGTAAAAATTCATAGAGTCGCCACCTAACATTGGTTTAAATATGTTAGGTCACATTGAAAACAAATTTATCACAAAAAAATAAAAATTTTGAAGTATTTATCAAAATAATTTTGGAAAAGAACCTTTTTGACAATGACTCCATGTAAATCTACACAATTGAGATTCATGAGATAGAAGATTCGATTATACCAGAGAAAGGTGTTAGGCACTCTCGAATCATCCGCAATGTATTACTAAATCATTGGAGGCTAATTAAATCAATACATAGATAATGGTACTATCATACATGAAGGAAGAAGAGCCACCAAAGTTATTATTTATTTTTTTATTTATTTTGGCTGAATCTGGTGCGTATTGTCTATTACATCACACTACTGCAGCTTATTTTATCTTCTAGATTCTTTCGTTGGCCCACATGGTATAAATTTGGATAACATTGCACACGAGTTGCAAGGTAGTGGACAAAAGTATGATAACAGTCTTTGATACTTGGATATATACAAATGGGTTATTATTCGGTGGATCGCGCCCAAGTTAATTAGAGACGATTTTTATCCTTATTGGAACTGTTGGACTACAATTCTTTAAACAAAAAAAATTCAAAAATAGAAGCTTCTCCTCAAGAAACACAACTGAAATTTTCAACGAATTTATCATATATATATATATATATATATCCAACTGTTGGACTACAATTCTTTGAAAAAAAATTCAAAAATAGAAGCTTCTCCTAAAAAAAACACAACTAAAATTTTAGTATATATATATCCGACTGTTGGACTACAATTCTTTGAAAAAAATTCAAAAATAGAAGCTCCAAAACTTTTATATAAAACACAAGAAGAGGAGAATTGCAGTTAGGTGTATGCATGTACGTATGTATGTATGTGTGTATGTATGTGGTTAATTGGTCAAAGGGTGTTTTTGATAACTGTAGAAATGACTGATTGGTTGGGCCACTGGCATGGACCATTCTAGGCAGATAAGGTTTGCCTAATGGTCATGGCCCACGACTTCCATGGCTTTGAACACCAACCATCTAGGATACTTTCTAGATCCATATGAGCATCACCAAGTGGGAAAATCACAGCCGTCAAAACAATAACTATCTTAGAGTCAAAGATGGTGATTGGAGGAGGTTATCTATTAGAGGAGTGTTAGCCGCAGTCACTTAAGCGAGTGTCCTTCCACAGTCGCTTCACTGATTGGTGAAATTAATTCTTAAAATTAAATACTTTCCTGCAATAAATGTCCTACTTTATCATCAATCAATATACCCTTCTAGTTCTAAAGTATTTACAGTGGTGCCATCAACAAACAAATAAAATTATAAATATAACGTATTAAAATGTTAATAAAAATAAAATTATAAAATAATCTATATATTTATTCAATTCATCTATATACTTTATGTTTATAATTTTATTTTTATTAATATTTTTAATAATCTATATACTTATTCAATTAATCTATATACTTTTATGTTTATAATTTTATTTTTATTAATATTTTTAATAATCTATGTACTTATTCAATTAATCTATATACTTTATGTTTATAATTTTATTTTTATTAACATTTTAATACGTTATGTTTATAATTTTATTTATTTGTTGATCGCACCACTGTAAATACTTTAGAACTGGAAGGGTATATTCATTGATGAAAAAGTAGGACATTTATTGTAGGAAAGCATTTAATTTTGGGGATTGATTTCCACCAAGACACTCGCTTGAGCGACTGCCGCTAGCACTCCTTTATCTATTATACAATAAGAAATAGATACGGTAATACAAAAAAATTTAGAAAGTAAAACACTAAGAAAATACGATTATAAAATAATATAATATATTAATATATATTAATTATTCAACAAAAAAAATTACATTAACGAAATACTTCAATTCATCATTAAGCAATTAAGAATCAAACCAACTTATAAACAAAAATAGACAAATAGATTAAAGAATCAGACTTATTTAGTCATCTACATATGATAACTTAGTAACGTTTAATTTTATTTCGAAATACTTGAATATACATTAGTGCTACAAAATGTCCGACGCATGTTCGAAGATTGTCCAAGAAGAGTCCAAGAAGTATCCTAAAAAGAAAAATGTCAGGACACTTCTACGAAGTGCTCGACACGTGTTCAAGTGTCAAACAAGGGTACGGCACCTCGGTGAAGTGTCCGTGTTTTCTAGATGATGATATAGACTTTGATAATTAATTAGATATACAAATGGGTCATTGTTTATACTACTGGAAAAATTATAAAATACGTTGATATTCTTTGATTATAGGAATCTCACCAATATTATCATTGTATTTTTCACTTTTATCTATTATGAAGAAAACTCAAATTTGCTATTGGTGAGATTTCTAAATAAAAGGAATCTTCGGGTAGTGAATAACTTCTATTGGACCACACATCTTTAAAGAAATTAATTTCAAAAAATAGAAGCTTCTCTTAAATACAGCAAGTTTTTCAAATAATTTAAAACCCCCACCCCAAAAAAAAAGAAAAAAGAAAGAAAAAAAGAAGAAAAAAAAATTCCAGTATGATTAATGAGAGTTTAGGTAAATATTGGGAAAAAGAGTGTTTTCTCACATTTTGAGTGTCGAATTAGTTTGATTTTTTTTAAAAGATAAATTACCCGGACCTCCTATGAGGTTTAACTAAATTAATCACAAATGAAACTTTTTGTAAAAGTGTGGTCAACCTCTCTTGAGGTTTTGCATAATAACATTGGACATCAATCAAAAGTTAAGTATGTTAGTAGGGTAATTTTTAAATACTGAGAATACCCTTACATTGAACAAAATAAATCAAATTTCCCTTTTAAGTATATCAAATGACCATTTGACTGAATTTTAATTAGACAAAATCAGTCTTGCTTATAAAATATATAATATACAAATATAATTTAATTAATATTTTTAATTTTTAACATTAATATAATTTAAATCTAATATCATTGATCTAATAATATTTGTAAATATGCAATGATATTATATTATATAAATATATTTATATATATGATTTGTTTGATTTAATACTCATGTTATGTTATATAAACAAATTATATACACAATATACGATTTGTTTCATTTAATACTCATATTACATATATTGTTTCTATTGATTTGAGCTAGGGTTTTCACTCAGGACTTGACGAAGAACTCATATGACAAGCCGCTAATGGCTCTGTAAGGACTGGCAATTCGTGTTGGTGGATCATATTCGTGTACGTCAATCTAATAATATTCTATTATATAAGTCAACCCGAATACGACGCGTTTAATAATCGTGCCAAGAACTCTTGATACAAACATGACCCATTTATTAAACATGTAATATGACACAACATATCTAACTAGTTTAATAAATGAGTCATGCGACTCAAAACACGACACGACCTGTTTAATATCTATTCAACCCATTTAAACTAAGAGAAATGATAAACATCACAATATTTTTTTGTGATATTTATCCTGACATTCCTTAATTTTCTTGATTTAAGGTGACGACGGACCCTTAATTTTCTTTATTTAAGAAAGTTAACTCTTGAATAAAAGGAGTTAACCTAATATACAATATCAGAAAGTTAACTCTTGAATAGAGGAAGTTAACCTAATATATAACTTCTGAAATTTAACTCCTGAATAGATGGAGTTAACCTAATATACGATGCGAGTTTATCATTCAAAATAGGAATCAAGAAAATGGGTCATATAACCCCGTTTATTAACTTGAGTATAAAATAAACATATAATAAAAAAATAACATAATGAATGACTAAAAAAAAGAGACTAAATTCATGGATAATTGAGAGAATATAATTATAAAAAAGACAGACAATATTCATATTGGATTTATATTGAAATAGAAAAAAATGTCCATAATAATTGAATTAAAACAAGTTGCAAGTTAATTGGGTAGAACCGATAAACAAATTAATTAAACGGGTTAAATGAGATGAATTTCAAAACACGAATGCGACATAATTAATTAAACGAGTTAAACAAGTTGATACAGTTATTACATGAACACAATTAAAGTCAACTCAAATTCTTTAATTTGGTATCGTATTTGAATCGTGTTGACAAATCTGTGCAGTTTTGTCACCGCTACCCTTGTTCCATCTAGGGTAGTTTTTAGACCCATTTATGATTGTCACCAAGTGCGCAAATCACAGCCATTAAAATAATAATTCTCTATCTTACTATTGAACAGTGTGATTGGTGGTGGAGGTTATCTACTACATCCAGGGCGGCTCAATAGAATTTGTGGCCTTAGGTGAAAAATAAAAAAGTGGCCTTATGTTTAAAATATTAATATCAAGTAATAGTTATTAATTTTTATTTAAAAATCATTCTTCTCACTTTTTGGGATGCAAAGTTACTAATTAGATGACTTGGTTGTTTATAGTTAAATTTTTACCTAATTTTTTTTTGTTACACTTTGATTATTAATTATAAAAAAATTATTAGGGCTCTCTTTTTAGATTGAATTATTTTATCTATTTTACTCTTTTTTAAAGTTTTTCATATCATGATTCATATTTTCTATTAGACATAATCAAATAATATAAATAAAATCGCCACAAACTAAATATACAATTTCTATGATAAATAATAATAATAAAAGTAAAAAATAAATTAAGTTAAAAGAACAATAAAACCTGGTATAAAAATCTTGTCCAATGTCTAACAAATTTTTTAGCACTTATACTACTATTTTGTAACTCTTCATCAAATTATTGAACCCAAATAGAAATCAAGTACTTTCTTGTCTAAGAGAATAAAATATCTAATATATATAGAAGATGAAGTGAGACAGATAGGTTCATGAACAGACTATACTAATATTAATACACATCTAGAAGGATAAGAGAAGGAAAACGTAAGAGACAACAATAAAAAAAAATTAAAAATAGGAGTTTAATAGAGAAAATCTAGGAATAGATGGAAAGGTTTAGTAATACCACTTATTCAATAAAAATAAGATAAACTAAATTATAGAAACCTAATTTAATTGGTTGAGACCTAAATACACGAATATAAAATTTTTTTAGAGGCCCAGCAGACAGAATAACAGATAAAATAACACAGTTTGATTTCAAAGTGGGCTCCAAAATATCACACACACACACCACAAATTTCTAGATAATAGACTGAAGGAGGGAAAATTTGCCAATGGGAGTGAGGCAATCTCACCTTATCCACACTCCCACCACAATTTTAATTACACTCATCATCATCCCACCCTTCCACAACACTTCCCCCATCAACTATCCATAAACCAAAAAACCAGCACAACCTCTTCATTTCCTTGTGTGATCACAAGTTTTTTTTTCTTTTTCCAACCCTGTCATTTTCCTCTGGGTCTGTTACTTTTCCAAATTGTCATGCAAAAACACAGACTAAAAGGCACAATTGATGGCGGAATTATGGATTGGGAAAGCCTGAACAATTGAAATTCTGGAAGGTGAACCCATAACCAATCCACCAACTATATTGCATATGTATATTAAATATATTTAATGCAATCTATTACAGAAAAATAATATTTGTATTTAATTATAAAATTTGAAACTATTACCAAATAGGTTACATCTTATATAATATGTAATATGTATATATCTATATTTAATGCAACAAATTATATCAATAGAATTTATTTTTTTCATTTAAAATAAGAGTTTTTGTCATTTTATTGCTCCGGAGAATGATAGATTGTTCTAGTTTGAGCCAACTTAAGGAATTATTTTCCAAGAGGTCGAATATTCCTGTAATAAAGTTGATTGGTAAAAATTCAAAACATGTGCTTAGGAAAATCTTATTCAAAATCAAAATTGGTCTCAGTACCATGATTGTCCCCACACCTATAATCCCTTTCTGATTGATTTGGGTTGGTTTGGACTGACCGACTGATCATTTACCAGAAGAGATGATCCAAACAAACTCATTTCAATCAAATAGCTCTGACTAAGTTGTTTTCGGTGATGTGGGCGAGTGTATGAGTGTTCTAATTTTGTTATGTAATGAAATTCCTCTCCCACCTGAGTGAACACATTCAAGCCATGTTGGCATGCAGATTTTGGTCAATTTTGCCGGCTCTAGCTTTGTTGATCAACAATTTTAAGTTTTTGTTTACCCTCTAGATACGGTGTATCGCAGCAAATAGTTCAAGCTATCTTTTTTGAGCATGGAGTCAATAAAGGCATCAACTCAACAATTCAAAGTTTAACAAGTGTCTCAGTGGACGTGTCAAAATATGTTTGGCTCCAAGTGTGCTCTTGAGAGATACACTTGTAAATTTGGTTTGCGAGCATGCCAAGATCCTTAAATTCGTGTTTTTGCGGTCAAAGTGGAAGTTGAGCAAATATTCTTAAATGTCCTTTGGCCTTGTGAGCCGTGAGAATATACACCCGTGTGGAATTTGATTGTATTGATTGAGGTGAGCAGGAATGATCATCTCAAAAGTTCGTATACTTCAGCCTAAAAGGCACTATTAGACTCGAAACTTAGTTCATGACAATTTTAGAACGGAATTCACATGTGAAGTACTTTTTAAGAAAAATATAACCTACTCTTCATTAACTTAAGACAATATAATGAGGATTGATTACAAAGTCTTAGATGGTACAGTGTAAGTAGAGTTTAGTTACAAGCTTAAGACTTGATTAATTGAACCTGTTACTAGCAAAGTAAGACTTATCTAAAGTAGTCTAAGTTTAGATTGCGCTATGCTAGAATAATGTATTAAAAACAATTATTTTGGTGCGGGACTTTTAACTTCATTATAAATGAGTTCTATTTATAATGCTTAAAGTCTTTGGTCCATAGTTGGATGCTTGCCACGTGTACGACTGAGAGTCTTCCTAGTAAATGTTACAATCTCACGTGCCCCAACTGACGCAGAAGTGACATTCTAGGCATGCCAACGATGCTAGGAAAACTTATATTCTGATATCCACTCAAGTGTTTGACCACAAACACTCGAGCGAGATCCTGTTCTAATCATTGCCGATCTCTACTTCTTTCGGTTTGATGGGATAGTAATAGGCTTCCATTATGCTAAATCAACCATAGTACCTCGTCCCCATTATGCTAAATCAACTATAGTACCTCGTCCAAATATTAACTAAAATATGTACAATGCCTGACGGGCCAAGTGAACCAAAGCATAAAAATAATCAAATGATACTACAAGTTGGGCATAAAAATAATTGAAAACCTCCGTTTTCGATTCCGAAAACTTATACAGCTTCGTAATCACTTCTTTAACTCTCTAAGAATTTCATCTAAGTCATTGTCAAAAATAAATATTTTCGGAATTTTTTCGAATTCCCGAGTTTACTTAAACCGCATTTCGAGCCCTAGTTTAACCAACAAGTCAAGATTCTCTAAATCTTTCAAAAATTTACCAAAACCCTTAAAAAAACTTCCCAAACATATTCTCCACACTCAAAATATGTTAAACACTACTCAAAATGCATTTATGACAATTATAATGTGAAAAATGCAAATCGGTCAAAATTTGTCACGGTCTCAACAAGTTCGATATGGTTCCAAGCTAAATTAGGACTGAAACCAATTCCAACGGTTCCTTAATTTTGGAACCGGAACCGGAACCATTGATATATGAAACCAAATCAAATCGGATAAGATTCGTTCGGTTGGTTCAGAACCACAGTTCTGGGACTCTGGCACCTTCCATTAGTAGCCTCTCTCTTTTAGTCATAAACTTCTAACATTGTGTTTCGTGTGTTTGAATTTTTGACCTGCATTTGTTTTGATGATTGTTTTGAAAAAGTAAAATATTAATTGGAATATATAGTGCGAATTGAAACGTTGGTTTAATGTGACAGAAAATATTTAAAGTTGGAACTTACCTAAAAATTCAAAGAGTTGCCACCTAACATTAGTTTAAATGTGTTGGGTCACATTGAAAACAAATTTATCACAAAAAATGAGATTTTTGAAGTATTGATGAAAATAATTTTTAAAAAGAACCTTTTTGACAATGACTCCGTGTAAATTTACACAATTGAGATTCATGGAATCAAATATTCGATTATACCATAGATTCTTTCGTAGGCCCACATGGTATAAATTTGATAAAATTACACACGAGTTGCATGGTAGTGGACTTATACAAAAGTATGATAATTGTGTTTGATACTTGGATATACAAATGTGTTATTATTCGGACTGTTGGACTGCAATTCTTTGAAAAAATTTCAAAAATAGAAGCTTCTCCTCAAGAAACACAACTAAAATTTTCAACTAATTTATCCAAATATATATATATATATATATATATATATATATATATATGACGGTTGGACTACAATTCTTTGAAAAAAATTCAAAAATAGAAGCTTCTCCTCAAAAAACACAACTAAAATTTTCAACTAATTTATCCACACACACACATATATATGTATATATATGTATTACAGCATGATTAATAAGGGTTTAGGTAAATATTTGAACAAAAAGGGTTCTCTAACATTTTAGGTGAGAAACATTGTCTAGAACACATCATACACTGCTATATCTTCGAGTAGATATGTCGAGTTAGTATGAAGAAAAAGATGAAAAAAAAGAAAAAAAAAAAGATTGGCCACTCAGTAGGTTTTACCCCTCCAGTTAATATTATGTTCTCATGCATATAATATCATAGTAAGAAAATATATAAAAATAAAAAATGACAATAAGGCAGAAAATATAAAAATTACTATTTGTTCAAGGGTTGTAAGTTAGTGTTATCTTCTCTAGTTCTTAAAGTAAAAAGTTGAAGGTCTGAATTATCTATGGGGACAAAAAAAAAAAAAAAAAAATTATAAGAAGGTCATCCTATTCTTTCCAGCCAGATGAGGGACACAATAGATCGGACTGTTGGACTACAATTCTTTGAAAAAAATTCAAAAATAGAAGCTTCTCCTCAAGAAACACAACTAAAAATTTCATCTAATTTATCCATATATATATATATATATATATATCCAACTGTTGGACTACAATTCTTTGAAAAAAATTCAAAAATAGAAGCTTCTCATCAAGAAACACAACTAAAATTTTCAACTAATTTATCCAAATATATATATATCCAACTGTTGGATTACAATTCTTTGAAAAAAATTCAAAAATAGAAGCTTCTCCTAAAAAAAACACAACTAATATATATATATATATAATTTTATTTTGAAAAAAATAGTCAATTTTTTTAAATGAAAAGAAATAATAATATTTATTTAATTTTATGGTATGTATAGTTTTTTGGTGAATTTTTTTAAAAGTTATAATGTAATTTTAGTACAAGAGGTTGTCTAACTTGAATTTGAATTGAATTAATTAATTATAATTTAAATTCATAATTTTATTTAAACTTAAAAATAGGATAAAAATAAATTTAATTTTAGAAAAAAACTACTGATAAACTAAAAATCAAATATAGTCAAATTGTAATTATAAATTACAAGGAGTAATTCTTGAAATTTGAGATATTGAAAATTAGTATGAAAATATTTACCAAAATCAAAACTTATTATTTTTATTGAGATTTGATAGGATGTATTCGTGATCCAAAAGGAAATTAGGAATTTATAAATAATTTTTCCATTCTTTTTTTTTACTAAAAATTGTTTTATCAAATTTAAAAGGTAAACAAATAACATAAATAAAAAAATATTTTTTTAAAGATATCAATTGTTTAATTAGCTAAGAAATAGATGCCTTTGTTGATGTAAGGGTATTTAGGTTTTGCACAAGAATAATGTGCCAGGAGTAAACACTTTTTAAACCTGAGAGAGTTTATTGAACATGAGAGGGATTATGCAGTGTTTCGATACTATAGGGGTGTTTTATGCAAGTTGTATTTTTTTTCTTTTCTTATTATTACTATTATTATTATTTTTTTGTGTGTGGTCAAATTTTTGAAATTAATCAATTATGGAATATTAAGACTTAGGTGTTGTTTGATAATTCAATTTAGCGCTAAATTCAAATTACCAGCTAAACTCATGATTTTTTATTTATTTAATTTCTTTTACTTCTTATAAGTTCCCGTCTAACTAAACGCAGCATCTAGATAATGCTCCATCATGCTTCCAAACAGAACCTATTGATCACTGTATCCTCTTGTATCAAAGAAATAAACAAAAAGAACAACTGAAGGAAAGAAAAAGAACAAATAAAACAAAGTCCATATCAAATGCTAAGATTATAATTTGATTTGAATAGCATGAAAATTATAAGTTTTTAAATCTTTATCAAAGAATTAAATTTTTTTTTTATTTTTTGTAGGAAAATTCTATGAAAAAATTAGGTGGTTATAATAGATTTTCCTTCTAACTTCTGAAGTGTTTAGAATTCTACATTTCCTTTCTTTTCTTGCTATTTCCATCCAACCTTCTCTTTGTTTCATGGTTTGTTTCATGGTTCGTTTGATAAGAATGAAGGGAAATGAGTGGATGGAAGGTAGAAAGGAATTGTTTGATAAAAAAAAGATAAGAGAAGAGAAAAAAGAACGGATGAATCATCTTACTGTTTTACAAATTTTCATCCGTCCAAATATAGACCGAAGATAGGAAGGAAGTGAAGTAGGAGTGTTATGAAAATTTTAAATTACGTTACCACTCTTCATAATTATTAAATAAACTCAATATTAACAATCTCTCTTCCATTCTCTTATAACAAATAAAGTAAAATGTTACTTCATTCTCTTCTCTTCCATTCAATCAAACAAAAAACAGAAAAGAACACTATCTCTTCCTAAGGATGTCTCCCTTATCTCTTCTTCTCTCTTTTTTATCCAATTTTCTTACCTCCTACCAAATGGAGAAAAATCAAATTAGTTGTGAGTTTGGGGCGTGTTTGGAAATGAAATAATCGTTTTTTTTTTTTTTATGTACATGCATAAATATAGAGAAACTCTAGATATCGGGAAGGAAAATAAGAGAAGGAATAATAGAAAATGAGAGAGAGACATGATATGGGCATGGAAAGTCATACCCTATATTTATCTTAAAATTGGAAGTAATTCGGTGGACCTAACATTCACTTGACCTTTTCTTTTCCTTTCTTTTTGATAATTTAAATGTTCGAAACTTTGTTCTTACTAATTATTCTCGTGATACTGTGCAAAAGGTCCATTCCACACGAATATTCAATCTAACTAACATGTTTTTCTGTTTATGATTTTAAAAATAAGCTAAACGTTTTTTCGTTATCAAACATCACTCATGTTTATGGATAAACAAAATCATAACATAAACACTTAAACAATAAATATTAAACATAAACGGTTACCAAACGGGCCATAAGTCTTCTTCCAACTGTTTAAGGTCACATGTACCAAATTTTTTATTCTTTTTAAATTGTGGAATTACTTATCAACAAAATAACTATGTGGGAATTTTTTTTATTTTTTAAATAAGGTAATTACACTGTTGAGCAGTCAGAAGAACAGCAATGGATTTTTTCTCAGCACAAAATTTCAGAGCTTACTCTTTCCAACTGTCTTTTTCCTTTTCTTATTCTTTTTTGGGTTGGTCACTTTTCCACACTAAAAGGCACGAATCACGATTGTTGGAAAAACACTACCGATCAAAACAGTTGAAATTCTGGAAGGTGGACTACATCTGATAAAAAATAATCGGTGTTTAATCAAAAGTTATATTGAAAATTCCAAAGTGTCTTTCTATTGTATATATATAATATACACTATAATATATACGTATATAATATAAGTAATATGTATATTAAATATATTTAATGCAATATAATATATGTGTTTATAAAATTTGAAACTATTAGAAAATAGGTTAAATCTTATATAATATGTAATATGTATATATCGATATTTACCTTAAAAAAACAACACTCATTAGGTGTTCAAATTTTCCTTTACAACAACTCTAGTAAGCGCAAGTGACTGGTTAGTGTTGTTTAATGTTTTTAGTCATAGAACATGCCTATACTATTCCTATACTTTAATCAAGTTTGATTACCAAAAATTCAAAACTTATTCAGACTCAAAATTGGTCTCAGTACCATGATTTGGATTGATTTGGACCAAACAAAAACAAACTCAAAATTGGTCTCAATTTTGCTTGCTCTTGTTGATCCTACACTTTGAAGTGCTTTGTTTACTTGTTCACATGTTTTCTGGGACCCTCTAGGTAGGAGATGTAAGTATTTGATTTTGAATAATCAAGAGACCATGATCTTATTGATTAAAATAAAAATAAACTTTAGAAAAAAATAAAAAATCTACTAACCATGTTAGCTTTACAAACTTGTAACACCCTATAGATGTAAAGTTAACTTATCTGTTAAGGCATGTTGGTAGTGGAAATCACATGTTTTGGTTCTGAGTTATATAAAACAATTCAAAATCAGAAAATTGTACAAAAATTTGTTTGACTGACAGTTTCTAAAATTGTTTCTGAAAATTCAGTTAAAAGAATGATATTTTTAAAAAATTGTCACAATTTTTATTTTTTGAGTTCTTGAAAACAGTTTTCTGAATAACAAATCAAGAACCTGGAAACATGCTTTAGTGTTGGTGGCTCTTGATAACGTACCTAAACCAAAATTATGGGCAAATCCATTTAATGAAAGTGCTTTGTTACCAAACTGATGTATGAAAAAAAAAAAAAGAGAGACGAGAAAACAGAAGATAAGATGAAGCTAAAAATAAAAAAATACGATAATAGTCCTAAAACTAAACATTACCAATAATAAGAATAATGAACAAAAATTAATCATAATTGACAAAAATCCTTAATTCTAATTTTCTTTTCCCCCTAGTCATATGAGCTTCCAGCTCGGTTGTCTTTTCGTCTCCATCAATTAGCCAAAGAATATGGAAGAATGAATGTAGATCTCATTTTCTACCATTCATTCTTCCATCCAAAGACAACCGATTTCAATCTACCAATTTCAATCTATGGTGACGTAGATTGGCTCGTTTCTAGAGACGTGTAAAAGGAAAACATCCTGATTTCAATCTACGTCACCATATCATTCTCATCCAAAGGGTGAAGATATAGTCAGAAAAAAAAAAAAAATAATACAATACTAGTAGTAGGAATTCAGCCAGCTACCTTGAGTTATATACAAAGTTCAAAAAAGTCAAATATTTGATGATTTGGTCATTTATGTTTGAGTTGCAAAAACTTGTTAATAGGTATCCAATGTATGATTTAGATAGAATGGAGACAAGTTAGTGAGCTTTTATATGATAAGAGAATAACACATAGTGTAGAAAAAAATTTTTATAAGATCATTGTTAGATTAACTATGTTGTATGAATGAGAGTGTTGAGTTTTAAAAAAGAGATTGTACACACAAATTTCAAGTGTGAGAATAAGATCAAAATATGTGGACAAATAAATCAACTTTATTAATTTCAAGATATATGAGTTACAATTCTTTGTAGATTTTTACAAAAGAAAGACAAATTATTCTGATTCGATCTTCTTAGTAATCTGAATTCAAGGGCTGCTGGAGCTTGATCTTGAATTAGATTGAAACTAACTTTGGTGAAGAACGACACATGGATGATGTGCTTGTTGTTCTTCTCCTTCAAGGTAGATACTTTGGAGCTTTGAATTTTGAGTTAAGAATCTTGCAGAGCTTCAGCGTTCTTTGAGAGCCTTCTTCCTCTTTCCTCCTTCTTTCTACATCTGAACCTTTATTTATAGACTCACCGAAAAGATAGATTGGTAACTTTCTTCCCTTATTATAATTATACAATTAGTATGTATAAATATGATAATTATCTTTTGTGATAATTATCCAATATATATATGTAATAATTGTGAGTTGCGCGGTGCAGAAGCGGTTGCGGAAGTAATTAAAAACCTAGAGGGGGGGTGATTACGTTTACTCGCTTTTTGCTTAATTATTCATATTATCCAATTTTAAGTCCCATTAAAATTTAAGCAATCCCATAAAGTAAAGTAAACGAATGTACTAAATATACGTTGAAAACCCAGATCGAAAAAAAATCATGGGTGAGACTTTGTAGCTCAGGAGAAGCAAATCCACTATTGTTGAAGCAAAGAACTCTAATGCAGAACACCTCAGGCTAACAATTGCGACTACCTCGTCCAACTGCTGCAGATTCCTGACTAACTTTAAAATCCTCTAAGAAGGGTAATTGGAAGAACACGAACACTCAGCAAGTATTCTGTCCCATTCGTATCTCGATCTTCTTCTATTTCCTCACCAACAAAACAGTTGTAGAAGACACCAATCCAGTAACTTGATCATGAAGAAATCTTTAATGCAGTCTTCGAACAGTTGATCAAGCAAATAGAGAACACCCTAAATCACTCTGTGAATATGTGTGTAATATAAACAAAGAATTTGAGAAAAAAATTCTCTACTTTGAAAAATATCTCAATGCTTTCTCTATCTAATAATATGATTTTATGTTCTGTAGAAAGCGTTGTTGAAGGCACACTGAGAAAGAAATCATATGAGGTTTTTATAACTTATTTAGAAAGTTCTGAGTCAGTTTCGGGTCAAAATAGGACTAAAATGGTCAAAATTCGCAGACCAAGAAAGTTGGACTGGTCTGGGCTTCACTTGGATTGGTACAACTCTTGTAGCATACTCAATGGGAGTTGCTGAGACCCCTTGGACCGGTCCAGCCTTCACTTGGACCGATCCAACCTTGATATTTTCATAAAATTACTTAAAAATCCCTTTTTTTAATGTCGGAACCTCCTAATTTGAAATATATGTGTTCTCACCACTCTACCTAGATTATGTGACTCTCATATGTGGTCATCGATGTCCTCATGCATTCAGAACTATCTTACAACTTCAATTGATCCAATTATCATTCAAACCATTGACAGCTTTTTCTGAAGATTCAAGCTTTATACTTTGACGAACCTTTGCATTGTTGGTATAGAATTTCATGCTTACTCTGAGACTTCAATTATATGATCAATGATAGAAATATAACTCAAATAATACAACTCGATCATGTTTGGTTTTGATATCGAAGATTGCCAATTATAAAAATATACGTCACAATAATTATCTTTGATGATATATATATATATATATATATATATATATATATATATATATATATCCTCTGACCCATTTTCAAGAAAGTTTGGACTTCTTAGATAATTTGAATTGGCCTATGACCCATTTATTTGTGGTGGGTTTGAGCTTCTAATTACCTGACTCATTGGGTCACATTCCAAAGTGGGTAAAATTGAAGATAAACCCAAATTATATTTTGGGTCTGTCATGTAATTTTTTAATGTCTATAAATTGTCCCCACTTCAAGTCTCGTGCTAATATCGATCTTGTCTATATTTAAAACGGGGCTTGAAGTAAGGTCTTTTTTTTTTTTTTAAATGTAATTTCTCAATATCCAAATTTTGGTCACTTTCCATGACATGAACTAGGATTGCTTAAATTTCCTTTTTTGAATGGAACTACGATTTTTTAGTTCTTCTTTTCCTAATTGAATCAGCATCTTGAAAATTCTGTTCCAATTATGATGTTTTTTTTTTTCCCTTATCCAAGTAGAATTAGAGTCTTGAGAATCCTTTCACAAATATAATGTTGTTAACGATATATGTGTGACCCACACATCAAACATGCGGCATCAATCTCTACATTCAAAAGATACACCACGTTCTGTCATATACTTTCCACCGACTCAAATTGATGAGCAATTGAAGGAAATCCTACCTCTCATCCTATTTCAACTTATTCCCACTTCTTAAAAGGTAAGCAAATATCCTTCATTTTTTTTTCCTTTCTTTATTGTTTCTTCTCATTACTTTGATACATTTATCATGTACCTATGTAGTAGGAACTTTAAAATGTTTACATGTATGTGCCACCAAATACCCAAAGTTTCATCAACCAATTTTCTGCTCATCTCTTTTTCTTATATAAAGGTCCCCTAGGGTGTTCTCCAAGTAAAAAAAAAAAGGAAAGTGCTGAGGAAATAATCTGTCAGAATATTTCCTCCAATTTTGACCTTGAATAAGTGTGATTCACGAAATTTTCATGAAATATAAATATCTTGGGCTTTAAGTTAGATTTTCTGTCACAACCTGATTTCAGACTCTCAGAAACTGAGTGTGATTGGGTTTACTGAACCACTTTTTGAACCACAATCCCTTTTGATATCATATTTTGATACCATGACTTCACTTCAATACTCTCACTACGGTACCATGCTTTGGTATTAAAACTGTCACACCCCGATTTTGAGTCACCGGGAACTAAGGGTGAACCCGTCCATTAACCCTAATGAACCCTCCTTACTCTCGATTACCGTGAAAGCTTAACTCTATTCTTACACATGGATGTTCACAACTCAACCTCAACCAGCCTCAATGGGCCCCACATCAAGTGACATTACATATTCCACATTTTAGTGGACTGCATAATTTTGCACGATCGAAAATCACATTTCGCACACAATTGAAGTCCTTGCAAAGTGCTATCGAAGTTTTTCATCACTCGGGACTTTTGCCACTCAAAAACCTTGCAAATTTTCGCATGATTGAAAATGCATCTTCGCACAATCGAAGGAGTTTGATCATGTAAATGGACATTTCACACAATCGAAATGCCTTCTGCTGCCTGTACTTTTGTAATTAATCTATTTCATGCACCACAATCCATTCTAGCAACCTAAACTCATCCAAATACATCCATACAACCTCTCAAATATTAATAGAATGCTATAACATCATTCATACCATCCTGGCTCAGTTTACTCATTGCAAACTTGCAGCACTTATAAACTATTCAATTTTCAGAACTCAACTCCCTGTGTGACTGGAACTTGAAACTGAAATCTATACCATTGGATATAAGATTTAAAAATACTCGATTTAAGAAAAACAACACTCCATTCCGATCTAAAACGAAGGAGTATACCTGATTAAAGTTCGGACACTGTAGAAAATTTTGATTGTGCGAAATTGCCATTTAGCACAATTGAAATTGCACTCTGCAGAATTACTTGCAACCTAATACATCGGCCATTTTGAGTCCAAATATCATCCTAACAACCTAGGATCATTCATATCTCATTTTAGTCATCTACACATGATATATCATCATATACATAGTTCAAATTATCTATTTGGATCACTATAATCTCATAATCCTCTTACATTTCTTACAAAATCATATATGTCCTTACATAAATTGATTCCAAATATACACAAGTTCCATATATTATAAATGAAACTACAACATTATATAGTCACATGCCACATGCCGGCATGAAAAGCCAAATATACATAATCTATACATAAACCTCAAAAATATCTTAAAACATGCTCTTATGAGCTCTAAGTGACTAATCAAGTCATTTTCATCTATCTTCAATGCCTTACTTGCAAAACATTTGGGGGGAGAGGGGTGAGAAACTCAACGACTCAGTAGGAACGCCCCGACCCACCTAGGCATCGACCCGACACCGACCTACATGTCGCTACACTACATGACATACCAATGCCCTCATGCCAACCAACTCAATGCAAATCATGAATGAATGCATTCAACACATGTATCATGCTTAACAAGTTAATCACATAAGCATACAAGATATATATACCTTCTCGATCATAATTCGATACATAGGTATGATTAGTCCATTATGACGATCATATGGTTTTGGGCCACTCCAATGACACCAAAGTGTTAGTTAACTTCGACGACACTCGTGTGATGGGGTAACTCCAACGGTCACACATTCATGGCATTATATTTAACTTTCACTAGTGATTGGGCAACTCCGATAATCATTATACTTGGGGCATGATTGGGCATCTCCTATGATCATTCCATTGGAAGTATTCTCATCAATTCAAACACATGGTTGACCCTCTCTGAATTATATGTACATCATACTTAGACAATACTCTGATATATACGTGTACATGGTCATAAGACACATACATCTCACATAACATATATTTATCCTGCTCTTCAATGCACATTCTTGCTTTAATAAACTCTAGCATGCATTTCATCATCATATTCTGCATATAGCTACATATATATCCTAGAGCATACATATCGTTCACATATGCATACAATTCATAACTTAGCATACTTTCATACTTTTCCAATACACGTTCATGTCATATTTAAATCTAGCATGCATTCAATCGTCATACAATTTTCATAACCAACATATAACCACATATATGTTTCAAGTCATGCATACTAACCACATATGTATACAATACATCAAATGACAAAACATGCTTTCATTTCATATACGTTGCATGTATAATATCACATTTCATCACATATCATATAATGAACAACTCTAGCATGTATAATTGTACAATGTAAAGAGGAAAGAGAAATTCATCCAACTCCCACCACTCACCCATATATATTAACACAATTCACACAATCCCAACCTCACCGATACCCTAGAATCGATGACTAAGAGTGAAAGGACACCTCAACCTCAAGTTTAGAGCTCTTCCTAGCAAGCCCTAGAATCCACCAAACTTTAAGTTCCTCTAAAGTGTAATTTCTTTCCGTAGAACCGTAAATCGAGACTAGAATAACACGCTTTTTCTTCTTGGATGAAGCCTGAATTCAAACTCTAACAACCCTCAATTTTTAGAACTTTCTAATGGGGGATTTTAAACTCACCTATGTGTAGAGGAAGAAGTGGGGAGCAAACTTATCTTTTGGAGCAAGCTCCAAATCTCATTCTAAGGTGTTCAAAACTAAGGAAGAAGGTTGGAGAATAAAGATTTTGTATCTATAGGTTTTGTCCCAGCCATACACATATAGTGTATCATGGTAAGGTGTATTCGAGAATGTTTGGAAGAACTAACTCACTTAGAGCATATTATTTTTAACTTTTTCTTCCAAAATTTTGTCAATTGAAAACTTTCTATTTCACTTCTTTTTATATATACTTCTCAAAATATCATCAGTGAGATTTGAAATCAAAGCTAATTTTCTAAGTAAATCTGAAATGCAGTTGCTTTAAAATTGATAATTATATTATTGGTGGCTATTCACACACACACTCTGAGTCAAGAAAAGTAATGAAATTTTTTAACCTTTGAATAGTGTTTAATCTTTTCTTTTAATTTTTATTACGCACTAAAGTGGAATTATTGAGTTATTCTTGATTTATACACATTAATAGAGAAAAAAAATCTTTGAGTGTTACTTACCATTTTCTGATGCTTGTGGGTATCATCATTGAAACCCTCACGAGGCTATAGCTCGTCCACTAGGAAGTAACCTAGGGGTTTAAGGCCTTATTGCATATGGTAAATGTAATCGAAACAGCCTACGAAAGTGGCACATCTTTAGTTAGGAGTTAAATAAAAGTAGCAGTTTGTGCTCTAATATCTTTTGCTTATATTTGCTAGAGCACTAGCAAAAGCTCGTTTGGGGGTAATTTGATAAATGCACAAAACTTGTTATTTTATATCTCAAAATAAGTCTTTAATTACTATTTTACTTTATTTAAATGTTCTTATCTTTGCATTTTATGTTTTACAGGGATTGATTTCCAAATAAGAAGAAAAGCTGCAGAAAAGGCCTAAAAAAGATATATATAGCCAGAAATAAACATTAGAAGAAATGTAGGAGACATGGTATTCTGTGCAATCTACTTCACAAGAGGTCTCAAGTTCAAAACTTTGCAAAATACTTTTTTGTACGGTCACATCTGCACTCCAGAATTCAAATTAAAGATATGGAGATCAAATATTAGATATTTAAATTCAAAATTTTGTATTTTGAATTTTTATTTTTGAATTTTGTATTTAAAATTTTTGTTTTTGAATTTTGTATTTTAAATTTTTACCACCTAAACCATTCCCCTTTAACTCTATAAATAGGGGGTCGTAGGGGATGGTGAATAGGGTTAGAAATTGTAGAGAAATTATAGAAAAAAATAGTGTAATTATTTTATTGATTCAATGATGAGTAGTAGTTTTATTTATATTTGTTTGTTTTCTATTAATATGTAAGCGTAAACATCCTTCTCAAGGGAGTGATGAAGCCACCATGGCTGAAGTATAGGTAAGTTGTTTTATTTTCTTGTCTACTTTTTTCTCCCAAGAGCATTCTTCTACTCTTCTATTCTGGATTTTATTTTCTAAAATTAGAGGAAGAATTTTTCGTGTTTGCCAAATAATGGTAATTCGAAGAATGCCTACCTCTGTTTACCTAGCCAATGTGCATCAGATTAAGTAAAGAATGTCTCTCTCATATATAATCAAGTCATTCTTTTTTATTCCATATTTTCCTTCATCTTTCCAAGTTCTAATTGGATTGGTGAAGTGTATTGGTTATTGGAGGAAAAATTAGATAAGAATATAAAAAAAACTTTATTTATATGGATCCATGGTGGTGAATTCTCTTTCCTTGAGATTTGTCCCATCATTTGATCTAAGACATTTAAAATTAGTTTTTATTATAAAATAAAAAATCAGAATTTTATTTTTTTAAATATTCATTTTTCATCTCAAGAGATTTAGGTTTTGAAGTTTAGACTTGTTACTAATTCTCACTTGAGAGTGGTTCGACCCTGCTTACTGCTATACAGTTTTTAGTAAAGTTTTTGCAGGTTTTATTATTTTTTGTACAAAGTGTAGAAAAGTAACGACACATCCACTATTATACACTCGTCAAAATAAGTCTTTAATTACTATTTTACTTTATTTAAATGTTCTTATCTTTGCATTTTATGTTTTATAGGGATTGATTTTCAAATAAGAAGAACAGCAGCAGAAAAGGCCAAAAAAAGATATATATAGCCAAAGATAAATATCAGAAGAATTGTAGGAGACATGGTATTCTGTGCAGTCTACTTCACAAGAGGTCTCAAGTTCAAAACTTTGCAAAATACTTTTTTGCACGGTCACGTCTGCAGTCCAGAATTCAAATTAAAGATATGGAGATCAAATATTAGATATTTAAATTCAAAATTTTGTATTTTGAATTTTTATTTTTGAATTTTGTATTTCAAATTTTGTATTTTGAATTTTTGTTTTTGAATTTTGTATTTTAAAATTTTCCCACCTAAACCATTCCCCTTTAACTCTATAAATAGGGGGTCTTAGGGGATGGTGAATAGGGTTAGAAATTGTAGAGAAATTATAGAAAAAAATAGTGTAATTATTTTATTGATTCAATGATGAGTAGTAGTTTTATTTGTAGAATAGTGGATGTGTCGTTGCTTTTCTACACTTTGTACAAAAAATAATAAAACCTGCAAAAACTTTACTAAAAACTATATAGCAGTAAGCAGGGTCGAACCACTCTTAAGTGAGAATCAGTAACAAGTCTAAACTTCAAAACCTAAATCTCTTGAGATGAAAAATGAATATTTAAAAAAACAAAATTCTGATTTTTTATTTTATAATAAAAACTAATTTTAAATGTCTTAGATCAAATGATGGGAAAAATCTCAAGGAAAGAGAATTCACCACCATGGATCCATATAAATAAAGTTTTTTTTTATATTCTTATCTAATTTTTCCTCCAATAACCAATACACTTCACCAATCCAATTAGAACTTGGAAAGATGAAGGAAAATATGGAATAAAAAAGAATGACTTGATTATATATGAGAGAGACATTCTTTACTTAATCTGATGCACATTGGCTAGGTAAACAGAGGTAGGCATTCTTCGAATTACCATTATTTGGCAAACACGAAAAATCCTTCCTCTAATTTTAGAAAATAAAATCCAGAATAGAAGAGTAGAAGAATGCTCTTGGGAGAAAAAAGTAGACAAGAAAATAAAATAACTTACCTATACTTCAGCCATGGTGGCTTCATCACTCCCTTGAGAAGGATGTTTACGCTTACATATTAATAGAAAACAAACAAATATAAATGAAACTATTACTCATCATTGAATCAATAAAATAATTACACTATTTTTTTCTATAATTTCTCTACAATTTCTAACCCTATTCACCATCCCCTAAGACCCCCTATTTATAGAGTTAAAGGGGAATGGTTTAGGTGGAAAAAATTTTAAATACAAAATTCAAAAATAAAAATTCAAAATACAAAATTTTAAATTTAAATATCTAATATTTGATTTCCATATCTTTAATTTGAATTCTGGACTGCAGACGTGACCGTGCAAAAAAGTATTTTGCAAAATTTTGAACTTGAGACCTCTTGTGAAGTAGATTGCACAGAATACCATGTCTCCTATAATTTTTCTGATATTTTCTTTGGCTATATATATCTTTTTTAGGCATTTTCTGCTGTTTTTCTTCTTATTTGAAAATCAATCACTGTAAAACATAAAATGCAAAGATAAGAACATTTAAATAAAGTAAAATAGTAATTAAAGACTTATTTTGAGATATAAAATAACAAGTTTTGTGCATTTATCACACCTCACTAAGGGCAAATGACCGTTTTGCCTTAAGTGATTTAACGTACCTTCCGGACCTCCGTTTTGGATTTTGAAAGTAGTTACGGCCTCGAAATCGATTCCTTAACTCTTTAAACATTTGGTTTGACCTAAATTCAATAATAATTATTTTTAAATTTTTTTTAAATTTTCGGGCCCACCCGGGCCGTGTTATGGGGCCCTGTTGACCCAAAAAGTCAAACTTCTCCAAACTTTTCAAAAACTTTCAAGAACCTGTAGTCAACCTTCTAAACATTTTTTTACTCTCGAAACATTCATAACATAATTTAAAACGCGTTTATAGCAAAAATGATGAAAAATAAAAAAATCGGTCAAACTTGGTTCTGGTCTCTACATTTTCACAGCCGTTGAGTTTGCTCAATTTCGATATCTGAGTCGAGAGATATGGTTAAATTACCATAACTGGTGTAATGTTCGCACAAAATACTGTTTCTATTTTGACACACGATTTTTACCCTTTAAATGTTAAAATTAGGGCTTCTTCGTGAAATACAAATCTGTTTTCTTATCAATAAGCTTTCTAAAAACTCTGGGTTACATTAATTCGATACTTGAGCTGAAAGTTATGACCCGAATAGTAAAATTACACATAAAAGTTGAGGACTTTTTATTTGTTAAATTTGGGTCTTTTTCATAAACCCGGATTGTCTTTGTCTTCTCTGCCTTGGTCTCCACTTCTTTTCTCCTCTT
The DNA here is from genome assembly GCA_026545225.1 of Cornus controversa. NCBI lineage: Eukaryota > Viridiplantae > Streptophyta > Magnoliopsida > Cornales > Cornaceae > Cornus > Cornus controversa. Next base: position 10,263,701 of record CM048848.1, on the reverse strand, counting down.
TTTTTTTTTAATTTTTTTTTTAGTGATAACTTGGTAGCGAGCAAAATCTCTCTTTATATTTTTTTTTCAGTAGCAACTTTGTCTTCCATGATCGATATTAACCAATTTTGTTTTTGTTTTTTGTTTTTTTTTTTTTGGGATCAACTTCTACTTCTGAGCTCTACCCGAGTTTTGTGTTGCCTTTGGAACAACGTATAAATCCATTGAACTGACGAAGGAAGATAACTTTACGTGAGTCACTCAACTCTTTTCTTGCAAGTTTTAATTTTTTTGTCAATTCTTGCAGGTTTTCAGTCCTTTTGCAATGAGGGCCAAAATTTCAAAATACTTCAAATTGGCCATTTGTTTCTTTCAGAATATGGAGTTCCAAATGCCATTCATTCATCCTTTTGGGGTCACTTAGTTCATTTGTAACACTTTATCATCTCTTTGGGGTCACTTAGTTCCTTTGGAACACTTTTTCGTCCTTTCCCATTTAGTTCTGTCGGAACATTTTTTCGTCTCTTCGAGGTCTCTTAGTTTCTTTGGAATACTTTGTCATCCTTTCAGGGTAATCACTTAGTTTCTCTGGAACGTTTTATTCTCTTTTTAGGGTCACTTAGTTCCGTTGGAACATTTTATTCATCCGATTTGAACCTTTCATTCCTTTGGACCAAAATTTGTTGATCCTTCTGAGATATTGAATGAAGTTACACTCGAATAACATTGCCGACACGTCACAAATTTTACCGGAGCAAAAACTCTCTTTTTGTTTGTTAATTTTTCCCCCTTATTTGGCTTTCTTGATACTGCTTTGGCAGGGTGCGACGAAAACCTTTAACATTGTGCAACAAGCATATTTTGTCTAACATGGTGCAGTGAGTACCTTCAACATTTTGGCGGCGAGCCAAGTTAATATGCTGCGACAAGTACTTTTGATGTGGTGCGACAAACACACTTAAAAAAAAATTTTGAGCAGTGAGCCAAGTTGACAGAGTAATAATTTTTTTTTTGGGTCGACTGAACTTGGAAATTTCTCCAAGATACTTATGTACCCTGAACATGGATCAAGTTATCACGTAGAGTGTATTTTTCTTTTTGTAGACAGTTTATACTCATGTCATAGAGTGTCATCGATAGTTTAGGCTCATATCGGGGAGCACTTTAACTTTAATTATTTTTTAACTTTTCAAGATTTAGAAGATAGTCTAAGCTTGTGTTGAAAGGTGTGAGCCAGCTCGATATCAATTTGGAGATTTCCTTCTTGCTTTGTTTCTTCGTTGTACTTGAGAAGAAACATCTCATTTGAACTCGTTTCCCCAACTACAAGGAAGAGGTATTTCATTTGTCATGGTCCATGCAGGAAGATTGAACCTCATCCAGTATGCTTTCATTTCGCTGTGAGATTCAATCCAGATATCATCTTTGGGTTTTGGTCCCTACACTTTTCTTTCCTTCAGTCTTTCAATTTTTAAAGCTTCTCGTTCTAAAGCGAGCCAAGTTAATCATCTTCGGGTTTTGTTTGAGACTTTTGTTTTGCTGCTTGTTAGAGACTGTTCAAAAAAGTGACTCTTGAGACATCACTCGTGTATTTCTCGACAATGACTCTTGCGAGATCCTTACGAGACTATTCTCATCTTGAACTTTCTTTTTTGGCCTCCATATGATCACAATTTTTTGATCCTTTTTACTTGAATTTGTTTGAGGAGAACTTGAAGATTTACCTTTATAATGCTTATTTGATGCAAATCCTTGCGATTTGTCACTTTGGTTATGCCTTTGTTTTTTTTGTTCCTTTCTTGAGACTTTTTTCTTATTTTGAGGTTTGAGAGAATGTGTAGGCCTTTCTAGAGGACAGGAGTGAATCTTGCCCCCTTGCCAAGGGTATTTCATATGAGATAGCAGGGAATAAGCTTTGTATGGAGGGTTTGCCCCCTGTATGTTTACTTTTTTTTTTTCTGACTACTCACTTTTTGTTGGAAGATTGTTTCAAACATTTGCTCATTCGAATTATGGCAAGTTATCTCAAATTTCTTGTACTTAAAAGTTGATGTTCCCAACAAGTCTGGTCTTCTACCAAGATTTTCTTGACTCAATGCCTTATGTAACTGAGAACCTTCAGATGAAGTCACTGAAGTAATATGATGTATTTCTTAATACAAGTCTCTAGAGATGATGCTCATAACATAAGATGTATCTATTTCATCGTCCGAGTTAGGAAGGATTTTATCTGCCTCTTCGGACTCAACTCTTTCATCTTTAAGATAATTGTTAGACATATTGGAAAATGCAAAAACCTGTGCACCATAACTTGTTATGCTAAGCTCCATATCATAGGCACGAGTAATCAGTTTTTTAAATGTACGAGACTTGATTCCTTGTAGAATGTAAAGAAGCTCCCAGTGCATTCATTAGATATACATTTCAGCTGTTGAGACTTCAGAATGACAATCTTTACAATCAAGACTTAGAGCTCGCCAACCGTTGATATAGTCGACCACAAGCTCGTCTTTCATTTATTTAGTGTTAGTGAGTTATAGCATACTTACTATTATACGAGTACTGTAGAAGTAGTTAAGAAACTTTTGATCCATCTGCTCCCAACAGTTAATACTCCCTGCTTTGAGGTCCATGTACCAATCAAATGTATTCCCAATGAGGAAACAAACAAATTGGTTGACTAAGAGGTCCCTTTCTGTCCTAGCGTTATTGCATGTAGAGATCCGAATTTTTTTTTTTTTATTTTTTAAAATAGGATTTTAATTGATTTACATATGTTTTAAATGTAATTTACATATATGGAGACTAGTTTAAAGGTCCAGAGAGTTTTGTGAGCCATTCAGCTCATTTGAAAATTTGGGTCGTCGGGACCCAAGATAGAGGTCGGGTGGGCTCGGGAATCCAGATATCTTTTTGAAAAATTTTATTTTTTGGTTATAAACCAATTAGAATATTTGGAGAGATGTAGAAGTGATTTCGAGTCCGTAGCTTCTTTCGGATATAAAAACGGAAGTCGAGAAGGTATGTTAAATGAGTAAGGGCATTTCAGTCTTTTTACGGTGTGGGGATTATAAATATCAAGGGACAGATATTTTGGCCACTAATTCTCTCTCTAAACAGCTACCCAAGCTCCTCATTCTCTCCTTTCCGAGTTCTTTAACTTCTCTCTAGATTCAGAAGGTGCTAGGGTTAGATTCGGAGGGCGCCGAAGAAGAAAATTACGTTTACACGACAAGAGCTTCGTTTACAACTGAACAAAGTCGCGATTAGGTAACTTTGAGAGTATTGGAAGTGTGGGAGAGCTTGAAACTAAAGCTATTGAGGTAGGGGTGTGTGTACATTGTGTCTTCTAATTTTAGGTTAAATTTTATTTTTTGGTATAAAGTGAATGTATTTCATATAATATATGATGTATATAGAATCTTAGGTTGTAATCCTTGTTCTATATGGTTCCACATATGTTTTTCTAATAAGAAATGGTTAGAGTATGTCTTGAATTGCTTTTGTGCGAAACATCGTAAATATGATGCATCATAACCAACATTACGATGCATTGTAATCTGTGGCTCGGTGGATTGTTGAGATAGTATTGGAGAATTAATTGAGGATGCAATGTGTGGCCACATATGGGGCTATAATGGATTATTGAGGATGAGTCATACGTAGGTAAACGTATATGGGTAATTATGATTTCACATTGATTTAGTGTTTGAAGTGGTGTATTAGAATTTAATGGATGAAATTTTCCTTGTAATTACGATGGATCGTAATTACTATTCACAGCATGCTAAAAAAAATTGATCCAAACTTCAATCGGACGTAACTTCTTTGTTTTAGCTCGAATTTGAGCATGATTTTTTTTATTTTTAAAATGAGTATTTTTGGATCCTATTTTCAATGGACTAAGTATAACTCTGAAATTCCAAACACATAGGAAGTCAAGTTTTGGAATTGAGAGGTTCATTAGTGTGAACGGGTGGGACTTTAACTATTCGCGTCCACTTTCAATATCGAGCTTGGTATCAAAAAGTAGGGACATGATAACATGGTTTCAAATTTGGTATCAGAAAGAGAATGGTGTACGAGAGTCATGAGTGGTTGACTTAGACTTACCTTCGGGATTCAGACCCGGTGATGGAGTCTGTGGTGTCTCAAATTTTAGGGCGTGACAACATGGTATCAAAGGTGGTATCAGAATGGGAATGGTATATGTGAATCATGAGTGGTTGACTTGGGCTCACCTTCGGGATTCAAATATGGTGATAGAGTCTCCAATGTCTCAAATTTTAGAGTGTGACAACATGGTATCTAAACTAGTATTAAAATGGGAATGGTGTATGAGAGTCATAAGTGACTGACTTGGACTCACCTTCGGGTTTCAGACCTAGTGATGGAGTCTCTGGTGTCTCAGATTTTGGGGTGTGACAATATAGTATCAGAGTACTATGTCAAATACATAGGGATGATGGGTAAATGTTGTACCATGTCTTAATTTGAAAGGATTTAATGATATCCAGACTGTTAGTAGAGCATTACGTTTGAAAACCTAAGGACGAATGGTGAGGGTCCGATCAAATGATAGTTGGAATTATGTGTTGACATATAGTTGTCGAAGCCACTTGGTTTGGAACACCTAGGGCCGAATGTCGGTGTTAGGTTGAAATACCTGAGACAAAGGTTAAGGGTCGAATTACGCATTGGTTTGGGGTTGTGTGTTTACCTATGGATGACAAGTGAGGGTAATATAACTTGTGGATTGAAAACCATTATTAAACTTATAACTTGTCTTGATATAGATTTAAGAACCTTAGAATGAGAATAAGGATGTGGTTGCGTCGCGACATGAGACGTTACTAGACTAATAGTCTATGAGTGTCCATAAGATGTACTTAACATACATGTATCTTGGTGCATGCCATGTATTGTTGTGATTATGTTTAGAGAAGCATGTTGAATATTATGTGGATTGTACTATGTACTATGTGTTACGTATTGAGCATGACATATGTGATCGCACATTGAAATTAGAGATTCTCTTATGTTTTGCATACAAATTGATTGGAGTGGTGCCACCATTTGAGATTCTAGTTTTCAAGACTTGGGAAACTTAGATAGGGGTTTGATCTTGTACTTATAGGTTATTATACACCTTAGTAGGGATTTAATAAGGCTGGTTGATTTACCTCTGTAGTGGAGATAAAATTCTATATCTCGATTGCGTGTAATCGGGGGACATTGTTAGGGTCGGTAGAGTTTAAACTGTGGTTACAAGGTTTGTTGGGAAAGGTTTGATGTGCCTTAGTGTGTTTTTTTTTTTTTTTTTTTTTTTTGTGTAGAACTTTGGCATTGGATTGTGGTGATATGGTTGGATTCTTATTGAACATAAAGTGTGAGGACAAGAACGACATGTTGTTAGAGTTGGGATAGTGAGAAAAAATGGCCAGGCCGGACATTTTTCTTTGATTAGTACTTCTGTTACAATGTGTTAGGTCCAAGTAGTTATAGAGTTGACTCATTGGGTATTGACGAGTAAGAACTGAGGTTAAAGTATTTTGAATATAAAAGATTTTTTTTTGCTTTGGGGTTAGAGGTGTCAACCTTGGATAGAGCCTTATGTATTGATACTCTAGTTGGGGGTAGAATGACCCTGGATATGGTGAGGTAGAGAGAGCAAATCGGCGGTTGGTGTTTGACTTTGTGCTCTTAGAGATGGTGAGTTTTGATGTCATTCTCGGAATGGATTGGTTGTCTTCATTTAGAGCCAATATAGATTGCTAACAGGAAGAGTGCCAGTGTGTATACTAGAAGGAGATTATTTTGCTTCATGGGGGAACGAAATGAATTTCATTCTTCATCGCTTTATAGACTATGGGGCCGAGATGATTATGGCTTTTTTTCTAGTTAGCCTTGTGACAGAAGGGGAAGGGGGAAACTTAGAGATCTTTCCCGAAGTGGTGTGTGAATTTGAGGATGTTTTTTCGGAAGAGTTGATGAAATTACCTCCTAGGTGAGAAGTTGAATTTGTCATTGACGTCATACCTGGTATGACGCCCATTTCTATTGCCCAGTATCGTATGGCACTGGCAAAATTAAAGGAGTTGAATGAGCAATTAGAGGACCTAAGGGCGAAAGGTTTTATATGTCCTAGTGCATCACCTTGGGGAGCACTGGTCCTATTTGTTAAGAAGAAAGATGGGTCATTACGGTTGTGTATTGACTACTGGAAGCTAAACCATTCTACGATCAAGAACAAATATCCTTTACCAAGGATAGATGATTTGGTTGATCAACTTAAAGGAGCTAAGTGTTTCTCCAAGATTGACTTGAGGTCGGGGTATTATCAATTGAGAGTCAAGGAGGAAGATGTTTCTAAGACAACTTTTCGAACATGGTATGGTCATTATGAATTCCTTGTGATGTCTTTCGGTTTAACAAATGTACCAGCAACATTTATGGACTTAATGAACTGGGTGTTTAGCGCATTCCTTGATGACTATATAGTTGTGTTCGTGGACGATATTCTTGTGTATTCTTTGTCAAGAAAGGAACATAAGAATCATTTGAGGATAGTGTTACCAATTCTAAGGAAAAATTGGTTGTATGCCAAGTATGAGAAATACGAATTTTGGCTACCCGAAGTCAAGTTTCTCGGACATATGATTTTGGGAGGGAGAGTTTTCGTAGATCCTTCCAAAATAGAGAACGTAATGGATTGGGAACGTTCGAATAATGTATTTGAAATTCAGAGTTTCTTGGGGTTAGTCGGCTATTATCGGAGATTTGTAGAGGATTTCTCATAATTAGCGGCACTTATGATGAGACTCACTCGTAAGGGAGTTAAATCTGCATGAAATGAATCTTGTGAGTCTGCTTTTCGAGAATTAAAGAAGAGATTGACTACTGCTCCAGTTTTAATTATTCCAGAATGTGGGTTGGGGTATGTTATATATTGTGATGCTTCACGTGATGGATTGGGTTGCGTGTTAATGCAAAAGGGAAGAGATTCATGAGCAAAAATATTCAACTTATGATTTGAAAATTGTGGCGGTTATCCTTGCTTTAATGATGATGGAGGACATAACAGAATTGGGCTTGTACTTCAAAGAGAATGGGAAAATGGCTACTTTATTTAGTTTTATTACCCAAGCAATCCTAGTTATCGGGGCAATTGAACTGCAAATGTAGGATGAGGAAATGAAGGTTATTCACTTTCGAATTTCAAGTGGTGAAGTTGTGGTAAATTGAGTCTTTTAAAATTTTGGAATGCATTGGTGAGGTGGCTTATTAGTTTTCACAATGTTGTTCATATTTCCATGTAGAGAAAATATGAGCCAGATTCGTCACTTGTTTTAGGTTGGATATACATTGAGATTGAGGAAGATGTGTCGTATGAAGAGCGACCGAAGGAGATTCTTGACACTAGAGATCAAGTGTTGAGGGAGAAGACGTTTCCATTGGTCAAGGTTTTGTGGAGACACTATAGATTAGAAGAGGCCACTTGGGAAAGAGAGCAAGAAGTTTGATCCAAGTACCCAGACTTGTTTCTTCCACAAGGTATGTTCGATTTCAAGGATGAAATCTCCTAAGATGGGGAGGTTGTAGAGATCCGATTTTTTTCTTTTTTTGTTTTTAATTTTTTTTCTTTGAAATAGGATTTTAATTGATTTGCATATGTTTTAAATGTAATTTACATATGTGGGGACTAGTTTAGAGGTTCGGAGAATTTTGTGAGCCATTCAACTCATTTTGAAAATTTGGGTTATCGGGACCCAGGATAGGGGTCAGGTGGACCAAAAATTCGGATACTTTTTTAAAAAAAATTATTTTTTGGGTATAGACCAATTAGAATATTTGGAGAGACGTAAAAGTGATTTGGTGTTCATAACTTCTTTCAGATTCGAAAATGAAGGTTGAGAAGGTACGTTAATTGAGTAAGGGTGTTTTAGTCTTTTTACGGCGTGGGGATTAGAAATATCAAGGGATAAATATTTTAGCCACTAATTCTCTCTCTAAATAGCCACCCAAGCTCCTCTTTATCTCCTCTTTGAGTTGTTCAACTTCTCTCGAGATTTAGAAGGTGCTAGGGTTTGATTCGAAGGGCGCCGAAAAAGGAAAGTATATTCTACGTGACAAGGGCTGTATTATTTACAACCGAATAAAGTCATGGTTAGGTAACTTTTAGAGTGGTGAAAGTGTGGGATATCTTGAAACTAAATCTATTGAGGTAGGGGGTGTGTTGTGTCTTCTAATTTCAAGATAAATTTCATTTCTTGGCATAAAATGAATGTCTTTCATGTAATATATGATGTATATAAAATCCTAGGTTTCAATCCTTATTGTATATGGTTCCACATATGTTTTTATTGCTAGAAATGGTTAAAGTATGCCTTGAATTGCTTTTACGTGCAAAAAGGGAGTATAAATTGCATATATGGGATTTTTTGGGAAAAAATGATGAAAACCTAATTTGGGGGGTTTTATCTTATGTATGTGTCTTAAGGTTCTTGTGTGACATACTAGAATTAAATTAGGACATACAATGGGTGCAATGCATAGAACTTGTGAATGTGTATGAAAAATATGAAATATTTTGTGCAAGTGTGAGGTGGGTCTCGGAAGTGGCTCGTGGAAAAGTAGTAGGGGAACATATCCTCTAGGGTTGAAAAATCTCAAACTTGTGCAAGATAAGTAGTAACTGCATGGGTTAGTAGCCCTTAATAACCCTAAACTTAAGATATGGGACTTCGGTACGTAGCTTGTGTGTGAGTGAGTGTGAACCAAATGCAAGAAAGAGTGAGTGTGTTGAGTCTTATGTGTAACTTAAGTGAATTACATGTCTTGTGTGGATGTTATCCGTTTTTAATTTTTATCATATGTTACATATATGATAGAAATGTGTCGTATGCCTGAAATGTGTTTTATATGGTTGTCAAGTTATAATTGATGTACATGCCATGACGTGAACGAATTGAGCGTTTAAGCTTGTGATTAGAATGTTAGGGAGCATGACATGTATTTGTTAAGCATGAGTTATGTTTTATGAATTGAATATGAAATGTGGCCTTGAATAGATTACACAATACATTAACCTTGACACGTTGAAATTGTTTATCACCCTACACTAACACTTTTAGGACATGGCAAGGAAGTGGTTAAGGATGTACAACTATGAGTTGGTCCTAGAGTAGACGAACTCTATTCTTGAGTTTTTTGGTGTCTTGAGACATGTGTAGAGATGTCCATTCTGACTTGTAGCATGTGAACTAGTTTAGAAATATTTTATCTATTTTGGATAAGAAGTGTGTATGAGACTTTCAATGCTCTATCTATGTATGATAAGTTTGACGACTCTCGAAGATTATGTAAAATTGATAATTTTTGAAGTAGTTATATGATAATGCATGAATTATTATTTTTATGTTTAAGTGTATGAGGTGGAATCTAATTGTGATAAATTATCATTTTGTGGATGTTTGGGATGTGTAGAAATGATAATTATGTTCTATGATTGTATGTTTAGGATGATAAATTGGAAGAAGAATGATTGTTGTATTCACTTTGTGTGTTTGTTAATGTAACAGGGTGAGTGATTTTGATGCATCGTAATTCCCATTACGATACATGTGATTTCGATGCATCGTAATCTCAATGGCGATACATCGTAAAATAGGTTTAGAATTTGGGGCATTTTCTAAAAGATTTCGCAGGATGTTACGCACTTTGTGTAAAATATTGTAAATACGATGCATCGTAACCAACATTACGATGCATTATAATGTGTGGCTAGGTTGATTGTCATGATAGAATTAAAAATTTAATTAGGGATGCAATGTGTGGCCATGTGTGGGGCCATAATCGATTATTGAGCTTGAGTCATATGTAGGTAAACGTGTGTGGGTAATTATGCATGATTCCGTGTTTATTTAGTGTTTAAAGTTGTGTATTAGAATTCAATGGACGAAATTAAGCGGAATCATAAATTGAGCAGTTCATGAATGCACACTAGGTGAGACTTTAACTGTTTACCTCCACTTTCTATATCGATCTTGGTATCAGGAAGTAGGGGCATGATAACATGGTATCAATACTGGTATCAGAGTGGGAATGATGTATGAGAGTCATGAGTGGTTGACTTGGACTCACCTTTGGGATTCTGACTCGGTGATGGAGTCTTCGGTGTCTCGAATTTCAAGGCGTGATAACAAGGTATCAAAGTTAGTATCAAAATGGGAATAGTGTATGAGAGTCATGAGTGGTTGCCTTGGACTTACCTTCGGGATTCAGACCAGGTGATGGAGTCTTCGGTGTCTCAGATTTTGGGGTGTGACAACTAGGTATCAAAGCTGGTATCAGAATGGAAATGGTGTATGAAAGTCGTGAGTGGTTGACTTGGACTTACCTTCAGGATTCAGACCCGGTGATGGAGTCTCCGGGGTCTCGAATTTTAGGGCGTAGAAACATGGTATCAAATCTGGTATCAGAATAGGAATGGTGTATGAGAGTTATAAGTGGTTGACTCTGACTCACCTTCGGGATTCAGACCCGATGATGGGGTCTCCGGTGTCTCAAATTTTGAGGCGTGGCATTGCAGGTCTCCACAAAGTGTGCAACATATTGTTTGGGATTGCCTCTTCTATAAAATTGTTGAAACTTTGGCGATATCCCACTGGCCTTTTGAAGCTGTCAATTATTTCAGTGTAGGGTTTTGAGTATAGACAAGTACTTTGAGGAACACCACCGTATTGTTGGATTGAAAGAGAGGAGATAGAGACAACTTAGTTAGGCATTTGGATAGTGATAGATTTAGTATTCAGGTCATCAATTGGAGTGATCTCTGGTATGGAATCAAGAGCAGGAACTTGGCCTTTGTTTGACTCAAAAATGCCATGCAATTCTAACATATTTGTTAGTGAGGCAATTTTCAGATCTTGTTCCTTGATAGCCTTCTATAGTCTCTCAATCGCGCGAGTAATGCTCGCTAATTGATCTTTTTACGAGGTAGTGCTAATCATAGGTGCCCTTTGATAATGATTTTTCTGAGACAAGTTGGACATTTGAGGTTGTAGGAACATTTTTCCTTGCCCCAAGAGAGGCAAATATGATATAAGTTTGGGTTTTTACTTTGACGGATTTGGTGGAGTTGACTGTCACTGCATCTGGATGGGTTTTGATGAGAATGAATGTTTTGGCTATGTTTTGCGTTATTGGACTTGCAAGGATGTTGATGTCCCTTGACGAAGTTATAACATTCTTACCACTTTTTGTGGTGGTGTCCACTTTGTCCATCACAACTGTGATGTTCTTGGGAGTATTCTTACGTTATGTATGAACCTTGCAAGAAGTTATAGATTCTGACGACAAGGTTCTTGAAGATTTGACGTAGGAGAAAGAGATAAGAGGTAGAGAATGTCCCACCGGGCGTGCCAGAAATTTGTGGACACAAATTTTGAGTTTGAGAATAAGATCAAACCATGTAGACAAATATATCAAATATATTAATTTCAAAAAATATGGGTTACAAATCCTTGTAAATCTTTACAAAATAAAAACAAATTCCTCTTATTCAATCTCCTGGAGCTTGATCTTGAATTGGATTAAAACTTTGGTGAAGAACAACACATGAATGATATGCTTGTTATTCTTCTCCTTCCGAATTTTAGATGCTTTGGAGCTTTGGATTTTGAGTGAAGAGTCCTGCAGAGTTTCAGCGCTCTTTGAGAGTCTTCTGGTTTTTTTTCTCCCCTTTTTCTACCTCTGAACCTTTATTTATAGGCTAACTGGAGGGGTAGATTGGTAACTTTCTTCGCTTTTGATAATTATCGTATTAATATATATAAATATGATAGTTATCTTTTGGATGATAATTATTTAATATATATATGTAATAATTATCTTTGATGATAATTATATATATATATATATATATATATATTTAATTATCCTCTAACACATTTTCAAAAAAGTTTGAACTTCTTAGATAATTTGAATCAGTCCATGATCTATTTATTTGTAGTTGGTGTGAGGTTTGAATTATCTGACTCATTGGGCTACATTCCCAAACTGAGTTAAGTTGAAGATAAGCCAAAATTATATTTTGGATTCATTATGTAATTTTTTAATCTCTACAAAGACAAACAAGGCTTCATGTAACGAAAATGAAATTGTTAAGATGAATGACTCTAGTGACGAGAAGAGATAAGGTCACTAATGAAGGTGTGAGACAAAAATTTGGAATAACATCTATCGGTGAGAAAATCTGAAAGAGTAGACTTAGATGGTTTGGGCACGTACATTAGAGACTTAGAGATTTGCTGGTTAAATGAGGAAGACTAGTTCCAATAGAAGGTAAGAAATAGAAAAAGCGGCCAAAAATAACATAGAATGAGATTATTAAAAATGGTTTTAAAAAGTTTAAAATAATATATGAAATGACATGTAATAGAAAAGGTTGAAGAGATAATTCATGTGACCGACTCCATTCATATAAGATTCAGGCAAGAATGATCATGATGATGATGATATGAACTGAATTATTTCTGGTTAAAGAATTTCTTTCAGGCTAGTTTCTTTCAAATATTCAAACAATTAGGAGTTTTCTTTAGAGGAAATACAGTCATGAAACGTAGGACCCTGTTTGTAGCCTCATTCAGTGCATAACACTGAACATGGAATATTTTAAAAAATATGCCTGTTTGTTAAAGATTTAGGATACCACTCAAAACATTGCATAACACTTAAAAGAAGTCAAAATTTTAAATGACAGTGACTGAAAACAGTCAACAATAGGTTTTTTTTTTTTAAATTCTAATCACTATTCGACCATCGAATAATCCACGAGGCTATTCCTTGTTTGGCTTGAAAATTAATTTTTAATCACTAATTGACCTTCTAATAATCGTGAGGATCTTCATTGTTTGGTAGATTACCTTTACACGTCTTACGTCTCTCTAGAGCTTCTTCTTTAAAAATTTTGTTTGGATTTTTATCAATGTCGTTGGAATTTAGATGGTAAGTAAGACAAAAAGATAATAGGATATTTTGTAAAAGATGAATAGTATGACTATTATTGGAATTTTGGTGGGATGCTAGAGTGTATGGTTAGCTGAATATAATTTAAGGCATAAAGCGAAAAATCTAAAAATGATCTTTTAGTATTAATGTACTAATATCAAATAATAGTTAATAATTTTTATTTGAAAATCATCCTTCTAACTTTTTGAGATACAAATTACTACAGATGTTTGTATTTGATTTTCGAAAAGTATCTTTTCAATAAATAATATATCAAGTCTAATAATCTTTGTTATTATTTTTGTTGTTATTATTATAAATTTATGTTCATCAAGATTCAAGATTTTTCATTTTACATGGTTATCATTCCTTCATGTTTTTCATGTGGGTATGATGTTGGAGGATGGAGGAGCCGAGGAGGCTGTTGGGTCACTAATATAGAAAGAGAAACACCCAATCAAGTTTCATGTCTGTTTGTAACATGGGTTCTTTTGAGTTTAGAGAGAGAAGAGTAACGTGGGTTTATAGAATTGTATAGAGAGAGATTGTTATAAACGAGCAGGTTTCCATTTTATTCCATACTATTTTTAAGTAAGGCCTCTTGTAATTCCGTATCTTCATTTATTCTCTAAAATCCTTACTCTTGTAACTCAGTGTTTTAAAAACTTCTGTCCAAAAATAGTTCCAAGTAATACAAAAAATTATTTTCTGTGTTTTTGTCACTTCTAAAACAAAAAATTGTTTTCGGAGTTACAAACCAAGCAAAGCGTAAGTATCTTGAGTGCATAAAGTTATGAACAACGATTACATTAGGCTTAATAATGTTCCAATATTTTGGCAGAAAAAATATGCCATACCATCTAGCCCTGGGGCTTTAAAGTGCATGTCAAAGACAGCTCATTGAATTTCATCTTTAGTAGGCAATTGCAGAAGCTGTTGATTCATCTCTTGGGAAATTGTTAAAGGAATATATTGCATAAACTTATCAATATTAACAGGAAATTGAGATTGAAAGAGACCCTGAAAATAATTAAGAAAGGTAGGATTAATCGGAGAGTTATCTTCAATCCATTGTCCACGAGAATCTTAAATGCTCGATATATAGTTGCACTGCCTTTGTCATATTGTAGAAGCATAGAAGAATTTGGAATTCTTGTCCCCATGTTGCAGCCACTAGATGTGCACCTTTTGAAACCAAAACAACTCCTCTGCCAGTGATCATAATTGTTGATAAAAATAAAATTGAATAGAGAAATTAAACAAGAAGAATACAAGAATATAACATGATTTGTCTACTACAACCTACATCCACGACACACAAAGCCTAAGTGGTTACATCACTTTTATTATATTCCCTAAAATCATTCTAATGCATTACTCCAATCAATATTCTATCAAGGCTTAAATCACTCCTGTAATGATATTCTCCCAACACCCCTTTCAAGTTGGTACACAGATTTTAACTAATTGTCTAATTGAAACTAAATACGAAATTCTTGAGAGTTCAATACGAGTTGATCGTGAAATTCAAAACGAGTAGATCCGAATATTCGAAATGAGTTGATCCTAAGATTTGTGACAAGTAGATCCGAACGAGCTAGAGTAGGGTATGATAAACCTGCTCTGATACCATGTTGATAAAAATAAAATTGAACGGCCACTACCACCTACATCCACGACACGCAAAGTCTAAAGGGTTACACCACTTTCATTATATTCTCTCTTAATTTATTTACAGTGATCACCTCTATTTATAGGTAAATGAAAAAAATATTGATGGATGATATCTAAAATTAATCCCATAAAAAATCCAATCAATATTCTGTCAAGCCTTAAATCACTCCTGTAATGATATTCTATCAATAATAATTATTAGATTGTTCTTTAAGCTACTTTAGATGCATCTCAGTTTCTTTGATATGTTTTCTTATAGTGTTTGATTTTTGTAGCCCATTGAAATAGGCGAGAGCCCCTGACTTCAGTTCTCCATGCACTTCTAATAGTTTCTACCACACTACACCTCCTTAGTCCACCAGACGTCGAAGTAGAACTAACGTTTGCGTGAATGAAAAGAGGAAAACATATCCGAAAGGAGAGCCCATTGATCAGACCCTGCAACTATTAAATGAGTCGATATGGCCATAGCAAATATATTTTTCCATTCGCCATTAGAAAACGCTTGATCCAGTCGCTCCTGAATACTAGCTGTCCCACTACGACAATTAGACCATATGAATGAGTTTCCATCAAAACCCAAGTCAACTAGACTGTAAAGCCTTGAATTTTATTTTTATTTTTAATTGTAACTAATTATGTTTTACTTGTGATAAAGCATGAGAAATTAGTTTAAATATGTGTTTTATGAGTTATGGAACTTTTTCACAATTTTTGAATTTAAATGTGGGACCCAGGATTAGTTGGATGATCTAAAAGACTTTTACGAGTCTTGAAAATTTATATAAAGGCGTATATGAACAATTGAGAGGCTTAAAAGATAAGTTGAGAAAACATAATGTTAGTATATGATTAGTAAAGAGTTAATAGTAACAATGAGCAAATCAAGAGGAAGAGAGAGACTTAGTTGCAAAGGTTGTAAATATAAATAGATTTATGACATTTCATCACAAAAATCAGATTTCTTTCATCTCCCTCATCTCTTTCTCACTATAACTTCATCTCAACTTATCACTATAATTTAGATGGCTTAAGGTGAGATTTAAAGATTGTTCTAAGAGGAAAGTTTGTTCTCCTCATCATTCTCTTCGATTTGATTGGTTTGAAATTCGATTTTGTGAAGTTTGAAAATATAGGGCAAACTAAGGTTTGGATTTGGGAATAGCTCAAGAAGGAAAAGTTGTTCTTCTTACCATGATCTACGCTCATACAGTTTAAAATTCAAATTCGGAAGAGTTTGAAGATTTGATGATTTAGGACCTGTGGAGGGGAAAATCTCCTAACAAAAGGGCTATATATGGAAATTTCACGTGTTAATGATCTGGCAACCTCGTCACTAGAGCAAGTCCACATGACCCCCATCAAAGCGCGAAGTTAGCAGTTAAACCCCTGAAGTAGGAATGGCTTGACTTATGCAGGAATCACTGTAAACATGGAGAAAATTATGATGTCCTCAAATCAGGGAATAGATACAGGATAAATACATATAATCAAACACAGTATAAAAAAGGCAAAGGCACGAAAAAAGATATATAATTTCTGAAATTATTTCTCCTGAGTGTTGTATACATTAATCTATTACTCAGTAGTAAGTTTTTTGCATTTACACTTTGGCGTCGTCTGTGGGAAGAAACATTCACTGAATTCCCTAGGAATTTATGCCAGTGTTATTACGCTCCGGCACCGTAGTAGATTAGCAATCGCCCCTTCATAGCCATGCAATGGAGCAAAACCCAACACGAGTAAATTTTACAGCAGCTGCGGGAACAACTAAAAGAGTCCAATATGCGCAATGAATTGCTTCAGGAGACACTGGCTCAACTCACTAGAAAGAAAACTGAGGATCACCCAATAGAACTAGAGGATTTCGGAGAACACGATCTGACTCGCGAGAAGTCCCAACTACTAGCCCGATTGGAGCACCACAGCCCCAGACCAAACGTTCCCTTCGAAGCAAGCCGAACGACTTGAAAAAGTTAACGCCCAGATTAAGGATCTAAAAAGCCAAACCCCTGCATACTTGGCAACGCAGGTAACCAGTAGAGTGGTCCAATCGCCATTCATAGAGGAGATACGAAAATCTCTGAACTCGAGGAAGTTCATTCTCCCGAGCTTCAGAACCTTCGACAGCACAACCGATCCCAGATTAGGGATGATCCCAAGTTTCTATAGGCTGTGCGAACTCTTCATTGGGTAGTACATCGGAAGCCACAGGCAAAATAAAACCATATTATCCCTCTTCACTATGAGACAAGCAAAAAGGGAGACTCTGAAGTCCTTTATGACAAGATTTAATCTGGAAATGTCATTCATTGACGGATGTGATCAGGCTGCAGCCGTAAAAGCCTTCAGAGTTTCATTCCTCCTTAGTTAGAAAAACTCCCAAAAACTTGGGAGATCTGAACGCCAAAGCACAGGGATATCTTAGCCTCGAAAAGGATGAGGCAGCGCGGTAGCAAAGACTAGCCTTGGTGAGGTCAGCACTCAATCAAAGGACAAGGTAACCAAGCTGAGGGACCAAAATAGAACTCTACCTCCCTCCATAAAGCCCGAAAATAAGCCTAAATATGAAAAGAAGAATACCCCTCTGAAATGTTCTCTAGCAAGACTCTACTAGGAAAACAAGGACAGAGGCATATTCCAAATTCGCCTCCTATCAAGATCCCAGTAGAACAGAGGGATTGAAACAAACACTGTGCTTTTTCATCGAGGCTATGGTCATGTCATCAACGAATGTAGAAACTTGAGGGGGTAAACAAAGGCAATCATAGCTAAAGGTGGATTGGCTGAATATGTAGTAAGTGATCAGGCCGATTGGAATTTGTTGCCGATCACCAAACGAAGAGGGGGAAACCAGAACTTGAATCCAATCAAAATGATCAACACCATACATGGGTATGCAATTCAAGAAGCTCGAAATGCAGGCCGATCCCATTTCCAAAGGAAAAAAGTTGGCATCCAGATTGTGTTCGGAGATCCATACCTGATGAGAGTACAGTTGCCGCGTGAAGATCCATTGGTGATCAACCTACTAGTAGCAAACTGCCGAATCAAAAGAGTGCTCAACGATGCAGGTTCAAGTACCAACATTATGACCTTTAGGGTCTACGAGCAACTCGGGTCCGAAATGGATCAGATCAGATCGACCAAAATCCCACTGGTAGGGTTTGATGGAAACAAGGTCACTTTAATTAGGGTGATTTCATTGTCAGTGATAGCAGTTCAAAGAACATTGAAAAAATAGTTCGTAATAGTAGACGTTCATTCTTCCTACAACCTTATTATAGGTAGAGGGTGGATCTATAGGATGTATGGAGTCTTTTCAACTCTACACCAGGTGATGAGATGTTTGAAACCAAATGGAAAGGGAATAATAGATTTTGTTGGTGATCAGGTGGCAGCCAAAGAATGTTATTCATTAACAATCAAATGCATACAGAGTGGGGGGACCAGTATAGATGTCAACCCCCAATAGCAATCAAAGAATTATGGTGATTCTGAGCTCGGAGAGGCAAAAAAATCCTCTAAGACTGTAGAACCCCTCCAAACAGCTGAACTGGGGGAAAATGGCCAAGATCATAACACACAGATTGATTCTCTCTTGTTAGAATGTGAGAAGGTAGGACTAATCAAGGTACTAAAAAAGAACATGGATGTATTTGCGTAAAGCTATCTCGATGTGCTAGGAATAGCCCCAACACTGGCAAGCCACAGTTTGAACGTAGATCTAGCAAGCATCCCAGTTAAACAGAAACAAAAAAGGTTTGCCCCAGAAAGAAGGCAAAAAAATCAGCTCAGATTGTAGAACCCCTCCAAACAGCTCAACTCGAGGAAAATGGTCCAAATCAGAACATACAGATCAATTCACTCTTGTTAGAATGTGAGAAGATAGGACTAATCAAGGTACTAAAAAAGAACATGGATGTATTTACGTAAAGCTATCTCAACATACCCCGGATAGACCCAACCTTGGCAAGCCACAGTCTGAACGTAGATCCAGCAAGCATCCTAATTAAATAGAAACAAAGAAGGTTTGCCCCAGAAAGAAACAAAATAATTGTAGAAGAGGTAGACTGACTATTATATGCAAGATTCATCAGAAAGGTGAGATATCCAGAATGGCTCTCAAACGTGGTAGTGGTAAAGAAAAAAATGGAAAATGGAGAGTCTGTATTAACTTCACTAACCTGAACAAGGCTTGTCTGAAGGATTGTTACCCTCTCCCAAAAATTGAACAAATAGTAGACGCCAAAACTGGGTATGAGCGACTCACCTTTCTGGATATATATTCAGACTACAATCAAATATCGATGAATCCAAAAGATGAAGAGAACACATTGTTCATCACCAAAGTTGGGACTTACTGTTATATGGCAATGCCTTTCGGATTGAAGTATGTAGGGGCAACCTACCAGCGCTTGATCAATAAAATCTTCAAAAGTTAGATCGGGAGCATGGTAGAAACATATATCGATGACATGGTGATCAAGAGTCAAAAGAAGGAATATCATGTAGTGCACTTGCAAGAAGTGTTCGACATCTTTAGGAAATACAACATAAAGTTGAAACCAATGAAATACTCATTCGGAATATCCTCTTGGCAATTTCCCGGTCACATGGTTAGCTGAATGGGAATTAAGGCAAGTCCCGTACAAGTAGAAGCCATTGTCCAGTGCTCCAAACCAAGAACTCAAAGAGAAGTATAAGTCCTGATCGGATGAATAGCGGCACTCAGCCGATTCGTTTCTCGGCTCTCAGATAGATGTAAACCATTATTCGATACCATTAGAAAGAAAGGAAGAGACTTATGGGGGGAAGACCAGTCGGATGCGTTGAAAAAAAGGAAAGAATACATAACAACTCCTCTGATCCTCTCGATCCCAAAAATTGGTGAGCCATTGCACCTATGCCTCGCAGTGTCAAAGACATCCACGAGCGCTACATTGGTGAGAAAGGAAGACCAAAAATAACACCTAGTATACTATACCAGCAAGACAATGACGGATGCAAAGCGTATATATTCTAAAGCAAAAAAATATATCTTGGCTCTCGTACATGCAAAGAAAAATTTGAGACACTATTTTGAGTCCCACACCATAATTGTACTGACGACTTTGCCCCTCAGGGCAATCCTTAGCAAACCAGGGATGTGAGGAAGAATGATGAAGTGGGTAATGGATCTCAGCTCTTATGACATCCATTTTGAGCCCAAAACAACAAGAAAAGGCCAAGTGGTAGCAGAATTCTTACAAGAATATGAGCTAGAAGACGAAGAAGAAAGCCAAGATGCCGAGGCATGGAAGATTTATGTAGATAGATCTGTAAGTTAAACAAGGTCTGGGGCTAGAATTAAAGTTAAAACCCTAGACAGAATGACACACCACCATGTTGTTTCAAACAACGTAGCTGAATACGAGGCATCCTCGCAGGCTTGCAATTGGCAAAATCCTTACAGGTAAAAAACTTGTCAATTTTCAGTGATTCTCAGCTAATTGTGAACTAGGAATATCACACCAAAGAAACCAACAAAATGAATGCCTACCGAGATGCGGTGATGGAAAAGGTAAAAGGGTTAGACAGAGTAGAACTCAGCCATGTCCTGAGAGAACAGAATGAGGAAGTAGACCGATTGGCCTGTTCGGCCTCCTACATAAATGAGTCACTAACCAGGATATCCACCATAGAGGTGTTGAGCAAACCGAGCATAGGAAACTCCTATCAGGTGCTTATAATCCTAAAGGAGCGTACCTGGATGGATCCGCTAGAGGTGTATTTGAACAATGGAGTCCTCTCGGAGTAGAAGGAAAAAGCAAAAAAGCTTAGAATGAGGATGACAAAATACTCCATTGTCAACAGTCGCCTCTATAGGCGATCATACTCGAGCCCATTGCTCTAATGCTTGACAACATAAGAGGCCAGAGAAGAGTTTAAGGAAATTTGTGAAGGTGTTTGCGGGAATAACTCGGGAGGAAGATCCCTAGCTCACAAGGCTTTGACGCTAGGATACTTTTGGCCATTTATGTACCGTGACACAGCAGAATACTCCAAAAATTACGATAAATGCTAGAGACATGCAGCTTTGTTGCACCAACCACCGGTTATTCTGAACCCAATGACTAACCCATGGCCCTTCGTCCGATGGGGAATGGACAGGGTGGGTCCTCTGCCAACCGCAGGGCAGAAAAAGAAGTACTTCCTTATGGCAACATATTACTTCACAAAATAGGTGGAGGCAGAGGCCTATGCCTCTGTAACACACTCCCAACTAGAGAAGTTTATTTGGAATAACATCATCTGCCGCTTTGCCATTCCAATGTCTATACTCATGGACAATGAAAAAAATTTGGACAACCGATCTGTTCAAAGATTCTTCATGAAATATGGGATAAATCGAAAGCTCACCTCAAGGTCGTATCCCCAAGGAAATAGTTAAGCCCAAATCACGAACAAAACCATCTTCGCTAATATCAAGAAGAAATTGGAAGACAGAAAGGGTTGGCTAGAAGAATTGTCAAACGTTCTGTGGGCCTACCGAAAGACCCCTCGGTGACCGATAGGAATAGCGCATTCAGTCTGGCTTACGGAACAGAAGTCGTGATACCGACCGAGCTCAATATCCCAACTTTAAGAACGGAGATGTTCAAAAAAGAAGAAAACAATCGGCAGATTAAGCACAATTTGGATCTGCTTGAAGAAAGAAGGGAAGTTGCACAAATCAGATTAGTAGTGGACCAGCAAGCTCTTCACAACAACTACAACAAAAAGGTCAGACCTTGGACTTTCGAGCAAAGAGCTTGGGTTATAAGAAAGGTAACCAGCATCACCAAAGAATTAAATGCTTGCAAATTTGCAACAAATTGGGAAAGACCATACGAGATAGTTGAAGTAATTGAAAAATGAGCTTATAGATTACGGAGGGTGCTTGGAAATAGAGCACCAATCAAAAAAATCATGGAATGCAATGCATTTGAAAAGGTATTACATGTAAACTCCTACAGTCGATTTTCTTCTAATCAATAAAGTTGGTTGAAATTATCTTATGTGAATTGAGTCCTATATCGAATTAGTGGGCATGCCACCAAGTGTCAATTTAATAAACCACACCCACAATTCAGAAAGGCAGTTGGATTGTGCAGCGAAGGAAAATCTGCTGCACAATTCCACTGTCTTGCCTTCTTTTTTTAAATTGGATAAGGTATGGCTAGCCAAACGCTAAGAAATGAACAAAATTGGCTAAGGCATGGTAGCCGAGCACCAAAGAATGAATGAAGTTGGCCTTGGCATGACAAGTCGAGCGCCAAGAAATGAATGAAATTGGCCTTGGTATGGCCAGCCAAACACCAGAAATAAAATTATCTAAGGCATGGCTAGCTGAGCGCCAAAGAACGGATGAAATTGGCCTTAGCATAACCATATGATCACCAAGAAATGAATAAAATTGGCCTTGCCATGACCAATCGAGCACCAAGAATAAAATTGGCTAAGGCATGACCAACCGAGCACCAAAATTGAACAAAATTGGCTTAGTTATAAGCAGTTGAGCGTCAAAACTAAACAAAATTGGCTAAGTCATGACCAAGCCGAATGCTAAAAAATAAAAAAAATTGCTAAGGCATAGCTAGCCGAGTGCTAAAGAATGAATCAAATTAGCCTTGACATGACCAACCAAGTATTAAAAAATGAATGAAATTGGCCTTGGCATGACAAGCCAAGCGCCAAAAAATGAATAAAATTAGCTAAGGCATGACCAAGCCGAACGCCAAAAATAAATGAAATTGGCTAAGGCACGACTAGCCGAGCACCAAAAATGAATGAAATTGGCTAAGGCACGACTAGTCGAGCGCCAAAAATGAATGAAATTGGCTAAAGACATGGTTAGTCAAAAATTAATAGAAAAGAGCAGCCAAATATGAATGAAAACTCCAGAAAGTAAGTGACATCAAAGCCATGGCCAGTCAAACAAGGCATGTGTTATGAATAGAATACCAAGTCAAATTAAAGTTTTTTCTCATTGAATAAACTTTTTCTATTACAAAGACCTCTCTCAGAGATAGTTAAGTCTAGCTACAAGAAAAAAAAAAAAAAAGAGGAGAAGCTCAAGGTGCATCTTCATGTTGCGCTACATCAGAAGGAGCAATCGGCGCACTAGTAGACTCAGTGATCGCATATCCATCAGTTGTAATAGAATTCAGAAGGTCCAGGACCTCGTTTTCCTCAACTCTAACTTCTGGATCTTGATAAGAGGGGTTCAATGCCCATCTCCTGATCATACTCATTGGGCCCATCGGGGTAGGTACGCTCCTCAACGAAAGAAATCGCATCATTAAAACCAACTCAGTAGGCTTCGATATTTCTGATCTAGACCATTCGGAATAGTCTACTGAACATGGATTTAGCTTCTAACTCCAGCTTCAAAACCTTTTCCTAAAGGGACTTGACGTTCAGTTTAGATTCAGTGACCTTTGGCTCAACGACAAGTCATTGCAGATCAGCCTTTTCCTTCTCTTTTTCAAGTTCCTCACACCGAGCTCTGCAGTTATCAAATTTAGCTCAGAGATTTTTCAACTTTGATTTCTCACTTATAGCCTCCTTTATGGCAACTTAAAAATCAGCCTCAGCTTTCCTCTTTTCTACATCAGCACTTTTCACTTTGACTGTCGCTTGTTCGATCAGGTGACACATGGTCATTACCTCGAACATATTCTGCAAAAAACACAGAGGAAGTTTTAGGACATATTTTCAAGTATGAAAATGTAGAAGAATAAGAAAATTTAATTACCCTCAAGGCTACATCAGGGCATGAGTCCAGCAATATCCCAATGGGCAACTCCTTCATCTTTTGGTCCTCTTTGAGAGGCCACATCTCCTTTAGAAAGGCTTTCATAGCCTCCATATCTTCCAGAATAGAGTCCTCGGCAAAAAGTGGAGTGTCATTTGTCTTCACCATCTGGTGGACCCATGACACAACTTCAGAAGAACTAGGGGCATCAATGCCCCCTCCAGAAGGAGTAACAAAGATGACCCCACCAGAAACAAAAGACCCTGTCGGTCTGGAGACAGAAAGAGAAGGCTGAGCAGATATCCTCAGAGACTTAGGTGGAGGAGCAACCACCTCGGTCTGAATTACTTTGGATGGAAGTTTCCTCTTCGCATCTTCATGTTAAACAAACCTTTTTTGTAGCGAAGCTGTAACCTCTCTCTTTTGCTCGGTTGGAGGATCACCGAGTTCGGTTTGTTTCTTACCCTTGGGATGCGTGGTCTTGGGTAAGCCCATCTCCTTTACTTTAGAGGCTTTCTTGGAAATAACCTTCAGCATTTAAGAGTCGAGCAGAAGGGAAAAAGTGGGAAGATAGTTCCACACTTTGTCGTTCAAAGTCTACAGACAAGCTTTAACTTTTGAATGAGGAAGTAGATCCCTAATTGCACCAAGGTAAATACGAATATGTTTAGAAAGCAGAACTTCACAAACATCACAATTGCAATGAAGGTCCAGAAAGGAATCAAACAAGGGTATACCTAATCCGCTGAACTTCTGAGGGATCTGATATTTATCAGAAGAGGGAACATTTCATTTTCCCCCAACGACCAAGAGCTGCTCTTTCTAGCCTTTGTCCGAGGTCGGATGATCAGAGCACAATGATCTACTTGGTCGGGGGTAAAATTGGTAGTGATTCTTCTTATTCTTTGTGGCACACACTTGGTAACAGGTGAGAAGATCGTCAAGACCTAACTCAACCCCTCTTGTGTGATTTAGAGCAAAACGCTAGAGATTACCCTAAAGAAATTAGGGTTAACCTGAAGAGGAATTAGATTCATCTGGCAGAGGACCATGTAGTAGAAAGGATGAAGCGGAAAATGGAATGTTGGGAAACGTTTTGCCAAGAATAGCATATCGCTTTCGCCTAACCCTTCCCCAGAGTAGAAATTTAAGCCCGAATGATGATTCCTAAGGGTATTATCGATAGGAATTTTAAAATCTAACCTAAGCTTTCCCAAATTAACTGGAACCCTAGCCGAATCAGCAGGGTCAACTTCCTCAGAACCAGATTCAAAGGGCATTTCGCGCTCTGAAGCCACAGGCTTAGAAGGAGGGACGACCCCAAGGATTGCCGTGGTAGGAAGACCCTCAGAGGAGGTAGAATGGTCCTCACTCTCATTCAAGAAATCATCAACAGATTGGTAAACCCCTATGGCTCCTAAACTATCAACAATCTCCACTCTCCTCGCCTTACTCATGCTTAGAAGTGAATAAGTGAAAACTAGAAGGAAAAAGAGGCACTGACCTTGAAAGCAAAGAAGGATAAAGGCCACGGAAGAACTAAAATCAACAGAATAAAATAGCACCACAAAGCAAGGATCATAACCAAGAAAAAAGAGATTTTGAGAATTTATGGAGACTTGATATTTCAGCAGCCACAAGGGCCATGAAACCCAAAAATTGGGAGTCGTACTAACACAACCGTCGTTCATTCAAAAAAAATCTCCACTAATAGAAGGGTGACGTGTGAAAATTCCACGTGTCAATGATCTGGCAACCACGTCACTAGAGCAAGTCCATATGATCCCCACCAAAGCGCAAAATCAGTAGTCCCTGAAGTAGGAATAACTTGACTGACGTGCGAGGAATCACTGTAAACATAGAGAAAATCATGCTATCCTTAAATCAAGGAATAGATACAAGCTGAATATATGTAATCAAACACAATATAAAAAAAGGCAAAGGCACAAAGAAAGATATACAATTTATGAAATTATTTTTCTTAAGTGTTGTGTACATTAATCTATTTCTCAGTAGCAGATTTTTTGCATCTACAGGACTCTTTGAAATTAAAGCTTGGAATTGAGGTAGGGGTGTGCTCTCCACCTTATCATCGATTCTTCGAAATTAATGTTGATTTCAGATTATTTAACATTATTAGAAGTACTATGAGGTGCTAATGAGGATTCTTGCATCTTTTCTTATACTTCTATATGCTAATTAAGTTTTCAAATGATAATTATGATGATATTTGATGTGGAACAAATTTTTCACTTCGGCAATGTGTTTTTCAATAATAAAATCCACTCCCAATAGAACGAATCATTGTAGGATATGGCTATTTAGAGGATGTCGAACCACAAGGACTGCATTGTTTGCATTTTTATGTTTAAAGGTTTGAGTGTTGATTACACTAAATTGCGAAAGTTGAAATGTATTTAACTAGAAAGAAATTAAATTGATAGAGATACTTAAGAGAGAAATCAAGGGTCTTGACTTCACCGCTAGTTTCACATCAAGTTGATTGTACATAAATTGGGAAATTTCATCGTACACAAAAATGTAATGCATGTTGTCACACCCCAAAATTCGAGTAACCAGAATCCCCATTCACATGCCCGAATTTCAAGAATGAATCCGTCCATTTAACCACATGAACTATTCCAAAATGTTACAACCATGGAAGTTAAAAATATATATACGATTACATATCATATACTCACCACTATTCACCCCCAATGGGCCCCACATTGTTCTATACATCCATATATATCCATTCCCAATCCAAAATTTATGAAATTCTAAACCAGTCTAGTTTCGGTCGATTGAAACCTGGGTTCAGCTGACCTCTAGTTAGCCAATACACTGGAATTCAATTCCAGATCAGTTGGTCGGTAGGTGAATGGTTTCGATCAGCTGAGAGAATCCTTTCAGCCAGCTGAAACCCTTCCCAGTCGTCCAAAATAGGTACCCATTTTACAATCTCTCAGGATCTCACATTTTTGGTCAGTCGATACAGTCCCATTAGGCGATCAAAACTCCCCAAAATATTCAAAACCTGTTCGATTCAAGTCCAAATGCATTTCATAATTTCATACATTCATTCCCAACTCCAAACATGGTTAAAACTCAGCAAAATTCATATATTTAAGCCTTATAGATACTAAATCATACGTCACATGAATACAATCCAAAAACATAAGTTTATACATGTTATCATCAAGTCCTCAATGCTTCAAAACATAGGTTACAAATATATAACTCCATATACATCTACATACAAAGTTTCCATCCAAAATTATATATCATTCCAAGTGTTTCAACATGCCACAAGCCAACATAGATAACAATATATGTAATAACCAAAACATCTCAAAAATGCTATCGAGTGCTCCATATGGTCACTAAAGTCCCATCCACCATCAGTGCCTTATCTATAAAAAGGTTTGGGGTAAAAGGGGTGAGCAAAATAACTAGCTTAATAGGAATGTCCACCTAGGCATCGACCCGACACCGACCTATAGGATATGTAATCATGATATCGCTACTCTACATGACATGTTCAATACTTTCATGTCAAATCAACCAAATGCAATTCATATATATATATATATATATATGTGTGTGTGTGTGTGTGTGTGTGTATATATATATATATATGCATTCAAAACATTCACCATGCTTAACAGTTAAACACATAAGCATCTTAAGATTTACATCTTTTTTAGTCATAATTCGATACATAACATGATTGGTTATATCTGAAGATCATGTAGTGTTGGGCAACTCCGACAACACTCGTATGATTGGGCAGCTCCGATGATCATACATTTTAATATATTGGTCTTGCCATTGTGATTGGACAACTCCGACAATCATGCAATTGTAGTGTGATTGGGCATCTCCGATGATCTTACAACTGTGGATATTTTACCACTTCCATAACATGGTTGGGCATCTTCGACTTCCATATATGGTGCACTTAGACACAACTCCGATTTATCTATACATATTAGGCAACATATAACACATAACATATTTCTCATGTTCTCTTGCATACATTCATGCTTTCTTGCAATACTAGCATACATCATGCCTTCATCCACCACATATAATCACATATATATTCAAAATCATGCATACTATTTATATATGCATACAATTCATCATATTTCTAAATATAATCATATTTCCATACATACAACATGTATAAGTTCACCACCATCATATCTCATAATAAGACAACATTATCATGCATTAAATCACAATGAATGAGAAGAAGTATAATATATAACTCTACCACTCTCCCATACATGCTAAACTCAATCAAATTCTCCCAAACTCACCAAAATCCTATAAATTGATGACTAAGAGATAAATAACACCCCTACCTCAAATCCAAGCTTCTTCTAGCAAAATCTTAGAAATCACCAAGCTTCAAACTCCACCAAATTGAACTTCTTTTTCATAAGATTGTAGATCAGGATAAGGAGAACATCTCTTCTTTCTTGGACAAGACCCGAATCCAAGCTTCAACCTCACTCAATTTTTGAAAGTCTTCAAAACATGAATTTGAACCCACCAACTCAAAGAGGAAGGGAAGAGAACAACTTTCTCTCTTGGAGCAAGCTCAAAATCTCACTCTAAGACTCTCAAAATTAAGAAAGAAGATGAAGAAGAAAATGAGCTTGGAGGAGATAATAATAGCTGATTATCTCTCTTCTAAAATTCTATCCAGCAATATACACTTAAGTGTATTATAACACACTAAGTGTAAAATGACCATTTTACCCCCAAGTCACATAATGTACTTTCCGAACTCCATTTTCGATTTCGAAAGCGGCTACAGCCTCGAAGTTGCTTCCTTACCTCTTTTAAATTTTTATTTGGTTTAAAATCAAAAATAAATTTTTCTCAAAAAAATTTCAGTTTCCCTGGCGGGCCCACCCGACCCGTATCCCGGGTTCTGCCGACCCAAAAATTTTAAAATTTACCGAACACTCCCAAAACTTTTCCGAGCCTCTAAACAAGTTACCAACTGTGTTTTTCACATTAAAAACATACATAACATAATTTAAAATCCATTTATGACCAAAATGATGAATAAAAAGAAAACCGTTCAAAGCAACACATAAAAACACCATTATACAACTTTTATTCCAAATTCATAGACAAATAGGAATGATTTAATTTCAACCAAAATAATATGTTATTTAAGACAAGGTAAGCATATTATCAAGAATGAATACGACATTAAGCTTAATCATTACATAATTACACAAAATGAATATCAAGTATACAACTATTACAAAAACTAGAAATACCCCCATAGTACAATAAAATCAAACCATGATGCTTGGCTAGAGCTACATCAAGCCCCTAGTAAGAGATTTAGCTCCTCATGGTGGTGCTAGAGACCTCAAATGAAGAAGAAAACTCTAGCTCTAGCTCTCCCACATCGTCTTTTAAAGCTCCAACCATGACTCCAAGATGAGAGCTTTTATCTCTAAAATCTTCCTCTCTTTTCAAGTGCATCCCCCACCCCCACCCCCCCCCCCCCCCCCCGCCCCAAAAAAAAAAAAAGCAATGTGCATCATCTATCTATCTATTGAGTGGCTCAAAATGGTAGAAAAACTTGCATGGGAGGTCTAGCATTGCTCATCAAACCATCCCCCAAAAGAGGAAAAAGATTGACTTTTGGGGGAATGGTTAAAAAGCAACAGGCATCAAATGTGAACTTTCGCATTTTAAGGTGTGAAGCTTCGCATTACATATTGTGAAAGTTCGTATGAAATCTGCGAACATGGATGACAAGGTTCACAACCTACTGGATTATTGAGACAAAAATGCTAGAATCTGGAGTCTCTTTGCGAAGGTTTGCATATGAGCGCAAATATCAACTCTTTAAAAATTACAGAGGTTCGCAATGGGAAGCGTGAAGGTTCGTATTGGTCCTAGTCAGCATACTTGAATGGTTTAGCAATTGGGTGCTTCCATGCTTCCAATGGACGGGCTACTTAGATCCTCTTGCTTAATTGACCTTCAAACTACAATATTGATCAGTCCAAAAAAAGCTGGCGATGCAAGCCTTAGACGGAGATGACTCTGAACATTCAAAATCTTCCAAAAATGACCGTATTCTCGGGGAAAATCTTGAAAATAACAAAAAGACAAAAGTGACATAAAAGTATACCAAAAATGAAAATAAGTAATCAACACACACAGGTAAAGGAGCATGAATGTGAAACATTGATTACTTATCAATATTGATACACATTGACATTCTATATGTGCCTTGATGAATTCGTTGTTTGAAAGTATGTTTAATCATGCATTAATGTGGTTATACATGTGAATTGTGCATGCATGTTATATGTACTAACAACTGAGGATTCATGAACACTATGTTGTACATGTTGCATGTCATATGTTTGATAAAATGCATAAGAATGTTCATTTTCTATAAAATCGCATTTTGTGAATGTCTTGAGAGATGATTGATATTGCATTGTCATATACATGAAAATGATTTGTTTTAGCATAGAATTAAGTGGCTTATAATATGCTTGAAAATATGTAATACGTTTGAAATTGTATGTTTTGACATACTTGAAACCTGCGATTGGTTGTTTATTTTGGGAGGAAGTCAAAAAAGCAATAAGAGCCTGGAGCCCTAGGGTGTAAAGCCTGAAACATGGCCAATGTAGTTTTTTCTAAACCCTCAAGTTAGTAACCCGTAAAGTAGAATATTTTGGATAATTGACCCAGTTGGCAATTATTCGGTGGATTTACGAATACTCCTACTCTTGTTTAATTTTGAGATTTATGTGACTTGGAGTTTAAGTCTTATTATTGAATTGTGATAT
The DNA here is from genome assembly GCA_026545225.1 of Cornus controversa. Lineage (NCBI taxonomy): Eukaryota > Viridiplantae > Streptophyta > Magnoliopsida > Cornales > Cornaceae > Cornus > Cornus controversa. Next base: position 10,233,413 of record CM048848.1, on the reverse strand, counting down.
TCATGTTAATGCTTGTATGATTTTTCATTAATTAAGTATTATTGAGTATATGATTTATCCATGTATTGTATTGAAGTTTCATGGACACCAACATTGAAAGTTTGTCATATAGTATATATAAATGCCATGATTTCATTTCATTTACGTCGCGTCGAGTTGATACATAAGTTGGTTCGGGCATTTCTACTGAGCTAGTCGGTTGCTTATCCCTTTACCATTTTCTCTAAACGTTTCAGATAAGACACCGGTGATCGATGGAGCTTAGAAATGTTAGGATTGAAGTACTCGATTTATCATTTGAAATTATCTATATTATATTTTTATATACCATGTTTGGGCATTTATTGAAGCTTTGTATTTGAATATTGACTTTGGATAGGCGTTTTGACACTTTGGTTATGTTAATTGTCAATTTGGGAATTTGGATGTTTTATGTATATTCCAAACATGATCAAATTCAAATTATGTAATTAAGTTTCAGTTATGATTTTTATGTTTTATACTCATGTTTTTGGTTATATTAGACGCATATAGATGCATGTTGAATGTATGCTTGGTGGTAGATGAGGGTTGGATGTACAAATGTACTATTGTAACTATACTTAATTTTTCTGTCAAGAGCCTACAATCAATCAGTCTTACGATGGATCAAAACTCTATGAAGGATCATATAACCATTTATGATGGATCATAAAATGGGTAAAAATTGAGTTGGAAAATCAATATGCTTTTATATATCCTACAATACATCCACGTGGATCGTAGTTATGATTAATCGTATTCTCAATTACAGATGATCATAATGAGGATTATAATGAATCGTAGCTCAAGGTACGATTGATTGTACTGAGCAGTTGTATATAAAATTGAGGTTGAAGCTTAAGTACACATATACCCTAATAAGGGACTTACTTGTATGAGTTGACATACACACACACACACACACACACATATATACATTGTATTTACGATCATAGCTATGCTTCTGCGGTTATGAGATTTTCAATTGATTAAGGGTTTGGATGACGATTCATATTACATTCAATCATCACCCTTATTTCCCTCGCTTTTAACCAGTTATCGAAAACTAGGGTGTGACATCTTGGTATTAGAGCCACCAAGTTTAAATATCTTTGGGATGAAGGGTTAAGGTTGAACCATATGTGTACTAAAAGTTGTATTTAAACTTGAGGTTATGACATTTACGTGGAATATGCTTACGTGCTTACATGTTTGGTGTTGCATGCTAAATTATGGAATGATTTACATAACGTTCGTAAGTACGTTGTGGTTGTTTGATTGATCATAAACATTTTTACGCTGAGGTTGATTGATTGATCATGAACGCTTTGTAACAAAATGCCTTCTTGTTGCCCATGTAACAAGATGTCATCGAGACGTGCACGAGGATGTGGTGCAAATGTCCCACAAGCACCTATTAATGGAGCACAGTTCATGAGAGATATAAAAAATACCATGCGACAGATCGCATGAGAAACTCAAGAAGAAGAAGTGCAAGTGCAACCTAGAGTGGGTCTTAGTCGGATGATGATTGCAATGAGGGAGTACAACATAGCTACACTTCATCTCTTGGGAGTGGCAGATCATTGGTGAAAGTTCGTTAGGAACATCTGCAATACAGAGGCAATGGAGTAAGAAGTGTTCAAAGGTCTATTCTTTGGGAAGTACTTTCTAACACCGGTGAATGATTGATTGAAATAAGAATTCGTTGATCTCACATAGGGAGATATGAGTGTTATTGAGTATGAGACCAAAATTACTTCATTAGCTCATTTTGCCTAGGAAATGATGGACGATGAGGAGATGAAAGCAAAGAGATTCATGAGAGGACTTAAGCATATTCATAAGGAGGTGAGTGTCGATTTTAGGCTTGAAGATCTACATCACGATTGTTAAAAGAGGTTTGATAACTGAGGTAGATGATAAGGATCTTTAAAGAATCCGGGATTCCAAGGGATAGGGATAGCAGATCAGCTCATCACCATCAGTGCACTTACCCACTAGATCCTCACGACCTACGGTTGTGTGTCACCATTGCCAGCAGCTAGGTCACTATAGGATTGAGTGTCCTCATAGACAATTATTGGTTTAAAGAGGAAATCAAACTTGTTTCTATTATTTCCAACCTGATCACCTTAGGACAAATTGTCCTCAGAGACAATGTTCGGAGAGTAGGACTAGATCATAGCAGCATTATACTCAATTTACAATGAGTCAGTCTGGTTTTAGGATATTGCTATAACCTCAGTCTACACATGGTTCACGAGTGATAAGAGAAACTATTATTAGTACGTCCAGTTAGTAGTCTGGGTACCAGGGTACTGGCCAGCAAGATCAGAGGATACAAGGTCGTGCTTTCACACTCACTCAGATAGATGCCCTAGTAGGATCGTCAGTTGTTCAAGGTATCTTCTTGGTTTCTAGCTCATGGGCTAGGATATTGGTTAATTCAAGTGCATCTCATTCATTCATATCTATTGCATTCACATTTGCTTTGGGTTTGGGTTTGTAGGTGTCTTTACTGGATACAATTTTGTCTGTTGATACACCAGTTGGGGGTAGACCTACCCTAGGTAAAATTTATCGGTCTTGCGAGATCAAGATTTCAGGATGTCGATTACTATTAAACTCTGTTCTTCTAGATATGGGTAATTTTGATGTCATTCTAGGTATAAATTGGTTGTCTACCTTTAGAGCCACCATTGATTGCTATCGTATGTGAGTACAGTGTGTACACCGAAGGGTGAATATTTTTGTTTTGTGGGAGAACGAGACGACTTCCACATGCCTTCACTACATAGTTTTGGTAACTAGAACGGAGTAGGTTACTTCTTGGCTAACTTGTTAGTTGATGAAGGGGATGTGACACATAAGGAATTTTCACTTATGGTTTGTGATATATAGATGCATCTCTAGAGGACTTGATGATATTGCCTCCCGGTATCGCGCCTAACTCTATGACATCGTATCGTATGACACTGGCAGAATTAAAAGAACTAAAAGGTCAATTACAAGACTTGTTTGATAAGGGATTCGTATGTCCTAGTATATCGCATTAGGGAGCTCTAGTACTCTTCGCTAAGAAGAATGACAGATCTTTACGATTATGTATTAATTAATAGAAATTAGACCGAGCAACGATCAAGAACAAGTATCATTTGCCAAGGATAGATGATTTATTTGACCAATTGAAGGGTTCAAAATATTTTTCAAAGATCGACTTGAGGTCAGGATATTACCAGTTGAAGGTAAAGGATGAGGATATACCGAAGACCACTTTTCGTACTCGACATGGACACTATGAGTTCTAATGATGCCATTTGGTTTGACGAATGCACTAACGACTTTCATTGACTTGATAAATTGGGTCTTCAGTGCCTACTTGGATAAATTTTTTGTGGTATTTGTGGAGGATGTCCTGTGTACTCATCATCGAAAGAGGAACACGAGAACCACTTGAGGACGGTGTTACAAATTTTGAGGGACATCAATTGTATGCCAAGTATGAGAAATGTGAATTTTGGCTAACGGAGGTAAATTTCCTTGGACATGTAGTGTCAGGGAGAGGAGTTTCTGTGGATCATTCAAAAATTGATGTTGTAATGAGTTGGGAAAGACCGAATAGCGTGTTTGAGGTTTGCAATTTCTTGGAAATAGTCAGTTACTACCAACGCTTTGCAAGGAATTTCTCACGATTGGTGGAGCCTATGACACGACTTAATAATAAAAGAGTTAAGTTTGTGTGGAACAATACTTGTGACATACATTTATTGAGTTGAAAGGTCGATTGACTTCCATACTAATTTTAATTATTCCCAAATATGGTTTAGGGTATGTTATTTATTGTGATACTTTACGGGATGGTTTGGGTTGTGTTTTGATGCAAATCGAGATAGTGGTAGCATATGGTTTCGACAGTTAAAGACACATGAGCAAAATTACCTGACTCATGATTTAAAGTTGGCTGGTATAATTTTTTACTGAAAATGTGGAGATATTACTTGTATGGAGAAAAATTTGAAGTGTTCTTCGATTACAAGAGTTCAAAGTACCTCTTCTAACAAAATAACTTGAATATAAGGCAACGGAGATGGGTGGAATATATGGTGGATTATGACTTTGAACTACAATACCACCCGAGGAAGTTTAATGTTGTAGTCGATGTCTTGAGTAGAATGTCACGTTGTAGTATGGCAAGCATTGCCATCTGTGAATGGAAGATGTTAAAAGATATCATAAAAATGAGATTGTATATCAGTGAAGATGGGAAAGCGGCAACATTGTTCACACTTATTGCTAAAGCAACTATAGTGAGTAGGGTGATTAATGAACAATGGCGAGATAGTGAAATGAAAATCTTTCGCACCCGAATTTTGAGTGATAAAGTGGTGGAAGGTTGGATAATCCATTTCGATGAAGTTTTGAAATTCAAAGGGAAGATGGTTGTACCATTGGCTTGTAGCGATGATGTAATTAGATAGTTTCATCACTCTAGACTTGTAGTACACCTTGGTGGTACCAAAATGTACCATAATTTGTGTTAACAGTATTGGTGGAAGGGGATAAAGAAGGACGTTACTCGGTTTGTGACAAAGTGTCTCACTTGTTAACAAGTGAAGGCCGAGCATCAAAGGCCGACGGGTTTGTTACAACCATTACCGGTAGTAATGTTGAATTGGGAGCATGTCACCATGGATTTTGTGACGGGACTTCTAAGGCCTTGGAAGAGCCACGACGCCGTATAGGTCATTGTTGATAGGTTGACTAAGGTAGCTCATTTTTGCCCTATTCGAGTGACTAATGATATGGATACTCATAGTCGTTTGTACATTGATCAGATTCAGAAGTTGCATGGTATGCCAGTTTCTATTATATCGGATAGGGATCCATAGTTTACATCACGATTTTAGCAGAGTTTTCAGGTAGCTCTTGATACCGATCTTCATTTTAGTATAACTTTTGACCCTTAGATGGCTGGTCAGTCTGAGAGGACCATTCAGATTTTGGCAGATATGTTTCGGGCTTGTGCTCTGGACTTTCATGGTAGTTGGGAGGATCACCTTCCATTGGTGGATTTTGCCTACAACAATAGCTATCAGGTATCGAGATGGCACCATTTGAGGCCTTGTATGGTAGACCTTGTAGGTCGCACGTTTGTTAGACAGAAGTTGGTGAGACAGTGGCTTTAGGACCCACATAGTTCAAGAGACCACAGAAAAGATCAAAGCAATTCGATAACAATTGATTGCAGCACAAAGTCATCAAAAGAACTATGTCGATAAAAGGCAGTGTCCTTTGGAATTTGAGATTAAGACTGTATGTTTCAAAAGATTTCTCTACGTTAGGGATTGATACGGTTTAGGTGTTGTGGCAAGTTATCACCATAGTTTATCGGTCCATTTCAGATTTTGGAACATGTCGATGAAGTTGCATACCGTTTGGCACTACCACCACAAATGTCAAGTGTGCACAATGTATTCCATGTTTTTATGTTAAGAAAGTACGAACCAAATCATTCATGTGCTAGATTGGATGGATCTTGAGGTAGAGGAAGATGTGTCTTATGAAGAAAGACTGGTAGAGATTATGAACTCTAGAGAGTAAGTGTTTTGAGGCAAGACCATCCTATTGGTCAAAATGCTTTGGAGACATCACGGAGTCGAGGAGGCTATGTGGGAGCGGGAACAAAAAGTTCGATCCAAGCATCCTGAGTTGTAAAGCCTTAAATTTTAATTATAATTATAATTAATTATGTTTTAATTGTGATAAAAACAGGTAAAATTGGTTTAAATATGTGTTTTATGAGTTGTGAGACTTTTTCAGAATTTTTGGGTTTGGGTGTGAGACCCGGAATTAGTTTGATAGCCTAGAAGACTTTTTCGAGTCTTAAAAATTTATATAAGGGCGTATATGAACAATTGAAGGGACCTAAAAGATAAGTTGGAAGAAGAAAATGTTAGTATGTGATAAGTATATAGTTAATTGTAACAAGGAGTAAATCAAGAGGAAGCGATGGACTTAGTTGTAAAGGTTGTAAATATAAATAGATTTATGACATTTATTTCATCACAAAAATTAGAGTTTCTCTCATATTCCTCATCTCTCTCTGCTACAACTTTATCCCAATTTCTCATTATAATTTAGATTACTTAAGGTGAGATTTGAAGTTTGTTCCAAGAGGAAAGTTTCTTCTCCTCATCATTCTCTTCAATATAATCGGTTCAAAGTTCGATTTGGTGAAGTTTAAAAAGATGGGTAAAACTAAAGTTTGGATTTGGGGATAGCTCAAGAAGAGAAAGTTGGTCTCCTTACTACGATCTACACTTCTACAGTTCGAAATTCAAATTTGGAGGAATTAAAGATTGGTGATTTTGGACTCTTTAAAGTTAAAGCTTGAATTTGAGGTAGGAGTATTCTCTCCATCTTATCATCAATTCCTTAAGAATTGATGTTGATTTTGAACCGTTTATCATAATTAGAAGTACTAGGAGGTGGTAATTTGGAATGTTGCATATTTTTTTATACTTCTATATGCTAATTGAGTCTTCATATAATAATTATGATGATATTGATATACATTGACATTATATATGTGCCTTTGATGAGTTCGTTGATTGAAAGTATGTTTAATCATGCATTAATATGGCTATACATATAAATTGTGCATACATGTTATATATACTAGCAATTGAACATTCATGTTCTTCATTAGAATAATTTATGGTTATAAAGACTATGTTGTACATGTTGCATATCACATGTTTGATAAAATATATGAGAATGTCAGTTTTCTATAAAATCACATTTTGTGAATGCCTTGCAAGAGGATTTACTTTTCATTGTCATATATATGAAAAAGATATATTTTAGCATGAAATTAAGTGTCTTGTGATGCACTTGAAAATGTGTGATACATTTGAAATTGTATGTCTTGATATACTCAAAACCTATGTGATTGATTGTTGATTTTGGGGGAGGTTGGAAAAGTAAGAAGGGCCTGGAGCCCTAGGGTGTAAAGCCCAAAACTTGGCAAATGTGATTTTGTTTAGACCCTCAGGTTAATAACCCGTAAAGTATAATATTTTGAATAATTGGTCCGATTGGCAGTTATACGGTGAATCTACGAATACTCCCACTTTTGTTTGATTTCGAGATTTATGTGGCTTAATGTTTAATTCTTGTTATTGAATTGTGATATTTATATTAATGCTTGTATAATTTTTCACTAATTAAGCATTGTTGAGCATATGATTTATCCATGTATTGTGTTGAAGTTTCATAGACATAAACATTGAAAGCATGTCATGTAGTATATAGGAATGTCATGATTACATTTCATGTATGTCGCGTTAAGTTGATGCATAAGTTGGTTTGGGCATTTTTACTCAGCCAGTCGATTGCTCACCTATTTCTTATTTTTCCTAAATATTTCAGATCAGACACCGGTGATCGATGGAGCTTAGAAGTGCTAGGATTGAAGTACTCAATTTATCATTTGAGATTATCTATGCCATATTTGCATATACTGTGTTTGGGTATTCATTGAAGCTTTGTATTTGAATATAGATTTGGACAGGTGTTTTGACACTTTGGTTATGTTAATTGTCAAATTGGGAATTTGAACGCTTTATATATATTCTAGACTTGATTCGATTCAAATGATGTAGTTAAATTTCAGTTATGATTTTTATGTTTTAAACTCTTGTTTTTGGTTAAATTAGACGCGTATAGATGTATGTTGAATGTATGTTTGGTGGTAGATGAGGGTTGGATGTCCAAATGTACTATTGTGACTATATAGGATTTTTTTTGTCGAGAGTCTACGATCAATTGCAATAACCATTACGAGGGATCGTAGAACCATTTACGATAGATTATAAAATGGGGAGAAATTGAGTTAGAAAATCAGTATGTTTCGATACATCCACGATGAATCGTAACCTCAATTATGATTGATCATAGTGAGGATTACGATGGATCGTAACTCAAGGTATGATTGATCGTACTGAGCAGTTACGTATGAAATTGAGGTTAGAGCTTAAGTACGCATATACCCTAATGAGGGATCCACTTATATGAGTTGACATATATATATATATATATATATATATACATACACACACATTTTATGTACGATCATGGCTATTCTTCTGTGATTATGAGATTTCGAATCGATTAAGGGTTTGGATGACGGTTCACATTACATTCAACTATCACCCCCACTTTTCTCGCTCTTAATCGGGTATCGAAAACCGGTGTGTGACATAGACCACTATCCTCGACTAATCTTCAAAAATTCTTTAAACTCCACATTAGTTTAGAAGCACCCCGTTCCTTTTTCGTTGGTAGCAAAATATCAATAGTCACCCATAATAGCCCAATGGTTATTCCTTTGTTGCTTATTTAAGATATTTTCTTTGAGCTACCCGAATAGAATAATTAGAACTTGCATAAATAATGGTGAGCACCCAAAGTTATTATTATCACAGAACTAAATTAAATGGAGACTTCAAAATTAGTGTGATTAACAATTCTAAGTAGATTGTCCTTTTGTCATAGAAGTGCAATCCCACCAGCCATACCAATGGGATCAATACACCAACAGTAATTATAGTGGAGCTTTTTCTGAATTGGCCGAATTTTATTTTTTTTAGCATTCTTGGTCTTTATTAATGCAATTAGGTTTGGGGAATGAAGCTAGTGAAGCTTCTAAAGTTGTCGGACTAACAGGGGGTTCCCACACCCCGGCAATTCCAGACTGAAAGCTTCCAAACCCTTGAAATTTTGGCCCAATGTTGAACTGGAAGTTTCCTTCCTATGTCTGGGTCGATACTGAGCCCATTTGGAATGAGTTTAACTAGGAAGATAGAATGGTTGGCCCAAAAGCCAAATCAAGCCAGTCCAATTTTCACCAAGTTGTGACAACTTTTCTTTATAGTTCTATTACAAGTTTATCTTTCTTAACTCCTCCAAAACCCGTGCGCCCCAATAAAAAATAGAATGGTTACAAGTTTTATCAAGCCAATGGAAATTTGGTTCAAATGTTCAAATGCTTGGGTTGGGCTTAGACATATATAGTCTCTGGTTTGGGCCTCAGGCTAGACATGTCTTTGTTTGTTGCATTTGGGCTGTTATGGGCTTGCCCTATGTCTTGGCCTTGGCCTGCTTGTAAATTTCTTTGTACATTTATACAAATTTAACTTCCCAAAAAAAAAGTTTTTTTAAAAATATTTTTGGTAATTTCCGGTGTTTGTTTGTGTAGAATATAAGCCCAATATTAATACATCTTATTGAGTGCGGTAACGACTATAGGGGGAAAAAATATCTGAGAAGAAAAATAGACATGGAGAGAGATAAGGATAAAAATTAAGAGTTCAAAGAAAAGGTAGAACTGTGAAAATTTCTCATAACCAAGTTGTCTGAGTATTGCTTTACAAGCTCGAACTGAATACCATTCCAAAGATGCAGAGTTAACTTAGCTGGTAAGGCATGTTAGTAATAGAATCACATGTTTTGGTTCAAAGTCATCAAAATCATTGCTCAATTTAATGAAAATTATTATAGATTAGTAATGAAGGATAAAAAAAATTGTCTATCACCAAATTGATACCGGACTAAAATTGCTCTGTACCAAAATGGTGTAGGATAGGAGTAGTTCTACAATACTCCAAAAATTGTTTAAATGTAAGAATTTTATTACTGATAAAACATTATTTTTCATTATTATAAAAAATCATAAAAAATGAAGTTTCATTGGTGGTGGGATTTCTCAAACCACAATAATACTTTAATAATCGAAATATTTTGATTACATAGTTAAATGCCTTTGTCTAAGCAAGATCGTAACCAAATCCTAAATATCTAAAAATACGATAATAACACCAAAACTAAACATTACTAAAAATAATAGTATATAATAAACAAAAATTATTCCTAATTGACAAAAATTCCTAATTTTATTTATCTTTCCCCTTTCTCCCAAGTCATATGGGTTTCAGATCCTCCCTTTATCTCCATCAATTAACTAAAGAATATAGAAGAATGAATGTAGATCTTATTTTCTATTTTTATTATATTTTTCCGTATATATCTTATGGGCCATTCAAGTAATCTAGCTAAATCACATTCAAGAGTGTGAAACACGAAATATGTACATGCTATACAGATGTTGGCAAGGACAAATTGAATTTAATGGTGTGGTACGAACATATTCAAAGAAAACTTACCATCCAAGTTGATTGCATTTGCAAACAAAGCAGAGCTCAATAAAGATGATGAAGCTAAGGGCACCAAATCAAGTAAAGGAAAGAAATAGCAATAAATTTATTATTTTTTGTTTTCTCCAGCTAGTCAGAACCAACTCAAACCACCACATGGAAGCTCTTAATCTACATGTAGAATAGCTAGGCATGTGATAGTAAACCAGGATCAGTAAGAGCAAGCTACAACTGTCAAACCAGTACGATCGAGTACAAGGAAAAAGCTTTGATAGCCCATATGGTAAAAGATGGTGAAAACAAGGAGCTCCTAGGGAAGATGGAGATCAAAGTTGAGGAAGATGCAACCATGCAATGCCAGGTTCAAGTTACACGTACAATTTACCAGTTTCCATACATTTAACATGAAAACAATTAACAATCAAAAAGTGTATGTAATGTAATATATATATATATATATATATATATATATATATCCCAGAACATATTCCTCATATGCAAATGGTGAGTTAACTTGTTTAATCAATACAAAGAATTTCACTTATTAGGTTGCTTGTAATGTAAGAAGAAGGTAAGAATTTGTTCTGGTATAAACCCTGAGTTACACCTAAAAGCTGAAAAGGGATGAAAATGAAACAAGAACATTAATTTTTACAAGCAAAGCAAGCACAAGATAACAAAGAACACAATATGGAACTATTTAAACATCACAAGAACAACTCAAGTTCGCCAACGTTATGTCCAACCAAGTTCATATTATAAGATCATGAACAGGTTTTGTACCGAAGTATTTTTGTTGCGACTAACAAAAGCACATGAACTTCAATACCATCATAATTTTCAATTGATGTCCAAATTTCTCCACTAAGTATTTTAACACTAGTCTCCACTGTAAACAAGAGAAATCAGAGTCGGACATAATTTTTTATACATGTGGAAGAGATACCTATACCTTTGCTTCTCATTTCTATTTGTAATACAAGTTTTGCCAAACAAAGAGGCTACAATAAAAAAATAATAACTATAGTAACTATGTAAAAAGTAAGTCAGCTATCTACTCCCACAACTACAGCAAACTATCTAATCCCATAGTTACCGCAACTATATTTAAGGTAAATCAATCCTAGCTAATATAATCCTAATTTTAAGGAACAAATTCTGTCACTATTTACACCCCCAACCACCACCACCCGCCGCAAATTGATGTGGATTCTAATCAACCAAGAATTTGATCGTTAAAAATTCATAACCTGGACGAGGCAAGACTTTAATTTGTGAATAAATCTGCAAGTTAGTTCTCAAAGGAAACATGAGGAAGCTGTATAGAACCTGTGAGAACATGGTGTCGAATAAAATGACAGTCAACTTCTATATGCTTGGTCCTTTCATGACACACGGGATTATTAGCAATCTGTGTAGCACTAGTGTTGTCAACGTAAAGTGGAGTAGTACTAAGAATTGGAATTCCAAGTTACAAAAGAAGTCTACGTAGCCATATCACCTCGCTACTAGCAGATGACATAAACCTATATTTAGCCTCTGTTGAGGATTTAGAAATTGTTGACTACTTTTTGCACTTCCAAGATATTATAGATGACCCTAAAAATATACACCAACTAGTTGTAGAATATCGTGCATCTTGGCAACTAGCCCAATCAACATCAGTATAGCTGTGCAATTCTAAGGAAGAGGTTGTAGAGTAAAAGAGCTCTCAATCAAGAGTTCCCCAAATATAACGAAGAATACGATGAACAACAGCTAGATGAAGCTTATGAGGATTATTGACAAATTGAATGATAATTTGAACAATGTGAGATATATCTGGACGAGTCATAGTGAGAAAGATCAAGCTTCCCAAAAGATGATGGTATATTGTAGGATCAAGAAGAGGAGGTTCATTATCTTTGCGCAACTTAGCATTTAACTCCAACGGTGTATCACATATTTTTTAATCTGTTAGATGAGCCAAGGATAATAATTCTTCTGCATATTTCTTTTGTCGAATGCAAATACCAACTTTGGAACGAGAAATTTTCAATCCGAGGAAGTATGTGAGAGGTGTTAAATCCTTCATTTTAAATGATTGCATTAAGTAGGTCTTAAGAGATGTAATTCTAGAGGCATCATTTCCCGTAATGATCATATCATCAACATATAATAGTAACCATGTAGAAACTTGAGTTGCGCTTAACAAATAAAGAGTTATCATTAAGACTCTAGTGAAAGCCAGCTTTGATGATGGCATTGTGAAGATTTTCAAACCATGCATGAGGAGCTTCCTTAAGACCATAAAGGGATTTGTGCAAATGGCAAACATGGTTGAGAGGACAGCCATATCCTAGTGGTGGTTTCATAAACACTGTCTCATTAAGATCCCCATGCAAAACTGCATTTTTAAAATTCATTTGCCAAAGAGGCCATCCTCGAATGGCAACAACGGCTAGTAAAGTTCAAACTATAGTCATCTTGGCAACTGGAGCAAAAGTTTCTTCATAATCGATACCATACTCTTGCTTATACCCTTAAGAAACAAGGCAAACCTTGTATTGTTCCAAACTACATCAAGTTTCAACTTTAGAGAGTAAATGCATTTACTGCTAATTACTTGAACTCCAAAAGGTCAAGGAATTAAATCCCAAGTGTGATTTGATTCAAGAGCAATTAACTCCTCTGTCATAGAATCTTACCAACATGGAAGGTCTTTGACCTATGAATAAGATAAAGGAATAGAAATAGAATCTATAATAGGAAAGAGGCTAGAAAATTCAAAGCGATCAGGAAGGTTAGAAACACGACAAGAATGACATACAGGTAAGGAGAGTTCATGAGTGATGTTACTTGGAGGTTGAGGTGGCACAAATGAGTGATCAGGAGCAGGAGCAGACGTAGGAGGAGGCTGTAACCTTCGACTACAAACCTGTAATTCTTTAGCAGAATTTAAAGGAGTAGATGTAGAAAAATGAGGAAGATAAGAAACATTTGATATGCGAGACTCCTTTTGAAGAGAATAGAAAGGAATATGCTTAAGGAAAACAATATTGTAGGATATACATGTTCATCGAAACTCAGGATCATAGCATAAAAATCCGTTATGTTCATCATTGTAGCCAAGGAAAACGCACTTAGCTGCTTGGTGGGACAGTTTATGTCTTTCTAAGGAAGGAAGACGAACAAAGCAAAGACATCCAAATGTACGCAAGTGTGTGAGAGAATGAGGGGAATGAAATAAAGATTCACATGGAGAAATATTTTCAAGCACAAGAGTGGGCCATCTATTAATCAAATACACAACACTGTGCACTACCTCACACCAAATAATAGAAGAGACTTCTAATTCAAAAAGCAAGGCCCTGGCTATGTCCAAAATATCCCGATGTTTACGTTCGACAATTCCATTTTGTTAAGGAATGTGTGGGCAGGTTTCTTTGGAGAATGATCCCTTCAGAGAAAAATGAATACAACTCTTTAGGAAGGTATTCTCCACCTGAATCAAACAGAAGGATCTTGATTTTTCTGTTGAATTGAGTCTCCACAAGATTACTAAATGTTTTGAATGTAGACAAGACCTTAGATTTATGATGAAAAAAAATAAATTCAAGTAAATTGTTAGTGATCATCAATGAATATGACATAATATTTATAACGAAACCTACTGAATTGGGGTGCAATTCCCCAAACATTTATCTGAATAATGTCAGAAGGCCAATAGTTCGAGAGGAACGAACCAGAAATGGTAAAACATGACTTTTACTTAAACAACGGGAAATATATTTGGATTATAACACGGCTGTAAACTTTTTGTTATTCAAAGAATAATTCAAATAATCATGCTTAAACAAAAAATAAAATTTATCATTATGAAAATGACCAAGGCAATGATGCCAAATGGTCCACAAATTATTCTGAGAGATAATAGAAGATGCAAGTAATGCTCCAAGTCCCACATCCAACACAAATGTTCTCCCACGTTTACTCCCTACCCTGATCACCTTCTCCATTTTTTGATCTTGTATCACACAACCAGAAGATGTAAATTGAACCATGTAACCATTATCTACCAATTATCTGACAGATAATAAATTAGTGGAAAAATTAGGAACAAGGTAAACATTAGACAAGTTAAGAAGTTGGTTTTGGGGAGTAGAAAGGGTGATTGAACCAACACCAGAAATAGGCATATTCTGGCCATTTACAATCTAAATATGTTCATTTCCAGTATGAGGTTGAGATTTATCAAGGTTATTCTCTATAGAAGTCATATGGTTATACGATTATGAGTCAATAACCAAAGAGGCAAAGGCAGATGCAACAGAAGCATTAATCATCTCCCAAATCTGATTTGGTGTCAAAAGAATGGCCTGGGAGGAAGACCCATTAGGATCGGCTTGGGCATGAAAGCCAGCTAGATTTTGATGTTGTTGTGAAGCCTTAGTTTTTTTTGGTGGATGTCTTCGACAATCGGAGATTATATGCCCAGATTTCTTACAATAATTGCAGAAGTTCTTCTTTTTGTAGTAGTGATCAATGTGGCCAAAATTCTTACATTTAAAGCATTGTACCGGTTGGCTATTTGTAGAAAGAAGAGTTGTTTTGCCTGAAACCGATACATGGAAGGGTTTTGAAGCTTCTATGATGACATGCTGAAACTGAAGGCAAAGTTCCTCTCTCAAAACCTTTTAAAACATGTATCTAAATCTGGAGTAGTTTATCTATTCATCAAAGCAGCCCTAACAGACTCAAATTTTGGACATAGTGTCATCAGGAATTGATTCACATACGATTCCTCTTGTAATTTAAGAACTTTTGAATGTGCAGTAGGGTCAACACCATCTAAGATCATGGAATCCTTTTCATGCCAGAGTTTGAGGAAATCTTTATAGTATGCTTGTACAGTCTTATTGCATTAATTATATTTAGTCAATTCCATGTCAATGCAGTACTCTTTTGATTTGTTGGTCTGGTGATAAACTTTTTCAGATGTATCCACATCCCTGAGGCTTTACTAAAAGACTAAAGGGACAAATTGATTGAAGGAACAATAGAATTCAAGATCTACGTAACCACCTTCGAATTTTTTTGAATTCATGTGTCTTTGGTTTTGCCATCAATAGGTTCATCAGAAGTTTCATCTAAAAATCCAGTCAACCCTTTTCCTTGGACGTAGTGTTTGAGATGAAAACACCATCCCACAAAATTAATATCTCTAGTAAAATGAACAAGAATAATGTTACTTTTATCCATAGAACCAATTGATCAAATATGGCAAGGGACAAACGAATCTGAATAGATGTTAACAGAGTTATTAGTCACAATGTTGCAAGGAGACCAATTAGCAAAGATCTGCTCTAAGGAGATTTTTCTGAGAGGTTGATGATGGTGTCAGCCAGATCTAGAAAAAGAACTGAACAAATATCTGAAGCACAATGTAATAAAAGAATGAAAATACATTTCTTTGACTAGCTTGGCTCTAATACCATGTAAACAAGAAAAAATAGAGTATGTGAACAAGAGAAAACAGAGTCGGACATAATTTCTGGTGTGGAAGAGATACATATCCCTTTGGTTCTCATTTCTATTTGTGATACAAGTTTTGTCAAACAAATAAGCTATAATCAAAGAGGAATAATTATAGCAACTATGTAAAAAGTAAGTTAGCTATCCATTCCCATAATTACGGCAATTATATCAATGGTAAGTCAGATATCTAATCCCATAATTAGAGCAACTATGTTTAAGGTAAGTTAATACTAGCTAATATAATCCTAATTGTAAGGCATAAATTTTGGTCACTATTTACATCCACACCCTTCAGCAGAACGCAACCTTGATGAGGAAAAAAATGATAATACTAAAGAGTTATTGCTTCTTATATGTTTCCTCAACTTCCTCCAAAGTATGGATCTCCTTGTAATATTTGCAAATGCAGTAGATCATAGCCACAATTTGTGAGTTTGGAAGCAAATAAGAAAACAATCATAACATTTGAGTTTACTGCTATAACCCTTATGCCTCAGCTGCATCTTGTCATAACTTCTGAGAGAAAACCCATATGCCTCAGCTACATCTTATCATATATGTACGGGAATGTTTTTTTTTTCCTTTAATGTTTGGTTTGAATGAAGGATGAAGGAAGAATAGAAGAGAGGATGGATAGAAGAAGCTTCCTTTGTTTGGTTGGAAGGAAGAAAAAAGAGGGAGGAAGCAAAGAGGGATGAAACATCCTTTCTAATCCATATTTTTGGAAAAAAATTTATTCGTCTAAAATTGGACTAAAAAGAGGAGGGAAAGAAAGAATATAATACCAATTTTAACATATAATTACTTACCAAATTACTTGTTAAATCCTTCTGAAATTCTCACACATATAATAAGGGTATATTCGTAAAAAAAATATAAAAAAGATGTCACCCCATCCATCATTTCTTCTATCCCTTCCATTCAACCAAACAAAAAGTGAGGACAGATTCCCTTCTCTGGGTATGCCTCTTCCATCCCTTGCCCTCTCCTTTTCATCTAATTTTTCATCCCTCCAACCAACGAAGCATTAAGGAATTCCTTAGTAGTATTTAATGGTAATTGAAAAAATCAATAAGTTTCTAAAAGGAAAATGGTACCTTGTCTAAATTTGGACGTGACTCAACGACTATAATTAATTGTGTCTAGATTGAGATAGTGAGCTCTAAAGAAACATAGTGTAGACTATATTAGTAACAAGTAAACCCTTTTTATGTGTATGTAAAATGATATGTTTATTTCACCGAGTCTAAAGAAATAGAGGCTAGACTATATTAGTAACAAGTAAACCTTTTTGTATGTGTGTGTAAAATGACATGTTTATTTCAATGAGTCTCTTCTCGAGACTGGTGCTTCGTTTGGATAAATAGGAGAGAAAAGAAAAGAAAGGGTAATGTTAGTGATGAGAGAAAAGAAAAGAAAGGATAACTAAAATTCATATTCATGTTTGGATAAATTATGAAGGGAAAAAAAAGGAAGGAATAACATTCTTGTTTGAAAAATGTAAAGGATGGAAAATAAAATATTATGGCAATTGGTGTTGGCAGGTCATAATCGTGTCGTGTCGATTTGTGATTATTATACTAAATAGGTCAACCGGAACACGGCCCGTTTAATAATCATGTCAGGGATCCTTGACACAAACACAGCCCGTTTATTAAACGGGATACACGGGTTGACCTATTTAATCTGTTTAAATTAAATGAGTCATGTAATTCGTTTATTAACCTAAGTATGAAATGCAAATATGTTAAAAAAATGATATAATAGATAACTAAATTCATGAAGAAAAAAAATTGGAACCATACAATTAAAAAATATCAAACACAATATCAATATTGAATTTATTTTGAAATAATAGAAATGTTCATAGTAATGAGGTTAAAATAGATCATAGGTTCACCTAACACAATTACGATACGATTAATTCAAT
Source organism: Cornus controversa (assembly GCA_026545225.1). NCBI lineage: Eukaryota > Viridiplantae > Streptophyta > Magnoliopsida > Cornales > Cornaceae > Cornus > Cornus controversa. The sequence goes on along the minus strand of CM048848.1, from coordinate 10,215,728 downwards.
AAATCTAATCGTATTAAACTCCAAAACACGAACAAGACACAATTAATTAAACAAGTTGATGCGAGTCATGTCGAATTTTGTTACCCCTAAAAATATAGTATTTTAACAAATTTACTATGGCATCCCTTGTTCAAATCTCCCCACTTTTATCTTCCTATCATTTTTTGTTCAAATCTTTCCACTTTTAAAATGATAGCATATTCTTTCTTTTCTTTCTTGAGTAAGAAACTAAACATAAACATAAAAAAAGTAAAAAAATAAAACACTATCATTTCCTCTCCATTTCTTTCCTTTTGTTTCTTTTCTTTTCTTTTCAATTCCTTCGATTCACAGTACTCCGGAGAAAAAAGAAGAAAAAAATTTGATGATATTAATATTAGTTCATATACACGGATGTGAAACACACAAGAAAGAGATTATATTGACTCTTGTCGGAGTCTAGAGTCCTTGTTGGGGTCAATATCAAAATCCATTGGTTTCTGTAGCACTCAAAAAAAAATCGTGCCCCCTCTCTCCGTACTTGTGCTCTCCGTACTTGTGCTTGATAGTTTCATCCCACCTATATTGAGGAGTTGCATGCTCATCCGGAAGCAGTTCAAAGACTATTGACATATCCATATACATGGAAAATATATATTTGTTGGGAATGGTTAGAGATGGGTTGAGACGAGTACATAGTGCCGGTGGATTTGGTGGAGGTGAGGTTGGAGAAGAACGTGGCCAGGTCGAGGAATTGGATTCTGATGGACTCGAGCGGCCAGAGAACCGTGTTGGATGTCGACAATTACGCTATCATGCACCGCTTTCAGATTCCCTCTCGCGATCTCCGCATTCTCGATCCCGATTCCCTCTCGCGATCTCCGCATTCTCGATCCCCGGTTGTCCTGTAATTCAAGATTCCCTCTCGCGATCTCCGCATTCTCGATCCCCGGTTGTCCTGTAATTCAACTATATTGGATCGTGAGAAGGTCATCCTTCTCAATTTGGAATTCGTAGCCTTTTATATATATATATACACTTTACCACCATCTTCAATAATTAAAATTAAAACACGTGTTAGTATCATAAACCAACTTTACTGAGTCAATATAATTTTACATCTTCGGTAAAATTATAGATAGGGATTGCTTTCAACTCAGCCTAATGGGACGGAATGCCTAACCACCTTTATATAAACACCCACTTGGAAAGCTCTACAAAATCCAAATTCTACTCCTTAACTTGGAAAGTTCTACAAAACCCAAATTCCACCCCTATTCTTCATAACTCCATTACACTTTAGAATAGTCCATGCAATTTTATACAATTCTACACAATTATAGACAAAGTGTTGCTCAACATAATTTTGTTTAATATATTAATATCAAATAATATTTAATAATGATAAGACTACTAAATTAAATTAAGTTATTGAACAATAGAACTTGATGTTTGAAAAATTCAATCGCATGTTCAAACAAGTTATGACATGCAAGTAGAAAATTACTACCTTCAAATCCTTTAGAGTATTTACAGTGAGGTAAATATGAAGTAAAAATTTGCAAGAAAACAAATATCGAAGAGTTCCAGGATATCAAAATATTTAAGAGTAAAAAAAAAAGGTAATGAAGTGAGATAGTGAGGCTAAACGAGAGGCTGTAATGAGAAGAACAGAAAAAAAATAACATATGTAATGAGGGAGGGAGGAGAAAAATAACGTGAGGAATAAGAATTTAAAAAAAAAAGGAAGTTAAAATTAGGAGTTTAGGCTCCGTTTGTTTCAACGTAAAACATTTTCCGAATCCAAAAATCTTGAAATAAACCTACCATATATGATTACTCTCTCTGCAAGTGGGGGACTTGGCTTCTGCACGATGAATTATGCTTGAATGTGACCTACCTTCTTCCTTTCTTCCTCCTCCGGTGGAGCCTCCTGACCTCCCTGAGCGAGGCTAGACCTTGCTGCTTTTCAAACCGGACTGTTTCGAGCCAATGGAAATTTGGTTCAAATGTTCAAATGCTTGGGTTGGGCTTAGACATATATAGTCTCTGGTTTGGGCCTCAGGCTAGAGATGTCTTTGTTTGTAGCATTTGGGCTGTTATGGGCTTGCCCTATGTCTTGCCTTGGCCTGCTTGTAAATTTCTTTGTATATTTTTATTATAATAACCGACAAGAGTCCATGTCGGAGTCTAGAGTCCATGTTGGACAGCACTCCTTTTAAAAAAAAATTCCTCCCTTACGTGATTGATAGTTTGCAGCGCCGGCCACCTATATTGAGGCCTGCTCATCCGTAAGCACTTCGAAGACTATCGACATATACATGCAAAATATATATTTGTTGGGAATGGTTAGAGATGGGTCGAGACGAGTCCATCGTGCCGGTGGATTTGCTGGAGGTGAGGTTGGAGAAGAACTCAACAGACAGGTCGAGGAATTGGATTCTGATGGACTCGAGCGGCCAGAGAACCGTGTTGGATATCGACAAGTATGCTATCATGCAACGCTTTCAGATTCCCTCTCGCGATCTCCGCATTCTCGATCCCCGGTTGTCCTGTCCTTCAATTATATTGGGTCGTGAGAAGGCCATCCTTCTCAATTTGGAGGTGAATTTCATCTCTATATATATTTAAGTTACACCATCTCTACTCGCGTGTACACTAATGACTTAAGTTAGTATAGTAGATAGTTATTAACATGATATGAAAGCATGTTTATTCAAAGCTTACCATTATCTTCAATAATTAAAATTAAAAGACACCAACTTTAACCACACTATATGTATACATATACTTGTATATGCATGTATACGATCACGTTTGATTGGCTTTCTTGCTAATTGTGTTCTTTATTGTATGTATATATGGGTGGTCAGCACATCAAAGCGATTATTACTGCGGACGAGGTAATCTTTTTATTTTTATTTTTACTTTTTGAGTATTTATTGTCATAGCCATTTGATAAAGATTTAGTGCTTTTTTTTTTTTATTTTGTTAATACATTTCAATTGGTTTTTTACTTGGTTGAAAGGGTTTGTATGAAAGAGGTCTAGAATTTCCTAAATTGAAATACACAATAAATTTAGAGAAGGAACTGTAGCGATGATTTTTATAAATTTAAGTAATTGGCAAATTGTGATTCTAATTTTATTATTGAATAGGTGCTGCTTCGAGATCCATTGGATGATAATGTTATCCCTGTTGTTGAGGAACTTCGAAGGCGATTGGGTGGACAAAACGATGTTGAAGCTGGTGAAGAATTTGGTAAATATGTTGATTTTGTGATCTTGAAGTTTAAAAAAATTATAATTATAATAGTCAAAGAAGTTTTATTTCATTTTTTATTTTTTTTATTGGAACTGTTTTTCTTTTTAATTTTGGAATTAATAATTCTCTGTATTGTTTCATCTGGGCATATGTAGAATCTCCATTTGAATTCCGGGCCTTGGAGGTTGCCTTGGAAGCCATCTGCAGTTTTCTTGCTGCATGTACAACAGAATTGGAGAATGATGCTCATCATGCTTTAGATGAGCTTACCTCTAAGGTGCACATTTTACATATATGTTGTTCATGATGATTAAGATAATTACATTCATGCTTTTTCTGCCTCTCTCTCTCAATATATATATATATATATATATATATATATATGCTCTTGTGTGTATATGTATGTAAATGTTTTCAAATGGTTTAATTGAAAATTTGAATATTCTACTAACATTTAGTTTATAGGGTTGTAAAATCCAAGGTTACAAATATTGGGACATAAGTTATGAGATTCTTATAGTCTTCTGAGTTTCTACTTTTCTAAGCACTGATATTTGCAGATTAGTAGCATTACCTTGGATGGGGTTCGTAAATTGAAAAACGCAATGACGAGGTTGACTGCTCGTGTTCAAAAGGTACAAAGCGCTTCTGTTTTGTTGTGCAAATTTTTGTATCTATCAAAATCCTCATTTTCAACATGCCCAAATGTACATTTTCATGATTTATTCCGTGCTTTCTTTCACCTATGGGGCTCGAGTCGCTGGCCAATATAATTAGAATAAATAAAAAATTGGCCATTTTGTATATTTTCTGTATGAAGATGAGCTCTTTCAAGATGCGCTTGGTGACTCCATTCTGAGAAATGGAAGATGAAGAAACAGTTCATTTTCTGATGACTTAGTCCTCCATCAAATTTTGGATGACACGAGTTGGGTAAAGCTGGCAAATATTAACTTGTTATGCTCCCTCCCATCAAATCTTCATTTCATTGTTTGTATGGACCGAACAAATGAGAAAGAAAACGAGTGATCACATTCTTAGTTTCTTCTCTGCGTTAAGATGGTAATGACACATTAAATTAGTTTAAGGTGGACTTTGCAGTGTTCTTGGGAGAAAAAAGAGGGGTATATTTACATATATGCTTCTTGAGCAATTATGTAAATTTATGCTGAAAATTAGATGATGGTTGGTTTGTGCTGATGATACATGCTTAAAGATCAAACTGAAAATTGTGGGATGCATGTGTGTTTTTGATATCGCTAGTATCGTGGAAACTATTTTTTTTATTATTATTAATATTATCTATAGTTTTAGCAATTTTGTTCATTTGTTGTACAAAATTTAGAGATTATTATGTTGATGTTGGGCCCTATTATTGTTCTTCTCTGACAAATTTAGGTGATTGCAGGTAAGGGATGAGCTTGAAAAACTTCTCGGTGATGATGATGATATGGCTGATCTTTACCTGTCAAGAAAGTTGGGTGGCACATTTTCACCTGTAAGTGGTTTGGATGCCCCCATTTGTTATCCTCCATCGCCTAACGTAGGATCGAAGATATCCAGAGCAAGTAGGGCAAGTGTGGTGACAGTTGGTGAAGATAAGAATGATGTTGGGGAGCTTGAAATGTTACTTGAGGTAATAATATTGGTCTACTTTGTGTGTTTGTCATGCCATCTCAGAATAATATCTTTAAGGGAGTAGCTGTTTATTTTGCAGGCTTACTTTATCCAAATTGATGGAACTTTGAACAAATTAACTCAGGTATGTGTTGTTGAATTTCATCTCTCATTTGTTTCTTTGAATTTTTTGAATTTTAAAATGATAAATTGACATGAGATCTATGTAGTTGCTCTTCTTATTTTTTGTTGAAGATTAGATTTGTGAAACAGTGTTAAAAAACATATGAAATCTGTAACTGAATTAAAAAAGGATAAACTGACACAGTTTCATAATATGAATTTCTTCAAGTTCCATTCAATCATTTGAAAATTTTTGTATAGCAGTTGGGGAAGATATTATTATTGCAATTATTGGTTAATCTGACACATAGAGTGATGGTGTTAAAACATGACTAAATCTTCTGATGCACTGTCGGCTTCACAATCGTCAAAATAGCTTCCGCCATATATATATATATATATATATATATAACAACAGATATAATAAGATATATATAATCTAACACCTTCGGTTGAAATTTTGCAGCTACGTGAATATATTGATGATACAGAGGATTTGATTAAGATTCAGGTAATAAACTTGAAAATGGATTCATGAAACTCAAATTAAGTGGTTGCTCTGTGATCTAAATGTGTCTCGTCCATCCCTTTTGCAGCTTGACAGTGGTCGGAATAAACTGATTCAGGTTCTGTAGCTTTCTCTACTCTATAGACATCGTCAACATTTACTTGCTGCCTTCTTCTTTGTTTGTTTTTAAAATCACTTTTGTTTCTGTAGGAAGCTTCTATTGATATTATGGATTCGCACCCTTTTTTTATATATTTATTTTGGTTTTTTTCGGGTGCAGTTGGAGTTTTTTCATAATGCAGGAATGGTCTCTTTGTCCATCTGTTCTTTGGTGGCTGGAATATTCGGTATGAACATACCATTTGCTTGGAATGACAATCCATACATGTTTAAATGGGTATGTATGTATGTATGTATAGAAAGAATTTAAGCTGCTGATATTTTGACGGTGTGACTGATGATCAAAATATTAAACTTAAATGAACTTGTCGCCTTTGATGTTACCAGGTGGTGATCGTTACAGGGGTAGTAGGTGCCATTGTTTTCATACTCATTGTTTCCTTTGCTCGCTGCAAGGGTCTTGTTGGAAATTAGGGTAGCAACAGAGATAATTTTGGAGGATGAAGGGTTTTTTTTTTTTTTCTTTTTTTTTGCTCTGAATTCAAGGTCTCATTGTTTCCATGCCCAAAGTTAGTACATGAAGATGGTGTTCAATTTTATTTTGTTTTTGTTTTAATGATAGTGTTGTGTTCAAGTTTCATATTACTTGATGAAAATTTTTCAACATGGACTATTTTAAGAGGGATTTTGTGATAATCAAGAAGGAATATAAAGTCCCTATTCTTTTTTTTTTTTTAAATTCCAAAATCCAGAAAAATTAATGTATTTTCATCCTTGACAACTCCCTAGCATCCGAGGGTGCTTTGGCTCCTCTTCTTTCAGTCATTCAGTTGAATCTTTTTTTTATTGACTTATTTAATATATTATAATATAATTTGAGAGCCTAAAGCTAAAGACCTAAGAAGCACGGATACTCCGAAAAACCTCATGTGGCTGTATCGGATACGTATTCGGCCATATCGTTACGATACTGCTGGAAACAGTATCTCATTTTTTTTAATTATTTTTTAAATATCGGATACGGCTGGAATACGTTTAGGATACTTTTTGAGGCAAATTTGTAATTTTTTGTTCTATAAAATGGAGTTGAGAGTAATATTAAAAACTTTATAGGTTAGAAAATAAGGGCCATTTTATAATAAAACAAAAATATTTTTAAAACCATCAAGTAAGTGAGTCATTGTAAAGAATATTATAAAAGATAGAGGATTTTTAGATTTTAACTTCTTATATTTTGTATAATTACTTTAAGCAAATTTATTGTATGGTTGAAGGATAAAATTTAATATTTTATGTATAATATTATATTTTTATTTATTTATTTGACGTATCTTTATCGTGTTTTAAAATTTGAGGTATTGTCGTATCTGTATCGTGTGGTACCTGTAGTCCGTATCCGTGCTTCCTTTGCTTACCTTGATATTCTGATATTCAACGCATGTCACTTTTGTAAAATATTACAATTAATGTCATTATAAAATGTCAAAAAAGCCCTTGTTCAGGTTTTACATGATTCTACTTCACTTTTTCTAGTTGAAAATATTTAACCCTCTTAAAATGGGATTCTTCAATCTACTTCTCACTATAAATTCCCTTGCCAATAATGACTAAAAGGTCAAAGCAAAATGTGCATTGAGAGGGGATTCAACAGATGACCTGTCGTACATAAACCAAGAGTAAGTGGGTAACGGTCATGGAGCCACTGTTTGTGAAATATGCAACACAATCAAAACCTATAACTACTATTTCATAAATTTAATTAATAAAAAAATGATAAATAATTATCTCACTACTTTTAAATAGTCTTATGCTAAAAAATAACAAAAATAAGTTTTTGATAAATGATAATATATTAAGTGGAATAAGCACATATAAATGAACGTACGCTTCTGCCCTCTCTCTTTTATGTGACTTAGTTCATATCATTTGTTAATACTTTTTCAATTGATGTGTGTGTGAAGACAAATATGAAGTCAATAACTGACAATACAAAGCCTTAAGGATCTTATAAAATTGCCAACATTTCTAGAATTGTAAATTGAAGAAAAAAATAATGGGGATAAGAAAGAGGACTTTCATTAACTGGTTTGACTTTTTTCATAGATGGAACATGAGAACTGAAAGATTTTCAATTTCAGATACCTTTTACACCTTCAGTGTATCATCAACACCCCCAAAGTATCACCACAGTTGCTCTGATTCCATTAAAACTTGTGTTTCTATTGCAGAACACCTTAACCATAAAACTATACTTGCACCATTGCACTCCTGATGTAGGACAATTGGCTTTAGAGTTTGAAGAAGAGATTGACCGAAAATTGACAAAACGCGCTGGTCCGAAAAAATAGATTTTGTTTTCCTGTTAGGATTAGAATTTTTATAAGTTTCCTTTATTGTTTTAGTGTTTTCTTTCCTTTTTCGTTTCCTTTGGAAATAGATTTTCTTTTCCTGTTAGGATTAGAATTTCTACAAGTTTCCTTTATTATTTTAGTATTTTCTTTCCTTTTTCGTTTCCTTTGGAAATAGATTTTCTTTTCCTGTTAGGATTAAAATTTCTACAAGTTTCTTTATTTTTAGGTTTCATAGTACTGTTAGGATTATGATTTCTCTATTATAAATATATGTACTGCCATAGGGCAAAAATCAATTTATCAATAAAGTTTTACTTTGGTTTACAATTAATTGTGCTGGTGGATTCCAGTTTCTGTGTTCTTAGGAATTACGCTGGTAACCCCTTATACTTCCGTTCTGCGTCAAGTGGTATCAGAGCTTAAGGATTTGCCTTGTACGATGGTCAACAACGAAGACGGAGGAGTTAACCCTGGCGACGCTGGTCGTAGGGATGCAGATATATGGGCAGCAATTAACGAGCAGCGACAGGCGATGGAGAGGTTGACGGCCACATTACAGCAACTGATGGAGCCGCAGCTTAATCCCGACATCCCTATTTGTAACGCTCAAGCCCTTGCCAACAGAGTTAGAGTCGAGGGAGTTGCCCTTGGCCGCCCTGGAGGTGGACATCCGCCTAAAGCGGCGAAACACGAGCAGTTCGAAGATTTGAGTGATGAAGACTCTGATGAGGACGTTGCGGGTCACCAAGGGATTCGTCAACAAAATCGAAACCAAAATCAACCTGACTATAGAATACGTGCAGACATACCGCTGTTCTATGGTAAATTGCAGATTGAAGAATTTTTGGACTGGATTTCTGAGGTTGAGAGGTTTTTCGAGATGACTGAAGTTACGGAAGATCGACAAGTCAAGATGGTGGCGTATAAGTTGAGAAGCGGGGCTGCTGTTTGGTGGGAGAAGTTGCAAAACGATAGGCGACGACAAGGCAAGGCTCCTATACGAACCTGGAGGAGAATAAAACAACTTCTGATGAGCAGGTTTTTACCCCCAGATTATGAGCAATTTATTTTCCAGAATTACCAGAATTATGTGTAGGATAATAGGACTGTTGCGGATTATACTGAGGAGTGGACCAGGCTGTCCGTTCGTAACAACCTGAATGAGACGGAGGGACAGCAGGTTTCCAGATACTTAGCAGGATTGAAGTCTACCATTCGAGACAAAATTGGACTGCAAGTTGTTTGGACAGTGGATGAGGCGCAAAATATGGCCTTGAAAGCAGAGTTAATGGAAAAGGTATCTAATCGATTTTCCTACTACAAGAAGGACACGGCTGGGACATCCAATGCAATTGCAAACAGGAGCAGATTTCCACCAGGCGATGGGCAGAATTATCAGTCTCAAACTGCTACAGATCAAACTCAAAGGGGTTCGTCTTCTAGTAATAACTATGCTGGGACGCGTCCGACAGCAGCAGCTACGAAGGAAGCCCCACGGATGGCGCCAAACCTATATGTTAAAACAGGTGGTTTGAAGTGCTACAGGTGCGGCCAACCCGGCCATCGTTCAAATGAATGTCCAGCCAGAAAACCAGTGAATTTCGTGGATATTGGGGAAAACGACGAGGATGTTGAAGAAGGAGTAGGCATTGACGAACTCCTGGATGGTGCAGAAATTGCGAAGGAACAGGGAGAGCATGTCAACTGTGTGATTCAGCGAGTCATGTGTACAACAAAGCTGGATGATTTCTCACAAAGAAACAATATTTTTAAGGCTTACTGCAGTGTCCAGGGCAAAGTCTGTAATTTAATTGTTGACAGTGGAAGTTGTGAAAATTTTGTGGCCAGAAAATTAGTGGAACATATGAAGCTGCAGGCAGAAAAACATCCAAAGCCGTATGCGATTGGGTGGATTCAGAAGGGGCCTAAAGCGAACGTGACGGAGGTGTGTAAAGTTCCTATTTCAATCGGGCCGCATTACCGAGATGAGGTGGTCTGCGATGTAGTCGACATGGATGCTAGTCACGTGTTATTGGGACGACCATGGCAGTTTGATGTGGATATCACCTACAGGGGGCGTGACAATGTTTGTGTTTTCAGTTGGGATGGCAGGAAGATTGCAATGGTTCCGAAGCAGAGTTCTGGTGGTGGCTCAACTAAGGCCATTGTAGAAGAGCAGTCCTTAGTCTCTTTAGTCACGTCAGTAACTGAGCTGGAATCTGAAGTTAAGGAGGCACAGGAGGTATATGTTGTGGTTGTGCGAGCTCTAGTGATAGAAGGCAAGGAAGAGCAGAGAGTTGTGTTACCCAAGGAGGTGCAGTCCTTGTTGACCGAATTCAGTGAGTTGGTGTCTGAAGAGTTACCAAATAATCTTCCACCGTTGAGAGATATTCAGCACCATATTGATTTAGTTCCGGGAGCAAGCTTACCAAATTTGTCACACTATCGGATGAGTCCCAAGGAGAATCAGATTTTACAGGCTAAAGTGGAAGAATTGTTGCAGAAGGGGTTCATTCGAGAGAGCATGAGTCCTTGTGCTGTTCCCGCGTTACTAGTCCCAAAGAAAGATGGCAGTTGGAGGATGTGTGTTGACAGTCGCGCGATCAACAAGATAACTGTTAGATATAGCTTTCCAATTCCGAGATTGGATGACATGCTAGATATGTTGGAGGGTTCGAAGTTGTTCTCAAAGATCGACCTACGAAGTGGATACCATCAAATTTGGGTCAAACCTGGTGACGAATGGAAGACGGCTTTCAAAACAAAGGATGGACTCTACGAGTGGCTGGTTATGCCTTTCGGATTGTCCAACGCGCCTAGTACTTTTATGCGGCTCATGAACCAGGTATTACAACCTTTCATTGGAAAATATGTAGTCGTCTATTTTGATGACATACTGATCTACAGTCAGAGTGAGAAAGATCATATGGAGCATCTACGAGCTGTGTTAGAGGTGTTGTCCGAAAATAAGCTGTTTATCAACTTTAAAAAATGCAGTTGGCTGACAGAAAGATTGTTATTCCTTGGGTATGTGGTCAGTTCGGAGGGAATAATGGTTGATGATGAAAAGGTGAGAACCATTCGTGATTGGCCTACACCAAAGACAGTAGGAGAGGTGAGGAGTTTCCATGGGTTGGTGACGTTTTATCGTCGATTTATTAGGGACTTCAGCAGTATTGTGGCTCCTATTACAGAGTGCTTAAAGAAGGGTAAGTTTCAGTGGGGTGAAGATGCCGACACAGCTTTTGTAGTCATTAAAGAAAAACTGTGCACTACTCCTGTTTTGGCTTTACCCAGTTTTGAGAAACTATTCCAAGTGGAGTGTGATGCTAGTGGAATTGGGATTAGAGCAGTTCTGTCACAAGAGAAGAGACCAGTGGCATTTTTCAGTGAGAAACTTAGTGATGCACGCCGAAAGTGGAGTACCTATAACCAAGAATTTTATGCTATTGTCCGTGCTCTGAAGCATTGGGAGCACTATCTGATTCAGCGAGAATTTATTCTTTACACTGATCACCAAGCTTTGAAGTATCTAAACAGTCAGAGGAGTTTAAGTAATATGCATGCTCGGTGGGTGACCTATATGTAGAAGTTTCCTTATGTGCTGAAACACAAATCTGGAATTCTGAATAAGGTGGCAGATGCATTAAGTCGACGCGCGAGTTTACTGATCACTATGCAGCAAGAGATTATTGGGTTTGAGTTCTTGAAAGAGTTGTATTCTGATGATGAAGATTTCGCTGAGGTATGGGAAAAATGTGGTCATAGACAGACAGAGGGAGAATTTCATTTGGTCGAAGGGTACCTGTTCCGTGGTAATCAGTTATGTATTCTTCGGAGCTCTTTAAGGGAGAAGCTGATTCGAGAGTTACATGGTGGAGGTTTGAGTGGTCACTTGGGGCGTGACAAGACTATTAGTGGGATAGCCGAGCGGTATTACTGGCCTCAGTTGAAACGCAACGTGGGTAACCTTGTTCGCAAGTGTTATGTTTGTCAGACTTCAAAGGGGCAGGCTCAGAATACAGGTCTTTACATGCCTTTACCTGTACCGAATGCCATATGGGAGGATTTGTCGATGAATTTTGTTTTGGGTCTTCCACGAACTCAGCGTGGAGTAGACTCTGTGTTTGTTGTGGTTGACAAGTTCTCCAAGATGGGACATTTTATCCCTTGTCGGAAGACATCTGATGCGTCACATGTGGCTCAACTGTTCTTTCGTGAGGTGGTCCGTTTACATGGAGTTCCTCAATCTATAACCTCTGATAGGGATTCAAAATTTCTTAGCCATTTTTGGGTTACGTTGTGGCGGCGGATGGATGCCACTCTAAAGTTCAGTAGCACTGCGCACCCGCAGACCGACGGACAGACTGAGAATCTGAATCGAACAATGGGGAATTTAATTCGGTGCATTTGTGGTGACAAGCCTAAACAGTGGGATTTAGTTCTGGCACAAGCTGAATTTGCGTATAACAATGCAGTTCACACTGCTACTGGTAAATCTCCTTTTGCTTTAGTGTATCGACAGCCTCCTAAGCATGCATTAGACCTGGCACGTCTTCCCAAGGTCACTGGAACAAGTGTTGCTGCCGAGAACCTGGCTGAGCAAGTTCGCGATATTCAGGCTGAAGTAAAGGCGCGATTAGAGGAGAATAATGCGAAGTATAAAGCTGCAGCAGATGTGAAGAGACGTGAGAAATTGTTCACTGAGGGTAATCAAGTTATGGTGTTTCTGCATAAGGAAAGGTTCCCAGTTGGTTCCTATAACAAGTTGAAGCTAATGAAGTATGGGCCGTACAAGGTGATCAAGAAGATCAATGACAACGCCTATGTGATTGACTTGCCCGCTGATATGAACATATCTCATACTTTCAATGTAGCTGACCTGTATGAGTTTAGTGATGATGTTCCGCTTTATCTGGATTACAACTCGAGGTCGAGTTCTTCGCGGGTGGGAAAGACTGATGTAGGACAATTGGCTTTAGAGTTTGAAGAAGAGATTGACCGAAAATTGGCAAAACGCGCTGGTCCGAAGAAATAGATTTTCTTTTCCTATTAGGATTAGAATTTCTATAAGTTTCCTTTATTGTTTTAGTGTTTTCTTTCTTTTTCATTTCCTTTGGAAATAGATTTTCTTTTTCTATTAGGATTAGAATTTCTACAAGTTTCCTTTATTAATTTAGTGTTTTCTTTCCTTTTTCGTTTCCTTTGGAAATAGATTTTCTTTTCCTGTTAGGATTAGAATTTCTACAAGTTTCCTTTATTATTTTAGTATTTTCTTTCCTTTTTCGTTTCCTTTGGAAATAGATTTTCTTTTCCTGTTAGGATTAGAATTTCTGCAAGTTTCTTTATTTTTAGGTTTCATAGTACTGTTAGGATTATGATTTCTCTATTATAAATATATGTACTGCCATAGGGCAGAAATCAATTTATCAATAAAGTTTTACTTTGGTTTACAATTAATTGTGCTGGTGGATTCCAGTTTCTGTGTTCTTAGAGTTTACGCTGGTAACCCGAAACGAAAAAATAAAGAAAACACTAAAACAATAAAGGAAACTTATAGAAATTCTAATCCTAACAGGAAAAGAAAATCTATTTCTTCGGACCAGCGCGTTTTGCCAATTTTCGATCAATCTCTTCTTCAAACTCTAAAGCCAATTGTCCTACATCAACTCCATCCTTGGTATAGCATCCAAAATCTAAACTCCACCACTCGCCTCCTTAATCGACAATTTTTTAATTTCCTTATCAATCGAGGTTGCGGTTTTTATTAATGAGTGTGGTAGGAGGCCATAAAAAGAGAGGCCGTATTTTTCACTCAACCTGTGCTTGACTGAATATCACAATCATCATTATTACATCCACAACTTAACTATAGAATTAATAATATCGTAACCCAGCCTTATCTCACATTGTTCCCATATAAAAGAGATAACAACTATAACATATATTCATATGACATAACCAACTGATATGCAGAAAATCAAATACAACCAAATCAAAATTATCCATCCAAAATAACCCTTACTACAAAAGTTGTCTCAAAAATTGAAATAAAAGAAAACAATAACAAGGTTCCACTGGAACAATCCTTATGTGGAATCCTCCTCTAATATGTTATATATGCTGATTTCACACACCTGAAATGTGGAAAAAAATAAGGGATGAGCTTTAAAGTTCAGTAAGTAATATTCTAACTAACCGACAATAACCAATATACTTCAGCAGCTAGTATAGTGAATTAGTTAATAAAGATAATTGTACGGTACATTAATTTACGAAAAATAAATGAAAGTATTTTAACATGTTTAAGTGCTTAACAATAAACTAACAGGATATTCAGGTTCCATCTCCTGCCCCAACTCAAACATTTCAAGTTCACTGGTCAATACGGTGTGCACCCTAAAATATGTTTGTGATGTATTTGAACTGAAAGATTCTTTAACAAGTTTAACCCATGGCCTCATCAAACCTAACTTCCATTTAATCCACCTATATTCAAGACAATATTTCCCACAAGACATCACTAGATACAATATATCCTGGAGTGTGGAGGAACAACAATCCAACTTTAGCTCTAACATAGAGTTAACAAGTATGAACAATGTCCAAATCGTATGATAAGTGATGTAGAGGGACACACACTCCAAAATGGAGAAACACACAATCCACGCAACATGAATAATATAAAGGGACACACACTCCACATCGGAGGGACCCGCACTCCATCGTAAAAATAAGTAATGTGGAGGGACACACACTCTGTGCCAGAAGGACCCGCAACTACGTTGAAGGGACATATACACACTCCATGAAAATATGAGTCATGTGGATGGACACATACTCTGCGCCAGAGGGACCCCAGTAACTCCATGTTAGAGGAACATATACACACTCCAGTAATCTTAACCATCACCATCGACCACACACTCACTTCCACACACACCACCACTCACCCACACACACACACCATGCATACGTGCTCTAGACATATCCTAAATTTTATTTCTAATCTACAGACCCAATCTAGAGAGATTATTGTACCTAAGAATGTGTCATCCTATCTATCTTAGCTATTGGTAAAATTTTAGAACCTAACTGTTAATGGCTAATTCGTGCTCTCTATTTTCATGCTTAAAAGCCTACTTTTCGTACTAAACAAATAACTAATGTAATTAAATCTAGATCGAACCTATAACTCCATGCACATTCTGCCCTAAAAAGACTAATTTGAATTTTTGGAAATTTTTCAGCATTTCCCAGTATTTTTAAAGTATTTTTCTTATTTTTTCATATTTTAATCATTTTAAAATATATAACATATATTTTTATATTCTGGGTGGGCCCAGAGGTTGGGCTCGGCGAGTGGGACTAGACCAGCCTTTTCTTGATTTCGCCGGCCATCGGAACAGTGTCCACACACCCCCACGTGTCGGCAGTGTGAGTGGGCGTTGTGGCATTGTTCATCATCTTCTTCATTCTCTCACACCTAGGAGACTCCAACAACACTTTCGATGACAGCCACGTTCTAACACATTTTTCGGCCACTAAACAACCCAATCACACACCATTTTTAATCCTTGTGATCTAATCTAACTATGAATACAAAATTGTCACCAACCATATTCTAATTAAAAAATCCCCAAAGCCATTTCATGCTTTAGTAGAACATAGTCATTCTGGCCAACCTTTCGACCACTATACCGGTCATTAAACATGCCTAATCCACACATATTAACCATCTATTCACTTATAATACATCAATTTACCCTTCCTAGAACTAAATCACCCAAGTATTGTGCCCATGTCCTTTGTTTGTGTCTAACCACTACCGCTGGCTTCGGCCATTAATTCTGACCACCACCCTATCCAATCAACATCAATTCCATTAATTTAATGATTTGAAGAAAGTATTTCACAATCCATGGTTCAAATCAAAAATTCCCAAATTTGTAATTCTAGGGTTCTTACGTTCAAACCCACTTTTCCTTCTAATTCATCACTGATATAATCAAATAGCAACTGTAATCATATTTAATGTACAAAGCAACACAGAACATCTCAAATAGAACCCATTAAACCATAATCTACGTTTATTATTTCCATTTTACATAATCATATCTAACAGGTATATACATACACAAATGTATATATTTATATATCACGCTTACAGATTGATACCACACATAAGTTCACAAGTTTATCATTGAAAATCCACATACATACACCAACACACATCCGGCTGAGAGATCTACGACTACAAAATAATCTCCATATTTGTATAAATAACAATGAACAATCCCATCTTCATAACCAATCATTTATATGTCCATATACAATCCCTTGACAACGAGAGACAAAAACATCACACATTTTACATGTTTTCAAACAAATAAAATTAATTAAATGATAGATAATACCAAAGCATACCAACTGTTGTGGGGAAGATAGAAAAAGGCTTACCAACTAAGAGATAATTAATCTCTCATTGTTATAGTCCCTTCCTCAAGCTTTATTCTTCTCTTCCTTCCTCCTTTAATCCTTCTTCTTCCTTAATTTGGGACTGTCAATAAATAAGCCCTAGTTATCGTCTTATTATTTTTATATAACACCACCCACATAACCCCTATTTGGTGATCCACATCAGAATAACTTATTCTGTCATAGAATAAGTTCTATCCTTAGTTGTATATCACTTCAATCCTTTTTTTCAAATAGTTTTTACCATGCTACCCTTAAATAAAAATTATATTTTGTAAATCAGAAATTTAAACCATTACATTCTACCCTCAAGATAAATTTCATCCCTAAAATTTGTGTACCTTAATTGAAGAGTTGAGGGTACTTTTCCATCATTTTTTACTCCAGCTCCCATATGGTTTCCCTCTTATCTCGATGATTTCATTGCACTTTCACTAATGGTATCTCCATTTGCCTCAACCGTTTTACCATACGGTCCACAATACGATTCGACACTTCGATATATGAAACGTTCGGGCGTAGCTCTACTGTGTCTTGTTCAACCACACGTGAATCATTTCAGAGGTATTTTCTCAACATAAACACGTGAAACACGTCATGGACTGCTGACAAGTTGGGAGGTAGAGCTAGTCTATAAGCCACACACCCAATCCTTTTTGTAATCTCGAACAGTCCAATGAATATTGGTGCTAACTTCCCTTTTCAATTCCCAAATCTCATCAACCCTTCATAGGTGAGACTTTCAATAACACATAGTCTCCCACTTCAAACTCTAGCAATCTCCTACGCCGATTAGTGTAACACTTTTGATGGCTCTGAGCTACTCGCAGTCGCTCTCGAATCACCATCACCTTCTCTGTGGTCTCCTACAATATATCTGGTCCCAACAAGGTATTATCTCCAACCTCAGCCCAACAAACTAGCGATCGACACAACCTGCCGTATAGTGCCTCATAAGGAGCCATACTAATACTCAACTAATAGTTGTTATTATATGCAAACTCGACTAGTGGAAAGTTATCCTCCCATGAACCTCCAAAATCTAGAACACAAGCTCGCATGTCCTCCAAGATCTGTATGACCCTCTCCAACTACCCATCAGTCTATGGGTGGAAGGCAGTACTCAAATCACCAGAAGTTCCGATGACTATCTAGAAACTCTTTCAAAATTGTAAGGTAAAACGAGAGTCTATCTGAAATAATAGAAATCAGAACTCTATGGAGACACACTATTTTATCTATATACAATTTATTTAGCACCTTCACAGGGTCACTAACTCAAATAGGAAGAAAATGGGTTATCTTTGTTAGACAATCCACGATGACCCACACGCTATCATGACTTTGCCGAGATTTTGGCAAACCAACCACAAAATTTGTAGTCACGTGTTCCCATTTCCACTCAAGTATAAACGGTGACTGTAGAGTTCCTCCAAGCTTCTGGTGCTCAGCCTTCACTTTTTTGACATGTAATGCATTTAGACACAAACTCAGCAACGTCACGCTTCATACCTTCCCACCAGAACTGTCTTTTAAGATCGCGGTACATCTTAGTGCCCCATGGATGCACCATATACCTCAAGTGGCGTGCCTCCTCAATAATGTCTCTCTTGAGGTTCAATAAATCTGAGACACACAACCTCCATATATGCCTCACACATCTATCAGTGCCACAAGTCCACTCCACAATACTCCCATCTACTACAAAATCTATCAAATGAGCCTACAGTCTATCGTCACTAGCTTGTGCCTCAATGATTCTGCTACTAAGTGATGGTTGTGCAACAAGGCTACACAAGAATGTCCCGGTGCTCTAAGGTGCATACGAAATCGAGAATTCAACTAAAGTCTCCAGTAACTTCCACTCACCTATCATCATAAAAGTTATCATGCCCTTAAGCTTTCAGCTCAATGCATCCGCCACTACATTTGCCTTGCCAGGATGATACTGAATGGTCGCGTCAAAATTGGCCAATCGCCCATCCATCTACACTATCTCATATTCAAATTACTCTGTGAGAATAGGTACTTGAGGTTCTTATGATCAGTGAAGAGCTCACATTTCTCACCATACAGATAATATCTCCACACATTCAATGCTAACCTGCCAATCCCAAGAAACTATGAATCTCTGTCATTGTAGTAGGTTGCTCCCAATTCAATACCGCCTCCACCTTGGCAAGGTCAACCGATACACCTTTGCCTAAAATCACATGCCCCAGAAAACCAACTTATTTTTGCCAAAATTCACACTTCGTAAACTTAGCGTATAACTGATGATCATGCAAAGTCTGAGGTGCAATCCTCAAATAATCCCCATGCTCCTCCTTAGACTTGGAGTATATTAGAATATCATCAACAAACACTACCACAAATGAATCCAAATATGGTCTATAGACTATGTTCATCAAATCTATGAAGGCAACTGGTGTATTAGTCAACCCAAAAGGCATGACTGCGAACTCATACAACCCATATCGAGTCCTAAATGCAGTCTTGGGTATGTCCTCCTCTCTAACCCTCAACTAATGATAACATGTCCTCAAATCAATCTTAGAGAATACTTGCACACCACGAAGCTGATCAAACAAATCTTCAATAGAAGGGAGTGGGTATTTGTTTTTAATAGTCACTTTGTTCAACTCACGATAATCAATACACAATTGAAGTGAATGATCTTTCTTCTTTACAAATAAAATAGGTGCACCCCAAGGACAAGTACTAGGATGAATAAAGCTTTAATCATGCAACTCTTGTATCTGACTCTTGAGCTCTCTGAGCTCCACAGGTGCCATCCTGTAAGGTGCTCTAGATATTGACGAGGTGTCAGGCATCAAATCAATACAAAAGTCTACTACCCTCCTTTTTCAGAAGGATTTTTACAATGCTACCCTTAAATGAAAATTATATTTTCTCAATCAAAAATTTAGGTCATTACAAAGAACGACTCTTCTAATGAAGAGAGAGTCAAAAAAAAAAAAAGGGGAGATAGTAGACATGTTGAAAGGCATAGTCTAAGAAAGTTTTACCGGGACTTATTTTGTCATTTCAATTTAATAAAAGAATGAGTGGATTGCCATAGTATGTCATTAGAACACCAATATCACCTCCTTTTCTTTATTCTAAAGTTTTCATATAATAGATTAAATTATAATATTAGAGAGAGTGGGAAATTCCATCCATTGTGCTTAAATCTTAATGTTCTTCATATTTGGATGCTAGTGGTTTATTTGGGTTTTGATCAACTCCCTTATTATGCCCATGCATTGGTGGAAGAGGTGTTATCCCATCCCATGATGGGCTATGTCATGCACATGGATTATCCTAAAAAGTTATTGTGAATTTTGTATAATGTTCACAGAGGGTGTCTATTTCCTTTTAAGTTCATGGACAATGTCTCTTGCTCTTATCCCATATTGATTGTATTGTCAAATGAAATTTAGTGAGATAATACTGTGTGTGTGTGTTTGTGTATATATATATAGCCTAGATGAACGCATCGGATGTGTATTGATGAATTTGGGGTTTATATAGGTAATTTTAATGGTTTTGTGGTCATCTAATATAATCAATTGGGTTAGTTTTAAAATGTTTGAGGTGGATTGAAGAATACTCGAATTGGATGTGTGAAACCCTAGATTTTTACATGTTTAATTTGATCAGTTTAGGCCATGGATTTACAATATTTTTTATCATTAAATGGGTGGTTGGAAAACAAAGCCCTAACATTTGGTTTTGGTCGGGATTGTTTAGATGAACAATTGGAGGCTTGAAGATGTTAGGTTAGCATTACGGTGAACAACTATTGTTGATGTAGCTTCTAGTGTGTGCAACAATGAAGAAGGAAAAGTTTTCCATGTCAGCATGAAGACCACTCTCAGCTTATGTGCATGGGAAAAGTGTGGCTCAACCCTAAAGGCCGTTTTGATATATATTTTGGAAGAAGATTTACAATACACCCAATGTAAATACATCCAGTGAATCTGATTAGGATCATACGTTTTATACATGTGCAATAAAACTTACCGCATGTGTCTTACACACACGGTCCAGATTCATCCGGTGTATTTATACTGGATGTATTGTAGATGTACTCCTATTTTGAGCCACTTGTGTACTTTAATGAGTTTGATTTTATCAACCAACAATTAGGTTCATCCGAAATAATTAAATTATTATTATGTATTTTTAAGTGAAAAAAATAAGAAAATTAGAAAATAAATATTTAAAAATATCATAAAATAAAGGAAAATGGAGACATATTGATCATCTGTCTATACATGGACGCCATGATCTTCACAGGTAACATTCCGAGCATCTTTGAAGATTGGTAAAATAAGATTAATTGGTTGGGGTCTAACAATATAAAGAAACAAAAATTTTAGAAAGCCTAATAATTTTAGAAAATAATTTTTTTAGTAAGTCTTATTAAAAAAAAAAAAATGGAGGCCTTCTATTGGATGGGGTCTTAGGCGACCATCTAAGTCGCTAAGAGCACTAGTCAGCCCAGCCTAGAATCTATTCTAAATTCCTATTTTTAATCTACAAACCTAATCAAATGAGATTACTATACCTAGGAACATGTAATCCTACCTAATCTAGCGACCTATTAAATAGCTAAATAATCTAAATCTAATTCAAACATATTTTCCTAATCATATTAGTATAGATTTAATAATGAGCCCAAATAATTTTATTCTAATATCATTAGATTTCCTAAAATTTTTGTTTCCTTATATTGTTAGGTGCTCAATATTTAACCGTAGGCCCAAATAATCTAATACATTTTAAAATTTATAATTTCTATTCTTATCTCACCATCTCACTCTTTTTTTCTTTTTTTATGAATGGTTGAATATATACCTAACCAATAATTATGGAAAATTATAAAACTTTTCATCTTCTCCCATTAATTTTTATCTTTTTTTCCCTATTCCTCACGTTTTTTATTATTATTTAATTACAACATTTTTTGGTTATAATTAATAATAAAACAACAAAATATTTAGATGAAAATTCAACAAATGAACAATCAAGTCATCTAACAGAATTAGAAGATTATACAATAATAAAAAAATATATATATTAGTGATTTAGATTCATAATGATAATAAAATGTGTGATGAGAAAATTTTTTACAAACATTAAAAAAAAATTGGAAGAAAGTGAATCAAGTAAAAAAAATGAATGATCTTAATAAAAAATTATATTTTATTCCCACAAATATCTATGCATCTGGACAATGAAAAAATATTGATAAAAATTAAGAGATATATTAGTAGAAAAATTTTCAATTAGATTCAATGATTTCAATAAGAATGATTTTTAGATAAATATTATTAACTATAATTTGATATTAATATATTATATGTTTAAAAGTCACTTTTGTATTTTTCGCCTAAAGCCTCAAACTATATTGAGCCGCCCTTGATTTTAGGGTATGCGTCCATAGGGGTGATGTGTGTGTGGAGTTGATGTTGTTGCACCAATCATTCAAGCTAACGAGTTCAGTGGTATGGGTAAGTATCCCTAGGGTTGAGATTGTCATTCTCTCCACCATTGATAGTGACTTGGGTTGAGGTTGTGATTCTCCCCTACCATTGTTAGTGATGTAGAATGAGGTTGTGATTCTCCCTCATCATTGATGGTTGGATTGAGGTTGTGATTCTTTCCACTATCACTAGTAATTTGACTATTGTTATGTTCGAGCCTTATTACTTCAATTTGTGTTGAGGTGAGTTGTGGGCTCCTCCACATTATGTTTATGTGTTGAGGTGAGCTGTGGACTCCTCTACATTACCTGGAGAATTGTGATCTCTCCTAGCCAAAAAAAGAGACAACGTGGGTTAGTTTAAGATTTGTGTTGACCTCAAGGTTTCAACCCTATGTTATTTCGGTGATTTTGATGATAAAAACCTATTGTAGTGTATATTTAATAAGTTTACTTGAGTGTATAATTTATAAAGTATCATATTATCTCAAGTATCGTAAAGGCGTTGGACTTCAAAATGAATCGCAAGAAGATATATGAAGTCACATGATCATGGAACTCAAAGATCAATTACAAAGTTGAAGTGAATCTAAGCCACATGATGAAGGAACTCAAGAGCTTAAAGATTTGAAGAGCAAAAGACTTGGGTAGGCTAGTCTTGGGTGACTGCTAGATTTAATGTAAAGTTATTTTTGAAGTAACTTCTTTTGGAAGCTAATATATTGACCTAGTGGACCTTAGGATCAATGCATATCATTCATATCATATCATGATTCCTTAGACACTTAGAATTAGGCTATGAACTTCATTGAATCATCTTGAAGGCCTATATTGAGATTGAGTTAATTCAAGCTTATGCTTAGTTTGAAGGAATTCAATTCTTAAGTAAATAAATTCTAGAACCTATAATTGAATTAGGATATATCATTTATGGTTCTTAGACACAGTAACTTAGGCTTTGAACTTAATTGACTCACTTTATATAGCCTTGTCATGCACAGTTGCTATTTAAGTAGAAATTTGGCTAAGTGTTGGATTATAAGGGCAAAAATATAAATATGAGTTTTTTTAATGAATCTTGACATAAAAAGTCCCAGTAATTGTACCCCGTGATTTATCATGATTATATAAATTTTATCACCCTCAAATGACTTGATTTGGTAATTTATATCGAATGATAAATTTTTATGTCAAAGTTATGAAAATCTATTTTGTACTAAGACTGAAAAATCATATTTTGATTCACTTGAAATTTGATTTTTAAACTATTTTTAATGAATCCAAATGGGAGGTACTTTGCTTATTTATATTGAATAACTTAAAGTAAATAGAAATATAAATATATAAATGTTGTCAATGTAAATAAGTATGTAGTGTGCAGTGTATTAATACAGTGTGCAGGAGAAACTGGGTGAGTCTAAAAATAGTTTTGACCTGGGAACTTTTGGTCGCCTGATGGAACTCATCAGCCGACTGGTAAAGGACTTTCGGACGCCTGATGGAATCCATCACCCGACTGGTAGAAGTTGAAATTCATTCCAGTATGGTGTGCAAAACAAGGGATGTTGAAACATCGTTTCAGCCGGCCGAAGCATAGCTTCAGCTGACTGAAAGTTTGTTATCAACCGGCCGATGAATTCATCAGTCAGCTGATACTGTTGGATTTTGTGTCCAACGACTAATTTCTGCACTTAATGTTTTTCAACCACTTTCAAACAACCAGAATTCGTTCTTAGGACTATAAATACACCTTGTATATGTATTGTACAAGTGAGAGACTACCATAACCCTCTATGATCATATATTATTGGTCGATGCTACTTTAGAGCTTAATTAATCTTTATATCATTCATCTATTGGTAGCCACCACTATTGAACCAAACGCTTGCATATCATTCATAGTAGCAAAATCCTAGTGAAGAGCTTTCAATTAAATATTTCATTACTAACTCTAGGTATGTGAGATATAATTTGTGTATCTATCTAAACTCTTATTCATCGTATTTGAAAGGAAGACCAAGTGGTGCACTTGGCAAAGAAACTCAAGTTATGAACTTGGCAAAGAAGTCTTGGTGAGGTTTTCATTGAGCAAGGAAGTCCAAGTTATGAGCTTGGCAAGGAAATCTCATTGAGGTGTTCACGGAGCAAAGAAGCCTAAGTGGTTCACTTGACAATTGTACAATTTGTTTTTCACCCCTAAGGGAAGTTCTATAGTGGAAACCTTAAGAGGTGATCTTGAGGCATAGACGTAGGCAAGAGGAACCGAACCATGTAAAAATTATGGTATCACTTGGTTTGCATTTCTCTATCCTTAAACTCATTTGTTTGATAACATTTCATTTGTTTAAATTTCATATACTTTATATATGAATGTTATAAGTTTATATGTTTCAATTCATATGAGGAGAATGAGATAAATGTTTGGAGTATATTGGTTAAGTTGTGGAATTGATTAAATTATTAATTGATTGAGTATTTATTTGATTATCTTTTTGCCAATCAATTTACATATCATGTGTTTGATAAAATGTGCAATCAACATTTTCACACACTACAAGGATGATATGTTGTACTTACATGAATACTTACATTTGTTGTATCCACTAGATCATTTAAGTGCATAATAGATAGGGCATTCTCATTCTTACTTTTTGAATACATAAGTTCACTAAGTGTTTGACAAAAGTCCATTCAAGATAATTTTTGTCAAAACAAGTTAAATCGAAAAAATTTCATCACTTTTCATAAACCCAATTTACCCCCTCGCTCTAAGGTCAATTATTGTGTAACAATTTGTACTTGTGATTTTTAGAGACTAATGTTTTATTAGTTGATGGATTGATGGTAATGTAAGAATTTTTGGCTTCTATTGACTATTATTTTGTCTTAATATTTAAAGAAAATTAGGATTAACGATTGAGAACAAACAATGAGTTACCGAATACTTATAAAGATGTGATTATAAGAACTTAGTCTCATGTAAGTGTATTGTGATATGGATAAAGAATATATATAATTAGTTATCATGACAAGTATACCAAATGATAGGGGTGTTATGATAGAGTCCTTGATTGGAGGAGTCTTATATATATATATATATATATATATATATATACTAGGGTATTACCCGTGCCTACGGCACTATACCACAAAAAACTATTAGACTGAAATATAAACTAATTTTATATAATTAATGTGTGAATAAACAAATATTTACAAAATACTATTTGCATTAGCTACTGTTTACAAAAAAAACAATGAGCACGCGTCTCCTTTTCTACTTCTTCAAAGATAAAATCATTTTCCATGAAGGTAATTAGTCATGCCCATGAATCTTAGCTTTTCAAATTTCATGCTTTTACTCCATTCTTGCCACATGAAACCAAACCCAATATCACATCTTAACCTCCAGAAACCCAAAACTAACCGACATCAGCCCATGGAACACAACTGCACAATCCAAATGCCAACCTCCTAAACCAACTACCACAAACCCATTATCCATGCAAACCAACCCAACACCAACCCATTTCCTCCATTTTATCCACCAACACCAAGCAAACCCACTGCCAAACAAAACTGACAAACCACCACCTCCATGCAAGCTAAAAACAACTACCAACCATATATCACCACATATTGCACGACAAACCCATTTCACCATCGCATCCCTCACCTCTCCACTAACCACCAGCCAACAATCGTGACCTCACCTCTCCACCAACAGTCGTGGACCAACACACAACCTCACCTATACCACTTTCATCATGCCTTAACCAACCATCACCTCACCTTCAACACCATAACCCACAATCGAGCCCCCAACCAACCAAGCCACTACTTCCACAAACCGCGAACCACCCATAAACCACCACCATTTCAGCTGCACCATAAACAGCCACCAACGCAACTCATCATTTTCACTCCATCACTTACCCCACCTACCCATTTCCAGCAAGCAACCAGGGAGAATGTTCACTAATCAACAAACAACCCACAAGAAATAACGGAATTGACGCAAAAGGCAAAAAAAGTTTAAAATTTGCTTTCTTACTTGTATTTGAAAAAAGGTTCAACCAAGCAGTACCATAATTTCATCCTTACCTTCTGGTTTTTGGAAACCCCTGTTTGAGAGGGTTTGATCCTTCACCAATCCGTCCAATCAGACCAACTTTTATCCACCAAGCCAAATATGTCACCTCAACAAAGTTAAATACCAAATGTCCGGTTATATAGATTGCCTGAACTGGGCATCTGGAACTAATTCGTTTAAGACATACAAAAAGATAATAAGGCATCATGACATGGTTACCTCAACTCTTTAGTTTTATGTCATAAACAACTTATTTGATGAGCCTAATTAACATAACTTTCAATTGCATTTCATGTTTTGCATGCATTTTTCATCATAAAAGTAGTGCAAAGTAAAAATCTCTAACATCCACTCAACTTAAAATTAAATATAAATTCCTCATCAATAAAGATTCAAATTCATAGTATTCTGGGACTAAAAAAAGAGATATCATTTTCGAGAGTTTGTGGGGAGAGAGAGAGACTGATAGTCAATCCGTCAAATCATGTCCATTACACTCTATTCACATCACCGCAACCATTACCATTATGACAGCTGCAAGTGTTATTCAAATCCTATTGCAATACTGATATCTCAATATAATTTTAAAAAGCATCAGTAAAATTCTTACCTTAGAGATCATGCATGGCTACAGTCACTGGTTGTCCCGTCATCCTTCCAAGTTGAGCACAAAACCTTCAGAAAGATCAATTATCAAAAACAAAGCCAAGATTGGTGAAAATGAAAAAGAAACAAATAAACAGAGACCATTTCATCACTTTGTTAAAAACTATATCTATATTATACATTAACTCAAATTCGATCAAAAAATTTCTCAACAAAATCTGTAGCAAACAAACATAATTAAATATTCGATCAGTAACCCAAAATCCTTACAAAATCTGCAGCAAACAAACATAATTTCTCAACAAAGCAACACCTTGAATTACTGTAACATTTGCATGACTCTTTAATTGAATATATTTTTTTTGCAAGTAAAAAAATAAGGCATGTTAGTACGCTGCTTGACAAATGTACTTATATTTTCATTAAGCTCCGAAAATAAGCTACAATAGTAAATGTGAGTTTTTGATAATTGAAAGCATGAAGCAAAATTCCTTTTTTCTTTCTCTCAAATTACTATAAAGGGGTTACGGCCCATAAGTCTAATCAACACAAATCTTTTCCATGCCTTTAACCCTTTATAAGCAGTTCATGAACAATATTGAAATTTACTAATTTCATGTATTCACTTTTACACATCAAAAGAGCACAAATTCTAAAAAGAAAATTAACAATAGGTTAGGATTCATCAAATTTTATCTCATTACAAAGAGTTGGTTTCCTTGATGAGTGGATTCTAATTTTAGCTTTTAGAAAATTTATTTTTAAAAAAAAAAAAAATTAAACATTTTAAATTAGTACAAAATTAGTGGGACCTTAATATAATATACTTTTTTTCAATCCATATAGCTTAGTTAATGATTAAATAAGGTCAGCCTTTTAAAATTTTTGTAAAAAATATTATTTTTTTTCCTTGACAAAAAATTCAATACATGGGAACTTGAACTCTTACTTTCCACTTGGAGAGGTAGTAGAGATACCATTAGATTTCAACCTTAGGTGCAATATTATTTTCTTATTTATGATAGAGTAATTAGTTTACAAACATGAAAACAACATAATGCATGATTGAGTTCACAAATCAGCAACTTTAATAATTCAAAACAGCACTATGTAAGTTGCAAAATCAACACACTTAAAATCAGCATTCAGCATTTTTAAGACAGCAAAATCAGCATTATGAAATCAGCAAACTCAGCATTTTAACTTAAAAAATTCAGCATTATAGAAATCAGCAAACTCAGCATTCTAACTTAGAAAATTCAGCATTATAGAAATCAGCAAACTCAACATTTTAACTCAGCAAATTCAGCAAACTCAGCATTTTAAAGTCCTCAAAAATCAGCAAAATCAACACTTATAAATCCAGACTCTCAATATATATTAATATTAAATCTAGGTCTCAATAAAATTTCATAACTTCACCCAATTTTTTTTTTTTAATTTTATTTTGATTAAGCCACCTAAACATCATCTAAAATCTATTATTTAAGAACAATTAAGTTTATTATGCTAAAATATAATACTCTGAACAGACTGGACTCGGCAAGTGGACCACAGTGATTTTCGGTGTTTGAGTTCTGCCACACGGAGGCTCGCTCGCTCTCTCCCACTCTCCACCGTCTTTCAAACATTTTTAAGCTTTTCTAACTCTAATTAATCACACACAAAGCCAAAAGATCCGAATTAAACAGTAAAGGGAAGAAAATGCTTTTAATGCATGAATGATTAAATTTCTTGAATTCAAGTACACAAAATTCAGCTTATATAAATCCCAAAATCAGCAATATTCAGCATCATTAAGTTCACAAATCAGCAACTTTAATAATTCAAATCAGCATGTTTGAGTACAAAAATCAGCATTATAAAACTATCTAAACAACACTATTTAACTTCACCAAATAGCACGAATAAAAGCCACCAAATAGCTAGCACTCTTTAAAGCCCAAATCAACAAAATAGATTTTTGGACAGCAACCACATTAATTCAGCACATTCAGCAAGTAAATCAGCATTTCTAATTCAGCAAATCAGCACTTTAAATATCAGCAAATTCAGCAATTAAGAAACAGCAAATTCAGCACTTAAGAATTAGCAAATTCAGCATTAAAAATCAGCAATTTACAACTCAAGATTCAGCATTAACCAACATGATAATTCAAAAATTTACAGCTCAAACATTCAACCTTAACCAACATGATAATTCCGTAATTTACAGCTCAAACATTCAGCATTAACCAGCATGATAATTCAGCAATTTACAGCATGTATAGACAGCAACTATTTCAGCTAATTTCAGCATATATAGACAGTAACTATTTCAGTAATATTAGCATTTATAAACAGCAACATATTTGTGAGAAACCAAGAACTAAAATCAGAAAGTCAACACACACTTTCTCACTCTGTATCAGCACAAACACACACTATTCCTAAATTAATGAAAATTTGATACGTATTACCGGCTGGTCATGTGACATTGATGCTTGGGGCATACTGCCAGCAGAAGTAGTCCCATTCTGCATTATTTCCCAACATCGTACCTGTGTAGATTTAACACAATATGGAATTGGATATTACAATATTAATTCAAACAAAACATAAAATAATACTCCGTATTAAAAATCCCAGCCTCTCAATGTTGAAGAGAGAAATGCACCCACAAAGAAAATAACCCAGAATCAGAATCAGAATCATTTGACAAAAGATCTACAAAAATTGAGAACAAATTGTGGTTTTGGGATCACCTGGTTTCTTGATCTTTGAGATGAACAGAACAGAGACGGAAGCGATTGATTGCAGAGATCTGCTTCCACTCTCAACAAAGTCGTCTGTGGCGGATACCAGCGGCCCACCCCACGGATCTCTCACCGTCGTCCGTGGCGGATCCCACCGGCCCACCCCTCCAGCGGCATCGTTCGTGACCTTCCAACGGCCGACAGCACCGTCGTCGTCACTCCAGCGTGAAAGTCGGACGGTGAAGAGAAGAGAAAATAAAGTGAAAAACGTGAGAAAGAGATAGAGATAGGAGATAGAGATAGAGATAGAGTGGATCTGCTGGAGAGAGAAAAGAATAAAAATATAGTTAGTGGGTTTAATTAATCTGAGCCATTGATAGGGATATATAGTTAGTGGGTTGTTTTTAGACCATAGATAAGGATATATATTTTGAACCATTAGATGGACTTTTTAAGCATTTGTGACCCTTAGATGAAGAATTTATTTTGGGGGGAAATTCAAAATCAATGCTGAAATGTTATATAGATATATAGCCTTGGTTCCTGCTCTCACACACTCGCTCTATATTTTTAGTCTTGTCTCTGTTCAGAGACGTGAGCAAAATGGAAGAGAGTGAAAGACCAAAGCAAAGGCGGAATCAGAGAAGCCCAGGTATGTTTACCAAATCCATTTATATGAGGTGTCTTATCGCATGTGTATGGAGTTTTTATCCTACTTGTTAAGCATGAGTTTCCCAATTTAGTTTACATGTGGTATCAGAAGTCTGGTTCATACAAAATTATTTTTCGCACATTACATTTAGACTTTTTCCTGTATGTTGAGAAGACTCCTCTGGGATACTGATAGCAGTAGCACACCATGACCTAAATGTATACATGGGTAGGATTTGATCTATATTATGCGAGTCTCTACTTGACAAAATATGTACAATGATTCCAGATGTATATGTTATACAAGACATGTGTTTGTATTTAAGAAGGCTAGTTCTCCCATTAAATGTTTTGACTTCATAAAATTTTTACATGATCAATTAAGTTATTGATGGGTGCCAAAATATATCAAAAACTTTTATTATTTTTCTGATGATGGTGATAACATAGTGTTTTGAGATTTGATCCCATTGTTAGGAACTTTTACTAAATTAATTGGGTGGTGCTATCAAAGTGACTCCATTACACTTTAGAGAGTCTATGCAATCTTATACAATTCTACACAATTATAGACAATGTCATGCTCAATATAATTTTGTTTAATATATTAGTATCAAATAATATTTAATAATAATAAGACTACTAAATAAAATAAAATTAAAGAACAATAGAATTTGATGTTTGAAAAATCCGGTCCAATGTTCAAAGAATTTTTTCAATCGTTTTATTCTTATTTTGTAGCTTCTAGTAGCACCCAAATAGAAAATTACTAACTTCAAAGTTCAAATCCTTTGGAGTATTTACATTGAGATAAATACAAAGTGAAAATTGCTAGGAAACAAATACAAAAGAGTCCCAAAATATCAAAATATACGAGAGAATAAAAAAAATAGGAGACGTGAGTGAGGAGTAGATATTGGGTGAGCCGGGTATACAATGTCATTTGTATACCAAGCCAATTAAAATACATCATTCAAGTTGGTTGAGAGTAGTTGTTATATGTAAGTGGGACTCATTCATTGAACATTTCATTGAATGATGCATTTTAATTGGTTTGGTATACAAATGACATGGTATACCCGGCTCACCCAATATCTACTCGTGAGTGAGATAGTGAGTCCAAATGAGAGACTATAACGAATGGAATAGACAAAAATAACCTCAGTAATGAGGTAGGAGGGAAAAAAATGTAAGGAATAAGAATAAATAAATAAAAAGGAAGATAAAAATAAGCCGTTTAGGCTCCATTTGTTACAACCTAAAATGTTTTCTGAATACTATTTTTGGTAATTTCCGTGTTTGATTGCATAGAATATAAAATGAATAAAAAATTTAAGGGCCAATATTAATACATCTTATTGAGTGTTGTAACGATGAGAGGGGAAAAAAATCTCAAAAGAGAAAAATTAACATGGAGAGAGATAAATACAAAAATTAAAAGTTAAAAAAAAACTTAAAAAATTAAAAAAAAAATATGAATGGATGAAAAGTTTTATAATGAATTATTGTATGGGCCCACTATTAACACTAAGAATATAAGATAAATAAAAATTTTAAGAGGTCTAATATTAATCTATTCTATTGAGGCCTTAGACTATAAGACAAATAAAGTTGATTAGCAAAAATTCTAAACATTGGATTAGGAAAATATGATTCAAAATCAAAATTTCGTGAAGCAACTAGAACTCTGGAAAATCAGGGTTATCCAAAGTCTTTTTTTAATTTGTCACTCCCAAAAGTTGGGAGAAGCAGTGTTCAAATTTCAATTGGGACAGGTGTATCTGTCCTGTACTCGTAAAAAAGGAAAAAGATGGATTCATGTATCAAAATTTTCTTCCTCATTCTGCAACATAATTAAAGAAGCTATAAAAACCATGATCAGGTTGATTGGTCAAAATTGGTCAGAATCATGATTATGCCCACACCCAATCTCTTTCTGTTTGATTTGGGTTGGCATTCACCATGTTTTCTGGGGCCCTCTAGATGTAAGTATTTGCTTTTAATAATCATGAGATCACACTCGTATTGATTAAAATAAAAATAAAACTGTTAAAATTTCTAATAACCAAGGCCATTTGCTAACCATTTATGTTTCTTTAGTGTATTGTTTATAAAAATAAATTTGTAAGATAAACAGATTTGATAAAAAAAATTTCATTTATAAATTTTCAAAACACTTATAAAACAATACTGTAACTAATCTTTCAAATTATAAACACCAAAATGATATTTTAATGTTTATGTTTATTCAAGAAGAAACTTTTTTTTTTATCTAAAATAGTTATTATATTATTTTAATTAAAAAGTAAAAAAATAAAAAGAATTTTTTTTATAAAAGACTATTGCTTGATACAATTATTAAAATGTTAGAATTATCAAGTGTAGACAAAATTAAAGAGTATTAATTACCTTGAGAGAAAAAATATTGGTACAATATGAATAATTACTAATATACTTGATAATAATAAAAAATAGTCACTTAAGGGTCCCCGTGATAAAAATAAAATAAAATAAATTATATGAGAAAAAAAAACAAAAATAATTATTCCCATTAGATTGTGTGGTTGCAAATATGAAATAAGGTAGGAATGAAATAAATTTTAAATCAAATTCTCCAAAATACCCCTCCTAGTAACAAATAATTTAAACCAATAAATGTGTGGTGGTGGAGGAAGGTGACGATGTGGAGGTGGGGGTGACGGTGGTGGAAGGTGGCGATGTAGAGGTGGTGGTGGTGGAGGAAGGTGGCGATGTGGAGGCGGGGGTGGAGGAAGGTGGCAATGTGGAGGTGGTGGAGTGGTGTGGTGGGGGTGGTGGTGGAGGTGGTGGTGGTATAGCCGTGGAGGAAGATAATGATGTGGAGGTGGTGGACGAAGGTGACGATGGGGGTGAAGGTGGAGGTGGTGGACGAAGGTGACGATGTAAAAATGATGGTAGTAGAGGAAGGTGTCGGCATGGAGGTGGTGGTGGAGGAAGGTGGCAATGTGGAGCTGGTGGAGTGGTGTGGTGGGGGTGGTGGTATGATGATGGAGGAAGATGGCGATGTGAAGGTGGTGGAAGAAGGTGGCAGTGGAGATGGTGGAGGAAGGTGGAGGTGGTGGTGATGCGATATAGCGACGACGACGATGGTGATATGGAGGTGGTGGTGTGGTGGAGTAGGAAGGTGACGATATGGAGGTGGTGGTGGTGGAGGCAGCGACAGTGGAAGTGGTGGTGGTGGTAGTTGTAGAGCCAATGGTAGTGGTGGTGGTGGTAGAGTCGATGTGATGGTGGTGGTAGACACGGTGTGGTGGTGGAAGTAGTGGTGGAGGTGAAGGGTTTTTTGGTAATATGATTTTTTTAAAAAAATCTTATTAGGAATGGAATGTTCATTCCATAGATTTAACTATGGAATGGATTTTCATTCCTGTAAATAGAGTTTCATTCCAATGGAATGACCATTTTCATCTTAAAATTCATATCAAACAAATGAATGGTTGGAATGGGCATTCCATTCCATTCTATTTCTGCGTACTAAATGCTGCAATGGTATTTTGTACTAATATCATTCATTCATTCTCACTGTTGAAAGGTACATAGAAACCAAAAAATGGAAAAGAAAATAGTAGAAGAAATTGTTTTAGAGCAAGAGCATGCCCTCTAAATTCTTCTTCTCATCCATACAAAAAATTTCGACTTCTCATAGTTATATATATTTTGTTCTTGTTGGGGTCTTCTAAGTTGCGGGTCATTATACTTTTATATAGTCTAATTTACAATGTATAAATATATATATGTAACCCAATATTATTGATTTTTTTTTATGTATATTTCTTGCTCTTTTGTTGCTGTATAGATTTTTTGTAGCATGAACCTGACTTTTTATGCCGTTTATTGTGTTGAATTTTTTTCAAAAAACATAATTTACGGTTAACAACATGTTTTTCCTGTTTATAATTTTTAAAATAAGTCAAACGTTTTTTCGTTATCAAACAATAGTCATGTTTATGAATAAACAAAAGAGTAAAGTGAAAAAAACACCTTCACTATATACAAAATGTGCAGAAAATTCCCCTACAGTTTATTATATGCATATAACCCCTTGCATTTTTACAATTTGTGCAAACACCCCCCAAAGTCAAAATTTTCTTTTAAAATGACCAAAATACCCCTCACAGCCTTTAAAACTCTTGTGTCATGTTTGGATGCAATATTTTCTATTTTTTATTTTTATATTAACTAAAAATATTTTTTAATTATTTTATTATTTCAAATGGGCTCGATGAGTAAAAATAAGAGAGTATTCGCACATTTTTGAAATAAATAAGAAATTAATATTCGGATGGACCTTTTTTGGACATCCAAACATGGCACAGAGTGTAAAGGTGTTTTAGACATTTTAGTTGTTAAATTGACAACATGTCCTTATTAGCATACATTTTGTAAACAGTGAAAAGTTTTTTGCTCTACAAGAATTTTTTGCACATTTGGTATATAGTGAGAGTATTTTTTACACTTAACCCTAAACAAAATCGTAACAAAAACACTACTTATATAAACACTAACATAAACATAAACATAAACTGTTACCAAACGGCCCCCAAAGTTTTCTAATATTTCTTTACAAGCTCAAGCTGAATACCACTCTAAAGATGCAGAGTTAACTTGGCTGGAAAAATTAGTAGATTTTCTAGAGGAAATACGGTAATGGGACGTTATCTAAATATCCAGGGCAGGGATCATCTTTGTCAAAGACACTAGTATGGTTGATTGGCCTTAATAGTAGGTGAAGTAGGAACCTTAGTTGTGGTAGAGAGGTGACCTAAGTATTGGTAGGACTCTCAACTGACCTTACCATCCAAGCTGATTGCATTAGCAAACAAAGCAGAGCTCAGTAGGATGATGAAGCTTAAGGGCACCAAGACAACAAGGGATGGAGTATGCTTCAGAGATTAGTGCATGCCTGATGAAAAATGTTCACTCTATTTTTGTTTTCTCCAGCTAGTCAGTACCAAGTCAAACCACCACATGGAAGCTCTTAATCTACATGTAGAGGGTAGGCATGTGATAGTAAACCACTTGAGCTAAGCCCTTGGTTACAACTAAAAGCTGAGAAGGCATGAAACTAACAAAGAACACAATATGGAACTGACATGTAAATTTCAGAAGACATTAACAAGACAAGTTCGCCCAGGTTATGTCCAACCAAGTTCAAATTATAAGAACGGATTTGTGCAGAAGTACTTTGTAGCAACTGACAAAAGCACATGAAGTTCAATACCATCATAATTTTCAATTGATGTCCAAATTTCTCCAATAAGTATTTTAACACAGGTCTCCACACCCTTTAGAAGAATGCAACCTTGATGAGAAAAAAAAAATGATAATAGTAAAGAGTTACTGCTTCTTGTATCTTTTCTCAACTTCCTCCAAAGTATGGATCTCCTTGTAATATTTGCAAATGCAGTAGATCCACCTGCACCCACAATCATAGCCCACAACCTGTGAGTCTGGAAGCAAACAAGAAAACAATCCTAGCATTTGAGAGCAACTTCTAAAAGTGCATATCACAAACCAGTAGAGAAGACATGCCGCAGCACACAGAATAACGTTCCTCTGAGCTTTGTAGATCTGCAGTTAGACACATAATACCATCAAGGTCTTTAGACAAGTACATATGTAAGAAATAACAAAAGTTGACTATAAGCTTGTTATTTTATAACTGTACAAGGGGAGGAAGATATCACACCCAGTATGGGTAAATTATATCAAGCAGAACATTGTCTGAATTGAACCCTTTCACTTTAGGTCCACAACCAATCAAAGACAGTTTAGGATAGAACCCAAAAAACCCAAACAACTAATTGAAAAATTAAATCAAAATTTCAAAAATAAACAAAGCTAAGCATCAGTTAGCAAGTTCACAAGTCTGAGACTCCCCAGTATAAATCAAAGAAAATATTCTTTTTAATATGTTTGCCATTATTTGCTTTTTCTTTTAACTGACTAAAGATTTTCCTATTTTTCTTTTCTTTTTTTTTTCAACAGGAGTATTTGAGGATCTGACACGCAGGGATTGCACTAATAAAACAATCGACACTATCACAAATTTCATTAGTACACTTGATCTTTGTCGTTGAAATTTGCATCATCACCTGCCAGTTGCATACCTTAATTGTATTTGTGAATGTCTAATAGTAAATTAAGGTTGATCAAATTTCATGCTCTGACCTTTTAGGGTGAGTATAGGTGTATTCCATTCGTTATAGTTCCAACCAGAACCGCACTGAAATACAGATTGGCTTATGTAAAAAAAAAAAGTAAATAAATATATAAAAAGCGGGGAAACTGGGTATCTGTGCAGGTTCAGACAGCTACAAACATTTCCATTTCAAGATTGACAGCTAATTATTAGAAATGTCAGGTGTAAAACTTTCTGTGGCAGATATAAATCAAAATGTGAAATAATCATAGAATATAACTTGTGCAGCATCAATGGAGACACTGCACTATGATGAAAATAGTGTGGTATATTTTGCAGTTTATTAGGGAGTACTTCAAAAGCAAAAAATATACATTTATAGTTCATTATGGAAAAAAGGGCAAAAGGCCTTTTCCTTGAGGTCTTTTATCATTCCCTAACACCATTATTCAAAAAATGGCAGGATATGACCCTCATAAAAACGTTGCCCGTGATTAATCAAATAAATCTTCAAAAAATGGCAGGAACATACACGCGCAATGTCACTATCTAGGTGTTTATGGCAAAGAAGCTAGTTGCAGAATGCTATAAACCCAAGCAGGACAATGGGTCAGTCAAGGCATGGAGGATTTGATTAAGGTCCTGCCAAAATGGGATATGTGATTGTTGCCGCAAAAGGCACACAACCCTAGGGGAGGGGGTATCTACGTCTCGACCCAGTGAATGACAGTGGCACACTCATGTTGTAACAAGAAAATTCCCTGCATGCACATGTCGAATTTAATATAAATACTCACACTGCAGTGACATAGAGAACAATCTGGCCCAAGGATCTTTGCCCCAGTTCCTCAGCCCATTTCTCTAGCCTTAATTCCCTCCCCTACCCTCACTTTCTTTCTTCCCTTCTGTGTGTTTTCTCTCACTTTTGAATCACACTATTTCCTTTTCAAAAAATGACCTTAATACAAAGTATAATCATAAAGAGTATATAATGCGTTGTGCCTCCATGTTCATGCTTCACTTTTCTAGCCTATATCATTACTTCAAATCGCTATTCTTCATTCAGGGTGTTTTAAGTTAAAATTCTTCAGTTTCCTAGAAATCTCAATGATCTAAAGATCCCTTTGTTGAATGCCTTAAAACCCCAGAAGATGCTTATGCTTCTTCAAAATCCCTTGAATATGGGCTTCCGGCTTCATAATATAACTGAACTATTTCTACTAGATATTTCTTTAACTCGGCTTTATAGAAGTCCATTGCAATTGATCTGTTCCCCAAGTGTGATTTTACAATTTAACGCTCAAGTGTGGAGAGTGGACTAACTTTTATCCCGAAACAAGCACAGACTATAACCATTCTAAATTGGTCACCAGAGCTTTGGTCCAGAAAATGTGGTAGAAAGCACCAAGACTACGAACCCAAAACAAATTCACATTTATGTAGAAAGCAGCTATGAGATTAATGTCATGGCTTGCCTAGACAACAAAGCAACAAAAATAGACAAGCATTTCCAAAACCAATGTTGCCAAACAATAGAAAAACATACAAAATCCTTCAAACTTTAGCCAATTATAATGCCAAACAGTCCGAACTCCAAACCACGCCGCAAAATCAGCCAAAAAAAACAGCAATTTCAATAATCAACAAGCATTCCCCAATTAACAAAAAAACATACACAAACCATTGAAGATCCAACAACCATGGATCAAAGAAAACACTCACGGATTTCTCGTATCGGTCTCGTTCAGCAGCAGTGCATACCTCCGACGTACAAATCAACCGGTGCTCGTTCTTCCAGTAAATGTCTGAAAAAACAGTCAGCATCTTATAGTGAAAATCAATTACATGCCCCAATCTCAGCACTATAATCAAATATATATATAAAATAGATATGGTAGTGACTAGAGTTAGGGTTTCGGTGGACCTAAGAATTGGAAAGCAGCGAAAGGGACGACGCCTATGGCGGGTTGAAGAAGAAGCAAAGTGAGAGAAACTAAGCGAGACTTGAGGCGCTTTGGAGATGGCAATGTTAGGAGGAGAGAGAGGACCGTCTCGGCCGCTACAGCGTATGCTAATATCACCCACTGTAGTGCCATTCTCTCATAATAACACTCTGTTTTTGTGATTTTATGTCTTTCTTGTCCTTCTGGTTTTCTTCAGATTCCTCATTTCATGTTTTTTGTTTTTTTGGTTCTTGTTGGGATCTTCTGCCCTAGTCCGGTCGTGCCATACCCATGCCTTATTGTCGAACGACACCGTTTTAACACAACTTTTAAAAAACGTAATTCATTATTAAACGGAAAAGAGACGTTAGCCTTACTCTGGCGACACCTTACAACATCATCAATGGCGTACGTAGACCACACCTTCTCTGTATCAGACAAGGACAACTCTTCTCTGTCTTTCTCCCTCTTCCTCGTGATTTTTAACCTTCATCATCATCTCTCAACTAAACAATTTTGTTAATGAGAGACCATGTGCGACAACTCTTCTTTGTCTCTCTCTCTCTTCCTCATGATTTCTAGTCATCATCATCATCATCATCTCTCAACTAAATAATTTTGTTAATGAGAGGCCATGTTGTTCTCAGAAGCTTGTTCAAGTTATTGTCGTCTCTCAGTTGCACTACCGACTCGATCTAACCTTTTGTTCGAATCTAGAAAGCACGGACACTTCGTATAAGGGTGTCGTGCCCGTGTCAGATACTCGGACACTTCTCGAACACTCAGACACTCCTCGAACACGTGTCGGACACTCCGTAGAAGTGTCCTGGAATTTTTTTTTTTAGGACACGCGTGGGACACGGCAAAGACACGTGGGGGACACGACAAGGACACGCAGGAGACACGGCAGGGTACATTTTGTAATTTTTAAAAGTGCAAAAAAACCCCTGAACTTTTTCAAAGTTACAAAAAAACCCCTTTGAACTATTTTTTTAATCATTCCAGCCCCTCATCTTCTAAAAGTTGACATCTTGACCCCTTGAAATAACTATAATGACATATATACCATTTAATATGACTATTATGCCCTTTTCTATATAAATATAGTATTTTCTAAAATAAAAAATTTTAAAAATAAAAAATAGTTAGATAAAATTCCTAAATAATAAATTTAGAAATAAAAAAATAAAAAAGCCAATAGAACTTTATTTAACATAAAGTCATGTTAATTTATTTTGTATTTTGTATTTAAACTTATTTGTTTGTTATTAGAAAAATGAGTAATATGCAAGATTCTAGTAGTGGGTGAATATAATGAACATCCTTTTTGAAAATACATTAATTGATTGATAATAAATTGAAGTATTTGTGTGATTTATTATTTTTTTATTGTTAGATTTATGGTATTGTAGATATTGGTTAACTTGTTGAATATATATTAATATATTATTTCATAGCCGTATCCCCGCCGTGTCGTGTCCTATTTTTTTGAAATTTGTCGTGTCGTCGTGTCCGTGTCGTGTCGTACCCGTGTCCCGTGTCTGTGTCCATGCTTTTTAGGTTCAAATAAAACCATTGATCCATCTCTTTCTCTCTCTACATTCACAGTTTGAGAGTATTATATGTTATCGATCCATTGTTGATTTGGTTAGCTGTGTTTTCTTTGTTTGTCTCATACTTCCTATTTGTGTTGAGATTTGATTGATTTAGTTTGGTTGATTGGATTTGGTGAGAATCTCATTTTGTCTACTAGATGTTTGATAAAATGTCAAACTGAATTTTTAAACTGTTTGTGCATAGATTTGGCATTTGTTATAGTTTTGAACATAGAAGTTGCTCTTATGATCCTTATACTTGTTCTTCTCATAGAAAAGAGGATGATAGTGGTGTAACTCCTTTTTAAGTGACCTATTTGTTTGATACATTTGACTTCAATTTCTGGTAAATGTTGCTTCCTAATATGAGGGAGGGTTAGTTAGTTATACATGCCTTTGTGCTTTGTTGGACTTCTTACAAAAATCTCCCATCATTCAAATTATTTGATAATATTGCCTATAGAAAGTCATTTATAAAAAGTGACAGAATGAGCCTCCTGGAATTGGGTTGGGTTAACTCCTTGATCACCAAACTAAAGGGCTGCTGAAAATCGTTGTTTTGTAGTGCATGATCAGATTGTAATATTACTTTTATCTCATCTCATTTTCTCCATCTTCAAAGTTATTAATACTGAATGCACAGAAATTCGCTAAAAGGAAAACATAAAATATTTAAATATAAAAATCATTGCTTGAACAAAAGCTTGAGTATATTTTTGTTAAGTGATTTTTTTTTTTTTAAATTTTAGTATCAAGACAACAACATTTCTGATTGACCACAAAATCTTAGGTGACTCTAACTTGATTCTACCAATCTGAGTCAATAAGTTAATTGTCAACTTCTAAAACGTGGTCTTATGCACACAGGGAACTAAATTTATTCCGAATTTGTACTGCATAAATATGCATATTCACACACACACATGCACACACATATGTATTTATGTATTTTTAATCTCTTAGCTAATAGTATGATTT
The DNA here is from genome assembly GCA_026545225.1 of Cornus controversa. Classification (NCBI taxonomy): domain Eukaryota; kingdom Viridiplantae; phylum Streptophyta; class Magnoliopsida; order Cornales; family Cornaceae; genus Cornus; species Cornus controversa. The sequence goes on along the minus strand of CM048848.1, from coordinate 10,175,015 downwards.
AATTAAGGTTTGTTTTTCACATAAAAAAAAAAAACAAAAAAGGGTGGTTTGGTTCATGCCATCATTTGATTGTGATTAAAGAAGACCAACAAACTTCACTTGCTTTACCAAACAACCTAATTAATTATATATGTAAACAATCTCTAAATTCTTCCGCATTAGATCTAAAAGCCCACTTATGACACTCTTTCAAGTATCTTAAAACTTCATCAATGATGAGAACTTATAGAAACAGTTTCTACTTCTAGAGCTTCTATATTAAGCAAACTAAGGCCCTGTTTGGATTGGCTTTTGAAAAGCGGCTTTCGGCTTTTCAAGCTCAAAAGCCGTTTTAGAGAGTGTTTGGATTGGTAAGGCAGAAGAGTTTCGGAGTTCAAAAAGAGCGTTTAAAGGAAGTTGGGGGTACCAGCTTCCTGATTTAGCTTCTGCTTCTCTTTTTCTTTTGCGTAAAAGCCGAAGCAAAAGCTTTGCCAAACAGGGCCTAAGCCTTTATCATTGAAGTTACTGGTAGCTTTGGTATTTAAAAAAAAAAAACTCAATTTGAGTGTAACTCAGTTAGATGTATTTGTTAACATTTATGATTTGGTTAGCTGTGTTTTCTTTGTTTGTTTCATACTTCTTATTTGTGTTGAGATTTGATTGATTTAGTTTGGTTGGTCGGATTTGGTGTGGATCTCATTTGGTCTATTAGTTGTTTGATAAAATGTGCATAGATTTTGCTTTTGTTACACTTTTGGACATAGAAGTTGCTCTTATGATCCTTAATTTTTCACACACTTAAACCCTAGTTTTTAGGACTCTTAAACCCTAGTTTTCATAACTGTAATTTTCAAAGGTTGTGTTCTGTTCTTTTGTCATTCATGAATCGGTATTCACATTTTGTCTCAATAGTTGTATAATATTACTATAATCAATATATCTAATATAATTAAAATGCTAATTTTTTGTAGATTGAAATTAATACTTTGATAGTATGGGACGTACACATGATCTAAAATGGAAACGACTGACTTCTTCGAGTAGTTCTGAAAAATTAGAAAAAAGTTCACATAAATCGGGCAACTACTTTATTATTTTCATGTATAAATTTGTAGCAGATTTCTTTGTTGAAATATTATATGCATGAATTGATATTCTTTTGTTAATGTATTTGATTTGATAAGGACTAGATTACTTATTAGCAACTCTGTTATTTTTGTAAATGATTTAGGAGTAAACATAAAAAAATTGGTAAAAGTATTGTGGGGCTTAATAAGGACTACTCAAAAGATTGAAAGTCTATGATGGAGAGTGATAAAAAGCCTTGTCGAGATGAATGCAAGAAAAAATTGGCAGTTTACAATACTAAGGTGAAGAAAAAGCCTAAGCAGGTAAGGAACTTTACATTCTTCTATTGTTTTACTTTATTTATGTTGTTACTTATTATTTTGTGTTGTTACTTATTATTTTGTAACTTCTTGCAAGACAATAAGGTTAGCTCAATGTCAATCCCTCTTTTCTTTGAAACTATCTCAGCTTTCAAAGAAGACAAGATTGCTGCTATTGACTGCAATTGCAGTGTTGTCATTTGAACCAAAAACTTTATGAGTATTTAATAGGACAATTTGATTGTCGTAAGTGTGGTTTGACACTTTATGAGAAACTTGTTGAGATAACTAAGAAAGACGTCAAGTCTATTCTTAGGATACCCAATGGTTATTTAATAATGTTGACCATGAAAGCTTATAAGAGTATGAGCAACTGGGGTTGGGTCAAAGAATGTGGTTTCCTAAAAGCTAATATTTTGAAAAAATCCAAATTGGGTGAGGTGCTTTGTAATTGGGGTGATCAACTAGTCAACGATGATTTTAAGAGAAAATGATCGTGGTAGACCAAGTAGGGAAACTGCTATTTCGGTGCTCACTCATAGTAAAGTACAAGTTATAAAGGACTTTGAACCTACATTTTTGGCAAGGGATTATAAGGTTCTGAACATGATAGTTGGTTACAACCTTGATCCATATGACAGTAGCAAACGAATTTCTAAAAACAAGAAAGCTTTACTATACCACATTGAAAATGACGATTCTATCAATCTACCTGCAACTATTGTATGCACAATGATCATAGATGCTACAAAAAAATGAACAAGTTATGCTTTGCTTTTTGGTGTACTTGTTATAAAGTTAATTAAAAAATATGGTGAGAAAATATCTGAGCATGCGAGCTACTCTAAACCAATGGGGGCTATTAATTTAGAATATTGGTAGAGGTCTAAAGCTGCTCATAGAGCAACTGGCTATAACATGGGTATAAATGATTTGCCACCACGAGCACGTAAACCTTCTCCATCATTGCCCGATGGTGATGAGGGCAATAAGCCCATTACGCACCGTGAATTTTACAAGGAAATGAGGTGACTGAGACGACTGATCGAGAAAAAACATGAAGATTATGACAACCATATTGACGTTCTTAGGACGGAGATTCATGAACAGTTTCGTAATTATCCCAGTTCACCTAAATATGATCAAGATCTCAATAGGAAAGAAGATGTCGGTGTGAGTCATGGTGCCAATGGAAGGCAAAATGACGTCTAATGTTAACTTTTGTCTTTTGATCTAAATGTTAAGATAATGTCTAATGTTAACTTTTGTCTTTTGGTGTAAATGTTAATATAATGTCTAATGTATTAGAAGTTACTGCTGATAATGAAATGTTTTTTGATGTACAATTTTTTTCTCAGTGCTATATATATTACTATTTTTTTTTCTTTCTCAGTGCTATATATATTACTATCTTTTTTAATTCTTGGATTGGTTTTTGCTTGTACTACTACTACCAATTGCAATCTATTTGAGAACATGTTCACTCCCTATTCAAGGTATAGCAATAAAAAAGAGGGATACCTACAATGAAAAAAACTAAACAAAATATATTTAATGGTTGCAACTAATGTGATTAATTTGAGTACATAAACATCACCAACCTTTCAAATATGGGCTATAGTTGAAAAAATACCTATCCTAAATACCACATAATTGATTAGTACAAATGAAGATCAGATTAGCTAGTCCTTAGTACATAACCTATTACATTTTCAAAAAATTATGAACCGCTGAACAGAAGTGTAGAAATCAAAAACTAAGTTTCCAATGTTCTTCCCAAAAAAATGTAGAAATGTATTTGATTGATGTTCTTAGGACACAAATGTGTTTTACAAATATATATATATATATATATATATATATATATATATATATATATATAATAGGATACCATGGCCCATCTACACTATAATCATTGCAATTCATTATGATCTCCACTTTTGCAAAAACAAAAAAAGTGGGACATACAAAACAACATCATTGTCAGCCTTTTGAAGATGAATTACTTGAAGTTATCTACAGCATTGTATCCTTGTTGGCCCATCGCAGACAACTACCATAACCAGATTATACAATAAGTGTGTTATACCCACCATAACCATCATAACTAATATTATCTGCAGAGGCTGATGAACCACCAGAGGCTTGTTGCGGTTGTGTCTGGCTATAGTAATCATAACCTCCCCCCTGAGCAATCTGCTGGTTTTGTTGAGGATAACCAGTGTATGGTGGCTGAGACATGCCATATTGAGATGATGGTCCAAGGTATGCTCTAGGTTATATGTAACTATAATCGGGTTGTTGCATTTGAGGACTAGAAGAGGCCTAGCTTGTGGGAGTTTGTGGTTGGTAACCTTGCTGAGGATACCCTCCAAATTAAATTGCTAAATTTCTCTGACGATTCTACACAAAATTCTTATCCCAAATGAACCAAGAATTTCCATCAATGGTTGCATATTGAAAACCAATATGCCTAAAGAAAAGCGAACCATGTATACATAAACAAACTGAACAAAGACTCCTCTAGAGATCAACACAAGGCAGCATGTATACTTTAGATGTTATTGTATCCTAAACAAAAATATGCATTGCATATTTGTATTAAGAGGGGTTCAGATCGAAGCGTTACATAAAAACATAAATAATTAAATAAAAAATTACATAGATATTACCATGATTAAATATACAATTAATATGATACAAAAAATATATGTTTACCCAATCATCGCATGGATTTGCTTCATTTCTTTCATTATTGTGATTGGTTGTCTCATTGACATGACAATAAATATGTGCGAATTCAATCATTCATTGCTTATACAAAAATATGGGCATTATAGTAACAGATGAAAATAGGCACCAACCTAACAATAAGATGTTTGTGAGCTAATATTCAACTCTGTGGTGGGTTGTGACAAATCATGAGTCATTGTTTCTCTATTTGTTGTTACCCTATCTCCATTACCCTGATTAAGAAATTGAATAAATCGGTAATCATCGGACCTTTGGAAGCGAGGGCTTGGGGGTGGACTACGTTGTTAGCAAATGTGAAATGCATACTTGCTTTGAATCTCAGCACCATACAACAAAAAAACATAAGATAAATTAGTTAGTTTTGCTTATATGTTTTGAACTAATATAACATAATAGAACGTCACTCACCTTATTCATGACATAAGATTCAACGGGTTGTTTCAAAGACTTCTTTTTGTTTTGTGTGTGGATTTCTTGTGATAATTTGTATCTCTTTTTGGGCTCTCTTGATGTGTCCCTTTTTTTCAAACCCGTTACGGTATTTTTATGGCCACTTTGCTCGTAAGAAACATAAATTTGATGCCCATTACCAACCTTGGACGGATTTTCACCATTATGTTGCACCCGTTTTTCCCTTCTTATATCTTCTAGAAGCTTAAGCAAATGTTAACCATGTATAATGGATAAATTATAAAACTTATCATCCTCTGATGCAAATGAACTAACATGTGTGAAAAGATGACACATGTCTCTAAAACATTGGCGTTGTTGCAAACTAGGATCCGCTTGCACTTCACGGCCAATAAAATCCTACACTACCTCATCACTCGCCCCTTGCGTCCACCTTTTTACTATGTATTCCTCAGGTAATTTAGTTTTGTGTTGTATCTCTCTAATAACCTTTATTACATGCGAACATAAAAAACCTTCCATTTCAAACTTCCCACAATTACACATCAAATAACCATCTTGTCTCTTTTTTACACGTCGTTCTTGACTATGTCCATCAAGCGATGTCACCATGTAAATGAATTCTCCATCCTACTAGATTGTTTCTTTGTGATAAATTTCAACTATCTTTTCAAATTGTTGTTGAAATCGCTCAAAAATATTTCTAGTGTATCTCTCACTAGCTTGGACTAGTATTGTGTTTAGATTTTTTATTTTTGACAATTTCGAAGCCAAAATTGTACTCTACTAGCAATTCCTTGTACCTTTTGTTTGTGACCATCCTATCAAAGTTTTTGAAAAAATCAGGAATAGTATGGTCAGATTTCAAGTACTTTTTCAATGCGGCATTGAGACATTCACTTAGTTGAGTGCTCCGTATACCAGCACACCAATGATGTTTTATAAATGTCTTTGCCCATTTAGTTCTGAGACCATATAAACAGACAACCATTTGTTGCCACGAACACCATACTCGATTAACATAGACTCCCAACACACTTCAAATTCGTCTTCATCCTCATGTTGATTTATAAACTCAAATAAAATGTCTTTTATACCAACCGAACCCTTTCTCATATAGCCTAAATATTTCATAGCATTTTGAATAATATGCCATATACAGAGGTGATGGTGTGTCTTAGGCATAACCAATGCTAGCCCCTTTGCAATAGCCGTGTCTTAATCGGTTACAATTTTTCTCGAATTTTTTTGAGACATTGCCGCCAAAAATATCTGAAACAACCACACAAATGAGTTGGCAGTCTCATCATACATCAAAGCGGCTGTTCGACGTGCAAAACATAGATAAAATAATATGGAATAATGTCGTTGTTGTTTTACACCTCGACAAAAAAAGAATTTATAAAACCCTACAAATACTCTACTAGAATTAGTAAAGTGGTGAGTAGGGGTCGAACCCACAGAGACTGCATTGGTTGTGTTGTTAAGCTATCAAGATCTTGTCTAATTTAATTGAAAGAGAATTTGTTTTGTTTTTAAATTAAGTTGATGAAATTAAATAACATAAATAAATGATGGATACTGGAGATAGAGGGTCCTGGGAATTGACTTCACCACTAATCTTCTGACAATGACAATTGTACTAATTTGGGACGTTTAATCTATGCATTCAGAAAAGGATGGCTACAAGCCAAATTCAGTTCTATCAAGAGAATTCATTCAACATACAATTAAGCATAACTCGTCTTCGCTTAGCATGGCCTATACATCTGATTAACTAATGATATGATAACCCATCTTCGCTTAGTACGAATTATAAAAACTCTAAATTGAATGATATGTGAAAACTATTGTATAACCTGTCTTAACAAAATCACAGAAGTTGAAAAGACTAAACCCTAATCACTGCAAACTTGCATTCATTCTACAAGAACAAAATTAAATATGCAATAAATTCATTCAAATTAAAACTAACAGCACAGCTGTTGTTTATGTCTTAGTTATACAATTAATGCACAAAATAAATAATTCCCAAATTAATATACAAACTAAAACATTGAAAGATAGGTTAGGGTTACATCACTTCCCCAAAATGGTGTTTAGCCACTCATGATCGAGGTCCAGGTTTGAACGATGATGAAGTCGCCATCGTCTTGCCTGTATCGTCACGAATCGCCTCTGTATATCTCTCTCTGCTTCCCCTTCCAGAATACCCTAGTTTTTCTTCCTTTCATCATTTTTACTTTGCGAAAACAAACCTACGGGACACCTGGCCTTCCCAAAGTGGCAAGTGCGCATAAGAAAATGGCACTTGCTCCTCACAAAGTGGCATTTGCGCCCAAAAAGTGGCAGCTGCGCAAATAGGGCAGAAAGTTGATGAAAACGTCCGTTTTAGGAAATTTTCGTGAAATATGAAATTGTGCAGAATTGAATTTCCTTCAACCTATGCGAAGTTTGGGTTGTTTTGACAATCGGGTACGGAGATATGGTCTGAATACCAAAGCGGGTCCAAGACTTTTTAGGCCTGAATTGGCCCAATCTTCAATGTGAATAGGCCTAACACCATCTGTAGCCCGATTGCACCATTATTAATTAGAATTACCCTTAACCACCTGAAATTCTGAAAAGATTAAAATTATTAATAAAAATATGAAATAAATATTACTAAGACACTAATTCATATAATTTTAAGGGCATTGAATATGCAATATTCATTACTTATCAGCGGCTCCAAATATAACTGTTTCTTTGTGATGATTCAAACCAACAAAAGTGGCAAACGGTCTATTCGCATTATTTTTATTGTAGGTTGTGTTGAATGTCACAACATCTCCAAAATGACCGTAGTCAATAATCATCCGTGCATCTGCCCAAAATACATTGGTTATCAACTCTTGATTCTCCAACTGAACTGAATGAAAAAATGAGGGATTGTCCAATAGTTGGGATTGAAAATACTAAAATATACATCCAGCCTCTCCAAATTGCAACTGCTTTTGTCTCTTCGTTCTTAAATAATTTTTTTGGTCTACTTTTGTAAACCCAATCGCTTTTCTTGTCCCGACTTGTCTTCCCATTAGTTCATATGCAGAACCAATGGGTAGTCTAGAATCAGCTGCCAAATCGACATTAATTGCCTGAGGTACAGAGATGTTTCATAACGTGAGAATAAACGGAAAAATTCAACCAAAGTTAGCAAACTAATCAAAACAACGCAGTACCAAATAGGGCACCGACTCAGTAGGGCAGAGGATCCCACCTTGTTCTCCAAATGGGTATTTGTTTTGCGAGAGGAAAAGTAAAGGAACAAAAGCTAACAACACAATATCTACCAGGCCGAAAGGGACTTGCTCCTTTCGATTTAAAGCCCAATGTGCCAAACAAGGCATGTTATGAAGACTCTATTTCAGCGAGGCATGATATGAATACTCTATTTCTATTATGCAAACAAAGCAAGTTAATGCTGAACAATTAGTGTTTTGAATAGATTTAAAGCATCAAAAATTCGGTCGTAGAAACACCGCCAAATAAAGAATTAGATCTTGCGAGGAGTTTTTAATTTCCATATCTCTTCCATTTCAGTTGAATTGCTTGCCATAAGCTTGAGCTAACATCATTACGATCTTTTTTGCCATTCACTAATTGAGAAGCCAACTTGTATGCACTTTTTGTTGAACATATACTAAGGTATCCCAACCTCTTGAGCTATTCAATAGCGAAGCTGATTTTTCTAATATTTGTAACTAATTTTTTGGCTGATTTTATGAATGTTTTGGCTAATTTTATAAACGTGTAATTTTATAAACGTGATTTCTCATTTTTCTCATAATTTGTTTTATACTGTTGTACTCCTAACCTATAAATACTAGAAAACAACACTCCAAATGATTGGGTTGTGGCTGAGAGCGATTGGATTGTATCTTGTAGTTGTTTTAACCGTCATCACCACCTTCACGTAGGGAGGAAATAGCATCTTTAGAACAACGCTTTGCGTGCCTCTCCATATTCAGGCCACACCTTTTTTCTTATACTTTTTATTCTTCCTTGTTTCTTATATTTTTATTCTTTTGTAATTAATTGATTTGTTTGAGCATTGTTAATTAGTTCTTCTTTCTAGTATTCTGAACACATGTGAATGTGAATATATCTTTCCTCTCTGTTTAAAATATTTTTACTATGACACTCTAAAGCTGCTATGTGGTGTGTTTGTGTCTATATATATATATATATATATATATATATATATATATATATATCTGAATCAACCCCTGAAGTCTATGGTTTTCTAAAACGTTCTAAATACATGTGATATATTACTTTGTTCAATATTTTTATGTTTGTATATGCTTCAGGAATATTTTATTGTATTCATTTCATAACTTTTATGATTTTTTTTGTAAAAACTGGCACTTGCATAATTGTAACCTATTATATATATATATATATATATATATATATATATATATAAAGTTTAGTATTTCACATTGTTTATACTATTATAATTGTTGTTTTGGTCATATAAATTTGCAAGCATAGTGTACCACTAAAAAAAAATTTTGTTCTGAATTTTATCATATTATTTATTCATTTAATTTTTTGTATTATTTAGATTTGTTGTATAAATTTATTTGTATTTAAATTGTTGAATTTTATAGTGACATATTTTATTAAAATTCTACTGAAAATTAGATCCATCTTTGCCTTTAAGGATTTAACTTTTAAAAAAGCATGTTGAACAAAAGTGATGAGGCTAATAGTGTTAAACTTGAAAAGTTTAGTGGAAAAAACTTTAGGCGTTGGCAGAAACAAATAAGGTATTGGTTAACTGTTTTAGGATTTATATCAGCTATCGAAGAACCTCAAACCACCAGCTCAACTCAATTTGTCTTAATAACATCATCTACTGAAACCTCAACCTCAAAAGAGTCCACCACACTGTCTATGACTAAGGAAAAAATTGACGACCGTTGTCACAATAGAATACTTTGTGCGTTATCCGACCATCTCTATGATATCTATCATAATACTTCTACTACTAAGGAACTATAGAACGTCCTATAAGCTGAGTATTGGATTAAGGAAGCTGCCATAAAACGATTTGTGGTGTCTAACTTTACTAATTACAAAATGGTAGAAAATATGATTGTAAGTGAACCAATCCATGATTTTCAAGAACATTTGAGGAAAGTAGAGAAAAATGGCACCAAACTTAGTGAAGATTTTAAAATGTCATGTCTTTCTCTTGGTTTGAGTTTTCTAAATCTCTTAAACATAAGCAAGGAGAGTTGACCTTGGCCCAAGTTATTAATTCCATTAGAGTTAAGAAAATCATAGGTCAAGAATCAACCAAAGTAATAAATCAACTAAGGTGAACCTAGTTGAAAACACTAGAAATTCTAATAATTCCAATAATAGAGGTCATTACCAACCGAGAGGGAAACACTTCAAAAATAATAACAAAAAGAACAACTATTGTACCAATCAAAACTTCTGCCACAATTATAATAATCATTATAATAACAAACTCAAAAATCCTAAAGGCAAAGGCGAGAAATTGTGCTATGTTTATGGGAGGACCAATTATGTGGCGAAAGATTGCTACAACAAGTAGACTGAGCCATATAAGCCCAAGACAAATTTGAACAAAAAAGGTCCAAAAGATCATGTAAATATGTTGATGGATCAAGAAGACTCATATGAACCTTTTATAAGGTATCCAAATATAAACTTCACATATCATAATAATGATTGTTGGTTAGATTCTGGTGCTAGTGTGCATGTTTGTTTTAACAGTAGTTGTTTTAAATCGTATCAAAACTCAAGTGGAGCAAGTCTAACTCTAGGAAATGATACAGTCGCACAAGTACATTGTATTGGAGATGTAGACTTGAAGATGACATCTAGAAAGATCTAAACTTTAAAGGGAGTGCGACATGTTCCTGAAGTGAGAAGAAATCTAGTTAGTGGGTCATCCTTAATTCAACAAGGATACAAAGTTGTTTTGGAATGTAATAAAGTTGTTATTATAAAAAATAATATTTTTGTTGGAAAAGGATATATCAGTGAAGGCTTGTTCAAATTGAATGTGATTCTAAAAATCAATAAAAATTCTCCTCGTGTTTTTATTGTTGAATCTTGTGACGTTTGGCATGAGAGATTAAGACATGTGAGCTTGAAGAAAATTAAAAGATTGATGGATCACAGTTTAGTACCCAAATTCCATGTTAATTTTAAACATATGTGTGAAATATGTGTACAAGCCAAGCAACCTAAGAAACCTTATAAGTCCATAGACAGAAATATTCACCTCTTAGAACTCATACATAGTGATGTGCGTGATTCTAATAGACCTCCAACTAGAGGTAGAAATAAATACTTTGTGACATTCATTAATGATTGCTCCAAGTATTGTTATCTGTACTTGATCAAAACTAAAGATGAGGTTTTTAAAAAATTTAAAGTGTACAAAAATGAGGTTTAGAATCAACTAGAGAAGAAAATCAAAAGACTTAGATCTGATAGAGGTAGTGAATACAGTCTTAATGAGTTTAAATATTTTTGTGAAGAACATGGAATCATACGTGAAGTAACTCCTTTATATTCACCACAATCTAATGGGGTAACTGAAAGAAAGAATAGAACTCTTTTGGATATGGTTAACTCAAAGCTCTTGAGTTCTGGTGCACCCGAGAACTTGTGAGGGGAAGCAATGCTCACTGCATGCTTTATAATTAATCGAGTAACTGTAGGTGATAATAATAACACTCCATATGAAATATAGAAACACAGAGGTCCTAATCTCAAAATTCTAAAAGTGTGGGGGTGTTTAGCCAAAGTGTCTATACCTGAACCTAAGAGGAAGAAGATAGGTCATAAAACCATAAACACCATTTTTTTAGGGTATGCTCAAAATAGTAGCGCCAATAGATTCTTAGTAATAAATTCTTAAATAAGTGTGATTTCTAATAATACAATTATCGAATCTAGAGATGCCACTATTTTTTAAAACATTTTTTCCTATAAATCAAAGATTGTTAAATCAGTGATTGATAAATTATCTTCAAGTGAGATTTCATCTACTAGTACCCCTTTAGATGAAGAATCTGAACCACAAGAACATAGAAGAAGTAAGAGAGCTAGAGTAGAGAAAAATTTTGGAGATAATTTTTATACTTCTTAGTAGAAGGAGATCGTAGTAGGGATGACAACGGGGCAGGTATGCCACCCCGCCCCATCAAGAAAATACTTAATCCATCTCCCATTAAGAATTCAAAAATGGCTATGCGCTTGTACCTTGATTCTCATGAAAATTTCTAAAGAACAACCCAATTCTTATAGTCGCGGCCTCATGACAGCTCCCACTTAGGTGAATCCTCCAAGGATATATATGACCTAAACCCTACGATAGTATGCCCGCCTCGAATTCATTCAAGGCAATGTCCTTCCTAACGTCACCTAACACAACACTATGTCATATGGATGGGTATGAGAGAATCTTTGTGAAAAACCTCCCAAATAAAAGAGTGTTATAAATGAGTCACGCAATGTAGATTCTTTCTACCCGTTGAACCTTCTTCATGGGATCTCCAATCATAAAGGACGGGATACCTCCGTAGGTGACTCCCTTATGGGTTTTCGCCCATCCCCCTCGACATGTCTAGGACTCCGCTCCTAGATAGACCCTTGGTCAATTGGTCGGCTATATTCTTTTCTGACTTAATGTATTCCAATGTGACCATGTCACTACTCAATAGGCTTCTTACATTGTATCTTACTTGAATTTGTCTATTCATCTTTTTATTTGTATGAGATTGTTTCACTAAGTCTATAACAGTTTTAAAATCATAATGTATGGATATAGTTGGTATTGGTTTGTCTACTATTGGTATGTCTAATGCTATAAGCTCAGACTCCATAGTACTTCTAGATATTATAGTTTGTTTCTTTGAATCCCAAGATATTGCAGCTCCACCTAAAATAAATATATAACCACTAGTAGATTTTATATCTACATTATCAATTATCCAATTTGCATCACTATATCCCTCAATTACATTAGAAAAACCTTGATAACTTAGTGACTTCCCTATAGTTCCTTTAAGATATTTAAAATCTTTTTATAATGCCTCCCAGTGATCCTTACTCGGGTTATGAGTGTATCTACTAAGTCTCCCAATAGTATATGCAATATCAGGCCTAGTTTTATTTTAAATATATACTAAGGATCAAATCATCTATGAGTTTTTCAGTTTAGAAATAAGATCTCCATTATTTTTCTTTAGGTGTACACTAGGATCATAAGGAGTCAACATTGGCTTGCTATCAAAGAAGTTAAATTTCTTTAACATTTTCTTTATGGTACTAGATTGGTTTAATGTAATCCCTTGAGAATTTATTTCTATTTTCATACCTAAGATTACATCCGCTTCTCCCAAATCTTTCATGTCAAAATTTCTAGCTAAATATGTCTTAACATCATTTACTATCTCCAAATTCGTTCAAAAAATAAGTATGTCATCCACATATAGACATAATATCACATAATGTCTATTATTCTCCTTAAAGTATACGCATTTATCGAATTCATTGATCTTAAAATCATATCTTAGTATTACTCTATCAAACTTTTTTTGCTATTGTTTAGGAGCTTGCTCAAGACCATATAATGATTTAACTAATTTATACAATTTATGTTCTTGGCCTTTAACTATAAAACCCTCTAGTTGCTCCATATATATCTCTTCTTCTAGGTCTCCATTAAGGAATGCGGTCTTAAACATCCATTTGATGAATAACTAAATTATGTAAAGATGTTAGGGCTACTAAGATTCTAATGGTAGTGAAATTATATATAGGAGAATATGTGTCAAAGTAATCTATATCATTCTTTTGTGAAAAACCCTTAGCTACTAGCCTAGCTTTATACTTGTCTATACTCTCATTAGGTTTTAGCTTTCTTTTAAAAACTCATTTGCATCCTACGGATTTATTTCCAAGAGGCAAGTTAGTTAATACCCATGTATTATTTTGAATTATATATTCAAACTCACTGTTTATCGCCTCCTTCCAAAATGGAGCATCTATGGAAGTCATAACTTCCTTATAAGTAGTAGGATCTCCTTCTACGAAGAAAGTATAAAAATCATCTCCAAATTTTTTCTCTACTATAGCTCTCTTACTTCTTTTAAGTTTTTGTGGTTTAGGTTCTTCCTCTAAAGGAGTACTAGTAGATGAAATCTCACTTGAAGATGATTTATCAATCACTGGTTTAGGAATCTTTGATTTATAGGGAAAAATATTTTCAAAAAATGTGGCATTTTCGACAATTGTATTATTAGAAATCTCACTTATTTCAAAATTTATTACTGAGACTCTATTGGCGCTATTAATTTTGGCGTACCCTAAAAAGATGGTGTATATGATTTTAGGATCTATCTTATTCCTCTTAAGTTCAGGTGTAGACACTTTGGCTAAACAATCCCACACATTTAGAATTTTGAGATTAGGAGCTCTGTGTTTCCATATCTCGTATGGAGTGCTATTATTATCACCCACAGTTACTTGATTAAGTATAAAGCATGCTGTGAGCATTGTTTCCCCCTACAAGTTCTCGGGTGCACCGGACCTCAAGAGCATTGAGTTAACCATATCTAAAAGAGTTTTATTCTTCCTTTCAGCTACCCTATTATATTGTGGTGAATAAGGAGGAGTGACTTCATGTATGATTCCATATTCTTCACAAAAATATTTAAGCTCGTTAAGACCGTATTCACCACATCTATCGTATCTAAGTCTTTTGATTTTCTTCTCTAGTTGATTCTCAACCTCATTTTTGTACACTTTAAATTCTTCAAAAAAACTCATCTTTAGTTTTGATCAAGTATAGATAGCAATACTTGGAACAATCATCATTGAATGTCACAAAGTATTTATTTTCACCTCTAGTTAGAGGTTTATTAGAATCACACACATCACTATGTATAAGTTCTAAGAGGTGAGTATTTCTGTCTACGGACTTATAAGGTTTCTTAGATTGCTTGGCTTGTATACATATTTCACACTTATGTTTGAAATCAACATGGAATTTGGGTAATAAACTGAGATCCATCATTCTTATAATTTTCTTCAAGCTCACATGTCCTAATCTCTCATGCTAAACGCCACAAGATTCAACAATAAAAACATGAGGAGAATTTTTATTGATTTTCAAAATCACATTCAATTTGAACAAGCCTTCACTGATATATCATTTTCCAACAAAAAAATATTATTTTTTGTAATAACAACTTTATTAGATTCCAAAACAACTTCGTATCCTTGTTGAACTAAGGATGGCCCACTAACAAGATTTCTCCTCACTTTAGGATCATGTCGCACTCCCTTTAAAGTTAAGATCTTTCTAGATGTCATCTTCAAGTTCACATCTCACATACCGTGTACTTGTGCGATTATATCATTTCCTAGAGTTACACTTCCTCTACTTGAGTTCTAATAAGATTTAAAACAACTACGATTAAAACAAACATGGACACTAGCACCAGAATCTAACCACCAATCATCATTATGATATGTGAAGTTTATATTTGGATACCTTATGGAGGGTTCGCGTGAGTTTTCTTAATCCATCAACATATTTACATGATCTTTTGGACCTCTTTCGTTCAAATTTGTCTTGGGCTTGTATAGCTCAGTTTTTTTGTAATAGCAATCCTTCGCCACATGATTGGTCATCTCACAAACTAGCATGGTTTGTCATATTTCCCTTTAGGATTTTTGAGTTTGTTATTATAATGATTATTATAATTATGGTGGAAGTTTTGATTGGTACAATAATTGTTCTTTTTGTTATTATTTTTGAAGTGTTTCTCTCTAGGGTGGTAACGACCTCGATCTATTGTTGGAATTATTAGAATTTTCCATGTTTTCAACTAAGTTCACCTTAGTTGATTTATCACTTTAGTTGATTCTTGACCTATGGCTTTCTTCAACTCTAATGGAGTTAATAACTTGAGTCAAACTCAACTCTCCTTGCTTATGTGTAAGAACTGTGACCATTTTTAGCCCTTTTTTATTTCATTTAAATGAAAGTAAATGATTTAAATAATTATAGATGTGTTTTAAATGTAAAATATATGTTTAATGACCCTTATAAGTATTCATAAAAAAATTGGGCGTGTTTGAAAAAAGTTGACTTTTTCGAGTCAAGTGGGTTCGGGACGCGAGTCCCGTGGGGTCCGAAAATCCAAAAGTGTCAGAATGACACTAAATTTGGAGAGTAACTTAAATAAAAAAATTTATGCACTACGGAATCAATTTCGGATCCATAGAAATTATCGAAAGTGAAAATTGAACCCGGGAAGGTTTTAGGAGAGACTAGTGACATTTTTGTAAATATGACAACTAGGTTTATACAAAGTAGAGAATTCATCAATTTATTTCTCATTCTCCAGTAGCCATGAGAGAACAATATATATACATATATTGTCATGACCAAACCGTTACCAGGTCGACTTTATTTTATTCATATATATACATATTTTTTTCTTTAAACTTTGAAAATTCGTAATTCACTCATTTTAAATCTTATTTGGGTGATTCTTTTTTTAAAATTAAGTGTCTCGAATTTTTATTTTAATTGGACTTGGTTTCATTTAGAGATTCCAAAGGAACTAAGCCCGGTTAATTTAAAGTTAAGAAAAATAAATTTTTTTCTATGTTGGAAAGAAAGAAATGTTCAAAGCTTTTGAATTTTCTTTTTATCTGGAGATTATCTTATGTATGGACTCACATTTAGAGGTTTGAAATGTTTCGTGTCCATTCGGAATTGTTTTCCGGGTTTGTTTTGTGACATATAAATTTGTAATTGGCATATTTCGGTGATCAAAACCTGAATGATCGAGTTGTAAGTTTCATGATATTTTATGTAACCGATCATCGACATCTTCGAGCTGACACTCAAGTGCATAGAAGCCGACAAATCAGTTAGAACACCATATAGTACAGGTAAGTATGGTGAGGACACTCTGCACTTTTTAGTTCCGAGCCTATTTTGAAAAACCAGGGGTTAAATGAAAAGTTTAGGGTTTTTCAAAGTAGGACCGGTCCCCAATATTTAGGACCGGTCCAACTTTTCTCGGTAAGATGGGTTCTGCAGGTTTTCAAAAAGTCCCACCGGTCCTATTTATTTGGCACCGGTCCAACTTAGCCTATTCCAAATAGGAAATAAATTTTGACGAAAATTCTGATTCCTATTGGGTTTGAAACTTCTAGGAAAGTTCTATTTTGGTATTTAACTTCTTTTCCAAGTAGAATTAGGACTTCCTTGCCTATATATATGTATCCATATTTTCTCTACAAAGGTGTGAAAAAGAAGCCCTGAAATATTAGTTTTAAAGAGAGAAAGTATATACATAATAATTAGGGTTTATATATTTTTAAGAACACACATCCATACTACACGAGTGATTTTTAGGATGGTGTTCTACTTCTGATTAGCTGCTCAGAGACTGCATCAAATCTATTTGCTGATCAGAACATTGGATTGAAGGTTCTTCGCTTGCTTGCTTGCTGAGGAAGAAAGGTGACCAGATTGCACTACGAAGGGAACAAAATACTTGCTGAGTATTTTGGTTCTTCCAGCAACCTTTCTGTAAGGGTGGTGACGTTAGCCGGAAGTCTGCAGCAGTTGGACGTGTTGTCGCAATCATAAGCCTGAGGTGTTCCGCATCAGATCCTTGACAGAGTGAAGAGGGGTGTGAGACTGAGACAGAGTCTGTTGTACTTTGCTTCATCATAGTGAATTGGTTCCCTGAGGCGTGCCGCCTCCCTCCGTGGTTTTTCCTGCCTTAGGTTTCCACGTATATCTGGTGCATTCTTTTCTTTACTTGCACTTTACTTATTTGCTTGCTTTAATTGTTTAATTAATTGGACTTAAAATTGAATTAATTAAAAATTAAGCAAACGAGCAAGTGATCCTATTCACCCCCCCTCTAGGTTCTAAAATACTTTTCGCAACCGCTTCCGCACCACGCAACTCACAATTGGTATCAGAGCAGTGTTCTCTAATTTGTGAGTAGTTCCTTGCGAAGTATTTTTAAAATCAAAATTTATTTTTGTTTTCAAAAATTATCATGGAATCTAGTATGAAAGAGGGTGGATCGATTCAGCGAACTCCTTTGTTTGATGGTTCAAATTATACTTTCTGGAAGTCTCGCATGAAAGCCTTTTTAAAATCTCAAGGAGAGAGAGTTTGGATGGCTGTAGAGAATGGCTATAAAATTCCTACCATTACAACTGGAGATGGTGATGCTGTTGTGACTGTAGAAAAGGATAAGGCAACATGGTCTAATGCTGAACATGAAGATGCAAATAATAACAACAAGGGTTTATATGCTATATTTAATTCTGTTGTTCCTTCTGAATTTGCTAGAATTTCTGCGTGTTCCACTTCGAAAGAAGCATGGGATATTCTACAGGTAACTCATGAGGGTACCACCAAGGTAAGGAGATCTAAGCTACAAATGCTTGCCACTAAATTTGAAACAATTAGAATGGATGAAGATGAGATGTTTTCTGATTTTTATTCTAGGCTTAATGATATTGTTCAAAGTAGTGCTAACCTTGGAGACAAAATTCCTTCTTTTCAGATTATTAGAAAAATCATGAGATCATTGCCTGATAGGTTCCAAGCTAAGTTGGAAGCCTTAGATGAAAGCAGAGATGTAGATTCTATGGAGGTGGCTGAGTTAGTTGGATCAATTCAAACTTTTGAGATGAAATATCCAAAGCTTCAGAAATCAAAAAATTTGGCTTTAAAAACATCAAAGACTTCAAAGTCTTCAAGTTTGTCAAATTGTTCAAATTCTTCAAAATCTGAAGTTGAAAAAAATTGAAAGGTTTGAATATGATTCAGATAATGATGTTGCACTCCTTGCTAGAAAATTTAGAAAGATTCTTGAATATGAAAAAGGAAAAAATTTGAGAAAAGGAAATCCTTCTAAATTCCGGAATCAAAGCTCATCATCCAAAGGTAAGGAAAGGAAAGAGAAAGAAGAGGACTCTAAGGAAATTGAGGTTACATGTTGGACATGTGGTGGTAAAGGACACACATCTAATCAATGTCCAAGTCCTAAGAAAAATAGCTTTAGTGCAAAGAAAATTTCAAACAAGAAAGTTATGAAAGCTATTATTTCTGAGTCTGAATCTTCTAACTCTGATAGTGATTCTTCTGTTGAGAATGATTCTTTGGCTTTTGTTGCTTTATTGAATGATGATACTGCTAATGATTCTTCTTCTGATGTAGGTGAAACAGAGATGTACACTACTCTCAGTCAAGTAGGGTCTGACGATTCAGAAGTTGAGCAGTCTGATGAAGAACCATGTGAAAGCAAGCTGCCAGAACTTTTTGAGAAATTGCTGGAAGCTTATAATAAAAAATCTGAGAAGCTGAAGCAAGAAAAATCTGAGAAAGAGACATTGAAGAAAAAGAATGAAGATCAAGTGAAGTTGATTGAAGAAAGTAAAGTTGAAATTCTGAATCTTCAAGGCAAAGTCAAGTTTCTCGAAAGCGAGGTAAGTCAAGCTAATTCTGCTAAAGTTGTTCTTATTGCTAGAATTAATTTTCTTGAGTCTGAATTGAGAAAATCACAAGAGAAATTAATTGCTTTTACTTCTGGGCAGATTAAGCTTGATAGCATGATTAGTGTTGGTAAGCCTGTAGGAGATAAAACTGGATTAGGTTTTGTTGGGTCATCGTCTAAGGGAAAAACTATTTTTGTTAAACCCAAGAATTTGATTGTGTCAGAACCCAAACCTAAGTCTCAAGTTGAGTCTGTGCATGCTAATGTTGTGTCCAATGTGCTTTATTGTTCTTTTTGTGATAAGAATGGACATAGTCAACACTATTGCTATAAAAAGAGAAGACATTCTAATTCTAATTTTTATGTGCATAATTCTTTTGCTAAGAATAGGGTTCATGCTAAAAAGCCACATTATTGGAACAAACCCAAAAATTCTCAAGGTAAAAAGAATTCAAATAAAAAGAAGAATGTTTTTGTTTCTCCACAATTCTTTCCTGATAAATTGCATGTTAAAACTATCTGGATGAAAAAGGAAGATTTGGAGAAGTTTGTGCCTGTTGATACTATGGGATTTATTCCTAATAGGTCTTTGGGTGCAAAACCCCCTAACTAGGTCATTAGGACTTTGATGGTCATGGACTGAGCTTATGTTCATTTATTTGTTTTCCATTGGACCATGTTTTTTTTTTGGTTAGGTTTTGTTTATTTTTAGTAATAATCATATGAGATTATGATAATTATATTTTTCTGAGAAATGATGTGATTTCCTTATATTTCTTTTTAATTTCACTTTAATTTGTGAATGCATAATTGGGACACTCAGCTTGTCAATGAATGAAGTACTTGATTTTATGATCTAAACATTGATGACCAATATGCTTTATTTAATTCTTTTTAGAGGTAAATCTTCTGAGTCCATACAATTTGTGCACTAGTCCAACTCTGAGAGAATTGATTGAAAACTAATGTGAAGTTGACTAGAATATATTGTATGAGTAGCATTGAAAGCTTAAATGATCAATGAAAAAAAAAAATTATATATGTTTTTATTCAGCATGAAAAGAAAAAGAAAATAGGAAATTTGCTGAATATCTAAGACAAAAGGAAAAGGCTACCTTCGGGATGTGTTCGTAGCTTCCACTACAATGTAAATCTCCAATGAGATATCTTTAAAAATTTAAAGAGTTGTTTTGAGGAAAATAGCTGGCTGCCCGTAAGAGTGAAAGCCACCGTCTTAGAAAAAGAAAAAAAATATGATGAATGAAAAATAAATGATGGATCTTGTGGAGTTATATTTGCTTATTATCCAATATGTTTTAGATGATGAATCAAAGGAATTTGATTAATTTTTGATGAAGTTGGATTGCACACACACACATGGATTTATTAGATGAATTTCTAAATTTTTATAAATATTTGTGTGTTGGAAGTTGTGTCATGATCATGAATTTGAGAATGAATTTTAAAGACAATCTATGGGTTTTAAAATTCTGCATTTATAAATAATTGAAATTGTTCAGAAATTTTAGAACTCATGTTATTCTCTGAAAAATGTGTTTTGATTATTCTCATGAGATTATTCATGTTTAGTATTTTTTTTCTCTTGAAAAATTTCAAAAAATTCAAAAATATGTTTATTTTGATTTTGTGTTTATTTTTCACTCTTTTTTTGCTAAATTGCTAAATCAGATTGAAAAGATGTGTTTTTGGTGAATTAAAGGTCCAAAGTGTAATTTTTCATAATTCACAAAGTTGGACCGGTCCCCATTATTGAGCACCGGTCGCACTTCTGGAGGTTCTGAGGAACAGAAAGAAGTTGGACCGGTCCCCAAATATGAGGACCGGTCGCACTTAGCGGATGCCCAGATTCTTGACAATCCGCGCGCGTGCCTTAATGTTTTAAGTGGTATTCTTTGTACACTCGCACACACACTCATATCTCTTAAACTCTCACCCTCAAGCTCTCTAAAACACTCCAACTCACTTACACTCTTCCTCTTCTATATTTCTTGTGATCATTGATTATTGGAGGTTGGAATTGAACTTTTAAAGATTGTTGGTTGATTGATTGTTGAATTAGGTGATAGTGTGCAAACAAATATCTTTAAAATTTGGAGATTTTAGACTTGCACTCCAAGTGTTTGATATCATTCTTTAATGGAGCTTGTGATCTTGTTTATGCTTCCATTCATTGTGACTTTCATGATTAGGTCTAAAAGAGCTAGGGGAGTGCTTTTAAAAGCGAAAGGAATTTTGATTTGAAATATCTTGGTTGAGACTCCTTATGTGATTTGGGTAACATATTTGGATGTTTTATCTTTCATAATCAAAGTGTTTGTCATTATCATTGAGGTGAATACAACTGTTATGACTCAATTGTTGGTATTCTTGATCTTAACAGGTGGTATTATATTTGAGGACAAATCTTGATAGACCACCTATAGAGGATAATGATTCGAGCCTTATGAGTACCCAATGTATCTTTGATAATGGACATCATTCACTCTCCTACATCACTGATGATAACTAGTTTTTAAGGGTTTGATGTTTTGATGATTCAGACTAGTTCATCTGTTTGCTAGGTTTATGATCTAGACTTGGTTATTTTTGGATACACATGGTGTCTTTGATTAGATTGAATGTCTATTCTATGGATACCATACTTGTGATTGGATCATACTTTTGTGGACTTTGATGCAAATTTCAATAGATGGGTATATGTTCAAGGATATTTTTTTATAGAGGTTTATATCTAGTTTTTGGAGCTCATGATGATGATGAGGATTAGGTCTTGATGATAGGCTTAGTTATGTTTTGCTAGACTTTGAGTAGTTAACTCTATTTTGTCTAGGTTTGATGTTTGATCTTGTTATGTTTTGTCTTATTCTCTCTATGTGCTTCATGATTTATCTGTTTATCTAAATCTCTTTGCTAGTTCTTTGTCAATTTGTTCCAAAAAGGGGGAGATGATATTGTTATATGCATAGGATGTGATATGAGGTTCTTTGACAAAGGGGGAGATATATTTATCAGATATTTTTTTAAGGGGGAGATATATATGATTATATTTCTTTATTAAGCTTTTCACAGGTTGTGTTGTTTAAGAGATGTGCAGGTACAACAGGTTTTTACTAACCGTCTTGAACACACAAGTAAAGCTTTTGATGATCAGTTCTATATTTCTATGTATTTGGGCAAATTTGTAATCTAATTTTTCCAATGGGTTAGGTTATTGATTGTCTAAGTGGTTTTGTCACGAAATTGCCAAAGGGGGAGATTGTGACATATAAATTTGTAATTGGCATATTTCGGTGATCAAAACCTGAATGATCGAGTTGTAAGTTTCATGATATTTTATGTAACCGATCATCGACATCTTCGAGCTGACACTCAAGTGCATAGAAGCCGACAAATCAGTTAGAACACCATATAGTACAGGTAAGTATGGTGAGGACACTCTGCACTTTTTAGTTCCGAGCCTATTTTGAAAAATCAGGGGTTAAATGAAAAGTTTAGGGTTTTTCAAAGTAGGACCGGTCCCCAATATTTAAGACCGGTCCAACTTTTCTCGGTAAGATGGGTTCTGCAGGTTTTCAAAAAGTCCCACCGGTCCTATTTATTTGGCACCGGTCCAACTTAGCCTATTCCAAATAGGAAATAAATTTTGACGAAAATTCTGATTCCTATTGGGTTTGAAACTTCTAGGAAAGTTCTATTTTGGTATTTAACTTCTTTTCCAAGTAGAATTAGGACTTCCTTGCCTATATATATGTATCCATATTTTCTCTACAAAGGTGTGAAAAAGAAGCCCTGAAATATTAGTTTTAAAGAGAGAAAGTATATACATAATAATTAGGGTTTATATATTTTTAAGAACACACATCCATACTACACGAGTGATTTTTAGGATGGTGTTCTACTTCTGATTAGCTGCTCAGAGACTGCATCAAATCTATTTGCTGATCAGAACATTGGATTGAAGGTTCTTCGCTTGCTTGCTTGCTGAGGAAGAAAGGTGACCAGATTGCACTACGAAGGGAACAAAATACTTGCTGAGTATTTTGGTTCTTCCAGCAACCTTTCTGTAAGGGTGGTGACGTTAGCCGGAAGTCTGCAGCAGTTGGACGTGTTGTCGCAATCATAAGCCTGAGGTGTTCCGCATCAGATCCTTGACAGAGTGAAGAGGGGTGTGAGACTGAGACAGAGTCTGTTGTACTTTGCTTCATCATAGTGAATTGGTTCCCTGAGGCGTGCCGCCTCCCTCCGTGATTTTTCCCGCCTTGGGTTTCCACGTATATCTGGTGCATTCTTTTCTTTACTTGCACTTTACTTATTTGCTTGCTTTAATTGTTTAATTAATTGGACTTAAAATTGAATTAATTAAAAATTAAGCAAACGAGCAAGTGATCCTATTCACCCCCCCTCTAGGTTCTAAAATACTTTTCGCAACCGCTTCCGCACCGCGCAACTCACATGTTTCAGTAAAATGGGCATTTTGGTCCCGGGTGCCATTTTTGGGCTCCGGGACTGATTCGGTGGGCCTGTTTTGGATTTTGATACTAAAATAAATTTTTTTATTGATATTGTGACATTTTTATTGGCATTTTAAATTTTAGAATGAAATCAGGACGCGTTTGGACACTGTATGAGAGAGATTTGGGCTCATTTGACCATTTTCGGGCGTGGGCCCGAAACAAAATTTTGGGTTTGGGAGTTTTTTTTTTACTTTACTTATCTATGTTATATTTATGTGTGCTTATCTTATATCATTTTGTGTACCTAAATTGCCTAAGTGTATTAGTGTAGGACATGGAAGGAGTTTTTGTAAATTTAGTGGACTGTGGGACCCATAGGCATTGTTTGATACATATATAATAAATAGAGAGAGGAAAAAGATAACCCATTTTGCTCTCACTTTGTACCAGCCCAGAGCTCACTCTTCCTCCTTCCTTTTTTTTTTCTTCTCCATTCCATACACACTTTAAGCTAGGTTTTCTTCTAAATTGAATGAGATTTTGAAGTAGTGCAAGAAGGAAAGTTTCAAGCTCACATCAAGGACTACAATTTGGTGGTTTTTATTTTCAATTTGGAGCAAATTCACTCTTGGACAAAATTTAGGGTTTTTAAACTCCATTGAGGTATAGGTTTTAGTTTTGAGTTTTATTTGGCTAAAATTTACATATGTTTACTCATGGAGTGTTTAGGATTTTATTTCATCTTCTTCCATTTTAATCCCATGTATACATAGATATTGTCTACTGTTTTTAATGATGGTTGTGCAAGAATAATATGTCTTTTTTGTATTTATGAGATATGTAGCGGATGGGATTATTTTTGTGGAGGATTGATTGGGAGGGTTGATTGTAGTTGTTGTGATATTTATTGTGGTTGTTGTATTTGGATTACAACATTTTTTTACATAATTGTGCTTACTTGAAATATTATTTTCACATCATAAAATTATTGTCAATGTTGAGGTTATGAGACCATGTCATGCTAGGTGTAACCATAAGACATGAATTAAATGATATTACATTGTTTATGTGCATGTGAACATTGCACATGTGTTAAATTGATTGATTATGCTACAATGTGTTTAGATGATGATTTTGGGATTTGATGTCACGTTAAAGGTACTGCCCCTTGAGGGAAATCCTCATATATTGGACAATTAGGGTGGTAACCAGCGGTTTAGTATCCCGAAAAGAACCATTAGGAACGTCGTCAATGACACGTGTCATGTTTGATGCCTAGTGCGTGCCACAAACACATGACTTGAAGGGTGTCTTACGAGTCAATCCCTCCTTGGTGATTTTAGAGTTTTCATTCATATACTTTGGTCTTCAAATTTCATACTTGCTTCACATGTTTATGTATGTTAATATTACCCTTAATTGGATTATGGAAGTTATTATTCCAATGCCATTGCATGTGTAATCTATTCCAAAAATTAGGCATTTAGGGAGCATGAACTCTAGTTATATCATTGATCACTTAATGGTTTAACATGTGGTATAGTTGGTGATATAAAACTTTTAACTTGTCATCTACTGAGATATGAGAGGATAAGCTTACCCCTTAAACATTTCAGGTAAAGAAGTTGACACCGAAGAGAGTTGAGCCTCCATCGGTGTAACGAGATTCAATGAATTTCTTTTTTTGATGTTAAGGCCTCATATGGCTTTCATTTTATTATATGTATGATGAAATTTGTTTAAAAGCATTCTTGTGGCCTTTTGTACACCTAACCAATTACTACATGTTTAGGATTACTTCTCCTTGAATTTCATCCCTTTTGATTCTTTTGAAAATGTGTATGTAATGACACTTTAATGTCATGTTGTTTGTACAAGCTTATAACTCTTAGCGCGTTTTGTACCATATTTAATTTTTGGATTTTGATATCTTGAGTTGGAACTTGTCATGGATGATTTTAGGTTTATATTCATGCTCATGTCTTGTGTTAGGTGCAGTTTGGGGCAAGTTCATGGGAGAAATGGGAAAGAAAATTATACTTGATGGATTGTTCATGAAAAAACCCATTTCTGTCCAGATTTTTAAAAGACAAATTGATAGGCCTTCACTACTCCAAATGACTTAAATTTTACTATGACTTCTCCTAGATGTCTAGTATTTCTAGATTTAATTTTGTAATTTTAGAAAACTAAATTGTTTTATAAAAATTTTAAAGTGTCCTGCTATCAGATTTTGAAACCACTATTGTGTGCTAATTTGGAAAATTCATTTGACCCATTTTTAATTAAAACTCAATAAATTTTGAACATTTTCAAGATTGCAGTCCTTTATGTCTATTTTCCAAATACCAAAGCCCAAAATTTTTTAGATTCTTTAAGGTGTTCAAATGAGTCCCTCCTCAACGAAAGTCCATTTTTAGCTCGCACCATATGAGTTGTCTTAACTTGAAAAACTGATTTCATCGACATATTTTCAGCTGTTGGAATTTGGATATTCATGTTGTGCATTTAGTCTAGTTTCTATAGAATTTTAGTTTGTCCTGTTTCGAGTTAAAATGAATTTGTTATGAATTTTTTGTAATGGGTGTTCAGATTTTCCGTCAACTAAGGGCTGATTTTTCATTTTTGATTTTAGTTATCTACTGTAAAGACCGGAATAATTTTGACCGGTTCCGGGTGAAATTTTGATCGGATTTATTTTTTTTTCAAATAAATTAAATTCGAAAAGAATGTGGATATACATATATATATATATGGAATTATATATATATTGATGGAGGACGTAGTTATATATATATATATATATATATATATATATATATATATAGTTGTGGTAAGTGTATTTATATTAAATTATAAATACATGTGAATGTATGTGTGTGTAGTGTAATATGTATATGTATAGTATAGGTATGTATACATGTATATTTGTGGGTGAGGATTGTGTGGTGTATATTAAAAGTGGGATTTTAATTCAAAAAGAAAGAAAAGGAAAAAGAAGAAAAGAGAAGAAAAAGAAAAGAAGAGAAGGGTGAGATCGGGGAGAGAGAGAAAACCGAGAAGAGAGAGGGAGAGATCGGGATATCGAGAGAGAAGCCGGGGGAAGGAGGAGCCGCCGATCTCGGCGCCGGTGGTGGCTGTGGCTGCCGGCGGTTCGCGGTGGCCGAAGAGGTTGAGGCTGTGTGTCGATGACGCGGGGTGGCTCGGTTCGGCTGGGCCGTTCGCGAAGGGGTTTTGCTCGCGGTGGGGCTTCACCTGGGCAACGACGCTCCGGCAGCGAGGGTGGTCGGCGGTGGGTCGATTTACAGGGGCTTCGGACGAGGCCATGCTTGGTCCAATTTTTGGGTTGTTCCAGGCGGGTTTCTCGTTGGTTGTTTCCGGTGGAGTTGGTGCCGGGAGTAGCTTGTTTGGGTACAATCTTGGGGTTGAGCTCGGCTGAGTTCGACCGTGGTGTTGATGGGGTTCGATTTTGACTCCTTTGTTCTCGGCTTGGGTTGGCTTCAGATGGTTCTAACGAGGAATTTGTGGACCGTTTGGCTGGGTTTTCGGGTGGTTCTAGTTGTGGCGGCCGAATGGTGGTGGTCACGGAGGTCACGGTGGTGGCTGTGGTTTGGGTTGCTGGATTCGGTAGTTAAGGCAGCTAGAGGTTGTATTGGGCTATTTGTAAACGACTTCAGGTGGCTCCGGTGTGATGATCACGGCTGTGTGGTCTTCGGCTGTGGCTGAGTTGTGTGTGGGTTGCACATGGGGTTCGATTGTGGCCTTGGATGAAGGCTTTTTCAGCCATGGTTGGTGGTGCTCGGCTGGTTTAATTGAAGTGGCGGTTATGGACTATTTAATGGGTTCTTCCATAGGGGTTTGCCATAGCTAGAGTGGGTTGTGGAGTGGCAGCCATTGTTGATATGGGTTCGATTGATGCTTGAAGTTGACAACGGTAGTCAATGGGTTCGACTTTGGGGTCGACAAAAGTGCCGAAGCTTGGAGCTTCGATTGGATGGTTTGGTGATGCCGGCCTTGGGGTTGGCTTGAGGGTCTTGCATAGTAGGATGTTATGGCTCGTGTTTTGGGTCGGTTATGTGGGCTTTGACACGGGATTGGACCGGGCTTGGTATGGACTGCCTTACAGACGCAGATTCATTGGAGAGCGGGACCTAAGGCAAGTTGATTCTTGCCTTTATCTCCTACGTATATACTTTAAGTATATTGATTAATTTGCATATGCTCTTAATTTAATCATATGTATAGATTAAAGTCTATGAAAAGTATGCTAAATAATACCCGCTTAGCTATGTGTTGTCTTGTATGCATATGTGGCTCTTATGCATGATGTTCAGTATATATATATGTGATTATATATATGGTTGCAGTGGTAGAAATGCATGCTAAGTATGAATATAATTTTTAGCGGGCATTTGCAAAGCATGATCATGATATGCTAGTCGTTCTATATGTTCTTAATACATGTATAGTGACGGAATATATATGTGATTATATATGTTGTGAATGGAAAGCATACTAGTTACTAGTAGTAGATGCATGTCTTGAGTGGAAGCATGATCATATTTATGCCAGTATACGTGCATATGTGACTATGTGCAGGATGTGACACATATATGTGTTTAAATGTGGGAATGTGAATGTGAGATGCATGCTGGCTTCATATATATATATATATCGAATGTATGCATTAGTTATAGCATGATAAAAATGTGCTAAGATTGAAGTGTTTTGCATATGTGAGGTATTATGCAGGTTTTGAACATGTATGTGCTATATGTGTTAGAATGTGATAAGAAGCATGCTAAATACTTCTTTTTAGTATTCATAAGCATGGGTTGATGCATGAAAATATTATGCTTTGTATATATGCATCTATATTGCATATATGGGAGGGAAATGACACATATGTAGTTATATGCGGGTTTATGTGGAGATGAAATGCATGCTATGTTCTTTTTACTAGTTTAGGCATTGTGAGGCATGGACATTGACTGTTTAGTTGTTATATGTTCGAAATGCATATATGATGCCGTTGTGAGGAAACGGGGAAGTGTGGTTGAATAACCTAGAGTAGGTCAATACTCGGTTATGGTTGTGGTCATAAAGTGGGCAAATCACCCAGAGTAGGTCAATACTCGGTCACGGTGAGAGCATTGGAGTGGTTACGTCATCTTGGAGTAGGTAAATACTCGATGACGGTGGTCTACTCACCTTGGAGTAGGTAAATACTCGGTGTGGATTCCAAAAAGATGCCCAATCACCTTGGAGTAGGTAGATACTCGGTGATTGTGGTTTATTCACCTTGGAGTATGTGATGACTCGGTGATATACTATTTAACCGCCTTGGAGTATGTGATGACTCGGCGAGGAAAACTATCTAACCATCTTGGAGTCTATGATGACTCGGTGATGAATTCCAAAACCAACTAATCACCTTGGAGTATGTGATGACTCGGTGGGGGTGTTGGAATTGTGTGGGAGGCGTCTCGGTCATATGATTGGTTAAGAATTATGTCAGGATATCAGGTTGAGTCCGGGAGAGGGACAAGTGTGTGAACTTGCTTACATTATCTATTGTGAAGCATGCTATGTATTTAACACATTCTTACATACGCGTTTCTTGTGAGTGAACATGATACATCTTGGATGTTTGCTTCTAAGCATGTTTTTCTGTTTAAATGCATTTATATTGCATTTGAGATGTGCTACTTGATGAGTAGAAGATGTGGTAGTTGATTTACATCGTTTATGTAAATGTGTTGATATATGTGTTCTATATACATATTGGTGCTGAATGTTTACTGTTTTCAAGCATGTTGAGAATGATTTTTAAAATCGTGTGTTGTGGATTTTGTATGTTCATATGTGCTAGAGTAGCCATATACATCATTAGTTCATGCATGCAAGGTGGGGCATGGTCTTAAATATTGTGATATATTTAAGTGTAAGTATATTTTTGAGAATATGTGAGGATCGACCTGCTGCAGCGGTGATAGTATGGTTCTACATACCTTGTTGGGCCTTTGAGCTCACCCCCTCCCAGGTTTTGCAGGTATTGCTGATTTCAGAGTTAGTTAGGGGACTGACAGCACCGGTTGCAGAGGTAGTAAGTAGATTCCTTAGAATCTAATGTATGTCCAGGGTAGTGGATAGATAGATACTTTACATTTGGATTAAATGTATAAAGCGATTGTGTAAATTCAGTTCCTTCAATTGTATTTTATTCATGTGATGTATGTATATAATACGGACATTCAAGGACTGAGACATGTATATTTATGATTATATTATGCATATTGTAAAAATGCTGGGGGGACACGTGCCCAGAAGTGTCCATATGAATTGTAACATGCCAGGAGCTGATTATTTAGAATGGGTCATGCCCAATTTTCGTAAAAATAATGGGAAATTGAGGTTGTATGATCAGGTGATGGTTATGTCATGAGGGTGATCTCACGGGGTTCACACCTCGGTTTCCGGGCCTCGGGAATCGAGGCGTGACATCTACTTTGGGCTTAGTTTGAGTCCGACAACTCTCTTTTCACCCTTGGATCTTGGGTCATGAGGTTCAAGGCATGACACATATATAGAAATATCATCTTCTTCCTCTCTCTATTGAATTTGAGGACTTGGGTTCATAATTAAAATGCGTCGAAGAAGAAGAAGTTAGTCTATGCATTGAGGGCTCGAGTTTGATCCATCCAGAATCGAATTCGGAGAAAGTTGATTTTTTTTTTTGTGAGAAATTGCGAAAACATTTGGAAGCTCTTCCAAATTGAGGTAGTGACATGAAATTCGGGGTTTTTGTGAGTATATTGGTTGTTTATGGCAACCAATTGATTATGTGGATATAATTAGATATCTTTCAAGGTTAAAGCATACTAGATTATACTATTTAGTGATTTTGCAATGTTTAATAATATAATTACACATTTATAATTGCCTTAGATGATTATATAAGCATGTTGAGGTCGAGTTGTCAACAATTATGTGTATTCATGTATAATTGTGAAAGTGACACCTGTGTATTTGGTCAAATGCCTTGAAAACATATTTAAATGTGAAACATGTTTAATTGTCTATCTACTTGATATGAGATGTGCAAAATGTGTAATATGTCTAATGTGAATGTATGTGACAATTATTTGTAAGATATGCAAGCATGACAATTAGAACTATATTGCCTTGAATTGTGTGCACACATTGAGCATAGGTGTGGTAATACATCTTCATTCATTGGCTTGGTGAGGGTGGTGAGCCCTCTTGACAAGTGGCATGGTATTTTGATAAACCCATGTGGGGCAATTCGGAGGCCGAACCCTATGGAGTGATCAATGACTGGGGCTCCGAACTAGAATGGAAGAGGATACTTCCTAAAGCAGAGTCTTACGATGAGGTAAATCGATAAAGGAGCCTCAGTTAGGTGGGATTGGGCGGTCCGTAAAATTGGAACCCAATGGATTGTGGAGAATATGAGGGAGCTATGCATATCACGTTGCATTTTATATATTTCTTGTGATATGGTTGTGACGTATGGATATTTGTTTAATATAATTAAATGCAAATATATGTCTATGTGGTATTCACGGAACTTACGGAATTGTGTTTTAGACATTCCTACTGAATCCCACGAGTATTAACTCTTTTAAGAAAATGGAAAGGAGGTGATGGAATCTCCCCAATTATGAATTGGCGTGGAGCGGAGTTGAATCATTTAAAGACCTTGTCATTGCTTTATTTGAATGTATGTCCGGATTATGGACTATATACATGTAGTGGACATGTAAAGACCATTTATGTTTCAATAACATGTATTGTTATGTCTTATGATTTCAAATATTATAAGCATGGTAGATGCTAGACAATTCAAATGATAATTCTTCATTTATGTTCATTTTTACATGTATAAACTTGTGAGAATAGTTGTGTTGATGAATTGGTAAAATGACGAGTGTGTATGACAAGAATGGGGACCAAAACATGAAAATGGACACTTAAGAAAATTCTGCAGGAAAATAGACTCGAGGACCTTCGATTGATCGAAGGCCTAACTTCGATTAAGCGAAGACCAGCCTTCAATCGAAGGCACCTTTTTGATTAATCGAAACGTTTGACCAAAATGGGTGATCAATTCTAGAGTGTTACGATGGTATCTTCGATACAAGTTCTATTAAGTGTAAGCTTTGATCAATCAAGTAGCTTGACTATATGAGTTACATATATAAGGGTCCAAAAGTACAAGTAACTTAACTATAACTACAATTTTGACAAAATCAACATGCCACAAGCCAGTATGGATAACATTATATACAATATCCAAAAAAAAAATACCAAAAAGCCACAAGGAACTCCACTTGGATGTTTAAGTCCCGTTCGTCATCGGTGCCTTATTTGTAAAAAAGTTTGGGGAGAAAAGGTTAAGCAAAACAATGAGCTCAGTAGAAATGCCACAGCTCACCTAAGCATCGACCCGACACTGACCTATATGATATGCAACCATGATGTCGCTACATTATATGACATATTCAATATTCTCATGTCAATTCAACATAAATGCAATTCAAGTATAAATGCATTTAATCCATTCATCATGTTTTAAAGTCAAAACACATAAGCATCAAGATAATTACATCTTCTTCGGTCAAAATCCGATACATAGACATGATTGGTCAACTCAGATAATCATGTGGTGTTGGACAACTCCAACTACACCCATATGATTTGGATAACTCCGAAAAATCATACAATCCCAACAATATATTGGTCTTGCAATTGTGAATGGGCAACTCCGACTGTCACAAGATTTTGGACAACTCCGAATTCTAGGTAATGCCTACGTATGAGTGGGCAACTCCAACGGTCTTACCTTAGTGGATAATTACACAACTTCTATAGCATGGTTGGGCAACTCTGAACCCCATTTATGGCTCACTTAGACAATTCTCCGATAGTTACATATACATGCTCATTAGGCACATATATCACATAACATATATTTTTCATTCTTTTCCAATACACATTCTAGCTACATATGATTTCTAGCATGCATTACATCTACACATCCTCCACATAGTCACATACATGCTCCAAAACATGCATATTAATCACATATACGTACAATTCACAATACTTCACAACATACTCACATTATTATGCATTCGACATGTATATTCACACATTCTTCATATACTACAATATGAATAACATAACATGTATAAATCATAAGGAAGAGAAGAGTACAAAACCCAACCATATCACTCTCCCATACATGCCAAACTCAACTTAACTCAACCAATACATTTCCAATCTCAGCAAAACCTTACAATCGATGAATAAGAAGGAAGAAACACCCCTACCTCAAATTTGAAAACTTTCTAGTCAAAACTCAAGAATTCCTCCAAGTTCTACCATTCTAAAATGTGACTTTATTTGGTTCAAACCGAAGCCTTTGCCACGTAGAGCAAGTTGTTCTTCATAGACAATTTCCAAATCCTAGCTTATGGTCTCCGAAATGAAGAGAGAAGGAAGAGAAATGAAAAGGGAGAGAAAAGAGAGAGTTGCCCAGTCCTTGGTCTGTGGGAAATGAAATGAATCTCCCAGTCACTTGATAGATATAATATCTAGGGCGCAAAGTGACCGAAATGCCCCCGGGCCACTTAACATACCCTCCCGACCTCCGTTTTCAATTTCGAAAGTGGTTAGAGATCCAAAATCAGTTCCTCAACTATTTAACATTTCATTTTGTTCAAAATCAAAAAATAAATATTTTTTATAAATTTTTTGAATTTTTGAGCCCACCCGACCCGCGTCCCGAGTCCCGCCAACTCAAAATTTTCAAAATTTGCCAAACGCTCCCAAACTTTCCAAAACCTCTAAACAAGTTCCCAAATATGTTTCTTCCATTTAAAACATGCAAAACATTATTTAAAATAGATTTATGATGAAAATAATGCAAAAAGGAATTTTGATCAAAATTAGACCCGGTATCTACAATATGTGTCACGCCCTGATTTCTGACTCCCTGGAACTAAGGGTGAACAGTGAAGGTCCCACTCGGTTCACACTCATGAATCTCTCAATTCCAGAACTCGACTTCTTGTACGTTTGAAATTTTAGAATGATACTCAGTCATTAGAAAGAGGATCCAAAAATACTTCATTTAAAAAAAAACCACGCTCAATTCCAATCGTACATGAAGTCGAGTTTTGGAATATGCTCATTGTAATGTTGGTTATGATGCATCGTACAAGTTGCGTAACATCCTACGAAATCCTTTGGAATCCCACTCAAAACACTCAATTATTTATGATACATTATAATTAGGTTTACGATGCATTGCCATATCACGATGCATCGTAATGGAGATTATGATGCATCATAATCACTCAACTTGTTACAACAACAAATCCACCAAGTGATTACAGTTATCATTCTTATCCTAATTCATCATCCACAACATACATACATTCTCTATACTATGCGAAACATTGAAATGTCTCACACATACTTCACATGGTCTCAAACATGTAAATTGAATATAATAATCAATCAAATCCATAACACACAAACATTGAGATTCAATTATGCACCATACATTGTATTCCTCAAAAGTTATATAAACCACAAGTGGCAATTACATTTGAGATTTAAAACGTCAAGATAAATCAAATGCAAATACAACATTTCCCAAAAGAACTAGTCCACATGTCATATGCCATCATGGATAGCCATATACATAGTCCATACACAAAATCTAAAAGTATGGCCAAAAATGCCACAAGGAGCTCCACTTGGACATTCACGTCATGTCCGTCATCGACACTTTATTTGTAAAGAGTTTAGGAAAAAAGAGATGAGCAACTCAACGGTTCAGTAGGAATACCCCAATCCACCTAGGCATTGACCCGACACTGACCTACATGAATGTATGCCACTATACTATATATCACATTCAACAATCCATGTTCATCCAACACAATGCAAATTTCATAATAAGTGCATTACATACATATATCATGCTTAGCAATTTAAAACATGTAAGCAACCAGTTATATATGTAAATATATTCTCACTCTCGACCCTAATCCGATACTCGAACATGATTGGTCCACTCCGAGAACCATATGACCTTGGGCCCCTTTGATAACAACCGTATGATTTGGACCACTCCGAAGGATCACATAACCTTGGCAATATGTTGGTTTACCAAAATGTGCGTGAACAACTCCAAGGCTCACTAGTTATAGACATACTCCAATTCTTTAGGATTTAGCCTTGGTATAGCGGGACCACTTCTAGGGCCATACCTAGTGATTGATTGTACCACTTTCGTGACACGGTTGGACCACTCTGAATTCCCGTGCACATCTCTCTTATACCATTTTCCCCGCATCCTCTCATATATGCAATGTAAACATATATTACACGTAGCGCATCATTTCATGCTTTCAAAACGCTCATTTATGCTATAATCATTTCTAGCATATATTCACATTACACTAACAATATATAGCAACATATATATTTCATCCTTGCATATAAATCACATATGCACACAATCTAGCACATCATTAGTTAGTATATAAGGATCAAAGAAAAGTGGGTAAACATACTACCACAGCCCCTATAACCCTCACATACATGCTAACTCATCCTCAACCCACCCAAATCCTAAAATTGATGGATAAGTAAGAAGAGACACCCCTACCTCGAATTTGGAAGCTTTCCAAGCAATCTTTAAGAATTCCACTAAGGTCTATCTTTTTGAAACATGAGTTTGTTTGGTTCAAACTGAAGCCCTAGTCGCTCTCTACGCGTTATCCTTCTTCGACGAGTCTCAAATTTAAGCCGAATGCACTTGAAATGTAAAGAGGAGGTAGAGAGATGAAATGGGAAGGAGAAGAGAGAGAAAGTGGTGTGAGAAATGCTATGGGATCTCTTAACTTTTGATATTTATAATATCTAGGGTGCGAAATGACTAAAATGCCTCCGAGCCACTTGACGCACCCTCCCGACCTTCGTTTTTGATTTTGAAAGTTCCTACGGACTCGAAATCACTTCCTTAACTATCTAAACATTTCATCTAGGTCAAAATAAAAATAATTATTTTTTCAAAAATTTCCAGATTCTCGTGCTCACTCGGACCGCATCCTGGCCTCCATTTGACCAAAAAGACAAAATTCTCCAATTGTTCCCAAAACTTTACAAAACCTCTATAAAAATTTTCAAACATATTTTTCACACTTAAAACATGCTATGACAATTATGATGATTAAAATGAAAATCGACCAAAATTGGTCACAGTCTCTATAATATGTATATAGGTGTCCATTTCAGGTTGTAGCATGTTGACTATTTTAAAAATGTTGTTCTTATGTTTGAATAATCTTTATGTATTAGGATTTCATATGTGTAAGCCATGTTAGGCACATCCACAACGCTTGAGGAATAAATGTAAGAGGGATGGTTTTTTAATCTTAACGTTATTTTTGAAGTAACTTCATTTGAAAGCTCATCTCTTGACTTAGTGGACTACAGGAATATGCATATCATTCATATCATCCATGAGTCTTTAGATCATAAGTAATAGGCTATGAACTTCATTTATAATATCATGAGGCCTTTATTAAGGTTGAGTTAATTCAAGCTTTTATAAGCTTTGGAAGAACTTAACTATTCAGCCCTAACTAGAACCATGTCTTTCAATCATATCATTTGGAATGGTGTCTAGAAATGATAAAAATAAAGCTTTGAACTTATATGTTTAGATCATGAAAAGCCTTAGGTAATATTGAGATGATCTCCAATTGGGAATATCTTTAATTCTCAATATTCATATTTAGTGAAGTTGTGCAGTCAAAGACCTTGGATCAAATTGATTTATTTTATAAGGTCAAAGTTGATTTTAAGGAGGTTCAAATATTCAAAGAACTCAACTCATAATCTAAAATTGATTCTAAGACCAAATGCATCTCATTTTAGTGTCTATGATTGGTTCTTAACATTTTAGAATAGGAGTTGATCTTAATAAAGTTTCTTTTCATCAGTCCTTGAGGCTTTAGGCTCATTCATGCTTTAACAGAGTTACATTTCAAACGAGGATCAAAATAGTCGACTTATTTAAACTATATAGTCGACTTTTTCAAGTAGCACGTTTTTGGCATTTCTGGAGCACTAAAGTAGAAGACTATTCCATTTCATATAGTCAACTTTCTTTCTATGGAATTTCATGAAATTGACATTTCTAGAGCACTAAGATAGAAGACTATCTCAAATCATATAGAAGACTATCTTTCTATTTTAGTTTATGAAATTTTATGAAAATGACATTTCTAGAGCACTAAAATAGAAGACTGTCTCAAATTATATAGAAGACTTTCTTTCTATTTTAGTTTATGAACTTTTATGAAAATGGTATTTCTAGAGCACTAAGATAGAAGACTGTCTCATTTCATATAGAAGACTTTCTTTCTATTTTAGTTTGTGAGATTTGATGAAATAGTCATCTTATTCATTAAAGAAAGTCGACTCTTTTAGGCAGCTTGAATCTAACTCTTTGAGGACTCAAATAAAGTCGACTGCTTTAGGCAGAAAGTCGATTACTTTTCCCCAAATTCAAAATAACGGTTAGTTTTGGACCCCAAACGGCTATATTCTCTTGAGACCCTATATATACCCATTTGTATTGGGGATTTCGTAGCAAGAGAGAGATAATGCAATATAGAGCCGAGAGTAGAGAAGAGTAGAGGAGAGAGCAAGAAAGCTAGAGAGAAACCTACCCATGAGCATACTTTTGAGAAACTCTTGAATGCATATGTTTGCATTCTTCTTGGTAGAATATCTCTTAGGAACCACCATTGAGTCTCATCTTTCATATCATTCATTGTGGTTCATCTTGCATATCTAGAGTTGAGCTTTTCATTTAAAATCTTCGTATGTAACTTTAGGACTTGGGCGTGTATTGAATATCTATTCATTGAGGAATATTGTTGTAATTATATTATAATTTCTTATCTATCTTTGAGTGGAAGACCAAGTGATGCACTTGGCAAGAAAGCCCAAGTTATGAGCTTGAAAAAGAAGTCTTGGTGAGATTTTTATTGAGTAAGGAAGCCCAAGTTATGAGCTTGAAAAAGAAGTCTTGGTGAGATTTTCATTGAGTAAGGAAGCCCAAGTCATGAGCTTGGCAAAAAAGTCTTGGTGAGATTGTCATTGAGCAAGGAAGCCCAAGTAATTCACTTGGCAATTGTATGGTTTGCTTTCCACCATTAAGGAAGCCTATATAGTGAAAACCTCAAGAAATGCTCTTGAGGCATGGATGTAGGCAAAAGGGGCCAAAACATGTAAAAATCATGGTGTCACTTGGTTTGCATTTTTCTATCCCTAAACTCCTTTATTTGATAACATTTCATTTGTTTAAATTATTTAAGTTATATATATGAATGCTATAAGTTTAAATGATTTTATTCATATGAGGAGGATGTGATGAATGCTTGGAGTATATTGGTTGAGTTGTGAAATTGATTAAAGTGTTAATTGATTGAGTAGTTACTTGAGTATCTTTCTTGCCAATCAATTTGCATATCATGTATTTGACAAATGCACAATCAACATTTTCACATACTACAAGCATGATATGTTGCACTAACATATACACTTACACTTGTTGTATTCACTAGATCATTTAAGTGCATAATAGATAGAGAATTTGTAATCTCACTTGTTGAATACATAAGTTCATCAAGTGTTTGACAAAAGTCCAAACAAGCCTAGCTAAATCGAAAAAGTTTCATCATTTGCCTATTGCAACCCTATTCACCCCCCCCCCCACTCTAGGGACAATTCTTGGGTAATAGTAATTCTTCCCAATTTGGGTCTATTAGATTTCTAGAAGCCAATTCTTTTAAATTTTCTAAAAACTCAAGTTTTCTAAAAAAAAATCATGTTTATAAAATTGTATATTTTCTCAAAAGAATGCATGTGTATTTCTTCTAAAAGTCATATATTTTTCCTAAATAGTGTTTTCTATAAAACATAGTTTTCTTAGTTCAATTTTTCAAAAGTAATTTTACTCAAAGAATTTTTCCAAAAGTAATCTTTCTAAAGCAACATCTTTCCTAAAGCAATATTTTTCTCAAATAAAATTAATGTTTCAAAGCATCCACTTTTGTAAAAATAATTAGTTCTATAATCTATTAGGTCTAAGTCATAGGAATTGAAATTCCGACTCCAATTATCATACGATCATCTTCTCTCCAAGTTCCTTAGTAAGAGTCGTAGAGTCCAACTTATGACACATAACCTTTAAGAATCGTAGACATAAGTTCATTAGCAACCCAACCATCTTCTTTGCAACTTAGAAGAAAACCTTTTTCCAAGGTTTCATGGAAAACATCTCACAACCCCAAGGTATTCATATATATGTCAAAGTAAGTCGCATGTTTACTAAAATCCTGTAGGTCATAACCCTCAAATAGAACCTTAGATTTAATAAAAGTGTAGGTTCTCATCATGTTTTTTCTAGAATTAATTTTTAGATATTCATACTCATTAGTTTTAGGCCAAAGTGCAATAAACCCCTCTTTGGTTTCAAAATAGTGCACAATCTATCCTCTCATTTTTTTGGATGCAACAAACACCCTCCAACTTATAAATTGGTGTAATTTGTACCTATTTGGATTAAAAATACACTCACAAATATAAAAAATAAAAAAATTGATCAATTTACTGAAAAATACTAAAAATTTTTTGCCGAAAAACAAGTACTTTAATTTGTCAAAAAAAATTTACCCAATAAAAGAACTTTAATTCACCAAATTTTTTTGATACATTTATTTCGGTATTTTTTTGTAATTTTTTTCGGTATTTTTCGACAAATTAAAGTTATTTTTTTGATAATTTGTTTCGGTATTTTTCAAAAAAATACCAAAATAAATTTATCAAAAAAAAATTGGTGAATTAAAGTTCTTTTTTTTTGGTAGATTTTTTCAACAAATTAAAGTTTTTTTTTTGAGGTAAATTTTTGTTGGTATTTTTCAATAAATTAATCAGTTTTTTATTTTTATTTTTTATATTTGTGAGGGTAGTTTTGTCATTTTAAGTCAATTTTTAAGTTAAATAGGAACAAATTGCTCCAATTTGTAAGTTAAAAAATATTTGTTACACCTAAAAAAAGAGCGAAGAATATTGTGTATCATTTTAGAACTAGAAGGGAATTTATTATATTTGTCCATAAATTTATCAACAATAGTCTTTTATTTATTTATTTATTTTTATTTGCCTAAGCGTTCGGGAAAGAAAAGATCTTTTTACGCCTCCAGTAAGGCGAACCCGACCCGAGTTTGACCCAATTTATGATGCTCAATCAACCAACAAAAAACCAAACCATAAACGAGAGAGAGAACCCGGAAACAGCAGCACCGCCATTCCCAAACCCCTACTTCCGATCACATGAAGCCCTAGAAAACGCTTCAATCTCTCTCTCTCTCTGGCTCTCGCTTTCGATCTCTTTATCTCACTCTCTCTGTCTCCATGAAAATACTCCTAATTACAACCCTAGCAGGCACTCATCATTCTCTTTGAAATACTCAATTCTCAAATCCAAAAACTCTAGGGTTTGGTTCTGTTCTTCTGTTCACAAAGATGTCTCTTCCGCCTGTTGAGTGTATATATGTGACAGAGGACTGTATTCGAGAATGGAAGAACGGAAACCTTAGCTTCAAGGTTCCGAACCCGGTCCCAATGCTACGTTTTCTCTACGAGCTATGTTGGACTACGGTATGTGATACATTTCAATTGGGTTTGGTTCAATCTTATTTTATCTTGGGTACTTATAAAAAAAAATCTTATTTTATCTTGGTATTGAATCATGTGAGTTTTCGGTGTTAGGTTCGAGGCGAATTGCCATTTCAGAAGTGTAAAGCAGCGTTGGATTCGGTTGAGTTTTTGGATAAAGTTTCAGATGAAGTGATGGGTTCGAATTTCGCGGATATTGTGACACAGATGGCTCAAGATGTGAGTGGTTTTGATTGCTGATTGACATGCGGTTAAATTTTGATTGATGACCCTTTTTTGTTTAGTAATCATGTGCATATAATGTCGCTTTTTCCCTTTTTTGGCTTTAGTTTAAGCTTAAGTGACTTATGGGTAGATTTAAATTCGGTATCATTGTGGGTGGAATTCACTCTGTTGCCTTCTCTTTCTTTGATAAGTACACTGTTGCCATTTTATTGTGTGTTTGGCGAGGCTGCCGTCTTTGAGATTATGAGTGTGTGGAATTGCAAAGCTGTAGTTTGCCTTTGGTAACTTTTTTTTTGATTAGTTAGTTTGCTTTTGGTAGCTTGATGGATAAAATGGATGGTACAAATGAAAACCAACTATGGTAATTTGATGAGCAAGAAAGAAAAGGCAACATGTATTATGTAATCATTCAGGTGATGGAATTGTGAACACATTGAGTAGCCAATTTTGTTGGAGCTGAAAATATTTAATAATAACATAAATTTTGTCATGTTCAAAGATGTAAGCTCAGACACTAAATTTTTTGGGATCCTTTTATATAATCGAATAAATTAATGGTTGCGAGGACATTCTTTTTTTTGATAAGTAAAAATTGTATTAGAAAGCACCCAAAAAAGTTGCGAGGACATTCTTAATATCTGTATAATCGCTACATTCTTGGTAATCTTTCACAACCTCAGGATAAGGAGCTTCGCATGGATCAATATCATAAACCTAGAGAACAAGGGCTTGTTTGGTTTTGTTATCTGAAAAAGTTTTCAAGAAATCTGAAACAGAATATAGTTTTCAAAGAATTATAAA
Source organism: Cornus controversa (assembly GCA_026545225.1). Lineage (NCBI taxonomy): Eukaryota > Viridiplantae > Streptophyta > Magnoliopsida > Cornales > Cornaceae > Cornus > Cornus controversa. The sequence goes on along the minus strand of CM048848.1, from coordinate 10,133,609 downwards.
GGACATTATATGAAATCAGGCCTTTTTTGTGTTGTTTTTGAAAAAGAAAACAGTTGCTTTTCCGAAAAATGAACGAAGCAGGGCCGTAATCGAAGGACAAAGCTGTAACAATATGAATTAATAGTGTTCTGCTAACACTGATTTTGAGTGGCACTCCTTTTCCTAGAAATGAATTGTTTGATTGCAAAGATTATGGCCAAAGCTTTTGACCTGTTAAGAAAAGCTGTCTTGAGGCAAATGGCAGCAGTTTCTTATGGTTTTACATGGACTTGGATATTGCATTGGGTATACACTTGTCTAAGCTCCAGAGTTATCAAATTAATGAATCGAAAGTACAAACACAATTAGAAGTTCATATTTTAAAGAGGGACGATGATCTGACGATGCTTTCTCAATTCGTCAATGGTCAAAATCCTCCCAAGAGAAGTTGTCCAAACAAAAAAAGGCCACCGTTAGGGGAAGCACGCAATGCCAAATTCATTTCCAAGGAAAGGACATCTCCTCGGCATTCAACAGGCCCAACTTGTTCCTCTGCAATAGTTGTACTCCACGATTGCTTTTTCTTTGTACTCTATAATGTATTCTTATTTTTAAATAATTAGTCCTTAAAGCAATTTATTGTAGGAAATGAAGGCACTATGTACTTGTATTTTAGGGGATATGAAATCCAAATAGCCTAGCATGCAAAGTTAGCAAAAAACCCAGTGACGTAATTGATGTATATAATTTCGATGGACCTGTTTTCCCTTGTTGATTCTCCTGTTTCATGATGCTTTTATTTGGACTTTGCATGATATGTGCATCTTGAGTTAGTTTGATTGTGCAATAATTGGGTCATCTTTGCATGAGGAAGTTTTACTATTTATTCATCTATTCACCATTCAAAAAATCAATTCTATAACATAAAGCAAACTCACTTATGGATGCAAAATGTGAAAAGTCATTATCTGGTTTGGTTTCATCAATACACTAAATGTCTGCTTCAGACTTGAATCTGCATTCTTAGGCTCTGTGGAGTGACTTTTTACTATTACAAGATATAAGGGCCCCATAAGGAGGTGCCATATTACTTATCTACATCCTTTTTTTTCTTGTAAGGAATGATGGTTGCTTGGCAAATTTATGTAATTCAAACTTTGCTAAACTCATCCACCAATTATAGCAGAAGACTTCATATTCCCATAACTCTGAATAACATATAAGAAGAGTGAAGATAATGCATAGGGAGTTGCATGTGTGACGTGCCTGGTTTATATAAAAGTTGATTTCCTTTCATTTAAGATACATGTATCTTTCCTGATCAATTATTTAAGCTTCACTTTTTTATTTTTGGGGATATGGAATTTGTGAAAATTGCGACAGTGAGGTTCATTTTTTTTTCTTCATCTTTTTCTGCTAGAGAAGTCGTGAACAATGTTTTGCATGATGCTTACGATATTGTGAAATAACTCATCTGTTTTTCAATATGATTTGGTAGTAGCACACAAGCTTTTGATAAAATTCGTACTTTTACTTCTTCTTCTTCTTAGTAAAAGCTGTGTCTTATCTTTACGTGTTCATTCACCTACTTTGCAGCTTACAATGCCTGGGGAGTATCGTGCTCGTCTAATTAAATTGGTTAGTGTTAAGTCAAACAACCTATTCTTGTTCCATAAATATATTTTTATTACTTTGAATTTATGTTTTTCATTTATCTCATTTAATACATGTATTGTTTTGGTGCACAATTTGTAAATTGAAGTGTCTTTCAATTTAATTTTTCAGAATGTAGTTTTGGTGTTGTGTGTGTTTGGTTCAGTAGTGAAATAGTTTGGAATTGCATTCCTTTGATGGGAAAATTTTGGTCTTTGCACAAAAATTAGGTTGTTTGTCCATGTTGGTATTCTTTTTTGCTTAAAATCTTGGGAATTGTTTAGGTGTTGTGTGTGTTCGGTTCAGTAGTGAAATAGTTTCGAATTACATTCTTTTGATGGGAAAATTTTGGGCTTTGCACAAAAAGTAGGTTATTTGTCCATGTTGGTATTCTTTTTTGCTTAAAATCTTGGGAATTGTTTAGGGATCAAATGTATAAGGCTGTTTGGCTGCTGATGCAAATAAAGAGTGGTGCCTTGAAAAGTGTTTTGAAAAAGTCTCAGTGTCATTCTGTTTTTTGGGTACTAAGTAGCAATTAAGCTTTGGAATTACTAAGTGTTTACCTAGGAAAGTGGTAAAAACGTTATTAATGCTATGTGGGGATTCTACAATCATTCTAGGAGAAATCATGACAAATTAGAAGTTATATTAAAAAAGGGACAACCCTTTTTGCTGTAACAAGTCTTAAATCAATATAATTTTGAGATATTATCAGATTATTAACTTCTCTTCAGGCTTTTCTCAGATTTACCTTTAGAAATCTTGGCTCCAATGGTGATTGGAGCAATTCTAGTCCATCTAACTGCTTCAAGAGGACTTTCTTTTCTTTCTTGCTTCAAGTGGTATCAGAGCCTTTCCTGCAAGATCTGTGATTATTATGGATCTATGGCTAGGCAAGGAAGCAAGGTAGCCACAAAGAAGACCTTGAGAATCTGCAACATCAAATTTCTTGACTAAGCACTATATTAGAACAATATGGAATCATTTCTCCTCTTGTACTTTGGGAGACAAAGGGATCAGCAGATAGATTCATATCAACGTGAAAATTGGACAGAGTAGTGTAGCATAGAAAAATTTCAGCCGCTTAAGCAGTTCAAAAGTGCAAAATGGGGTGCTACCACTTCAATTCAACAATCACAAAACACTTGGGTAGCAATGGTGAACCATACTAAAGAGTATGAAATTTGGTATCATGCACAAGAGGAGTCGAGATACAAGTCTGCCAAGAGTTCAATAGTTTTAGTTAATTGTATTAATCGACACAAAAGAACTTATCATTAAGGAAGATATTGGAAAATATGTTGATTTTGTGGGTCCAACATTTGCTTGATATGAATTTACTGGGTGGCTAGATGAAGAAGGTGGTTGAAGCAGAACTCAACTTTCTCATTTTCAGAATTTGACAACAATGAAGACGAATATGAAGGAAAAAAATAAGACAGAAAAGGAGAAGTCTGAAGAAGCAACCAATAACTTGTCAGAAGCTGAGGCAGCTGTTATTATTGAGTCTGTATATTGTAGATTTGAGGTGAGAAAATGGGAACCATTGAAGAAATTGAAGCAAATATCTCAAGTTGATTCCCAAGTTTTAGAAATTTCAAAGCTAGCTTCAAATTTTGGTAGTTGGGTTTGACTTTGGGATCTTATTGCTGATTTGTGAAAATTCACTTAGTTCTAAGAGCAACCGATTAACTCAGTTCGTGCAAGATTTTGAACTTTGATCGAGTTAAATTCCAGCCATTCTAAAAAATGGACCAAATATGGAAGGATCACAGATAAACCACGGTCTCTGGGTTGGAATATATAAATACATTATTGTAGGATTTTTAATTGTGTTCCCTAAGAGGGTTGCATCCTCCATAATAGCATCACTACCAATCTAAGAAGCAGCTCTAACAGAACCTTCATGTGATATGCAGTTCCTCTCTTCCACAAATTCCATAGAATGGTAGCATATGAACATCTAATGAGCTTGGATATGAGAGCAGTACCAACTGCAAACTTTCCACACCAAGCAGTCATATCGGAGAAACCAGTAAATATATTAGTACTGCAGCCTAGCAGCGAGTACCACCAGTTCCATACACATTTCCAGCTAAGGAGCAATGAAGAAAAAGATGGTCAACATTATCTTCACTAGACTAACAATTATGGCAAACTGAGCCTCTTTTCTTCAAATTTGTAAAGGATGGGATAACATTACTTGACACGACATGACACGGGACATGTGAGTTTGTTTTTGGCTTAATCGTGTTTGTGTCGTAATTGTGTCTACCCGAATTGACATACTAATTAAATGTGTTGTGTTCGTGTTTGACTCGCCCAACTCGTTTATAACCCGATTAGACCTGTTTAACTAAACATGTTGGATAAACGTATCTATTCGTGTTTGAAATGACCCTAATTGTATGCTATTTTATTTAAATGTGTCTTGCTGTGTCCTGCATGTCGTGTTAGCTCTTAACCTATTTATTAAACAGATTACGCATGTCGTGTCATATTTGTATCAAGGTTCTTTAACACGAATAATAATCATGTTGTGTTTGTGTCAATCCATATAGCAGGATACTCATGTCATGACATGACATGAATATGACATAGAAACACGAATTGCCACTCCTAGATAGCATTTTGAAAAATAAACAAGAAGTCAAGGCCACTCTAGGCCTACAAGCATTCCAACATAGGTGCTTCCATGAGACCTTCTGGCCTTTGGATCTGCAAACATTCCACACTGATTTAACATAGAAATTTCCATGATTCCACTCAATATTTTCAGTTCCAGAAGTGGACCTCTTTGTCCTCAAAAGACCAGCAATCTCCCTAGGAACAGAGGGAGGGAATAACCATTGATTCTGACGAATGGAAGTTTGTATGAAATATGACCTGTCTACACCACGTGATATCCGAATTCTGTGCCCAAACCTTTGAACGAGAGGTTGGCTATTGAACCATGGATCCAAATCCAATAGAAAATTGAATGACCTTCCATCTCCAACAGAGAAGGAAATGTTCTGGAGCGCAAAGTTTCTAACTTGCAGCATGGATTTCCAGATTGCAGAATCTGATGGTTTAGAAACAGAAGTCCAGAAATTTGATTTTCTGGTGTGCTTATGCTTAAACCAGACATTCCAAAGAGAGTCTTTATTTTGAATAAGGTCCCACACCAAACAACATTGGGCTGTAAAATTAATATCTTCCAGTCCCCCTTCATTCCTAGGAACAGCCACGGGCCACCTTATTCCAACTCAGAAGATGAAGTTTAGAGCTATTCTCCTTGGACCCCCAAAGGATTTTTTTTAGTTTTTTGTAAAATATTTTTTAACTGATTCTGGCAAATTAAACACAGCAGTCCAATAATATGTGAAAGAAGATAAAACAGACTTTATCAACTCACTCTATCTGCCATAGAGAGAGTAATTCCATTCGAGACTGATAATTAGCAGCTACCTTGTCCAAGAGAGTTGAACAATGGTTTCTCTTTTGACCCTTGTCAATCAATGGAAGGCCAAGATAATTAATCTAGAATCAGCCTTGTCTAGACTGCAAAACCAACAACAATCTTTTCTTCCTCCTAACAGCTATAGAGAAAGAGATATCACTCTTTTCCTTGCCCATCATCAGCCTTGCAACTTCATAAAATTCTTCAAAAACGTCAAGGATGGCTCTGGCTTTCTATATGAGCCTTGACAACCAAGAACAATTCATCTGCAAAGAAGAAATGACTTATTCTTAGCCCCACCTTAGGCACCTTTTTACAGACCTGCACAAAACCATCATTCACTCGTTGGATGAAAGAAACAGTATCTTTTGAAAGGGGGGCACCAGGCACATAACTTTCATGAAGAGTAGCTTTTCCAATCTTCCAACTTCATGTCCCTCTTTCCTATGCCAGTGGTTAGCTGGTTGGAGAAGATTCAGGGAATTTTTTGTGGGTTGATATGAGAGATGAGTTCAAATACAATTTGGTGAACTGAGGGAAGTTGTGTTATCCCATTCAGATAGGAGGTTGGATTTGTTCAACAAGGCTTTGTTGGGCAAATGACATTAGAGATTTGGGAGGGAGAGGTCTAGGCTGTGGAGGAGAGTCATTACTTATTAGGTGGGGGAAGGTGATGGGGGATGGTTTTCTAGGAAGGTGAGGTTTCCTATTGATGTGGGGGTTCTGGAAGCTTATCCGGAAGGGGTGGGATGAGTTTTCCAAATGCATCCGGTTTAGAGTTGGGAGAGGGAGACGGGAGATTTTGAGAGGATCACTGATGTGGGGACTTTACTATGGCTTGTAGGTTCCCTCGGTTTTACTATGGATTGCTATAGATTAACATGCATTGGTGGCCAACTGTTATCGGCTTGATAACGGGAGGACAACTTGGGATGTTTTGTTTCGAAGACAATTCCATGATTCGGAGCTCGATGATGTGGTAGAATTTCTAGCTTTACTGTATTGACAGTCTGTGATAGAGGAGGGGTTGGACAAGATGGTTTAGGTGGATGCGCCGAGAGGGGAGTTTGGGGTGCGAATTTTCTACCAAAGTCTTTTAGGGATTCGGGGCTCTTCTTTTCCTTGGAAGGCAGTTTGGTTTGGAGGTCAAAAGCCCCTTTAAAGGTGGCCTTCTTTTTGCTTGGACTGCAGCTCTCTGGAGGATTCTTACTCTTGATAACCTCAGGAAAAGACATGTTTTAGTGGATTGGTGTTGCATGTGCAAGAAGGCGGAAGAATCAATGAATCACCTCTTGATACATTGCTCAATGGCGAGAGATGTATGGTCTATGTTTTTGACGGTTTTTGGAGTAAATTGGGTGTTTCCCGAATCTTCGATTGATTTGTTAGAGGCTTGGAGAGGGTGTATATTGGAGAGCCGAGTTAGGGTTGCTTGGAGGGCCACGCCCCTTTGCTTATGGTGGGGTTTGTGGAGGGAGAGATATAGAAGATCTTTCGAGAACAAGGAATCTCCTGTTTGGTCTCTCAAATATACTTTTATGAGTTCGTTATTTTTTGGGTTAATGGGGGCAATTGTAAGTTTGTGGATTTTATTGATAGTCTAAAGTTATAGGAGGCCTTGGTAGGCTTTGTGAATTTGCTTGGGATGCACTCCCCTTCTGAGCGCTTTATAATGTTTTACTTATAAAAAAAAAGGCTCCCACGATTTTTCAGGATCGCTATGGACAGGCATGCCTTGGTTTCCAATTGTTATTAGCTTGATAGGAGGACGACTTGGGATGTTCAATTTCAGAGTTTCATAATTGGGAGCTCGAGGTGGTAGCAGAGTTTCTAGCATTGCTTTACAGTCACGTGGTGGAAAGTGAGGAGGGGATGGATGAGGTGGTCTGGAAAGATTCCTCAAGAGGGATTTTTGATGTGCTATCATTCTATCAAAGCCTCTTGGGTTTCAAGTCCTTCCTTTCCTTGGAAGGCCGTTTGGAGATCGAAAGCTCCCTTAAGGTGTCTTTTGTTGCATGGTTAGCTACTCTTGGGAGGATCTTGACCTTAGACAACCTTAGAAAGAGGCGGCAAATTTTGGTGAACTGGTGCTGCATGTGCAAGAAGGTGGAGTCGTCGATGAATCATCTCCTTCATTGTCCAGTGGCGAGAGATGGGTGGTATATGTTTTTGGCAGTGTTTGGCATGTTTTGGGTTCCCGTGAATCTATGGTAGACATGATCGAGGCTTGGAGAGGGTGTATAGTGGATAGCTGAGCCAGAGATGCTTGGAGGGCCACTCCCCTTTGCTTGTGGTGGGGACTATGGTGAGAGAGAAATAGGAGATCCTTTGATGGTGATGAAACTCCTGTTTGGTCTCTCAAATATGTTATTGTGAGTTCTTTATTCTTTTGGGTTAATCGGCGCAATTGTAAATCTGTGGTGGATTTTGTTGATAGCCTTAAATGATAGTTGGCCGTTGTTGGCTTTTTTGTGCATTCTCTTGGGTGCGCTTCCCTCTTGAGCACCTTTTTAATGAAATCCTACTTTTCAGGGGAAAAAAAACGATTAGAGAAATACTCTTGAGGCCAAAGTAAAAAGCAATGGGTATAGAGGGCATCCCTGTCTTAAGCGGTAAAGAAATTAGTGGGAACCCTGTTCACTAATAAAGAAAACCTTGATGCAGTGACACATTGAGTAATCCAATTAATCCATTTGTCTCCAAATGCGTAACTTCTTAATAGTTTGAACAAAAATTCCCATGAAATGGAATCATAGGCCTTATAAAAGGTCCATCTTAAGGGCCATAGAGGCATAACCTCTTTTATTAGAGAAGCCCTTCACTAGATCATGAGCCAAAATGATATTTCCATGAATCTTCCTTCCTTTTATAGAAGCAGCCTTTTCAGCACCCACCAACTGATGTAAAACAGTCCCCAGCCTATTTGCCATAATTTTTGTAACTATTTTATAAATAGTATTGCATAGGGGAAAAGGTCTATAGTCTGAAATCTTGCAACTATCATTTTCCTAGGAATTAAGGTTAAAAAGGTTGCATTCATAGCAAAGGCATGGAATTGGTTTGAAGGAAGAACTGAATAGCAGAAACAAGATCATCCTTTGTAATAGTCCAGTACCTTTGGAAAATTCTGGCTGGGAAGCTATCAGGTCGTAGTTTTCTCAGGAGAGAAGCCCATAACCTCCTCTCTTATTTCCTTCTCAGTGGCTGGAACTTCTAAGTCTGTCTTCTGATCCAAGGAGAGGCACAATCTACGCTGTTTCAAGTGAAACTCCTCTGCTACAGAAGCATTAGAATATTTTGAGTACAATTTAGCATAGAAATCCACCAACCATTCCTTGATAATTTCCTGATTTGAAGAAAGGGTCCCATCCTCAGCTGGTAATAGAGTTCACTACCTTCCTTTGCTTCACCTTTTGATGAAAGAATATGGTACATCTATCATTGTCATACAGCCATTTCAGTTTAGACTTTTGAGCCCATAAAATTCTTCTTGAGAGTACAAAGATTCCACTTCCTCCTTTGTCTTACTAGTGTCTCTGATGAGGACTTCATTCAAAGAATCATGGACTGAAGTAGACTGTAAAACCTCCAGCTTCTTGATTGTCGTATTCAACTGATCAGAAACTGTCACTCTATTAACCTTTAATTCTCTCTTTAACCTTTTCATACATCTGTGAATAGGGCTACCAGTGATATTTTCTTGCCAAGCAGAGGATACCAGCTGCTCCACTTCTTGTAGTTGACACCAAATTTTGAGAAATTTAAAAGGTTTTGGCCTCTCTGAACAAGCATCATCATACTGCACTACCATTGCAAAATGGTCAGAGAATGAAGCTGCAGTAAGAGATATTTTGGAAAGAATCCATCCAGTGATGGTTGACCAATCCTCTATCTAGTCTAGCACATATCCTTCTTCTAGTAAATTGGCTATTGGACCAATTCCAGCCCCCATTACCAACAGGCATGTCATCAAGACCAAGTGAATTATCAAGACAAACTGAATCAAAAGTGAAATCGAACTCATCAATCACTCTGAGAAATTCTTCCCCCCCCAATGTTCTCCTCATGATTTCTAATCACATTCCAATCCCAAATTGAGAGCCAAGGACCTTGAGCTAAATTAGAATGCTGGGGCAGAGTAGCCCACAACTTCCTTCTGTGTACATCAGTCGTAGCAGCATAAACAGAAGACAGAAAGAAATGTTTCTGAGACTGAATAAACTCCACCTCAAACAGCACTGACTGAGTGTCCTCTACCACTACCTTGACATCCACCATGTTTGGATGCCACCCAAACCAAATTCTACAACTAGCAGCTGCATTATAATTACCAAACCATTTCCAATTCCTACCAATCTTCAGAGAAATTCTGTCAAAGTTACCTAAACCAAACAAGCTATGAGAAGATTTTCTTCTTTAATCCATCTATCACAGCTTTCTGCATTCTGGGCCTATTTAGGCCCCTCACATTCCAATAATCAATCTTCTCAACATTGGATTGATGAATGAACACCACCAGCTGCCATTGCCCTTGTTGCTGTAGCAGAAGTAAGAGCTGTAGATTGCCTCTTACTCTGCTTCTTATTACCCTCAGAGACCTGCTTCCCCTCAACTGGAGAGGACTGACCAGAAGGAATTTTTATCTGTATCAGGTGAAGGCTTATTAACTCCAGAAGCTATAGCTTGGGCTGCTCATTCCCCCTAGAAATTGTAGCATTTTTCAATCCTTGGAAGATGGGGAGGCACTATCCCTATGAGAAGCATTACTGTATTGAGTATTCACATTGTTCCACTCAATGTAGCAAATCTTGGGACCTTAGGCTCTGGGGAATATGAAGTTCTATCTTCCTGGGAGAAGGCTGCCTTATGCCTTTGATTTTCTTAATCAAATTAGTATATATATATATATATATTTCATGTTTCTCCAGTTTTCATTTAAAAACTCTCATTATCATTGTAGCTGGACCTTTTTCTATTTTCTTTTTTTTTGATATGAAACCATGAATATGTTACGAAAAGAATAAGGTAGTACAAAGCAAGGGAGAATGACAACTCTCCCAAAGGTGCTAAAATACTGTAATTTACAGCCAAATGAAAAGGAAACCAGTAGCCCTTGTAAAGCTAACCGCTTATGAACTCATCGTGCTGCAAAAAATATCGTTCTAAACTCGTGATATGCTGTTAATATTTTACAGGTGCAGGATACCTTCGTCTGTTGTTTGTTCAACTTTTTTGTGCTCTCATTTCTTATATTGTATATATGCTCATGCTGCATTGTTTTATCTTCTTGCTAGGCTAAGTGGCTGGTTGAATCTGCATTAGTCCAACTGAGGCATTTTCAGGAGCGCTGTGAGGTGAATTTAATTGCTTGTTTAATGCTTTTCATGTTTGCGTAATACATTTAATTGCCGGAGAAAAAGAAAGAAAAGAAGAACATACATGTATGCTTTGTACATTGCAGGAAGAATTTTTGTGGGAGTCTGAAATGATCAAGATAAAGGCTGCTGATTTGAAGTCAAAAGAGGTATTAATATATATATATGTATGTATGTATGTATGTATATTTGGAGGGTAAGAGGTACACAGATCATAGTCTTGTAGTTGTATACATTACTTATGGTGGCACGGATCAGAATGTTGACTTTCAAACTAGTTCTATATTAGATTGCCTGTCATATTAATTGTCATTGTTTCGCTTCAACACCGTCTGTCTTATGGTCTAAAGTTTTCGAATTTTTTGATGCATCAGTTGATGCAATTTGTGCTTTAGTATAGCAATTGTGTCAACTGAGGATGCAATAAAGTGCATATGAAAGACTTGAGTTTTGAATGTACAAAAATGGTAATCATTATTAGGAAAATCTAACAAGTATGATTGTGAATCTATAGTTCTTGCTCCTTTTACTGAACAGAGAAGTTAAATAGTTATATCTGGGCAGCATAACTAAGATATATGAGATCTGCACAATGAGTTTGGAGTAACAATACTTTTTAGCTGCTCAACTGTAATGTCCTTGTGTTACCAATTTCAGGTCAGGGTCAACACTCGTCTTCTTTATCAGCAAACAAAATTTAACCTTCTTCGTGAAGAGTGCGAGGGCTATGCAAAGCTGGTATGTGTACTTTTTAACTTTTTCCCTATTTGGTTATTGTATATTTGTCTAATTTGGTATTTGGTTGGACCCCCTTTCTCTGTTTCTAATATTGTTGGAGGTTTGATTTTAGGGATTGAACTTACCTATTTATTTATTCTTTTTGTTGAGATAGTGATGTTTCTTTTAAAACAAAGAGGCTTTTTAGGGAAAGAAATGACCTTGATGCATTTTGTTCAAGTCTCTATCATATAATTTTCCTCAAGGGCCTTCTTTCTTCCTCAAGATTTATCTGTAGAGAGGAGCTCCTCTAGGGCCTTAGGTTTTTCCTTGAGGTTTATATGCTAAGAAGCACAGATATGGATGCGGGACACAGATAAAACACGACATGGACACAGCGACATAACAAATTGTAAAAAATTAGGATACGGATACGGCGAGGACATGTCGACTAAGAAATATAGGTTTATATATATATTGTACTATATTTTAAGAGTAATATTATATTTCATTAACCTAACAATGAAAATTCACAAATCATAATAATTATTGAGCTATAAAATAATTAGTTTTTAGTTTAAAGAACTACACAGTTGAATCTACTCCACAACAATAATAATAGTTATATATATATATATATATATTTATTTATTGATAAGTAAAATATCATTGTAAAATCGTTGAAAGGAGAGCGCAACTTGAAGACAGAGAGACCAAGAATGTCTGCCAAGCAAAAAAAGAGTACAAAAGACATAATATCCCCACAGATTTACAATTCCATCCCTGTACCCAAAAAAATAATGTATGAAAAATAGAGAATTTAAGCACCCAAATTGGAACCTCGACTCAGTCAAAAATTCGTATGATACGCTCACGCCATAACCCCCCCACCATAGGTAGAGGGGTACTACCCTCCAAGCATCACAGACTTGCCTCCTCACTGCACGTCCTCTCCAAGCCTTGAGCATGCTCTTTGGGTACTTTAGCATGACCCAATGGACACTAATGAGAGCAAAAAAGAAAACCCAACAGTCATGAGCCATCGAGCAATGAAATAGCAGATGACTGATAGACTCTTCAGCTTCGACATCTCCTTTTCAAGTTATCAGTGGTCGATATCCTCCTTAAAGCTGCCGTCCATCTTAAGAAGGCTACCTTGAGAGGGGCCTTGGTGCACCAAATAGCCGTCCATGGGAGAGAAAACTCGTGATCATCCAATAAGCTCCTATAGAAGGAGCTCACCTCAAAAGAACCATGACTAGACTCCATCCAAATCCATCTATTAGCCTCAATTCCTCCCTCCTTCTGACGATACAAATCGGCTAAGAGCTCACCGAAATCACCTAACTCCCAATTCTGGAACTGCTTCACAAATTGAACATCCTAGATCAACCCCCCATTGGTGGAGGAAAATCAATCAGCCATTACCCTATCCTTATGCGTAACAATTCGAAAAAGTTACAGATAGAAGGATTTGAGGGATCGATCCCCGCACCAGACATCCTTTCAGAAGCAAACCCCCCTCCCCCATCTCATTTTAAATCGAATATGTTTAGAGAATACATCCCACCCTTTCCGAATGGCCTTCCAAACACCCACCCCTGCCGGCCGCCTCACCTCAGGAGTGCACCATCCGCGAGTGCACCATCTGCCTCTGCTTAGGGATGGCAACGGGGTGGGTATGCCAAAACCCTACCCCGCCCCATCAAGGAAATACTAAATCCATCTCCCATTAAGAACCCTAACGGGTTTGTGGTAAGCATACCACCACCGTCCCATATAGAGAAAAAGAGGAATAACAAAATCCTTAAAATCCTTTGCTTTATTTGCTTTGAATTTGATGTTTGGGCTAAATGTACCCAAACGATGATACAACACTCCTACAGTCAAAACTCCAATATATAAGACCAAAGAAAATGGCACAAACATACATACATATGTAGATGGAGATAGAAACGGTTTTGGTCTTCAAGAATTTTTTTTATCATAGATCTATTATCTACACAAGATAGAACAGAACAAGGTAACCTAGTGGCTGCCATATATCTAGTATACTATATTTATATAAGTAATATAATAATAAAAGAAATGGCACACTTCATAAAATTATGTCACTATATATATATATGTATATATGTATGTATATAATCGGGGCGGGGCGGGTACTAGGCGGGTTTTCTTAAAAAACCATACCTGCCCCTACTCCTATTAGGGGCAGACCAAATCCCCTCAATTAGGGGCGGAGCGGGGTGGAGGAAATTGCCACCCCTCTGCTTTCTCCAAACTTTTTGGCGATGACCTTCCTCCACAGTTTGTTCATATCTATCCCAAACCTCCACAACCACTTTCCCAGCAAAGCCTTATTGAATAACTCTATCCTCCTAATACCCACTCCACCTTGGTGAAAAGGCTTGCAGACTTGCTCCCAATGCACTAGATGAAATTTATCTGCATCTTCCTTACCACTCCACAGAAAATTTTGCTGAAGTTTCTCAAGTCTCCTCACAACAAAGATGGGAGCTTGAAAGAGTGAGAGAAGGTATGTTGGAAGGTTCGAAAGAGTGCTCTTCACCAAAGTTAGAAGCCTCCCCTTTAAGATATATTGCTTTTTCCATCCCGCCAATCTTTTCTCGAAGCTCTCCACCACCGGATTCCATACTGACACTCTCCTCGATGGGGTTCCCAAAGGCATCCCCATATAAACCATAGGGAGAAAGTATGTTGGAAGGTTCGAAAGAGTGCTCTTGACCAAAGTTAGACGCCTCCCCTTCAAGATATATTGCTTTTTCCATCCCGCCAATCTTTTCTCGAAGCGCTCCACCACTGGATGCCATATTGACACTCTCCTCTATGGGGTTCCTAAATGCATCCCCATATAAACCACAGGGAACGACCCTACACCACAACCCAAAATGTCAGCCAAACGAGCTATATCCTCAACCTCCCCTACCAGAACAATCTTACTCTTCCCGATATTGATCTTTAGCCTAGAGACTGCTTGAAAACAAACCAAAACACATCTCAGCGATTTCAACTGCTCCTTGTCCGCGTCACAAAACACGATAGTGTCATCTGTAAATAGGAGGTGGTGATAAATCTCTAACTGAGAAGGGGGATCTTTCCCCACCCTGAAACCTCTGATATGGCCCCTTTCCACTACCCTTCCCATCAGCTTATTGAGTGCCTCCATGACAAGAAGAAAGAGTATCGAGGATAGAGGGTCCCCTTGGCATAGGCTTCTAGAGCTGCCAAAGAATCTGGAAGGGGTTTCGTTGATCAACATTGAAAATTTCACCGTAGAGATACAAAACCAGACCCGTCGCCTCCATCTATCAACAAAACCCTCTCCATGATATACATTAAGAAGTTCCAGCTAACATGGTCATAGGCCTTCTCTATATCCAGCTTGCACACCACTCCCAACTCCCCGCTTGACAGTCTAGCATCAACACTCGCTAGCAATTAAAATAAAGTCTATAATTTGTCTTCCTTGTACAAAAGCGTTTTGAGATTCTGAAATTACCCCATAAATGACTCCCCTCAATCCAATAGCAAGGACTTGGGCTACTAGCTTGTACGTGCTTCCCACCAAGCTAATGGGCCTATAGTCCCTCGCATCCAATGCACCACTCTTCTTTGGGACGAGAGCAATAAAAGAAGCATTCCAACTCTTTTCAAACCTACCATGGGAATGAAAGTAATGAAAAATAGCCATAATCTCATCTTTGACCACTTCCCAATTCTATTGGAAGAAGGCCGAAGAAAACCCATCCGGACCTAGGTCCTTATCTACATTGTAACTATTCAATATCAACAAAACCTCCTCGCTAAAAGGTCTCTCTAAAGCCTCTCTATCCACATTCGAGATGCAATTGAACTCGAAGCCATCCACCCGGGGTCTCCACCCAACTGTCTCAGTATACGTTCTCTAATAGGAGGAGGTAATACCCCTACAAACATCTTCATCCTTACACAACACCTTTCCATCCACACAGATTCTTTTGATATAATACTCCTCCAGTGAGCATTAGCCATGTGATGAAAGAATCTTGTGTCTTTATCTCCCTCTTTAAGCCATGCGATGAAAGAATCTCGTGTCTTTATCTCCCTCTTTAAGCCACAATGCTTTACATTTCTGACACCACAAAATTTCCTCCATGATGGCGATCTCACCAAGTTCTGCCTTGCATTCTTCCCTCTGGCACCTGTCGCTCTTAGAAAGTCCCCCCTCCCCTTCTTTGTTATCCAACTCTGCAATCTCCGAGAACAGCCTGTGCTTCTTCCACTCTAGGTTCCCAAACACCTCTTGATGCCATTTCTTCAAGTCTCCTTTTAATAGGTGAAGCTTACTAGATACTCCATATGAGGGATTGCCTCTCACCTCATAACCACTCCACCAACTCTAGACACTATCCTTGAAGTTTTCCGCCCTAAGCCACATATTCTCGAATCTGAATGGAGACTTCCCCCTACTCAAGCCGCCACAATCCAGGATTGGTGGAATATGATCCGAAGCTGCCACAATCCAGGATCGATGGAATATGATCCGAAGCCGCTAGACGAGCAAGAGCCACCTGAGCCATTTCTGAAAATATCTCCTCCCATTCTCCTGAAACCAAGAATTTGTCTAGACGGGAGAGAGTAGGGGCCTATCTACAATGTAAACACGATGCCCTCTAATGGCAAATAAATCATTTGGTGGGCATCTATCAAATTTGAAAACTGCTCCATGGCTGGAGTCCACCTCCCTCCTGTTGATTGCTCCATGAGGGATCTAATAACATTGAAGTTCAGCCCCCACCCCCCCAAAAAAAAGCACATGGCACCACAGCGTACTCCATATCCTCCTCACCATCCCAAGCTCCTCCCACTGGAGCCATCTCTCCCGATCTTCAACAGGCCCATACACCCCTAAAAACACCCACAAAGAACCATCCTTTTCTGAAGAAAATAAACAAGAGACCTAAAACCTCCCCCTCCACACACCCACCTTCGAGACCCATCTCTTGTCCCACAAGATAAGGATACCTCCCGCCGTACCAACCGCATCTAGCGCCTCCCACTCAATAAATCTACCGCCCTATAAGCTTCGAATAATCGTATCCGAGGAAGTAGCAAGCTTGAGTTCTTGCAAACAGACCATTTGAGCTCCTCCCTCATTCCCCTCGTAGTTTAACCCATACTCCTTATTCGTCTCACTAATTTTTTCCATAAGCCACGCCTCCTTATGCTGAGCATCAGGCCCAACCACAGCCAATGAGCCAATGGTTTAGATAGATCTTCGCAAACCTCTGTTCATAGCACCAAGTCCTTAGAGCAATGAAAGGGGTTTGCCATGGGCTCTGTAGCTCCATCCCAGCCACTCCTTAGTTATTCTTTCCATCTCACTTTGAATGAATACACACACACACACACACACACACACATATATATATATACATCACATATATATATATATACATCACATATATATATAATATCTCTCGGATGCTCTTTTTTTTTTTTCAAAAAAATATGAACGCCGTGTCCTCTGGAGTGTCGCTGGCGTGTCCTCTGACGTGTTATACTCGTGAACAAAATAAAAAGTAGCAGGACACGTTTATAGCGTGTCGGACATGTGTCCGAGGCTCGGATACGCGTGTCCCGTGTTGGACACGTATCCGACACCGGTATGGCGCCCTTCCGGCCGTGTCTGTGCTTTGCAGATTGTAAATCTTCAAATCTGCCAGTAGTGCTGCTTTCGATTCGCTTTGAAGACTTAGCTAAACTACTTTCCCAATGCACAATATTGGACCTCCATTCCGATTATCTGGTTTAACCTTTATATCCCGAGCATGATTCTTCCAAGGACTGACTGCGCCGCACTGCTGTTTAGAGGCCAACAGCCGGTCGAAGGCATTGCCAGAGCCAGACCCCACTATTAGATGACTCCCAACACCCTCAGCACCCTTAATAGCTCCACCATTAACCCCTTGGATGTCCAGCGAAGAAGAAGAGGAAGCTGGGTTGGGGTGAGGGGATAAAAATGAAGGAGTGACCTTACCACTTTGTGCTTTCGATCGGACTTAAGAATCCACTTTTGCTTCTCGGCTCTAGACTAATGTCTGCTTGAATTTATTTTTTGTGTGAGATGCCGAGTATTAGAAGCTACTATTCGGTGGTTTCCTATCGTCTTCTTGGCCGAGGCTCTATGATCTGGAATGATTGATCGTCAATTATGTCTCAACTCCTTGGCCACGGGTATAAGAATTTCACCAAGGTAGGTTTTCATTGGTGACACTATTAACTTAGGCAACGTTATCCAACATCGTCGTTTTTCGCTTAACTCTTTTTTGTTCGCCATTAACGCCCTTTCTAACTCTCAAAGCCTCTGCAACATTCTAGGCCAAATTCGAGTCGTGCAGTTACAACTGTTGCACTTGACAAATAACAATCAATTAGAGAAGCTTTCGAGTGTCCTTGGTTGACACATCACAGTTGAGCTGGTGAGGGTCTATCCCATGTAGCCATAGCCTCTGCAACATTTCGGGCCAAATTCGAGTCATGCAGTTACACCTGTTGCACTTGACAAATAACAATCAATTAGAGAAGCTTTCGAGTGTCCTTGGTTGACACATCACAGTTGAGCTGGTGAGGGTCTATCCCACGTAGCCATAGTCAAATCCTCAGTTTGTAGGTTGGGTCCCACAAACTTCATGGCTTTGGGTTGTTCAAAACTTAAAAGGCTTTGTATGGTTAAATTGTTGTTATTGCTTGCATTTTCCTTTCTTTTTAGGTTGTATGTTCCTTGTGATTTTGTTTATATATCTTGTGTACATGGTCTTCGGCCTCTTTTCAAGTCAGCAGTTACTGATGTTGTGACTTGCTTATTACTGTACAATGGTTTCATTGAGAACTTATTTTGTTTCAGGCGCTTCTTTTGTAAGAGCATTTCAAAATCTGAGCAATTAACCTTGTTTTATGTTTTTTTTTTTTTTTACTTTTATGCTTTTTTCTGTGGGAAGGATGAAACAATGGAGGGAGGGGATAATAGGAAGGATGGAAGAGACATTCCTAGGGAAGGAAGGGTACCCATCCATCATTTTGTTTGGTTGAGTAGAAGAGAAGGGAAGGAGGTGACCCATTCTTCTGTTTAGTAGGAGGGATAAATGAGATTTGCCTTGAACATGGTTTACTATTTTATATCTCTTATGACATTTCAACAAAGTAATTTGGAAGATGATTTAAGGGTAAAAATGTTATATGATGTTTATGCAACAATTATTCCTTCTTTCCCTTCTCTCTTCAGCCCTTTTTTGGAGGGATGAAAAAAGGTGGGCCCAGAAGGATACCTCATCCCTCTTTTTCTTCCTTTTTGTCTCTCTCTTCCCTTCCTTCCAAACAAACAGTGGAAGTGATGCAGAACAGATAGCTGATGAGCGTGGGACCCATTTGGGGAATTTTATTAGATGTTAAGACGGATTTGGATTGCTTTGATTTTTGGTAATTAGTAATTTTTAGTAACTAGGTTTCTTATCTTATTTATAGAGAAACTTTATTATTTATTATCTTTCCTTTCGTTTTAGGTTTCCTTGTACTATTAGGATTAGGATTTCTACAAGTTTCCTTTTTTTTTAAGGTTTCCTTGTATTGTTAGGATTATGATTTCTCTATTATAAATGCATGTACTGTAGAGAGCAGATCACACATTCAATTATCAATACAAAATCAGATTTCTCTGCAACTTTTTTTTGCGTTTATCTTTACTTTGTGGATTCAAAGTTACCTTTGTTCGTGTGTGAACAATTTCATAGCTTCCGCTTCATCAGTTGGTATCAGAGTCTTGATCTACCCTGGTTTGATGGCAGCAACCGCTCTGGCGACGAAGATCATTTAGTGTAGGCCCTTTCGGCAGCCATTCAAGCTCGGGAACAACAGTTTGGACGAATGGAACGTATGTTGCAGGATC
Organism: Cornus controversa; assembly: GCA_026545225.1. NCBI lineage: Eukaryota > Viridiplantae > Streptophyta > Magnoliopsida > Cornales > Cornaceae > Cornus > Cornus controversa. Next base: position 10,114,495 of record CM048848.1, on the reverse strand, counting down.
TCCAACAAGCTGTCGTTGGACTTGGGATTGGTGGCAACCAGGCTTGTGAACCAGTTCAAGTTCGCGCCGATGATGTTCCTCGCGGCCAACTGAACATGGGTTATGTTCCTGTACTTCCACGTAGGCCTCCAGCCTATGTGGAGTATTCCAGTGATGAGGAATTCGGGGGATTTGATCGGCGTGATCGTGGTAGACAGGACAAAAACCGAAGGGACTCGGAAACTCATGACTATAAGATGAAGATGGATATGCCCAGTTACAATGGACATCTTCACATCGAAGATTTCTTTGATTGACTTACTGATGTTGAACAGTTCGTTGAGTATACAAATATACCCGTAGAGAAGCAGGTTAAGCTTTTGGCATACAAGCTTAAAGGGTGCGCTTCGGCCTGGTGGGAATAGACACAGACTAATCGGAGGAGGCAAGGGCAACAGCCTGTCCAAACTTGGCACAAGATGAAACAGTTGTTAAGGGCCAGATTTTTGCCACCAGACTACGACCAGATGTTGTATCATCAACTCTAGAACTGCAAGCAGGGAAATCGATCTGTCAATGAGTATACAGAGGAGTTTAACAGGTTGAGTTCACGCAACAATCTGTCAGAGATAGATAGCCAGCAGGTGGCAAGGTATACTGGGGGATTACGATTGGCGATCGAGGATCATGTTATTATGCACAGTTTGGAATTTATCAGAAGCTATCAATCAATCAGGCTTATAAGATTGAGGCGCGATTGACATGACCACCCTTGCGTTGTCAGGAGTCGAACAAATCATACTCTGATTCTACACGTACTTCACATAATAAGGAGAAACAAGTTGCCGCTTTGCAACAACAACCACAGTGGACCCAACAACAAGAGCGTTCCTCAAGCGCTGTTAGTGGTAGTAAGGGACAAGACGACAACCTATTGGATCTGCTTTGAATAAGGGTAGGAACGATAACCCTTATGCGCGTCCTGGGCTGGATAAATGTTTTCGTTGCCAACAACCTGATCATTGCTCCAATGAGTGTCCTAATCGGAGACAAGTGAATGTAGTAGAGGCTGAAGATGGTGAACCAGATGTCAATGAAGATGAACCAAATTATGATACTCTAGATGAGTATGATGGTGCTGAATTTGCTGGATGTGACGATGGTGATCGTGTTAACTGTGTAGTTCAGAGGTTGTTGTTTGCGCCAAGGCAAGAAATCGATAAACAACGACACAATATCTTTCTTACCAAATGCACAGTCAACCAGAAAGTTTGTGATGTGATTGTGGATAGTGGCAGCAATGAGAATATTGTGTCGAAGGCCTTAGTCAAGAAGCTACAGTTGAAAACTGAGAAACATCCATCCCCTTACAAAATTGGATGGATCAAGAAGGGTGCCGAGACTAAGGTGACTAAAATCTGCTGTATTCCGTTCTCCATTGGCAAGTACTACCAAGATGAGACAATTTGTGATGTGGTTGAGATGGACGCATGTCATCTGTTATTGGGGCGTCCTTGGTAGTATGATGTTGATGCGACTCACAAAGGGAAAGACAACACATATCTGTTTTGGTGGCATGACTGGAAGATTGTGTTGGTACCTATGGTGGAAGAGTCTCCCAAGGCTTCTAAAGTGGATGGGCGTTCTTTTCTTACTGTCCTTGGGGAGTAGTTCATCGATGCAATGAAGGAGTCGGGCGAAATTATGGCACTCGTGGTTAAGAATGAGAGGGCGAAAGAAGATTCATTCATTCATGAAGTGTTATGACCACTATTGGTAGAATTTCAAGATTTGATTCTAGAAGAGCTGCCAGATGACCTGCCGCCCATGCGGGATATACAACATCATATAGATTTGGTGCCTAGAGCGAGTTTACCAAATTTGCCACATTATCACATGAGTTTGTCGGAGAGTGCAGAGTTACAGAGGTAGGTTGAAGAATTAATTCGTAAGGGGCTGATGAGAGAAAGTATGAGTCCTTGCACAGTTCCTGCATTGCTGACACCAAAGAAAGATGGTACTTGGCGAATGTGTATTGACAGCCGCGCAATCAATAAAATTACAGTGAAATACAGGTTTCCAATTTCGCGGTTACATAATATATTGGATATGTTGGAGGGTTCACAAGTCTTCTCCAAAATTGATTTGCGAAGTGGGTATCATTAAATTTGTATTAGACTGGACGATGAGTGGAAAACTGCCTTCAAAACGTAGGAGGGGCTATATGAGTGGTTGGTTATGCCATTCGGGCTGTCTAACGCGTCAAGTACATTCATGCGATTGATGAACAAGTTTTCAAACCATTTATTTAAAGTTTTGTGGTTGTCTATTTCGACGATATTCTGATTTACAGTCGTAGTAAAGCAGAACATATGGAGCATTTGCGGGAAGTCTTGCAAGTTTTGCATGCCAGCAAGTTGTATGTCAACTTAAAGAAGTGTTGTTTTCTTACAGACAGATTGTTATTTTTGGGGTTTGTTGTAGGAGCTGACAGTATTCGGGTTGATGAAGAAAAGGTTCGTGTTATCCGAGATTGGCCTACACCAAGGATTGTAAATCATGTTCGTAGTTTTCATGGATTAGCAACCTTTTATTGCAGGTTCATCAGAAATTTAAGTAGCATTGTGGCTCCCATTACTGAGTGCATGAAGAAGGGGAATTTTAGTGGGGTCATAAGCAGGAGGTGATCTTTGCTGTGATTAAAGAGAAGTTGTCCACTGCTCCAGTGCTAGCTTTGCCAAGTTTTGAGAAGGAGTTTCAAGTCGAGTGTGATGCTTCTATCATGGGCATAGGGCCTGTAATTTCTCAAGAGGGCAGATCAGATGAATTTTTCAGTGAGAAGCTTAGTGAGGCAAGACAGAAGTGGACTACATATGAATTGGAGTTATATGCTGTGATTCGTACCTTGAAGCATTGGGAACATTATTTAATTCAGAGGGAGTTCGTGATGTACAATGATTAGAGGTGGCAAAATTGGACACGACACGACAACACGACTCGAACACGACACGAATTAAGCGGGTTTGGGTTTGAGGTAAGCCGACACGTTTAATAAATGGGTCGACAAGAACACGACACGCAAAATTTGGGTTGGGTTTGGGTTTAAGCTGTCTAACCCGTGACACGATTACGACACGATTACAACACGATTACGACATGAGTTATTTATAAATTATGGTTTTATACAAACTTATATATACATAGTTATATATATTGCAATTGTTTGTAATCTATTTGTTTGTCTACAGGACTGATGTAGCTATAAAATGCAAGGATGAGATTGTTATAATGTCTTCCAAGTTGTTGAATCACCTTAGTATGTTTTTGAGTTTATATATAGATACGAAATTTATAAGATAATTTGATTTTTTAACTTTGTGGATTCAAAGTTACCCTTGTTCATGCGCGAACAATTTCATAGCTTCCGCTTCATCAGGAAGCATCCTCCTTCCATCCTTTCTCCTTCCTTCTAACCAAACAAACCATTAAAATTGATTTTGCTTCTTAGTTGCCATTTTTAATGTCGTTGCATAAAGAATTAGAGCTACCTCTGAGATAATAAGATTGAGAGTTACTGTATGTTTCTGTAGTTTTCAATCATGCTTGTAGTTGTCTTGTCATGTTATTAGTTGAGTCATCAGGCTTTCTGTTTTTCTTTTTCTTTTTTGGTTCCCCCCCACAACCCCAATCTTTATTGTTAACTTGCGTGGATTTTTAGGTTACCCTCCTTTGTCGAGGTTCTGAAGCTTCAACTCAAAATGCATCAGCGGCAACGGTTGGCATAATTAAGGTTTTGACTTGAACCTGATTTATTTTATTGCTTTTGTTATATTTTCTTGTAGGGTTTCTAAATATTACAATATTTGCAGTCGTTGATTGGACAGTTTGATCTGGATCCAAACCGCGTGTTTGATATTGTAAGTTGTTTTTCTCTATTATTTTGACTATTGTGCCTATTTGCAACTTCTTGTAGTTGGTATTAATTTTTAACAATATGTTATTATAAAAGTTTCTCTTGGTTGTTGATTAGTGTTTCGATGCCTCAGGTTTTGGAATGTTTTGAACTTCAACCTGATAACAATGTCTTCTTGGACCTGATTCCCATTTTCCCTAAGGTATGGATTTGTACTGCCGCCGAAAACGTAAATACATATACTATATGTGTGTGGTTCTCGTTGACTGGTATCTTGTTTATGCAATGTTATGCTCAAAGGATAAGTCCTCTTTGCTTTATATTTCTGATGTTTTGCAGTCTCATGCTTCGCAAATTCTTGGTTTCAAGTTTCAATACTATCAGCGTATGGAAATCAACTGTCCAGTACCATTTGGGCTCTATAAGCTTGCAGCTCTTCTTGTGAAGGAAGACTTCATTGATCTCGATGGCATGTGAGTGTTTGTGCACACTCTGGCCTTGTATTGTGGTGATTCTTTCGAGTTATTTTTCATGTAGTCCACTTTTAAGTTGTAACATTATCCATCATATTCAACTTAGGTTCCTTTCACTTTGGGTTTCTAATAGACAATTTTTTTTTTTTTTTTTTTTGGAAATGAGATTTGAGAAAGTTAAGCTTTTAGTTGATAAGGATGAAATATCGTATTATGCTTCCTTCCATCTAAATGCAACTTATTTAATAATGTTAATCAATTAGAACAAATAATGGTTCTTATTAAAGATTGAAGGTCAAGCCTTGAAGCCCCTGCAGTATCTTTCCTCTTGGTTCGTTGTATGGTGGTTAAATCTGAAGTAGGCTGATATTGTTTTGAGTGATGCTGAGCAATGGTGATAAAAATCACTGTAAATCATGTACTATGATGGGCTACTTTAAGAAGAAAAAGATAGAAGGTCTCTCTAGAGGAAAACTTGTTTAGTGGGTTGAGTTTTTTGAGTTGTTAAAAACATCATAGAAGGATCAACTCTCAATTCCTGATTTAAAAGCATCCTTAAAGATTTCTCCAAGAAATGATAATACTGAAATAATCCTTGAGCTTTAGCAGATTTGATTGAAATTAGGTAATCTTTTGATTAAAATGATTTAAGACAATCTAAAATATTGGAACATTTGATTTATTTTACCTTGGAATGCTGAAATACGCATCTTTTAGTATTATATAAGTGATACTGCTTAAAAGATTAGTTTTGTTAGAGATTAATGGCCAACTCTTCTATATCCTCATCTGGGTTTTGCTGGAGGCTTGGTAAGGTTTTGTGAAATTTTCTCGTGTGATTTCAATGATTATGCTTTTCATATCCTTGTCCATTTATTGTTGTTGTTATTATTATTATCCTGATTAATTGTATTAGTGAACCTGTTATTACTCTGTTATCAAAATTTTCTCATCTGTTTCAGATATGCACATTTACTTCCCAAGGATGATGAGTCGTTTGAGCATTATAATGCTTTTTCTGCTAAACGACTTGATGAGGTATATCTGCTTTAGTTGTAACTTTCATCATTGTCACCTTCTTCTATGAACTGTGGCATTCTAACTAATGCATGTACTTTGTTGTGTTTCTTCTTCTGATTGTGGTAATTTAACTAACACATTCTTTTGATGTGGTGTGGTGCTTTTCCTTATTTCTACAGGCTAATAAAATTGGCAAAATAAATCTTGCTGCTACTGGAAAGGATCTTATGGATGATGAGAAGCCAGGAGATGTGACAATAGATCTTTTTACTGCTTTGGACTTGGAAACTGAGGCAGTTGCTGAACAATCTTTGGAGCTTGAAAATAATCAAACTTTGGGCTTGCTTACTGGATTTCTTGCAGTAGATGACTGGTAATTTGTGGATTGAATTCTGGTGTTTTGATATTGTTAAAAATGTTGTTACTTATTCTTCCTCTTCCCTTTCTTGTTTGTGGACCTTGCGATCTTCAATTTCTTCTTTTGCCTGTTTTCTGCCTTCATTCCATTCTTGTCTCCAACCTTGATTCTTTTTTTTATTACTAAGTTCCTTGATTCTTTTTGTGCCTCATGTGTTTAAGTTGGAGTATCTACTTTCATCAGACATTTAATTATCAAAATCTCAGAATCTTTATTTTATTTATTAATTATGAAACTTTCTTTCATCCTATCAGTTGTATTTTTTTTCTTTGATCCAATATGTTTTTCCCTGTAATGGAATGATAGTGTCTTCTGTCTTGTTTCTGATTCAGGATTTCTTTTGTCAGCTTTTTGATGATTTTCAACACCTTTTTCTTGGTTTACATATTTTGTGTGCAAATGAAGTATTTGCTTTGCAATGGTGATTGGAACTTAACTGTCTTTGAACATTCTATTTTTCCCTATTACTGCTTAAAAGTATTTTTCTTGATATCTCTTATCAAATGAACTTGCTGGTTGCAACTATCTTTAGACTGGTAGGTTGAGACCTGAGACTAACCAAATACCACCTGGACTTGTAGTCAGGTGGCAACATGTCTGTTTCGAGTTTTATCCTTTCCCCTTGCTGCTGGTCTTGTGGAGTTTTATTCCTGTTATAGTAGTTCGTATCTTCAAAACTTGGTATATGATGTTAAAATTTTGTAATTTTTTACTTTGACAGGTATCATGCCCATATACTATTTAATCGGCTCTCACCTCTTAATCCAGTGGCACATATTCAAATTTGTGATGGATTGTTCAGGTGAATCTCAAGTATTTGTTTAATTTAAATTTTTTGTTAAATTAAGTTAGTATAAAATTTTAAGTTGTTCCTGTCTCTGCTTCTGTCTATGTTCTGTAAGTTAGCTTCAGTTTGTGTACAATCTTAGTAGTCAATCTTAAAACTCCTGAGCTTCTTCTGCTATTGAAGTTTCATTCAACATCTTTAGACCTGGCATGGAGGTTAATATGTTCTATTTCTTCCGATCTTGTTTTCTTTACGTGCAGGCTCATTGAAAAAGCAATCTCTTCAGCTTATGAACTTGTTCGTCAAACACATCTATCTCCTCCGGGAACTGGTAGTGATTCGATGGAGCCATCAAATTCATTAGTACATAGATCTTTTATTGATCTTCCCAAAGAGCTTTTTGAGATGCTTACATCTGCTGGACCTTATCTTTATCGTGACACTTTGTTGCTGCAGAAGGTATTTTGTGTTGGTTTCTGTTACTTTAATGAGCTGTATATCTTTTCCCCAAGTTATGGTTCTATTTTTGTGCTCACAAGGATAGGCTTTTTGTGGTTTATCCCTGAGCAGATTTGTAGAGTATTACGAGGCTACTACATTTCTGCATTTGAGCTTGTCAATGCGGGTGTTGGGGCTTTTAGTCCCAACAGTGGCATTGGTGGAAATAGAAATCCTCGTCTGCACCTAAAAGAAGTTCGGTTAAGGATTGAGGAAGCTCTAGGAACATGTCTACTTCCTTCTTTACAATTAATACCCGCAAATCCGGCAGTTGGGCAGGAGATTTGGGAAGTGATGAATCTCCTTCCATATGAGGTTGGCTTTACAACAGAATTTTTTGATGCATCCATTTAAGATTTTATGAGATTGGGTTAAAAATAAAGCTAGATAAATGGTGTCTTAGGTGCGCTATCGTTTATATGGTGAATGGGAAAAAGATGATGAGCGCATTCCGATGGTTTTGGCTGCGAGGCAAACAGCAAAGGTATTAAAATGTTATGGAATTTGTTTTACTGTTCACTCTTGCCAGTTTCTGTGCCTGAGGATTGCAATTTGCTTTGCTTCGTTCTTTCACAGTTAGACACTAGAAGGATCTTGAAAAGACTTGCTAAAGAAAATCTGAAGCAGCTGGGTCGAATGGTTGCAAAACTAGCTCATGCCAATCCAATGACTGTTCTTCGGACGATTGTTCATCAGGTACTGCATTTATCAGGGTATACAAGATTTAAATTTCTAGAACCCTTGATTTGTTGTTGTTGTGCTTAAGAGAACTTAATGTTCTGAGAATGTGATGTGTAGATAGAGGCGTACAGGGATATGATTACTCCGGTTGTAGATGCATTCAAGTATTTGACACAGGTGTGGATTCATTTTGATTTTTCTCAAATTCTCTCTCTCTCTCTCTCTCTCTCTCTCAGGACACTTTTGCATTTGATTGCTGTTAATAGAATGTGGTATTCTGCATGATAGAAAGTAGTCTTATATATATGTGTATTTATATATTTTGTCCTTTTCTTTTCCCTGGTAAATGTGGTGCTATTTTGAGTTGTGTTTGGATTTTGTTTTTCGGTTCTGCTTGCTCTGACATGAAGTTTCAAAATTTCGTAAGACCATCGCCTATGATGGAATTATTGTTGCTTAAGTGTTAATTTCAGTTTTGATGTTTGACTTGAATCTTACAAGTTTCAGCGTGCATTGGAATGTTACTGGAATCAATTTAGATATAAATGGAATATATGTTTTCTTTACACTTGATCAGTGAGTTCATTGTACATACCTGGTTTTTCATGGTTTCTCTTTATTGTGAATTGCATATTACCGAATGGATTAGATGAAAAATTTGCTGTTTGAGAAGCACCCCTTCCAACATCTTGTATAGACGGGATCTGAGTCACATAATTCGCCTAGCATGGGGAGCGCTCCAGCGCTCAGATTGCGTTTTGATAAATTGGATGTGGATCTGTGATGAATCCGCAAATAGGATATTTTAAGACTGTGGGTTGACTTTCTGGAAACGTGGATCCTAGATTTTCTCCTAGTTTCAACAGCTATTCCTTACAGTTTAAGGAGTTAAAAGTGCCTGATCATCACCCCATCAAAGTTTGTCCACTTGAGAGTTTAGTGGTTAGGAGAGAAGCATATATTGATAGAAGCAGACATTAAAAACTGCTTTTTTGATTGCAACCAGAAGGCTCGAACCTGTGAACAAGGTGTAACTAGAAGCACTGCAAGTCATTTCTTTATTGTATTATCTAGAAGTCCAAATATACATAAATATTCTATAATTTAATTCCTTAATTTGTAATAGAAGTCCAAATATACATAAATATTCTATAATTAATTCCTTAATTAGTCTACATCTTATGACACAATATTTATTGTAATTTAATACGTATATATGCTTCTGCTCTCAAAAAAATTTTAGTTTTGCCGTTCTGACGCTCTCACTCTCTCATTCTTGCTCCCACCCTCGCTCTGTACGACTTAGAGCGGGATAAATAATTGAGTAGTGTCCTTTTTTATGTTATTTTCAGGATTCAGGTTCCTCTTTAAGATGACAGTTTCCTGGGCTGGGCTTAGAGAATGTAAGTTCAGTAATTTGCTGCACGTCATGACGTGAGACAACTTGTTGAATTCAGGGATCACCTTATGAACCTCAGTTGAATAGGCTCAAAATTTACTTTCTTTGAATAGCAAAAGTATCTCACTTGAATTAGTATATAGTGTCATTAGGGAAGATAGGTTTTGCGTCTTCTGCCATTCCTCTCTCTCTCTCTCACTCTCACTCTTCATTCTTGCAATGAGTAAAATGAAGGCATTATATATGTCATGTCCCCAAATTTGAATACAAAGACATCTTATCCCATGCCTAAATATGGTCCGTGAAAGAATAGATCGTTACTCCAAATTTAATCCAATTCATCAACCTCCGTCACTTGCCAAATCAACGTGCGCTTGAAATGGTAGGAAAGTAGAGGGGTGAGCTTGGGAAAGCCCAATAAGCACGTTCCAACTAATCGACAATAATCACCATATATCTAGCAGTTAACACAATTAGATTAATTATATATCTCATTTTGATTCAATAAATCTTATAAATTGTAGTTATACAATAAAATTATATGTGAATCTCAATCCTCTAATCACACGTGTTCAAACACAACTTTTTTTTTTTTGATAACCAGGGTGTCTGAGAACTCTGTGGATTATGAATCATTCTACACTACAGTCTTCACACCTATTGGCTAACCTCTTAGCCATATACAAATCTGAATACAACTCGTGCAAAAATATCATATCAAATCTTGTCAACATCACATCCTTTATAATTAAGAAAGTCTACAACCTTCCAATGGTTAGGGTCCTTCACAATTTTTCCAAGTATCTCGCGTTATACCACCAATATGAGCTTGCTTACCCAATGATAGGAGCACCATAAATAATTTGGACTAGCAAACAGTTCGTCCATGCAATAATGATTACGAGTTTGCAAACAGTTCGACTACATGATCAATATCACGGTCTCACACAATTTGACCGTATAACTTCTCAGTCTCGTACCCAGTTTGGCCAAGGTCCCAATGTCTCCATCACTTAACCAATTTCAGCATCATCAATACCAACCACAACATTCCCTTCACACCTTGCATGCACATGTTGAGAACCTATCTTAATTGCTATCTATAACCAATAAACAGAACTCATTGAGAATACCATATCTAGAAACTATATTACCTGGACAGGAGGACTCGAGTACATGCTTCGGGGGCGGGTAATGTATCTAAGAATCAGACATCAAATTCTCAAACAGAAGGACGCAAGGATACTACTATCATGGATGTATCTTGTCAGGTTATCAGAACTAAGGCAAGGCAAAAAAGATGGGGATTCAATGCTGATCAATGACAAATTTACTTGGTTCTCCTGTGTTTTGACTATACCTTTTGGTCAAAACACAGGAGAAATTTTGACTATACATGTCATATCATGTTAAACTATCCAGGAACCTTATCGTAGAAATTTTTTCAACTGTATAAAATGATATGAAGTTCTTTCTTCTCTCTACGTGTTTTCATTAGTCAACCTGGTAAGTGAATAATTTCATTGTTAACGTCCTCAGTTGGTTTTCTAACACTACTATATCAAGTATTTGTTGCTGCTCAACCACTCTCTCCTAAAGTTAATAGCTCATTACTCACTACTTTAATAAATTGTACAACTTTGAATATCCCCCTTATTTTTATATATAGCCATATAGGCAGTAAAATACATTTTTGCCATTTTATTGGCATTCTCTTAGTTATGATGTCGTGAAACAATTTTTGTAGCAAAGAAATACGATAATTATCTAAAGACTTTCAAGCTCAAGTAGACATAACATTTGGTCCTGAAGTCCTTGTATTCATCTTCCTTATTGCATTTCAGTCTTGTACTCTTGTTAATATTGAACTTATGAAAATTTTGTTCTCTGTATTCCAGTTATCTTATTCTTTTAAAACTAGGCTTCTTTTGATTATAATTGCTACCATGCTGCTGCTGTAGATTATTGTTTGTCGGTTATTTACCATGCTGATTTCATAGGGAACATTAGGGGTGTATATTGCTTATTTCATTATGGTTGTTTAGTGTACTTAAAATGTGTTTCAGGTCACTTGCCTTTTGGAATTGTGTCTGTCTTTTTAAAGTTGGCTTTGCAGTTGAACTGCTGGCAAGTCACTTGATACACTTTATCGATGCTGTTGTTTTCAATTATCTGTTTTGACATGATCAATGTTCTTTCCATCAAATCTTGAAAATATGATGATAATATTATTTCGGGTAATTGTTTCATTTCCTGCCTTTTTTTTCCCTCTCTGATTTAGTCCTTAGACCCTCATTAACTGCATACTTTGCTACGCAGCTTGAGTATGATATTTTGGAGTATGTTGTGATTGAGCGCTTGGCACAAGGTGGCCGTGAGAAGCTAAAAGATGATGGCCTTAATTTGTCAGATTGGCTTCAATCTTTGGCTTCATTTTGGGGTCACTTGTAAGTGTTCCTTTTTTCTATGCACTACTTCACTATTGCTTAAAGCTTGTTGTTTGGACTATGATATAGAAGTATTACGCTTCTGGTCTTTTGTTTGTATCATTGAGTATTTGCCTTTTCTATCTTGTTAGCAGCATATTTTTTCCCTCGTGGCAAATGGACAATAAATTTTAAAATTTTATGCTGCTACATTTGGTTGAGGGTTCAATTTTAGTTCTACTTTTTGCTGGGTTGTATTTTTTTGCACTTCTGCAATATTAATATTGTTGATCCATGTAATATTTCTATCAAAAACAGTATTGTCCAAGTATTCCTCTTTTTTTTTTTAATTTTTTCGCCCGCTAATAGCCTATGATTGGCTTGTAATCTTGTGGTTGTATTTTTAGAAAATACTGATATCACATTTATTGTTGTTATACAATAGTTCAGATGCATATAGAATTTAGATATTTATGGGATACTTTACCCCAGTTTCCGGGTTGCAGATGAACCTCAGCAAAAGCAGGGTGGCTGGAGCTGGGGGTGTTGTGGGCATTGCAGATATCCCTGAGCACCCTTTTTGATGGTCAAATCACTTCGGCCTTATCTTTGCTTGCCATTTAGGCAGGCATCAGTCGGATATCTATATGAGTTTTAGTGGCAGAGATTGATGAAAGATTATCCGAATGGGAGAAAAAAAGGAAGAAAATGAAACATGTTAGCAGTGGGAAGTGTCCGAATAAGAAGTACTCCGTTAAAACCTTCTTGCTATTTTTGTTTTCCATTTCCCTTCTAAAGTTCCAATGAAGAGATTGTCTTTTATTTGAGATGGTTAATGAGACCTATAAGCAGTACCTGGTTTGATGGAAGGTCTCCTCCAGTCCAAAAGTAGGCGGTTTTATTGGAATATTTGGTTTCATTTTTCATGATGTGGTGGAGAGGTGTGTCAACACTGCAGTTGAAACATGTCAGGCAGTTTCAGGTGGCCTTGAGGTACTAAGGGGGTTGTGCATAGGCTTAAATTACGTTCTCATTATTTTTAGCTGAACTGAAAATTTGATAGTGGAAAGGGAAATAAGGTGAAATTCTTGGTGAATTGTTTCTTGGAGCAGTTGACAAAAAGATACGTGAACTCTACTGTTGGAGTGGAACGCTGTGCATTTGGATGCCCTTTTTCCACTGAATTCTAGATAGATAGGAATGTCTCCACACTGAATTTGTTGGTCTGTCGTGAAACTTAAGGCTTAGTTGGAAGGCTGAAGTTAGAAGTTGCTTAGTACTGGATTGTGTTAAATACTTGGATATATTGTTATTCTTGTGGATCCTACCTGTTTGCAACTGTGCATTTATTAGGGATTGCTGGGATATTCCAGAAAAGTGATATTTTGTTGGTCCTGTTGGCTGTTTGCTTTAACATTCCTATCCTTGATAAGCACAACTGAAAAATGCTATGTTTGGATATGAGATGCAGTTTGTCTGATAAGAGAGTTGACAGAGAAAGTTCTTCATTGGTCGTAGCTTCATGAGGGTGGTCTGGTTGATGGTTCTTTGCTAGTGCCTGAGTTCATCATTTCCAATACCTTGCATAACTGGCGTATTCCCGTATCTTTTCAAAATAAAGATGCCCTACTTGTTTCTTCATTCGTCTTACATCGAGCTATGAGGACTTTTTGAAGCAAAATTCAATTTCTTTAGAGTTGATGGCAAAAGTTTGAGTGATGTTTTCTTGGGCTTCATCCACCAAAGCTTTCAAGGGTGTCAGTGCTGCTCCATCTTACAATGAATGGGATCCTTTCACCAGAGACCTCAAGAATTTTGCTTTGCCATTCTTATTTTTTTCATGGATAATCACAACCATGTGCGCTGCAGTGCTAATTGGCTTCAGTTTGCATTATTAAAAATAGGCCAACTTTGTAGAAAAACAGAAAAAGGTGATGGATATTAATTTTTCCCTTCCTTTGCTTGGGCAGAAGTTGCTTGTCCTTGTCTCTTTGTTGTCTTGAATATCATTGTTACTTTTCTTTTTGCATCTGAAATGAGTATGGTAATCTAAAGAACTCTTATTTTGGTGTACTTTATTTATTTATTTTTTGGGGTGTACATATACTTGATTCCATATATGGCACTCAACGGAATTTACTGTTGCAAGATCCCTGAACAGTTTTATTAAAAAATTTGATTTTTTTATAAGAGGGTTTAAATATCAAAATTATGTTTGGAATTCTATGATATGTAATGATTCTACCATTTATTATCTTATTTATTTATTATTTTTACTTTGTTGATTATACTCTTCTTTCACTATTATCTTTTTTTTTTTTTGTCTTTAATAAACTGAAAATTTTATTCTACTTATGCTTCACATCTTGAGTATTATGCGGCTCCTTTCAAGTGGACAAAAAGTTTTTGATTTAACTTTTGCCCTTCAAGACTAGGATTGTTTGATACATTTTTATGGGGGAATAGTTTTAATAATATCTGTTTAAAATCCTCTTGAGCTTGTGTGGTTCTAGCATGTATTCGTGGGGCTTGACATGAGTTGTTTTAGTAATATGTTAAAAGGAAAATTTATATATGGTTTGTCTAGTTCTCATTTCTAAAATAATGCTTGCTCTAATGTGGGACTCATTTATATGCAATACTAAGTGTATTCTTCTGTTAGAGACACAAAGATGTTAAATTGGCATTGGATTCCTTGCAGGAATTTCAATTCTGATGTTTAGAGTTAATAAGAGGGTTATGACTACAGGCTAAATTTATTGCTAATTGTATTTATCTTCCTCTTTTTCTTTTTCTTCCTTTGTAGTGTATTTATATTAATGCAATAATTGAGGATATTTTCATGTTTTTAGTCTGGCTGAGACTGTTTTTTTGAAGGGAAAATGCAAAAAAAAAAAAAAAACAAAAAGAAGAAAGAAAGACGTGAACATTCTGATATTTGTAAATAATCCCTTTAATTTTTTATTTGGCAGAAAACCCTTGACATATTCAAGTTGTATCGATGCACATGCCACATTTTATTGTTTCTATAATCATTCTCCCCTTCTACACAAATTGGTAAATAATCCTTTGAACAATTATGGTTTTGCAGATACCCCTTACTGTCAGGTTTCCATGTAAAGGACGGAAATGTAGTCATGTGCATGACACATGATATAAATTTTGTGTTATTTGATGATTTTACCCTTTTTGATGGATAGGTTATTTGCGCAAAAGCATATGATAGTCCATGCCCCTTTTTCTTGTGAGGGGCAGTTATATAATTCTCATACTCTGTTAATGGCTCAGTGGTAGAAACTTTTTATTTTGCAAACCTTATATAGTTGGGAGATTTTTTGTTGTATAGGGGGGTTATTTGCAAATGCGTTATATTTCAGTTTTTTTTTTTGTTTCCCTTTTTTCCCCCCCTAAATAGAAATAGAATAATAACTTAGGAACTGCTTGATCACCATGTTAAGTACCAAAAATTGAAAATTTTGTCAACCTTGATATTGCACAATTATTTTATCACTTGAAAAGGGTCTTGTTCTGAATCAAGGTCGTGTTATTTTATCACTTGAATCTCACTCCCTGGCAGAACTACTCCGTACTTGGAGAAACGGGTAGCTTGAATTGGTCGGAAAAGGCTTTGAATGGAGCTGCACTGTGCTTGGTGCTGTTTATTTTGGTTTTTTTTATTAATTTTTTTTTTTGGGGGGGGGTGGTTATTGGAGGTCCTTTAGGGGGGGAAGAGAGTCCCAATTAGAGGGTTAAAAAAATTTTCAAGGCTTTTTTTTTATATGTTGATTGAAGGCCGAAGGGTCATTCACCGTGGATTTTGTTTTGTTTTTGTAGTGCATGACAGATAAAGAGAGGTGACTAGAAATAGAAGAGGGAGGAAGAAGAGGAGGGGGATAGAAGTTTCAATCAAATTTAGATTCATGCTTTTTAAAGAACTACCTTGTTTTGCAACTTTAGATGCAACTTTAAATGCAATTTAAATCATGTTAAGTAAAAACCATGGTTCAAAAATGCAGATGCGGGATGTATCAGGTATCAGGCATAACGTAATGGAATAGGTTATTGTGGTCGTTAAATTTTCTTGACCTTGCACACCATCGGATGTGCTGACTCGGCTCTGTCCCTCGGGACTCAAAAGAGATTCGGCTGATATCCTAGGGCCTTCAATGAGAATGTAGCCAATTTCCTATGGACTTGGCTGATTCTTATGTGACTTTGGTTCCCCTCAATGTATTGATAAGTATCGGACTCAAACTTGGCTGATATGCAAAGATTTGGTTGATATGGGAAACTATGCCAAAAACACATTTTAATCTATATGGACACGAGGATAAGATATGTTTGACCTTAAAACAATATTGTTGTGTGTCTAGGTCATAGTTGTCAAAGGCGCGCCTTAGGCTCAAGGCTCAGTAGTTGTGCCTGGACCCAAGGCCAGGCCCCTTCAATTAGGCGCGTGCCTTTGCATCTGATGCCCCAGGCGCAAGTCACGCCTTAAACGCGCCTAACATAAAACACTTATTTTTTTCCCTACTTGTTAGCATGTGATGTATTTTTGTGTTATGGTGGACTCTAACCATATAATACAATCCCTAACGGTAAAAGAAATAAAAAGGGTCGATCGATAGATTCGATACAATTAGTCGATTTAAGGCTTTCTGGAAGTGACACAGCAGTGGGACGAGTTCTCCTGCAACTTCTGTTTTGTGTTTCTTTTTGTCCATCCTTATTGCTTTGTTTTTTATTCTCTGTTCACTTTTTTTTTTCCCTTTTTATGGTCTTTCTGTTCTTTTCTCTCTCTTTCTTTTTTTCTTTTTAATTTTTTATGAACTCTTAATTTGTTTATGTTTTGTAGTTTATTTCTCTAATGCATATAACAGTTGCTAAAGCATGTTATCATAAAAAACACTGAAAATCCTGAATTGGAATATTACGTGTTCTTATTTTGTGGTTTGATGTCCTCATGCTTTTGGCTAAACAGTAGTTTGATACTGTTGAACAACTGTTGCTGCCAGCTTTGTATTATTGGCTACAAATTTTATTTATTTTAAACTTGCACCTCGCTTCAGTCAAGCCCGCGCCTCGCCTCAGGCTCAGGCTCCAGGAGGCCTTGGTGCCTATTTGCGCCTTGAGCCTTTAACAACCATGGTCTAGGTATTGGTAAACTCGCTTTTATCCGTCGGTGGGCTGTCACGAGTGATGATCGTTGTAGTTTTAGCATAAATGTTATTTATTGGTACCGTTTCTTTTTTTAATACCCTAGCTTATCTTAGTGGCCTAAGTTAATATTCTTAAACTCATGCACCAGAATCTAGTTTAACTGATTTCTTGTGCTCTTGGTACCTTTTTTGGTTTTTCCATGGTTTTGTCTATATTGGGATATCTATTCAGTCAACATCTTGGTAGTCCTTGAAATTGTTGAACAACATAGCATACAATAGGATGCCTTGTTATCATTTTTCTTTCCAGTTTGAATCAGTGAATGGCTATTAGATATAGTTCGCCAGTAAGCGCAATTCATTTGGTGAATAATCAGATTCATCAGCACCAAGCCTTTAGATGTGTGTTATCACATGATTCAAGAGTGGATATCTTTTGTTGAAATTTGCTACTCTCAATGGTTATACTTTTGAGAATGCCGCTAACATGTTGGTAAATTCCATTCCCATGGTGAAGTTCATGCACTGCTTGGACTTGCATATCTCTCGTTGAAGAATACGTTTGAAGGGGTTCAACAAGGTAATTGGTAGGAGATACCCGTCAGAAACTTACACTGTTTCTTCGATTAGCCAATGGGTATACAAGGCAATGCGGAGATTGTTGTCCTGTATTCTGTGAGGGCTCATCGATGTGTTTTTGCCAGATTCAGCCTTTTAGTAGACCCAATCATAAGCTAGTGAAGATAGCTGTGCATTTGTAGCCAACTATGCCTTCTCATAGCTTTAAAGAAAGTCGATTATGAGTTTTTTAGGTTAGCCTATAATTGTATTTAGTTCTAGTTTGAACCGCATGACTTGCCCCTTAGAGCATTGGTTTGCATGATATGCCCGAATTCATAATTGGGTAAACTTGAGGGTCATGTGTGATCAAGAAATTACGGTTTCTATTTTGGATGCTGATAGGTAGTAATTTCTTTATTCCAAGCCTAGTCTCTGTGAATGTGGATTTGATCTTCCCCTGGACCTAGGCAACTTGCTGAACCATGTAATGTCTTCTATTCTTGTTGTGTGGTTTTCTTTTCTTTTTTCTGCTTTCCTTGCTTGATTACATGGTTTGCCATGTATTGATCTTCACATATTTGGGCTTCCAAGTCATATAAAAAATTAGGCCAACAGTGATCTATCTATTGGGTTTAACATGTGGAGTTCTTCCTTGTGAGATTTTTTCCCTGGACTGTTCTTACTCTATTGCATTCTTTGTTATAAGATGATTGGCTTGGTATTTCATTTAGTATAATCCTCTAGGTATTAATTCTGTAGGAATAGATTTATTTTACAATATGGATATTCGGTTACTGCATATGCGAGCTCAGTTTTCTATTTTATATGTTTATAAGATACTTTATCAGCTTAATGATTTGGTGGTTCTCTTATTGGCTCTTGGAACTTCATTATAATTCCTCATTCCTATGAGTTGGAAAAACTTAAAATTTTATTCATTTATTTATCTTTTTCTATTCCTATATGGGCTCACTAGATTATTGGTTGATAACGTACTTCCCTTTTATTTTTTGAAAACTTGGTGTGGAAGTCAAATTTTGAAAAGAAAGAAACTGTTAATGATTGCTTGGAAATTTTCTAAAGCCACTGCCATTATTTATAGGTGTAAGAAATACCCATCGATGGAACTGAGGGGTCTTTTCCAGTATCTTGTGAATCAGTTGAAAAAGGGGAATGGAATTGAGCTTCTGCTACTGCAGGTACTTTAAGATATTACATTATGACATTTATGACCTCAGTTTTATGCCCTAAGTTAAATAATTTCAACTTTTGTGATTGGTGTAGGAGCTTATCCAGCAAATGGCAAATGTCCAGTATACAGAGAACATGACTGAGGAACAGTTGGATGCCATGGCAGGGAGTGAGACTCTCCGGTATCAGGCTACGTCTTTTGGGATGGCAAGAAACAACAAGGTGGAAAGTTTGAGGACATCAATCAAGTTTTTTGAAGCAATTTTAATAAATTATGAGTTCTTGTAAAGAGAAAAACTATATAGAAGATGATCAGCTCACGAAGAGTACTAGACAGATCATATCTAAACTAACAATTTGATTCTGATCCAACAATTTGAACGTAGAGTATTTTCTATTGATGGAAAGATCTTAAAAACGTGGTTCTTTCAGTCAGAACCTAATTAAAGTTGCAAAACATTACAATTATTATATTCTACAGCTTTTTAGTAAAAGTAGATGCTTGAGATTTTACATGTTCATTTTTTTTTTCCAAGTAACTTTTCTTTAATAGAAGTACATGCTTGTAATTTTACAACTACATGTTCCTTTTTATGTTTTCTGTTTCCAAATACTTTTCCGAGATGTGAAGTGGGAGAGAAGGGATGTCATAATTGGGGTTTTGAATAAGACCACCTTTTGTGAACCAATTTTTAAGTACCTCGAAATTTTTGTCTTTTGGTACCTAATTACCTATAACATTAATAGCTTCAATGAATTTGTGATGTGTCTGCACATTATTGATTAGTGCAATGGTATATATTATCCTGCTTTGAAAATATATCTTATCTATATTTTAATTTTAAATGTTGGATTTGAAGGACTGTATTTTTATGCTTAATTCATTAAGTAAATGAATAATGTATTTCATTTCCTAGATTTTAGGCGTTATCTTCATGTGTGCGCGCTCAGGATTTAGAGGTATCTTGTGCGACATGATATGTTGTATGAGATAACATTCATAGAACATAATATTTGACAGAATACACTATCTGTGAAGTATGGTGTGCCTTCTATATAAGATATATTTCAAATCGATATTGATACATCTTTTAGTTTTTGACATGCATGTTAAGGTTTGAGATGTTAAAATCTCACCATTCTTGCAGGCGTTGATCAAATCCACTAACAGGCTAAAGGATTCATTACTTCCGAAGGACGAACCGAAGTTGGCAATTCCCCTTCTGTTGCTTATTGCTCAGCATCGTTCTGCGTAAGCTTTACAGCATTATTTGTAACAAAATTAATTGAATTAATGATAGTAATCACTATTATTAACAAAAAAAAGAAAGTTTATTTCTTAGTTTGAGTTTAAGTTGAGATGTCCTTATTTTTCCAACTATAGTTGTTACACTTACCTCTAATTGATCATGTTCACTACCCTAAACCTAGACCTACTAATTCGGGATAGGTTCATCACTTAACGAGGAATTGGATTCTTGCCTGCTCTGGTTGAGTGCAACAATAATGGTGAATGTAATTGTAGTGATTTGTTGAAAAGACTATCTACTTATTTATATTCTCTGCAGGGTTGTCATAAATGCAGTCGTGCCTCACATAAAGATTGTTAGTGAGCAGTTTGATAGATGCCATGGAACCCTTCTTCAGTATGTGGAGTTCCTGTGTAGTGCATTTACACCTACGGCAGCTTATGCACAGCTAATTCCCCCTCTTGATGATCTTGTTCATCTGTACCACCTTGATCCTGAGGTCTCTTTCTCTCCCCCTCTGTTACTATGAGCTTCTAATGTCCTTTTCCATTTGTTATTTTGTATTTCTTATGATTTGATTAAGATATTTCCAAAGTAATTTCTGATGGGCATTATTCTATCTCTACATTCTGTATAGAGGTTTTCTCCATGTTTTCTACGAACTTCTGCTGGCAATTACATATAATATAGTTAAAGTACAGTAATGTGCTGAATGGGTTTTTTTTTCCTCTCTGACCTAGGTGGTCTTTTTGATTTATCGACCTGTAATGAGGCTCTTCAAGTGTCAGAAAAATTCGGAGGTCTTCTGGCCTTTAGATTTCAGTGAATCTTCAAATGCCTCAATTGCAGAAAAGGAGTCTGAACCTACAGATTCATCTGACAAATTGGTTCTGGATCTCGGTTCTTCTCAGAAGCCTATTATGTAATACTCCCGAGCTTATTCCTTTTCATTTGGTTATAGTGTTAGCACAACTGGATTGATATGAAATTTTTTATGTTTATAATTATATATTCGTACATATATATGTATGCATGTATGTGTGGATGTGTGTGATTTACTTTGTTGCTTTAAATTTTTAATTTTGTTATACGGATTCTAAAAAATCTTTGTTTCTGACTCCTACTTTCTAACTAGCTATTTCCCTTGCTTTCATATTTTCTTCACTATATGCAGGTGGTCAGATCTTCTTGATATTGTTAGAACAATGTCGCCTTCAAAATCCTGGAATAGCCTCTCTCCTGATTTATATGCTACCTTTTGGGGTCTGACGCTCTATGATCTTTATGTTCCTAGAAACCGTTACGAGTCTGAAATCACCAAGCAGCATGCTGCTCTGAAAGCTCTTGAAGAACTTTCTGATAATTCAAATTCTGCAATCACTAAAAGGAAGAAAGACAAGGAAAGAATTCAAGAATCTCTTGATCGTCTAACTAGTGAGCTTCAGAAGCATGAAGAAAATGTTGCATCTGTTCGTAGACGGCTTGCTCGTGAAAAGGATAAGTGGTTGAGTTCCTGCCCTGATACTTTAAAGATTAACATGGAGTTCCTTCAGCGTTGTATTTTTCCACGCTGTACTTTCAGTATGCCAGATGCTGTTTATTGTGCCATATTTGTACATACTCTTCATTCCTTAGGAACACCATTTTTTAACACAGTCAACCACATTGATGTTCTGATTTGTAAAACCTTGCAACCTATGATATGCTGCTGCACTGAGTATGAAGTGGGTCGACTTGGGAGGTTTTTATATGAGACGTTGAAGATTGCTTACCATTGGAAGGTGCATTACCATTTTATGCTATTGTTAGTAAATCTTGTGCAAATTTGGTCCTGTTCCATTCTTGGATTCCTCAAGATAATATGACTTATGAGTATGATGACATTGACTTGTGTGATTAACTGCTTTCATGGTTTTCTGAAATGATATTTATGTCAAAATTGTATTGTTTTACAGAGTGATGAATTAATATATGAACGTGAGTGCGGAAACATGCCAGGTTTTGCTGTCTATTATAGATATCCAAACAGTCAGCGTGTTACATATAGCCAGTTTATTAAGGTGAGT
Source organism: Cornus controversa (assembly GCA_026545225.1). Classification (NCBI taxonomy): domain Eukaryota; kingdom Viridiplantae; phylum Streptophyta; class Magnoliopsida; order Cornales; family Cornaceae; genus Cornus; species Cornus controversa. Next base: position 10,092,674 of record CM048848.1, on the reverse strand, counting down.
TTATGGACATTTTAAGTGCAGAGTATTTGGTTAACTTTTAGAATACAGAAGGTTATGCAATCTGTTCATTCTACTACTTGTATACACTTTATAAACGTGTGAGACAATATTGGACTTGTCACTCTTTTCATGCAGCTCTAGAAGTTACTCAATATTCATCAGCGTTTTCAATTTTCATAATTTAAAATTCACCTTTCTGATATTCTGCTTCTTTCACTGTTTTAGAGCCGAGTCTCTTCCTCATCCCCATATTTTTGTATTATGTTTGTCTTTTAACCTTCGTACATTTCATCTCACAATGGGAAGCTGATGAATAAATATCTTGTGGGAAGTGTAGGTTTAAAAGAATACAGTAACCCTAGGGGAGGTTAAGCAAAATATTTTTTTATGTAGGATCGTTATATGCGAGGTAAAAAAAAAAAAGCATCAAGTAAGATGAAAACACAAAAGACTTCAGGATCTAATGACATTTCTAAAATGAAAAATGCATTGACTTTTTTGGATGGACGGTGGTCCTAAGGAGGATTTTGACTATCAATAATCTAAGGAGAGGTCAGATTGTTGTCAATTGGTCAGTTAGTCATCTTCTCTTGCATTGGCCTTTAGCTTGTGATTGTTGGGCTTTGCTCTTTGCCCTTTTTGGCATTTATTGCGTTATGGTGGGAGATGTGGTGTAAGTGGAACATGCGATCGTTTGATGGAGTCGAGGTTCCAGCTTGGGTGCTCAAGCTCTCTATTCTTTATACTTTATTTTTTTTGGATTTGGGGATGGAATTGTAAATCTGTGGGGGGATAGTGTCTTTTGTGGATACATTGATTTTATAGCAAACCTTCTTGGTCTTGCCTTTGTTCTTGGGCTGCGCTCCCCTTTGAGCACTTTTCAATGAATCTCATCAAAAAAAAAAAAAAAAAGGTAGCTTGGAGGTGTTTAGGTGATGATGGCTTGTTTTGGTTAGCAAAATATTTCGATAAGATAATTATAACTAAATATATGTCTGATGAGTGGCGTAAAATTAATTTAGTATTTATTCATAAAAATAAAGGGGATATTTAAAATTATTCAAACTATAGTGGTGTCAAATTAATGACTCATACTATGAAATTTTGGATGAGAATTCTTAACAAAAAAAACCAATTAAGGCATGAAACTACAATTTTTGACAATCGGATAGAATTTATGTTGGGAAGGTCAACAATGTGATCTATTTAAATATTGAGAATATTAATATAAAAAATATAGATTCAGAGAGATCTATATATGGTTTTTAGAGATTTGGGAAATGCCTATAATGGTAATCCTTATTATTTGGTGGGTTATGGATAAGAACGGATTTATTAATGTGCTAATTGACGTGTATGATGAAACAATGACCATAGTAAGAACAATTGCAAGAGAAACAAATGAATTCCTGATTATCATAGGTTTACACAAAGGATCGATGTTAAGCTCGTATGTACTATGTAGCATAGAACGGGCACGGGACACGTGAAATTCTAAAAAATTAGGATACGGCTATACATATATAGACATTCATTTATATACATCTATTGAGTAAGCCTATTATAGAACTTTAATTCATTTCTAATTTTTATAATAAGAGTTACTCGGACATAATTTAAGAGATGAAGTTCGGACATAATTTAAGAGATGAAGTTATGTGATTATTTTATTAAATGTTATATCATGTGTTACTATTCCACTACTTTGTCATGACAATTATGTTTATGTTCCACATGAAAAGGTGTCATTGGATGTTTCACTTGTGACCATGTGTATATTGGCATTTTTTCTTACAGAAAAAAGTCGAACACTTTGAAATATGCTTAGATTGTTTCCAAGATCGCCTAACATGGCTACTCTAGATGTATTTGTGTTATATAAGGCTTGTGTTAGAGATGTCTAGGAAGTGTTGGCCAAAGTGTCCGGAAGTGTTGGCTTAGTGTTCAAATAATTAAATTTATCTTTAAATTATGAACATAAACATCAAGTGTCAGACGTGTCCAAGGATTGTTTGCAAATTATCGTTGTTTGACACAAATATGACTCCTTGGCACAAATGTCCATTCTTTCTAGGTTATGGATCACGAAACACATTCTGGATGAGGTTCAATGGTATATGTTATTTGCCGATGATATCATTTTGATTAAGGAAATTTGAGCAAGAATAAGTGCTAAACTTGAGGTTTGGAGAAAACTTAGTAGGAACAAAATTGATTAGGGTAAACTTCATTGACACCCCCTGAGGTTTAAGGTATTATCAGGCGGCTACAACTTTGTGCAATTTTGTCACCAACACCCCCTTTTCAGAAATTCTAATTTTTTAATAAGTGAAATGTCCTAATTGACCCTAATTATTTAAATGAAATTTAATATAAAATATTAGAATTGGAAAATGAAAAAATTGCCCTCAATTTTATATGCCCACCATTTCTCTCTCTACCTTCTTCAACCTAAATCAGAAACCCTAACCACCGCCACCAACCACAACCACCTCCACCACCACCACCACCACCAGCAAAATTAACCACAACCACCACCACCGCTTCTTTTTCTATCATCTCCTCCTCCAACCACCACCGCCACCAACCACAACCGCAACCACTGTCAACCCCGCCGCGAACCACCTCTTCGCCGCCGTGGACATAGGAACCAACACTTTCGAACTCCTTATCGTCCGCACTGACCCCACCACGTGAAAATTCCTGGCCATCGACCGTCTCAAGGAGCCAGTTGTTCACGGCCTCGACATCCCCGCCTCTTCCACCATCTCTGCCGCCTCCCAACTCCGCACCATTGAAGCCCTCCAAATTCCACCAAATCCTTCACTCCCACCGCATCTCCCCAACCCAAACACACCTCGTCACCACCTCCGCCATTCGCGAAGCCACAAATCAATCTGAATTCCTTCACAAAATTCAACAAACCCTAGGAGTCAAAATTGATGTTTTGTCTAGTGAAGAAGAGGCCCGACTCGCATCTCAACCTCTCCTTCGATGACGGTGAATACCCAACTCCCTCTCATCTCTGGCGCCTCCATCTACTCCGACCAGTACTTCGTCGATGCCAGCCTCGGTTAGGTTGCGCTTGGAGTGGTGGTGGTGGTTATGGTTCTGGTTGGTGGCAGTGGTGATCAGTGGTGGTGGTGGTGGTTGGTGGTAGTGATGGTCGTGGTTGTGGTGATCAGTGGTTTCTTGTATATATATATATATATAATGTAATAATAGTGAAATGGGTATGTAATAATAGGGCATAGTTGGGGGTATTTTGGTCCATTAGGCAGGATTACATAAGTAATTTTAGTATTCAAAAAGGTTAGGTCAAAAGTCAAAGGGTAGAATGGTCTTTTCACCCTCAAAAAGTGGTCTGACACGGCCTACTTTTGGCAGGAGGGGGTGTATGTGATATACGACACAAACCTTAGGGGGTGTTGGCGACAAAAATTGTACAAAGTTGTAGCTGTAGCTGCCTGATAATACCTTAAACCTCAGGGGGTGTCAATGAAGTTTACCCAATTGATTAAATGGAAATATAATTGTAGTAAAACTAAAAATGCAAGTAGAGATGTGAAAACAAAGGTTCGAAAGTTGGTACCAAAAGATGAACAAATTTTTGCATGGGCTCAATTACGAATACAAGGAGAAATTGGGAACGGCGTTATTTATGTTAATAAAGTAGGATAGGTGAAATGGAGGAGTGTTTTTGACATCTTGTGTGATGTGTATACCTAAAAAATTAAACAACTATTAAACTATAGGAAGAATGTTGGGCGGTTAGAAAAGCAGTCATAAAATTTGGTAGAAATGTAAATGTTGAGATTAATGTGTGGCAAGACAAAAAAAGAGAATTTGAAATGAATGCATCTGTGAGATTCTTGAAGTAGCGCTGTTTGTAGATATAATGGGAAGAACAGATATTCGTGCTAGATATTTCTAACGGAAAATAGCGACGACCGAGTTAGAAAAAACCTGTCACATGGACTTGGAATGTGTGTTGGGGTGAGAATGTATCCACGCATCGGACGTGTCAAATTCCCAAATAGAAGGTGCAATGGGTTGTTCCCCATCCGGATCCGATGTGGGACAAGTTAGCCCCTAACATTCTCCCTCACCTGAACTCGTGACACTCTCGTTGTGGTTGGGCCACCCTGCCTACCCGGGTGGGCACTCTTGGACACTTTTGGGTTGGGCGCTTGGCGTGACACCGGATCAAGGATTGAGTTTGGCTCTGATACTAACTATAACGGGTCGGACGCTTGTCCTCTAACCCAAAAGTCTAAGCTATTGGGTAGTGCTGCATACCCACCTTTCTTATATGTCAAAGTCCGTCTCCATTCGGATCCGATGTGGGACAAGTTAGCCCCTCTAACAGAAGGACACAATAACACTGCTAATTTTTTGTATTATTTAATTTTATTTTTTAGAGTAAAATAATGTCTGGATGTAATATTGTGTCCAATATAGGCATTTCTTTCGTTTGAAGCAATAATTTAATAAAATTGAATTATTTGATAGGTTTTCTAAATACATGTCCAACCAAAAGTGTCGGATACATTTCCCATACCAATGTCTGACTATTGTGTGTTTGACATGGGTACTTCACCTAATTTCGAAGAGTTCATATGACATAGGAAAAAATGATGTGGCAATGCTGGGGGGAAGGGAAAGACCAAAATTAACATGAGTTGAGGTAGGAGAGAGATGATAGCTTGTGGTTTAACTGTCGCTATTGTCGCAGAGCGGAATGACGAAAAAGGATTCATGTAGCCCACCCCAAGTAGTTGGGAAGATGCTATATTGAGTTGAGTTGATTGAGTATCTAGACTTTTATTGCTATCAAAATTTATATTTCCAGAGTGGCACATGCATTGTAGGCCGTATTGTTCTGCTGTGTCATTTACCTTGTTAAGTTGGTCAGATTTTCCTTTTTTCCTTTTCATGTAAAAACTTTCTTGGTTATAAAATGATGTTCAATCAACATACGCATGTTGAGACTTTGCCCTACATGTGGATCATTTTTTTTTTCATGTGAATATAGTCTCTGAAGTGTGCTATATATTGCACTTCAAGTGTCTTTTAGTTGGACATTATCTGCTGCTTAGTAAACCTTTCAATTTGCCACTGGGCTGCTGTTCCCCTTAATATTACTTAAACCTGATCAAGTCTTAGAATTTCTGATATTTGCCTCAAGATATTCATTCATCCATTTTTTGTGAAAGGTACACTGGAAATGGAGTCAAAGGATCACGAGGTTACTCATTCAGTGCTTGGAATCAGCTGAATACATGGAAATTCGAAATGCACTTATAATGTTGACAAAAATTTCTAGTGTTTTCCCAGTAACTCGAAAATCTGGGATCAACCTTGAAAAGCGGGTAAGAATATTTTGAACTGACAGCTTTTATGCAGATTTTAATATTTTTGTGCTGAGTAATCATCTCTCTTTTGCTACTCTTCTCTATTCCTCCATGAAAGGAACATTACCAGTTTGTCTCGCTACAACAAGGTCCTGGAGAGGGGGGACTTGGGAGACCTAACCTGTGGTATTCTTTATTGCTTTATACAGGTAGCTAAAATTAAAAGTGATGAAAGGGAGGATCTCAAGGTGTTGGCAACAGGAGTTGCTGCAGCTTTGGCATCCAGAAAGGTAAATTGCCGAATGTAAACTCAAGACATTTACTTTAGTGCAACTAACAGCTATCCATATGTAGTATTTTGGACGTTGTCTCTCTTGTACGTTTCTATGCTGAAAGAAGTATGTAGTTTTCAGGCAACAGATTAACATGTGCTGTTTGCTATTTTTTTAGAATATTAATCTATTTTCCTTCCTATTTGCACAGCCTTCATGGGTTACAGAAGAAGAATTCGGTATGGGCTATCTCGAACTAAAGCCTGCACCATCGCTTGCTTCAAAGTCTGTAGCTGGTAATTTAGTTACTGTGCAAAATGGTTCTGGCGTTAATGTTTCTCAAAGTGAACCTGCTAGCGGAAGAATTGTTTCTACAGGAAGCCAACATACTGATTCTGGAAATGCTTTTAAAGACCAGGTGTTAAGAACTAAACCTCTCGATGGGAGGTTGGAAAGAACAGAAAGTGCTTCACTGAAATCTGATCTGGGACCTGTGAAACTAAAAGGTGGCTCGTTAGCAAATGGGTCAGATCTTCAGTCTTCTATGCCCTCTACTGCTGTACAAGCTGGGACATCTAGATCAACAGAAAATCAAAAATTGATGGATGAATCCACAAATAGAACATTGGATGACAACGTCACAAAAGTTACAGCAAAAACACCCGCAGAGTCTGAGGTATCATTTAAATTGTTTGTTTGTTTGTTTTGAGTATAGACATGGAGTGGTTATATTGGACACCTAGACCATGAAGTGGTATTATATGTAGTTGATTAGGCAACTTGATATTAGGCATATAAATTTTATTTATTTTGTTTTATATTTGAATGTTATTACACTTGATTGATTTAAGATATTGAAGAATGATTCCTTTTTAACCATTCAGAATTATCTGTTGCATCAATTAAGAGTGGGTTTTGGCATATACAACTAAATCTCTCCTTTTTCCTAAAATTTGTGTATTTGTTTTCATTCAATTATACATCTATTTTTGCTACAAGTCTGACCTTGATTATTTTCCATTCCTAGATTTAGAGAGCATTTTGCTTTATTTTGTGATATGAACATAGTGAAACGTGTCATGGACTGAAAACGAAACCTAAGTGAACGTGATATGGACTGAAAACTTAGGTCTGCTTCATGGTGAGAGGAGCTTTTCAAGAGACGTCTTGTTTTTTGAATTCTAATGGAATGGTTGTAGATATTATATTGTTCTAAGCATTGAGATAACACTTCTGCTGAGAAAAAAGCCTCCAATCATGTACCACCAAATATTATGATGTGACGATAAGTAAACAAGCACGAAGCAATTTGAAAGAACACACCAAAAATTATACGTGGTTCGGCTAAACAAGCCCATGTCCACGGAAGAACACACCAAAAATTATACATGGTTCAGCTAAACAAGCCCATGTCCACTGAGAGGCCGAATTCACTATATAGATTGTAACAGTACAAGTTGAAAGATTGGTTCAGCTAAACAAACCCATGTCCACTGAGAGGCCGAATTCACTATATAGATTGTAACAGTACAAGTTGAAAGATTGTATCAAGAGTACGCTCAACTCTCAACTCTTAACCCTTATATACCCAATCTCTCTCAAAAGGAAATCACAAATTCTAAACAAGAACTCTTACTAAGTGCCCTCTCAAAAACAATAAAAGTGACCTCTCAATTTCAAAGAGAGTATTGCCTCTTTTCTTCTCATAAGTCTCAACCTATAACATAGGTAACTATTTATAGAGTCCAAAACCCAATTCCTTGGTGGACAAGGATTACAATTCCTTAGAGCCCAAGACTTGCCTAACAAGAACTTTCCTTCTTTGCGACCAAGACTTGCCTACTAAGAAATTTCCTAATAAGAAACAACTCTATAATGGAAATCTAATCACAATAGGAATTTGAGCCAACCCAACAACTTCCATTCAGAATGCCACTGGAAGATGACTGATATTATTGAAACAAACTTAGGATCTATAATAGGGGTAGAATCACATTGAGAGAGGAGTGATAATGTTTAAGATGAGTCTGTTATTCAAAACATATATAACTTGTGCTTATTCTGTTAACCTAGGATGTCAAAGTACCTAATTGGTTGGTGGATTGGGAAAAGAACAATAGTTGGAGAACTAATCATAAGGCCTGAGTTATCTTGGTTGTCATCACTTGAACGAAGATCAGAGATGTCTGGTCAAGTTGATATTTGATGACTGATATTATTGAAACAAACTTAGGATCTATAATAGGGGTAGAATCACATTGAGAGAGGAGTGATAATGTTTAAGATGAGTCTGTTATTCAGAACATATATAACTTGTGCTTATTCTGTTAACCTAGGATGTCAAAGTACCTAATTGGTTGGTGGATTGGGAAAAGAACAATAGTTGGAGAACTAATCATAAGGCCTGAGTTATCTTGGTTGTCATCACTTGAATGAAGATCAGAGATGTCTGGTCAAGTTGATATTTGACAACTAAACCTTTATAATTCAAATGCAATTGCTGAAACAATTGTATATTCATTTAGATAGTGTCGAAAATACAATAATGGCCTAAGTATTTTAGTCAAGGTATAGATGACCTATACAGTTTGGGAACAACAATTGGAGGTTCAGCTTAGAGGCAAACTTCAGATTTAATATATCAGTTGTACGAATATCTAGAGTAGCTCGGACAACATGGATTTAATATCTGGAATACCTAATGGAATGAACACAAGGTAATAGTAGGAAGCATGAGCTGTTTCCTAATTATGGGTGCCGTAAATGTTGTAATGCAAGCAGTTATAAAATTAAAGATCTAGGAAGCTTGGTTCTCCAGAAGCAACTGTTATAGTGAAGTGATGCATTTGAAAAAAGTGCTTTAAAACTGCCCAGTAACGTTTTTCTCTCTTCCCCACCCGTGCCCGCAGCCCCACCTGTCTGCCTAAAAAAGAAAAAAATAATAATGATAAGGCCCCTTTCAGAGTTTGTGCTTTACATTATTTGCAATCATACTTCCACATTTAGAATTGGTTGCTATTAAGATTCCTGGGGATGGTAGTGATCGTATATATTAGTTATCGACCAGTATTCATTAAAACAAAACTTATTCTCATCTTTATTGGAATGAGTATCTAGAGTTGTTTGTTGAGACCTGTACTGGCAATATTCTCGAGGTAGCCTGTGCCCTGGGGAGTTTCAACCATGAGAGAAGCTATCCCAATCCAGGTCCTATTCATTTTTCCTTTGGTTTTTGATTGTAGTTTTAATTGGGTTGGTATTAGGTATTTAATGAAGACAAAAATAGGCCCTCACTTATAGATTCTTGATCCTTAATCTCCATTATTTCTAGTTTGATTGTCCTGTGAACCTGTAGTGTCCTAATAACAATTCAATAACACATTTCTATTGCATTCTAGTTGCACCACCATTCCCTATTCTTGGACCCTGAATCTCTCTAACCTTCTTTGTCGTCCTACACTCGTGCTCTAACTTTGGTAGTTATAGGCACTATCTACAAGAAAATATTGATGGTATCTGTTTTCCTTTATAAAATACTTTGAAAGGTTGATCTAGTGACCTACACCAATATATAAGGGTTAGCTTCTCTGCCATTTGATCCCAATCACACAATTCTAGAAGTTAAAAAGCTTTTATTAGTCTTTGGAATCATGAATGTACTAGGTATGGTAGATTTGCGGACTGTGGTAGGTCCCAAAATTTAAATCTTAGTCATAATAACTGGTCCAAATTATTTAGCACTATTGATCTGCATAACAATTCCCCTCGTCGAAGCTACTGTTCCAAAGTTTTCCTTTTGAGGTGACGCGTCCAACATTTATGAAGCATCATGAATATTTTTTGGGCATTGGTTTCTTTTCTTTATCTATCCTCAATTTTCTCCATTTCTCTTGACAGGCTGCGAGAGCTCCAGTAAAACGGTCAGTGCCTACTGGATCTCTTTTGAAACAACCAAAACAGGATATTTCAAAAGATGAAAGTAAATCTGGAAAACCTGTTGGAAGAACATCAGGTTCTTCTACCAGTGATAGAGAACTTCCTACTCATCAATTTGAAGGCAGGCAGGGTGGAACTGTTAATGTTTCTTCCGCAGCTTCAACCAATGGTAACACTACAGCTTCAGTTAAAATCTCAAATCCATCTATAAAATCGTTAGATATTCATAGCAGTGAACTGAAGGCAGAAAGTGGAGCTGCAAAATCTTCTGATTTGAGAGTTTCTGCTGTAAAAGATGATGGCATCGAGGTTTCTGATATACAAAGAGCTCCTTCTCGACCAGTTCATTCTCCTAGGCATGACAACTCTGTTACAGCTTCTAAATCTGGTGATAAGCCACAAAAGAGAGCCAGCCCTGCTGAAGAATTGGATGGGGTGAATAAACGTCGGAAAGGGGATATTGATTCAAGAGATTTAGAAGGTGAAGTGCGATTCTCTGGTAGGGAAAGGTCTGTAGATCACCGAATTATAGACAAACATTATCCTATTGATCTTGACAAATCAGGGTCTGATGAGCTAATTATCAGTAGGGCAACAGATAAACCTCTGGATAGGTCAAAAGATAAGGGCAGTGAAAGACATGACAGGGACTACAGGGAAAGATTGGAACGTCCTGAAAAGTCTCGTGGAGATGATATTCTATATGAAAAATCCAGAGATAGGTCAATGGAAAGGTATGGAAGAGAGCGCTCAGCAGAAAGAATGCTAGAGAGAGGTGCTGATAGGGGGTTTGATAGGCTTACTGAAAAAGCTAAGGATGAAAGGAACAAAGAAGACAGAAGTAAATTGCGTTACAATGAAACATCTTTGGAAAAATCTTATGTTGATGATCGATTCCATGGGCAAAACTTGCCTCCACCACCACCCTTACCTCCTCATGTGGTCCCCCAATCAGTTAATGCTGGTAGAAGGGACGAAGATTCTGATAGAAGGTTTGGAACTGCCAGACATACTCAAAGACTTTCCCCAAGGCATGAAGAGAGGGAGCGGAGACGATCTGAGGAGAACACCTTAGTTTCTCAGGATGATGCAAAACGCAGAAGAGAAGATGATTTTCGAGATAGAAAGCGGGAAGAAAGAGAGGGGCTGTCAATGAAGGTATGTCTCAGTGTTCTCTCTCTCTTCGACCCCCTCCCTCCTCTATGGACTTTTGTTTTTAGCCCTTCTGACATGTAGTAAACACTCTAGCTTTCATCTGTTTGCTACTTTATTCGCATGGCTATAGGGGGCTATACATATTAATTACTAACTGTTATTTTTGAAGACCTCCATATATTATGAATAGTATTGACTAATATCTTTCTTCCATATTTATTTTAAAGTAAAATTTAGTCTTATGCTTGTAGCTTCATAACCAATATTAAGCATCAAATTTGAAAATAAGAATCAGCAATCATGGGGCTCGTGAATTTACAGCTCTCTTTTTTTTTGGTTCAAATTTTTTAGTTTTCTTGAGCTTGGATAAGATGTTGAAACTGTGGACATCTCCTTGCTTTGGCGGTTTTTTTTAAATAAAATTTTCTTATTTATCACATTTTTCATAATCTTGGCAGTTAAAATAATTTTATTTGTTTTGCGACCAAAATGGTAGTTTTATCTCGAGTGCTATACAGTTTTTCACCTCTTTCCAGAAAACATTACCATTATGTAGATAAATTTCTAGTTGATCGGGCATCAACTTACAGATGCTAAGCCTTTTTATATGATTTCTTATAGAACTTTGTGTTAAAGTATGACTTGGTTATTTTGGTTGGTATCAGGCCTTTCCAGAACTTGGTTTTCTAAGGTCATGGAGTTGAAATAGAGTTTGTGCATATTATAATCAGGCTCTTGCATGGGAAATTTGAAGGTCATTAGTTCTTCTTGTTTATTTATTTGGTGGAAGTCCTAGGTTGAAGTGGAAACATCTTGCACTGGAAATTGGAGAAATACTAGGTTATGGAGGCTTTATAACAAAGATTACCCTCTATATTGAAATGGATGGTGCTGTTAGTCTCTCTATTGTGGAAAGAGTAACCTATGGAATGGTTTTCCTGTCCTTTGAGTGGCTTTTATGTAGATGAACTCATCATCATTGTCATTTTTGTCATCGTGGACAGTTTTTTCTAGCTCAACATCACTTCTCATTCCTTGGATACTACTTTCCTGCACGGGATGTACTCTTAATGCATATATAAATCATAGATTGAGTGTTGACTTTTCTTGCTATGTTGCTGTTTTTGGAACAGATTGGTGCATTAGGATATATTATACCCTGACTGATTTGATCTAGATTGTCTGTTTGTTTTATTTTTTATTTTTTACGGAACATGAAATGTGCTGGTTGTTGCTTATATTTTGACTGCTGCATGTAGGGGGAGGAGAGGGAGAGGGAGAGGGAGAGAGAGAAAGCAAACCTTTCGAAGGAAGATATGGACGCAGGTGCTAAGAGGCGGAAACTCAAAAGGGAGCATATGACATCAGAAGCTGGTGAGTACTTACCTGCAGCCCCACCAGCTCCTCCCCTTACCATTAATATGTCTCAACCATATGATGGAAGAGAAAGGGGTGACCGAAAGGCGGCCATGGTCCAGCGTCCAGGTTACTTGGAGGAAGCAGGTCCAAGGATACATGGTAAAGAAGCAACTAGCAAGATGACCCGTCGTGATACAGACCAGTATCCTTAAAAGTTCCTCTATTCTTTTTTGCGTTGTTGAAATACATTTAGTCACCATCATATCATCACCACCTTGCTCCCATTCGAATGGGGTCGACCACATTAATTTTCTTTTCCATTCTCTTCAATTATAAGTCATATATCTTATTATATTCAAAATTTGAGGTCTTTTTTTTTCCTACATCGTGCCATGTTAGTTTTGGTTTACCTCTTTCTTTGCCTCTTACCTTCTACTGTTATTAATGTTCTTCTTTTTATTGGTGAATTTTCTGGTGTTCATTGTATATGTTTATACCATCTAAAGCTAGGTTCAAATACATACCATGCCTTTATTATTTTTATTATTATTATTTTCCTTTTGGTAGCCCAAAGTCTTGCTATGTTAGGTTCTTTTTTCTCTTCTCTGTTTACCAATCCTCAAACTCCCGACCCAAGGGTTGACCACACAAGCCAACTCCTAAGCCAAAGAGGCCAGGAGAGGACCAATGCTATGTTAAGTACTATCTCTGCTATTTTGCATGTGCATGTAAAGAACTGATTGCCATTGATTTGCCTTGCGCAAGTGGGTTCTGGGTTGTGTTCTTCTCCAAAACCTCAGTTAATCATTTTTATCCATAATCTCTTGCCATGTCGGTGAGGTGGAGTGCTGGCCTTTATACCCATTTATGATGTGTTTCGAATTTGATTGGTGGAATGAACCATAATGGACACTAGTCATATGGAATCATATTTTAAATGCTTACATGCATCTTTTGTTCTTTTTTTTTGTAATGTCAATGTTGGGTGTGGACATTTATTTTAAGGGTTCTCATTATCAAAACTTTGCTACTCCTTAATTTCCTTGCTTTAGACTTTATGACAGAGAATGGGAGGATGAGAAGAGGCAGAGAGCTGAACCAAAGAAGAGGCACCGGAAATAGTGCTCGAGGGAAATGAAGATATTTCTTCCCAACTGGTTTCGGGATCTCACTAAGTTATGCCAGATGCTTGTTCCATCTTCTTGCTGTTATCTTATATTTTAAGGGCAAGCAAACTTGAGGTTTCCCAACTCCTTATCATCCTTAGTTTACATGCCCTTTTCTTTTTGGCAGTAGTACCATGGTTCATTGATAGAGTGATTAATTGGCAGGTTGTCATTGTGATTACTGCCCTGATCATTGTATTACCAGTTGTAAATTTTGAGCAGTCATAATACATGTAATATACTGGATATTTGATTCTAAAAGTGAAAGTTGCTGAATTTTAGCAGATGTGTAAAGGGGAAACTTTTACATTGTCATAGAGTTGGTTTTTCGGGTGCAGCAGGACATGAAATGGAGCTGGAGACGCAGCATTTTCTTGAGTAGGATAAAACTGTTGTATGCCTCAGTTTGAAATGGCAAAAACACTACCAGGAGTTTGAGGTATGGCCCTAGAGCTTGTGTTGAGCAGAACTTGAAGCCGAAAAGCAAGCATGTCCAACTAGTCGTTGGGTTCTGATGCTTATCTTATTAATGAAAAAAAGAGGGCTGTTTTAATGTATTAAGAGGTTGAGTGGAGTTTAAACGCTTGTTCACTCAGGGTTTATGGTAGGTGCTGTTCTTAATTGTCCCTTTTGACCTTTTTGATAGCATAGCCAAGTCAGTTTGATTCAACTTCCCAATCTTTCAAAAGGAAGACCTGGAAAGTTGACATCAGCATGAAGTAGCACAGAAATTCTAATCTCGGCTTGAGCATGTTGAATATGATTGATAATATCCAATCATTACCTTTTTGGATATATCTTTTCTTTGGTTTTACTTTTGAGTAATGATATCACGAGTCTTTTCATGACAAGAGTCGTAAGCTCTTCAAATTTAATCATCAGATTGAGTTAAACTTTTGAGATATGTGAAAGCTTAAAAGGATAGTAATGCTAACATGAGCAAGCACTTGTAAAAATATTGACATTTAATCACCAGATTGAGTTAAACTTTTGAGATATGTGTGAGCTTAAAAGGATAGTAATGCTAATATGAGCACGCACCTGTAAAAATATTGACCGGCGTGCTCTTATAGATGTGTCTTTTGACATGCTCTCTTTACCTGGGGGATCACCAAACCTTTTTATTTAAAAATATATAGATTATTGTGCTCGTCTTTTTAACTTCAGTATTCTTACGAGAGTGCCTTCGAAATAGCATTACTCTTTCGAGCTCATGGAATGAGAATATTCTCATAAATACCTATGTATTTACAAATAACAAAATTTGAATTTTTTTTATAATATTAGAGAGCGATTGTTTTGGTTTGTAATATAAACCCTATTTTCCCAAGGGAAGTTTATAATCTTGATGCTTTAACATTTAACAATTTAGTTTGGGTTTTTTTATTTTTTCTCTCATTGTTTTAAAATTTTAATAACCATTTGACCATTTACTAAAATTAGCAACCAGAATTTGATGAAAACCAAAACATCCAATTTTCCATTCTCTCTTGACAGAGCAAAGAAGAATCGATTTGTCTTCTAAATCTCTCTTTTTATGCCAAAAAATTATAATTTTTCAAGCTCGATTCATTCTCTAATATATATAGATAAAGAGATACATCCCAAAGAGAAAAAAATCCACTATAACTATCTATTTATCTTGTAGAGAAACAAAAAGATCTGGCAAGCATAAAGTTTTAGAGTGAGAAGGAATTTGTTTCAGAGATAAAGTAGGGTTTCATATATATATATATATATATATAGTAAAGTGCATAAAGCTAGTACTTTCAAAAATGTGCAAAGAATCCTTCATGTTTACTTTTCATCCTTCCCTTGTGGCATGTACCTCAAAATAGTACTTTTAAAAAAAGGAGCTTATAAAGTAGACAACAAAAAGTAAATTGCCTGCCATGAGACAAACAAGCCGCTTTGCAATAGTGAAGGAGTGGCTTCGCTCAATCAATGCTACAACATTTTAGTTGAGTCTACACAAAAAATACTAAAAATATTTTTTATTGTGAAAAGATCAAAATGCCCCTCTATCCCACCTTTTTTTTATTTCTTTTCTTTTTCTCTCTCTCACCGGAGGCTTTCTCTCTTCAATATCACTTTTTTTTCTTATTCTTCCCCTCTCTCTCTTCTCACTTTCTCTCTCCTTCAATGCCAGGACTATTTTGCTCAAACCAATACCATTCGTTTGCTTGTGGGTCATCTCGCGTTCGAAACAATTCAAGAATGTTGTCCCAAGCAAATAAGATACAATGTCCCCCCACACGCTTGTAATGGATTCCAAAGCCAACAACAACCCTGGATACAATGATGATGATAAGCAACAATATGGTCAAGTTTCTCATCCACTAGGCAACAATACTAAAGGCACAACACATGGCCATGATATTAGTAATCAACTCTGTGATGTATGTTTTTGAAGTTGGCAATTTTTAGTGTCAAAACAAAACATGATCGAGTTGTTATCTTTGATTTATATTCTTGTAATTGATTATGTAATTGAAGTCTCAGAGTGAGCATGAAGTTCTACACCAACCATGCAAGTGTTCTTTAAAGGATAAAGTTTGAATCTTCGAAAGAAGGCATCAATGGTCTGAACAAAGATTAGATCTATTGAAGTTTTCGGATGGTTCTGATAGAATGAATACATCGCTGATCAAGTATAAGAGTCATGTATTTCAGGTAAAATGGTGAGAACACATATTTTAAACCAGGAGGTTCCGACCTTGAAAAATAGAATTTTTGAGCATATTTTTGAAATATTCAAGGTTGGACCGGTCCAAGGTTTAAGTAGAACCAGTCCATGAAGTCTCAAAACCTTGATTTCTACAGGCAGAAGGCAGAAGCCTAGACCAATTCAAGCCCTCTGGTGGCGAAGTTTGGCTCTGCAACACTCCTGTTTTGACTGGGACTGAACTCAGAAATTTTCCAAGACATTGGGACTTGTTTCCAATTGATTTTTAACTTGTTTTTCAAGGAAAATTAAGGTTTTCTTTAACATATATAAAAATCTCATATGGTTTCTCTCTCATTACGCTTTCAATAGATAATAAATTCATATTCTAGAAAGAGAAAGCATTGAGATATTTTTCAACAAAGAATTCTATTATGCTGTTTATATTTTTGAGAGCATACACATATTCACTGAGTGATTTAGGTTGTCTCCCTTTGTTTGATCAATTGTTTGAAGACTGCTTTAAAGATTTCTTATTGATTAAGTTATTAGATTGGTTTCTTCTATAACTGTTCATTAGTGAGGAAGGAGAAAAAGATCGCACTAAGAAGGGGATATAATACTTGCTGAGTGTTTGTGTTCTTTTAATTACCCTTCTAAAGGGATTGTGATGTTAGCCGGGAGTCTACAACAATTGGACGAAGGAGTCACAAGAGTAAGCCTGAGGCGTTCCGCATCAAGTTCTTGTCAGAGTTGAGTGGATGTGAGTCTAGGACATAGTCTGTTGTACTTTTCTTCGACGATAGTGGATTTGGTTCTCTGGGGCTACAAAGTCTTACCCGTGATTTTTTATCTGGGTTTTTTACGTATATCTGTTGCATTTGTTTACTTTACTACACTTTATTTTATTTACTTTGTGGGATTACTTAAATTTTAATTTGACTTAAAATTGGATGATATGAAAGATTAAGCAAAAAAGGAATAAACCTAATCAGCCCCCTCTAGGTTTTAAATCTAACTTTAATAACCATTTTAGCACCACACAACTCACAAACAAATAAACTCAACACCACACATCACATATCTCCTATACACGTAAACAATTTAAAATGAATCACATTCACAAATAAACTCAACACTGCATATACTCTGAAATCAATCAACTGGGGACTTCTACTTATCACATTCATAGTAAGTGTCATTGAAGACCACAAACCTTGCTTATGATAATAGTGAAATCGGTTTGGCCAAGTTTTGGGCCTTTCATCCTAGGGTTTCGGGCTTTTCTTAATTCTCACACATGCCCCCAAAAATATCAATCATCGCATAAGTACACATTTATCACAAGTACACCTCAACCAAGATTATCACAAATCCCACTTCTAATACATTACATATATTAAGTCAATGCATATCAAGTTTACCTCAAGTATATACAATGCAATTCCAATATTCTCATAGATGAATCAATCACTATGCATTTTTCAAAAAAACTTCTTTTCTGCATAAATTCCATCCATAGAGTCAAATTTCTGTATGCTTCCAAATAGACCAAATGACTCATAATAAGCTCACAACACCAACCAACAAATGTATAATACATAAATTCTATCTAGTACATGCCAGACAATTTAAATTCACAAGAAAAAAAAATTAACTTTCCCATTCATAGTAAGTGTCATTGAAGACCACAAACCTTACTTATGATGATAGCGAAATCCGCTTGGCCAAGTTTTGGGCCTTTCATCCTAGGGTTTCGAGCCCTTCTTAATTCTCACACATGCCCCCAAAAATATCAATCATCGCATAAGTACACATTTATCATAAGTACACCTCAACCAAGATTATCACAAATCCCACTTCTAATGCATTACATATATCAAGTCAATGCATATCAAGTTTAACTCAAGTATATACAATGCAATTCCAATATTCTCATAGATGAATCAATCACTATGCATTTTTCAAAAAAACTTCTTTTCTGCATAAATTCCATCCATAGAGTCAAATTTCTGTATGCTTCCAAATAGACCAAATGACTCGTAATAAACTCACAACACCAACCAACAAATGTATAATACATAAATTCTATCTAGTACATGCCAGGCAATTTAAATTCACAAGAAAAAAAAATTAACTTTCCCATAAAAATTCATGAAAAAGTTTCATGTCACAAGTAAGGGACCTATAAAATCAAGGCTAAAAAAGAATTCGGACCCCTACCTCAACTTTGAAGCCTCTTCTAGCTAAATTTCAGAATTATCCAAGTTTTAACTTCTTTTAAATCAGTTTTTGTTCTGACCTGTAGAACACTTTACACTTCTTCGGGAACTTCCAAATCTAAGCCCAATACTTGTGAAATGAAGAGAGAAGAAAAATAGATGAAGAGGGAGAGTGAGAGATATTTCAGCTATATGAAATGGTTGGGACCTCACCCTCCAGATATTTATAATATCTAGGGCGCGAAATGACCGAAATGCCTCCGGTCACTTAACGTACTCTCCCGACCTCTGTTTTCGATTTCAAAAGTAGTTGTGGCTCTGAAATCACTTCTTTAACTCATTTAACATTTAATTTGGTGGTCTAAAACCAAAAATAATATTTTTTTCAAAATTTTTTTTGAATTTCTGGGCTCACCCGACCTGCATCCTGGGCTCCTCGGGCCCAAAAATCTCAATTTTTTTCAAATGCTCCAAAAACTTTTTCGAACCTCTAAACAAGTTCTCAAACATTTTTTTTTACATTAAAAACATGAAAAACATCATTTAAATTGCATTTATGATGAAAATAACAATAATAATACAAAGAAGACCAGTCAAAATTGGACCCGGTCTTTATAGTCTATGCATTGTGATTGCTAGCCTGTGATAGCGAGAGCAAAGATTAAAATTTATAATGGGAAAAGTAGGCATATATGCCTAAGATGTAATATTGTAAAGCATTTGCTTGAATCTGGGGTGATATCCCTTAATTTTGTGAGGTCAAAGATGAATTTGGCCGATCTTTTGACAAAACCACTATGCAGAAAGCTAGTGAGTGATACGTCGAGGGGAATGAGACTTATGCCTATAGCAAAGGTCAATAGTGATGGTAACCTAACTTATTTGAATGGAGATCCCAGGAAGTAGATTCATATGGGTAAAAATAAGTTAGTTGTTGACCAGACAGTGCACTATCACTTTTATCTTGAGAATCCCTCTCTATGGTGTAGAATAGATAGTGAAAAATTGTAACATAAGAGGTTGAATTAAGTTTCTTAATGAATTTCATATCTCTTATGGGTGGTGTGTCTATTTGCAGTACACACTTGATGGATTCACCCATATGAGTGTGGAGGTAGGGCCACCTCCTATGAAAGTTTAGGCAGACTCTCTAGAGGGCTAATAAAAATCTAGGTAGGGCGCAAGGCCTATTTGTGCCAACGCGTTATGAACAGTTTTAGTATAGAGATAATAATGTAGGTGGTTAGTTATTTGATTTACAATAAGGAATCTTGATTCATAGAAACATACCAAAAGACACCAGTTTCGATGCATTGAGTTCTCATGGTCCTTTGGTTACTTTTCTGTAGCTAATTTTTGTATTTAGAAATATGTGGAAAATTGTTATAGTTTATAGGTATTTCAAAATATCTTACATTGTTTCATTATCAAAAGACTAAGTGTGTACGACTAAGTCTTCTTGTAGACTCTTGATCAGGGGTGGCAATTAGTATTCTCATGTCATGTTCATGTCGTGTCGATCTATGAGTATTATGTTAAACAACTCAACCCTAATCCGACTCATTTAATAATCGTGTCAGATACTCTCAACACTAAACCAACCCGTTTATTAAACGTGTTACACGTGTCGACCTATGTAATCCGTTTAATAAACATGTCCTATAATGACACGACTTGTTTAATAACTTTTTTAATCCGTTTAACTTATATGATATGAGTTTCTCCACTCCTAAAAATCTCTCTGAAGATCATATAAAAAATAAAATACATATCTATACATAAATCCTAAGATCAAACTGTATTATAAATTTTGTATAGATATATATAAACTCAAAAATATACTAAGGTGATTCAACAACTAGGAAGGCATCATAACAATTTCATCTTTGCATTTTATGCATACATCAGTCCTGTAAACAAACAAATAGATTACAAACAATTGCAATATATATAAGTTTAAATAAAACCAGAATATATGAATAACTCATGTCGTAATCGTGTTGTAATTGTGTCGTGGAATAAACAGCTTAAACCCAAACCTAAATCCAATCCAATTTTTGCGTGTACCCAAACCCACTTAACTCGTGTTGTGTTCGTGTCGATATTATGCAGATAAACATTGTATAAGGTTATAAAGATACTTCATGTCTCACACTTTCAATGCCCAGAAAATAATTTCACATTCTTCTCTCAGTTTATGACTTTCAATGTACAGAAAATCATTTCACATTGCCCATTGCCCCTAGGGGCTTGGATGAGTTGATAGGTTGAGGGGCTTAGGTTCCAAAATAGCAAGCTCCCTTTATTTTCCTGATTTAACTGGTGCACCCAGGAATTTAGATGAGTTGGTAGGTTGAGAGGCTTGAGTTCCAAAATAGTCTAACTCCCTTTATTTTCCTAATTTAACTGATGCAGTGATTGTGGGCTGCACTACGATGCTGCTGCATCATCCTGAAAGGGAGGGTGGTACGCCGTAACCTGGTACGGATAGATGTATTCTTAAGAGCAGTGTGTTTACTCGCCTCAACACACTACTTCAACTAAGTTCACTCTGTTTCTTTATTTATAATCTGCTGTGCTCTCCCTTGCTTATAATTTTTACAACATGACGTTACCAAAACTTAGAAAACCAAAATGTAGATCAGAAAAAGAGATAGCCCTATCTCAAGTTCCCACCAAAAATACGTGTACTCAAGAGTGAAAGGAAGTATCAGCAACAACACAAAGTCAAAAAATTGTGACCGGAAAGAAAAACCCATATATTTCAACAAGTAAATAATGAAGCTCGTGAAACTACTTTCAATCTATCACCTACAGATTCAAATTTCATCTTCACCACATATGACTTATCACATGGATCACTCTCTTCTCATTCATTCACTAATCACTCTTCTCAAACAAAGTTCACACAAACTTACAACCACCCTAATCTCAAATTTTCCACTCACTTCTCAATCAACTCAAACTGATATAGATTTTCCTCCAACAGCCTCGAGCTTTCTAGGAATTCCTCCTTTGCTGCTTCTTGCTCTTCCCCTTTTATCATTCATACATATAACTGCCATGCAAATTAGAGACAACAATCTAGTCAGCCAAAAGAAAACAAAATTAAGTAAAAGAAACAAAATTAACAAACGCTGCAAGTCCAATAAAACAGAAATCTATTTATCTATAGTCGGCAGAAGAAAAAACAATTCCACTATTCCAAGTTCATTTCAATCCGTATTACTAATATAGAGAGAGGCTTTGGTTTGGTTTTAGAAATTATAAGCTTAGGAAAGTTAGAGTTCATAGCCATAGATTTAGAGTTCACCTTGGTTTTTTTTTTTGGTTAGTAGGACAAATTTATAGATATAAAAAATAAAGTATAGCAGCAATAGGGGCATAGCTCAAGAAAAAGCCAAAGCTACGAGAACTCTAAAAACCAAACTAACCATAAAACAACTACAACTGCAAACAACTACAAAAACAACCTAATGAGAGCCACAAACAAAACAACAATCCACACTACACCTGTAAATAGCAGCAGCAAACAAAACAGCAGTAGCAGAAAAGGCAAAGAAGCAAACAAAGCCATGCCATCTGAAATAGCAGCTAACCAAACTCCAGACTTGCAACTGAAACAAATTAAAAGGCAGATCAGAGAAGCTGGGCACAAAACAGAACAGAAACAGAGCACATGAACATCCTAAAGTTAAGTCAAGAAGGAAACAGCCCAGATCTTATGCTAAGGTCCCTAAGCAATCACATAGTGGAAAAGGAATTAATCGAGTGATGACAACCAGGAGGTGGGCTTGGAAGCAGCCATCCATTGAAAAACCTAGGTCTCAGGAACAAACAACCAGGAGTTGGGCTTGGAAGCAGCCATCCATTGAAAAACCTGTCTCAGGAACAACCAGACTACTACAAGCCCATGCTACTAAGGTGGCATCAAGACCTGAATCTTCAAGATTGGCTGACTGCCACCCATAACAAGGTGTTAATGCTAGAGACCAGCTGGCAGGATGTTTCTTCATTCCTTTTTATCAGTGTGGTTGACTCTTCAACAACCAAACACTATGACTAAGACTAGAGATTATTGGCCTGTTTCATTTAAATTTCTGGAACAGAGTTTTTGGAACCCCAAAAACAGAAATTAGTTTTAAGAGAACTAAGAAAATGTTTGCTGAAAAATAAGTTATTATTTTTTATTTCAGAAAACATTTTTCAAAATTTTTTTTTGTCAACCAATGGAGTATTCAAACTGTTTTCTGTTTTCAAATTCGCTGAAAATAGAAAACTGTTCTCAGAAAATCAAATCAACCAGGCCTTCATTTTACTTGTCTCACCCATACCAGAGCAACAAAGAACATGCTCTTCAAAGAGTAATTCAAATCATTTGTGTATTCTAGCATGTCTTCTAATCAACCTCAAGCCTATATTTTAAAAACTACTGCCAAGAAAGATAGTTATTCGGATAATATGAGAAGGAAGAAGAACAACACAAATCTCACAATTTGATTATTGAAAAAAAAAACTAGCTAAATGGATCTTTAATGTCTACAACAGAAAAGTGGCACCACTCTTGTGCCAAAGCTAGAATATTAGTACACTCAACTGCTTACTCTCTAGTTTCAACATACAGTACAATGCAAATCTATGACCACAACAATATTCCACTTAAAAGTTCCAAATTTAAAAGACCCCAAAATCATTTCACTATGATAGACTAGTTGAATTCGACTTTGTAATATGTACCCAAAAAATTGAACAGCATCAAAATTTATAGACGGAGATGACACACATGTTCCTGGATTCAATTACGTACCACATTGTTACCAAGATGACAGGAAAAGAAAGAAAGTTTGGAATCTCACATCCATTCTTGGTTTGAGCATGTCTAAGATTAAATTTTTCTTCAATTTTACTCCATCTTACTTGGAACCAAACCAAAAAAACCATCAAACTCCGTCTTGTCAACCAAACCAAAATTCACAAAAAGAATCCTCAATCATCAATTGACAATAACAACTAGAGAAAAATGGAACCATGAAATTTTACCATTGAATAGGGTAGTTTTTCACTGGTGTCCTTGTATTGCCGAAGACATTGGAAAAGATAAGGCAAAAACAAGAACTACAGGAATTGCAACGGAGTGACTGCCACAAACAGAATCGGCTTCAAACCAAGCAATTGTGCCAACCTGCACAATTTTAGGGACCATTTCTTAACAAGACAGAAACAAAGTTGAAGCAATCCACTTACAGACAATTGAAACAATAATTTTGCAATATACACAATCTGAAGCATGAAATTCTGATTTGGGTTAAATTAGTAAATTTATCAGTAAATGAGGCCGAGACTCGGGGGCATGGACTGACATATCATATTTCTGCTCTTTCAAGTCAAAAAGTTCATTATGACTAATATGAAATTGAAGGGATCCAATTTGAAGCAAATCTCAAGTTGATAGAAAGAACTATTTATCAGATCGAACTCTACAAATATAATATCTAAAAGCATTATCACAGCCTCCATTGTATGACTAAAATTATGCAGCACCACACATGGAGACTTCTCCAAAAGGTCATACCTTTCGACAAAGGCCAAATGACCATTGTCCTTTCAAAGTTCCAACGGCAACCTGCGTTTGCAAATGAACAAACAGGTTAAACAAAGTTTTGGAAATATCTACACATGGGAGTGTCCATCTTAAGAATATAGTAATTCTGCAAGTGTTTCCTTAATGAAATCTTAGGGAAAACTACAGAAACATTATTAAATTCAAACTTCTATTACAACTGAATTAACTATGTATTAACAAGGAATCAATAAATCTACTTTCTATGTAACTACTTTCCAATGGTTATCATCTAGTGGTAGAACTATTTGAAATACAATGTCTTCAAGTTGCTTTTTTCTTACCTAATCAAAAGCATTAAACCACTTTCAAGTTGAGCAATTATGGGTTCAAAATCTTCAATAAGTTCTTCCTCCCCCGGGTCTTTGAAACTACATGAAATAATAACAAAAAAATATAATTACATGCAAAAAACAAAATGCAAATTAATTATTAAATATTACCTCCCACATCATTTAACCAATCTGGGGTGCACAAAAATGCTTCTACATTCTTTGGTATGATTGAACTTCTATATTTATTGATAATCTGGCCTCCAACACTAAAGTCCAACTCCGATGCAACTGATGTGATTGGAATGCTAAAAATGTCACGTGACATCATAGAGAGTTCAGGATACCGAAATCTATTTCCTTTCCAATACCCAAGAACATCAAGATTTGCATGTTGCTTTTGATCGACCTTCGGCTCCTTTAAGTACGAGTCCAGCTGGGATTCGTTTCTACTCAAACTAGAATGTTGACTCTCATACAAGTCAAACTCCTAGTCTCCTACATAAATTTAATATCATACAAACTATACAATATTGAAAATGAATATATATATATATATATATATATATATATATATAACACAATTTGCATTAGTTTACTTGCATCCATTTCTTTCATCTTGTAGATCACCAACATTTGCCCCTAATGATGTATGGGATGTGGAGGTAGAAGAGGAGATATGCATATACTCTTCAAAAAGCTCATACAATCTCTCACGGATTATTCTTATCCTTTCCCCACACGTTGTTTGATCCAACTTCGAAAATGAGAACTCCATGAATTGCAACTTGTAATGGGGATCTAAAATAATTGCAAAAGATAATATCATGCTATAGTACTTCCAATATTTATCAAACTTTAGCATTTGTATTTTTCACACCCCATAGAGCGCTAGTTCAGTGAACGAGGCTCCCGCTATTGCGGGGTCTGGGGAGAGTTAGATGTACGCAGCCTTACCACCACATGAAGAGGTTGTCTACGATCTCTAGGTCACAATAAAGCAACCTTACCGTTTGAATGCTTTCAAATACAATCTTACTTATCAAAAAATATATATATTTTTTACATCCCATGAAAATACAAATTGGCTGTAGGGTACTGAGTTCCTGAGAAAAGTTGAGTGAAATCATGAAAAGGTTTCAAAAACATAGCTGTCCTTCCAAACTTGTACCACTCTTCATCTGCCGGACATCAAAAAATATATATATTTTTTACATCCCATGAAAATACAAATTGGCTGTAGGGTACTGAGTTCCTGAGAAAAGTTGAGTGAAATCATGAAAAGGTTTCAAAAACATAGCTGTCCTTCCAAACTTGTACCACTCTTCATCTGCCGGACACGCCTTAAAGTTTGTGTCGATCAAGTGTAATTGACAAAAGGCCTGACGAAAAATTAATGCACTCTTGAGCATGAAATCGGTGTAATTCCATCGTGTTGGCACATCTTGACATACTTTTTTACCAACTGACCCGTTAACGACCCGCTTACTAAATCACTCACCCAATAACTCATCAATTACTGGGCAGGTTTGGGTGGTTTCATGGGTTAAAAGTAATGTTTGCCAGCCCTAACTAATTAGTAAGCTATCATTGTGTTGCTATTATGGTATAATCTCGGACTCCAAAATATGAGAATGCAAATTTAATCTGCATGAGCAAATGTGCACTCCATAAGAAGGCCAACAATTTCTTCTCTTTATTATACAGTGTCTATGGTTAATTTTTTATATATATATATGTATGTATGTATGTACTATTTACCTATGTAGTAATTTTTTTATGCACACATGCAAATGTGACAGTTAATCATGTAGTTAAGCTGAAACAAAAAAATATAACTTCATTAATACATACAATTCTCAGAAGGACACACACACATAGTATGTCTACCGCTGGATGTTGCAAAATGCTTCTATTTCACAGATGCAGATGCCTAAAAAATAATAATAATAATACCTAAAAATAATAATAATAATACAAAAATGCAAGTGAATCACTTTTTGTGGTTAACAGAAATAATTTAAGAATCATTAGCAAAAACTGCCTTAACTTATGCCCTGTTACACAAGTAAATGTTTGCTTAAAAATGAAAACGAAAATCAAAGTACACATTCTCTTTAGCTAGCCCATTTTGTTTCTAATGGCTAAGAAAGCTAAACAGCAATTAAAAATGGGGAAAAATTGATACATTTCTTTACCTTTTTCTTGGGAGGATGAAATTTAATGTAACAAATCAGTTGGAGAGGATAGAAGAGAGCTCCAACTTTTAAATAGGCAATTAAAGCTAAGCACAATCATGTTTCCACTTGCTTGTGAACAAATCGCTGCAAAGATTTTGGCAGTTGATTTTCCTCACTTGTTTTATGTCTCTTATTTTTAGACAAGTCTTTCTCCTTCATTGGTTGCTCCAAGAAAGGCCTCTTGGCCCTCTCAATACCTTCCTGCTTCTTCTTCACTAATTTACTTGGTTTGTTCCTACCTTACGTTTTCTTCTTGAAGGAAATGTCTTTGGCATCTGCAATGGCAGCTTCCATTTCAGCCTCTCTCCCCTGCTTTGTTGGCTTTTCTTTCTTCTTCCTCTGCACTACTGTACCAAACCTTGAAGGGTCTAGCATAACTGTCTCTGGTGGGAGCTTGTCAAGAAGTGAGCGCACTTCCTTTTCTCTCCTCTGTTTAGATGTTTCAAATGGGTTTGCAACCCAAGAATCAAAGTTGGGTTCACCAGACCCAGGAATTAGAATGGAAGAGCAGCCCATGGAGTGCCCTATGCCCAAAACATCTTCATATGGTCGGAATAACACTTTCCGTATTTGGTAACCTTTTGCCATAGAATGACCCATATATCAGCTGTAATTCTGAGATCCAGAGAAATCTCCCAAAATCTGTACAAAAGATCCAGTTGCAGTAGCAAGCAAACCTTTTTGACTGAAATCCAAGGTCTTGGCATGACCTGGTAATGTTTGGAGAACCCCAAATTTCCTCGAGTCCCAAAGCTTTATTTCTCTCTCTGTAGATGTAGGTTTTAGAGAATGAGAAAAACACTTTAACTACAACAGAGCCACCAGCAAGTAGAGGCCTAGGTGGAAGTCCAAGCTATCACTCAAGGGGCCCTTTGAGGGCTCGAGGAAGAGAATGGGGACAACTCTTGTGATCTCCTTTAGTGTGAAGAGGATGAGGGTTGTAAGTGTTGAATGGTCTTTTTGGTGGGTGTTCCTCCCCTCCATGATAAATGAACTTGACTATTTATACTAGGTCCTTTCAGGATAAAAACCGCTGGTATAAAGAATTATCCATCAGTTCATTAGTCTATAAATGACATGAGATACAAGTAGCTGGAGGCTCAGGGTGGGATGTCCCTCCCCTTCAAGTAAGGTAGGTGACAAGGCATTTAATATGGTGGGTGGAGGATAAGGCATTTAATACAATAGGTGAGTAGAGGGTGTTGGGATTGCTTCACTCTGGAGGAGATCACCTCTCTTCCTTCCCTAGTGCCAGGCCAAAGAGCGACACCGCGCTCCATCGAGCAGCGATGGCGTCCCTTTGACGTTCCTTGAACCCCAGCCACCGAACCAATACTTCCTAGGGTCTCATGATGAGGATGTTGCTCCGCGGTCATGCCCCCTAGACCGCGGGGCTTTACCTCATTCCTCGAGTCATCGAGGGCCTTTAATCCATCCTTGAGGTTTATCCGTAGAGAGGAACTCCTCTGAGTAACCGAGGTTTATCCGTAGAGAGGAACTCCTCTGAGTAACCGAGTTTTATCCGTAGAGAGGAACTACTCGGAGCGACCGAGGTTTATTCGTAGAGAGAAACTCCTCTGAGTAACCGAGGTTTATCTGTAGGGAGGAACTCCTCTGAGTAACCGAGTTTTATCCGTAGAGAGGAACTAATCGGAGCAACTGAGGTTTATCTGTAGAGAGGAACTCCTCTGAGTAATCGAGGTTTATCCGTAGAGAGGAACTCCTCTGAGTAACCGAGTTTTATCCGTAGAGAGGAACTACTCGGAGCGACTGAGGTTTATCCGTAGAGAGGAACTCCTCTGAGTAACCAAGTTTTATCCGTAGAGAGGAACTACTCGAAGTGAGATTTATCCGTAGAGAGGAACTCCTTTGAGTAACCGAGGTTTATCCGTAGAGAGGAACTCCTCTGAGTAACCAAGATTTATCCTTAGAGAGGAACTCCTCTGAGTAACTGAGTTTTATCCGTAGAGAGAAACTCCTCAGTAAGTAGTAAACCTTCTGTAGGGTGTTGGAGATCTCCCATGGAGCTTCTGATTCAGTTTGTTGACTTCCTACGTGGCATGTGTTGACCCACGTGTTATGAGTCAAATCTTGGGTTAGTAGAACGACCTCCTACACTCTCCATACCGACTGTTGCCATGAGATGGCCATTAGGATGAAATGCCAAAGCTGTGACTGGCCCATGATGACACAACATCTTGATAAGGGGAGCAGCACTGTTAGGCTTCCACATGCTTACTGTACCCCCAGAATGGCCCACAGCAAGCACACCCTTGAAGTGATTCACCTGCATAACATCAGAACGGCCTAAACCAGTCCGGTAATTACCCACCATCTCGCCCGTAGAAACATCTTGGTAATGGAGCTGCCCAAATTTTTTTATGGACGCCAAGAGAAAATGGTTCTTCAAAAATTGAAGCTTTAGCACAGCACCGTGTTCCTGGAGGACATACAAAACATTGAGAGATCTATGTTCGTGTATCTGGAGTAAATTCTAACCATAAATAAGAATAACAATGAAGAAGCCAACATGCTACTGTTTTAGAAACTATACACAGTCATCAAAAGCGAGGTGTACATGACACCGAGGGGCATAAAGTTTGGATAAATTTATTGGTCAGATGAATGGATAAAGACAAAAACCAGACGACGGATGGGTTCTTGTTTCAATGGAATTGATCAGCAAATTGGCTTGCCCATGCGCGAATTTAGGTAGCTGATAAAATATGAGCAGTAATAAGCCATTATGATGCTTATCAAAAGTCCTTCCCAAGCCACACATCGTCATAATTAAAAGGGAAAATGGTCTGAGAAATTCAAATATATCAGACTATGATTTAATCCTCTACTTGATCGCAAATGTTGGCCTTTACATAAGAAAATTATAATTCACAAAAGTTTATGCCTCAGGGAAAATGTTAGTTGATGCTGTCTTGGACAGCCTTATATTTTAATAAAGAAAAAGCTCCATCTCAGTTAAGGTGTTCAAAAGTCCCAACTAGCATGTGTCTGCAACCTTTCCATTTACTTCCAGACAGTCATAAGTGAAATTATTCTAAGGAAATTTAAAATCACGTCAGACACTTGGACAAAAAGTGGTCTCATAACAGTGGGGAAGCAGCCTGTCAGCATCCATGTGTTTAAAACCAAAAGGGTTTCATTCTCAGGAGTCCAAAGTATACAGCCAGTATGAGACACAAGAAGACTAGATTGACAACAGGAAGTTCATAAACTTATTTTAATGGACCTGAGATTCAATATTCCTGAAGACAAGTTTTGATACTGAAATTGTTATTTGAAATGTGTGATCCTTCCACGCATTCATTGCATTGTCAAATTTAAGTATGAACAGAGGCATACAAGGCAAAAGCTTTAAAGATCATAAAAGAGATTACCAGAAACACATCAAAGACGATATGCACTAATATGACAAATTTACAATTAACTGCTGCTGAGAAAGTCATTGGCATACTAGAGGATCAAAGAAATCATACCATATCCCAAAAAGTCATATACAAGTACCTTCAGGCCAGAATACCAACCTTTAGACAATGAAGTTCTGTGCCGTCCCGGTTATATATATATGTGTACCTGTTACAAATGTGCGCGCTTAGGTATATCATTTCAAATAGGGATATAAAATGCTTTATTTCAAGTACTACTTGTCATGTACTTTTAGAAAAATACAAAAATTTGATACATCCTCTGTAGGTCGATAATATATTGAACTGCCACATAACATTAATTTTAGGGGAAAGTCCTTCAAAGAATTAAGGGAGTGAATATTATGTGATCAACTTAGTTGTATTGAACTAAATAGAGAATTTATGCAGGTAAACCTAATAAGGCTAGACATTCTTTGTAATAGATTTGGATCAAAATGAGTGAGCACAGAGTAACCATGGCCATGCATGAGGATTACGGAATGGTGAGAAGCATAGAATTATAAACAACTGATTTCATAAGAATTTAAAGCTAGCCTAAAGAGTTATAAGATAACATAATGAAAAAGTAAAACCCTTGTAACATGTCCCACAAACAGGAAAAGGGTTGAATATATTAATGAATTTAGCTTCCCTCCCTCTCCCAACACATACAACCACACATC
Source organism: Cornus controversa (assembly GCA_026545225.1). Classification (NCBI taxonomy): domain Eukaryota; kingdom Viridiplantae; phylum Streptophyta; class Magnoliopsida; order Cornales; family Cornaceae; genus Cornus; species Cornus controversa. The sequence continues at coordinate 10,062,305 of CM048848.1, read as the reverse complement.
AATAAAATGCTTGGATTGAGCCTTATTTTTTGATTCCCTCAACAACAAGAAAAGTTAAAAGACAAGCAAGGATAGAAAATTTAACTTGTCAGAACTACAAATAGTCAATACTCTGCGATAAAGTAGATACAAAAAAAAAAAAAAAAACCAAGACACCAACCATCCTGTGTTAGATCAAATCATTAACAGTCACCAATAGATCATAAAACAAAACAAAAGCCTATTAGATGGGGAGAGTCACATGTCATGATTAGAAAAGGCGAATAATTCAAAGGCAGATTTGACATGATGAAAGGATGCCCAGAAAAAATCTGAACAATGAAAGTGAACAGAAAAAGTTAATAATGATGGTTGATTATCTTTGTAAATACTGTTTACACAAAAGCGAAAAAAAAAATATATAACATCGATGATCATATATATATAGACAGGAGGCAGGAATCAAAATTTTAACATCACCTTCCCTTTAAGATGTCAAGCCAGCAATTAAAAATAGTGCTACAACAGCTTTGGCTACCAACCAAGAGAATTTAAAAAGGAAAAAAAAATAAAATTTGATCACAGGAAAACCACAAAACTGATTAAAGAAGTATTTTAGATTACAACATAGTCCAAGGTGGAATAGACTTGATCAGCTAAAGTAACCAATGAAATTATTATTAATTCGCCAGATGAACTATGACATGCTATATTTTGAGGGAGAAAAAGAGAGAGAGAGAGAGCAGGGGCAGGGAGTTAATTTGAAAGGGTGCCATCATTTTTCTATCCAGAGCCACATACTACTTGAAACTTGACAAGTTTTCTAAAAATAGACTATTATTGTAATGTGCCAATTTCATGTCCTTGGAAATGGTGATTAATGATGACTTAAAGGTGTAAACTTTTTGGTTTCATATGTAGATCACGTACAAGTTATCAGCAACCGAGCACCATGGACACACATCTATATTTTGTCATACAGATACCCATAAATTTTTAGCAAAACATTTCTACAAATAGGACTACATATGAAGTGTAAAATATTTTACCATCAAAAGAAAGAGTCCTAACTTCTTTTGGGCAGCAGCAAAGAAGAGTTCATTGTGCAAGAACACCACATCATGCACTGTTTCCCTAACCTAAAAGAATCACGAATTAGCAACCTGCAACCCAAAGTTTCATCTTTCATATGAACCATAGATAATAAATTCAAATAGAGACGAAACAACGATTGAAATCATTTAAAATGGGAGTCCTCAAAAATACAAAACAAAAACTAGGAGCTTTTAAAAATAAAATGAGAGAACAATAAACCTCTATGAACATATGAAAGGATTTGAATTAATGAATTACTGTTAGAAACACTTCTGCATATCAAACGTAAATATTTTCATGCAGCGGTTTGACCTATGACAATTGAATGAGTGAATGACATAAGAAATGATGTTGATGATAGGAGTTCTTGGGTTAATCCTGGTTCTTAGTTTACAAAAAATGCATAGATTACAACATATAATTTGAAACACCCTGGTAATGTAAACAAATGACAATGAGATAAGCTTAGCATACCCCATCAGAAGTGCAAAAGACTTTTGAAAGACCATTTTACACAGAACTCTAACTTAATGACATTACAGTTGATAAATTTTAGTGGATTAAGTTATACTACAGCTTCTCTGCTAAAATGTTGTAACTTTTCAAGATAATACATTCTTATACCTATCATATATTAGAATCAGTATGTTACCGTGTTGGGTGGGATCATGGATGCAACTCGGAAAGATTGAAGAAGACCGAACCATCCAAGGCCCAATCCAGACAGTCCAATCGGCAAGATTATGCTGACGTTTCTTACTTTACGGTTACGAAATCCCAACCCCACTAAGGGTCGGGTTTGCTTGGGAGAGACTTCAGGAAACCTGAACCATGTCTACTGTATGCTTATATTATTAAGTAAACATATAACGCATCCAAGCCAATCTACGTACATATAAAAGATGTAAATGGTTTTGGTAACGGTATAATGTTTAAACAAAGTTGAAATTGAAGTTATTTTCCATCATATATATTGTTCTTAACATTAGCAATCATACCTCATACAAGAAGCAGAAACTCTAATTCTTTTCAAATTCTCACATAATTTAAGTAAATAACCTGTTCATTGCAAGAATCTTAATCTTGTCACAGCAGTTATTCCAATTCTCTAAAAAATCTTAGCACCATTGAATATTTTGAAAGAAAAATAACAGAACTCTACACAGAGTTACACACGGTTAGGTAAGAGGGAAGAGAAGATAAGAGGAATTTTTTAGAATTGCCTCTTTTCCATCACTTGGTTCACTTAGGAGAAAAAATAAAATAAATGGAGTGACTAGAACAGAAAATATTTATCTGGGAACCACAACATTGAGGCACAAAGTACAAGAAAATGAAAAGGGTATATATAAGCCTCATCATTTATCTTCTCTTCTTTTCTCTCTACTCCTTTGTAAACAAGTTAAAAATATTTTTTAAGCTTTCCCTTCTCTTCTCGCTCGTCACTATTTTCCTTTATCTTCTTCTCTCAGTAAACAAACTCAATGGGAAGCCAAGTTCTTGGATGAAATGTATATAATAACTCTTTTAGGAAGTCTGTATATATAAGAACGAAGTCATAAGTAGTTTATTATATAGAATCTGTTCACAGCAATGTCAGAATAAGTATATCTTTTCTCCTTTAAATTTCTTAATTTAATTATAAAATATCATTAATTTCATTTTTTAACTCTTGCCTCAAGTTAAATACCAGTTCTATAATGATGCACTCTGTTCTCAAAAAAACAAGCATGCAAGTAGTTTTCAGTTTCACAAATCGCAGAACTGTAACAAGAAAGTCAAATCAGAACTAATATGGATGTATTCCTCAAAGACTAGAAAAATGTAGAGGAATGATCACTAGAAACACCCAAAGTTGAATAGAGAAAATCTAAGGTGTCATGTGTATGAAGGTTGCCATGAGTCTAGATAGGCAGAGGCGAGGTACTTCAAGGGAAGAATAAACCATGACAATTGAGATGTCAAACAACTGGTATAAGTAGAACTTTGTTGGAACTCTGCAAAATTGCAAGGATGTTCATTAGAGCAACCTTATTGTGGTTGTATCATGTGTTGTTGCAATTCAGGAGCTTGTTTCAAAATGTGTATCCTTTAAATAAACTTGGTCAAGCCAGAAGCACAATGCAATGGCAGTATCAGCCTAGTGTTACCAGTAATGTAGATGAAGGTTGTCCGAGATAACAAACTGACTCAAGGTGACAAAATAATACTTCTGGAATCTGGAGTCAGAAGGCAGCCTTTGCATTATATATTCAACTAAAATATAATTGACTAAAGGGAGATGAAATGCAATTTTGTAAACCATGTGCAAAGGTGTACATATCCTGAGAACAAAAGGTATCGCACAATATTACTTATCATAAAAATCTAAGAAATTTGTCAAGATAAATTGCTTCACACTACACTCAGCTTCAAGGAAAAACAACGTTTCCAAATGTAAGGAGAGTGGTGTATCTTGATTCTCAAGAATTCATCAAAAACATTATGGAAGTACCATTTCCACACCTTGACATCAGCTTTACAACATAGATGAGGAAACACATAGTGGGCCCAATACGTGGATCCAATCCAATTATAGTTTCAAAAATTCATTTACAAATAGAATTTAAAGATCCCCCTTGGATAATACATAGTCTATGAAGTTATTTTACAAGGAAAAATAAGTAAAATTTATAGAATTATTTATGATACAGAATATAACTGCTTTACTAACTGAGTTATGAAAAAAAACATATATAGCATTAATGGAACTCCAAGATTCTAGTAAGATAGCTCATTTTGAAGCCTTTTGACATACCTGAAATTCTTTAATAAGGCCCATACTTGTCATGTCTATGATGGCCAGATGACCCTTGAGTCCTGAAACCGCCACAAACTGACCACTTGGGGTGAAATCCAGTGTGTATGGACCAAGCTCTGCACATACAAGTAACATTTTATGTGAATAATAGAAGAAAAATTAATCCAGCCACAAATAAGTAAGCATTGTTAGAACCTGAGAGTCCAATATTAGTAGCCATGAAAAGGTCATAGCAAAATAGCTCATATCAGAGAGATACTTCTCAAATATAATTCAGTAATACAATAACAGAGGGGTAAAATGAGATTAGCCACCAAAATGTTCCTCAGAGATCATAAAGGGTATCGTAGATAACACTTCATATAATACAATTGAACATCGATAATGATTGAGAAAAATGTCCAGAATTCAGGATTACTGAACTAATCCAAATGGAAAATATTAACATGATACAGCAGATCAATATATAATGACCAGGTTACAGGGAGACACTCGAATAACAGGTTGAAATTATTTTCTTAAAAATAGGCAAGGAAAGAGGTTGAAGAGGATGCTACAAGCCTTGTAAACGAAATAAGATGTTCTTCCTAAGTAACATGTGGCCAACTCAACTGGAAAACTCTGGATGCTCACACCCATTCCCACCACCCAAGAAAATTAAAACAGATTTCATTCAAGGAGCATAACATGCATCACAGATCAAGAAGCAAAATATTAAAACCAATTAGACAGTAGGCATCAACCTGGTAAGACAATATCATATTGATTCTTTGAACTTAAAATATCTATTTCACGAGCAATTGACTCCTGTTTTATCCTCCATGTCTTCTCTATACCTTCAGCCTCCAGATAACCCCCCTCGCTTGGCATAAGCCACTAAATAGGAATGATCAAATGTTAGAATATATATGAACCGCCAATACGATACATTATATTGTCTGCTTAAAAACAAGATGAAAGAAATCCTGGTGAAAAAATGAAAATTTCAAAGATTCTGCTCGTGGGCGTAATGGTATAAGCCTTCCTAGTGATACGCGGGACAAACATTGTTATAAGTTGTCCAAGTTGCCAAGAAATATAAAACAAGATGAAAGAAAGACATAGAAGATCCAGTTCAACAAGATGAACAAAATGACAAAAAGATTTAGTTTAACAGTTCTAATGTATAATGTGATAAATTTTAAAATTAAAAAATAAAAAATAAAAAGGCCAAAAGATCATTTTTTATAAGACATAAAGTAGATCCCAACCTATATATATATAAAAGTAAATGTCACTGCTAAGATCAGATTCAATGTAGAATCTGGACGTATGAATTCTTTGGGACTCCAAACAATTGAAGAAAATTGGTTGGCTATCAAATACCATAAAATTTCACCTTCTCAGCCTTGGCAGCAGTTGTTGCAGTTGTTCCATATAAATCCTCTTTAACAGCAAGCTGACCCTTCAATTTTTTATCTTGTAAAGCCTACGAATATAGATATGTTGTTGATAAGACACATATAAGATAATTTGCAGTGGGAAAAAACAAAGTAACGTGACTAAAACTCTCAATCACAAAGTGCATACCTCCAAATTTGCACCTTCACCTCTAAGATACTTCTTCACTTTCATATCTATCTCATCAGAAATCTCCTGCAAATCCAAATTTCCATATAAATATGCCAAACAAATAAAAATATAAAAGATTACTAAGTCAAATATACAACTTCAGTCCTAAACTCTTATGGTCACAAGGTAATGATTCCAAATGTCCGGAAGTTATGGAAATATCTGAAGCAAAAAAAACATACCTAAATGACATCTCACTAGTACTTGAGCAACAGATTATAAAAATGCATCCTATAATTAGAAACTATGGAGAAACTGAGTTGCTTATAGTTATAGTTAACGCTGCATTACAAGATAAACCAACTAAGAAGCACAAGTGCACAACGTACATGATACACCATGAGAACAAGCAACTGCACAACTAAAATAACGATCACAACCCTTTCTTCCTCTTTTTCCATGATGTTTTATCAAGTATATCTTCAAGGAATAACTGAATTTTGCAAAAATATTTAAGGGAAAAAAGAAAAAGAAGTCCACACACAATGATAACATGCTGAATGGACTCCCTACAACTGCAACCGACTAAAGCACACATCATATTTAATTTGAATCTCAGTAACTTCTTTCTATATTTCTTTCTTTCATAACCAAAAATGGGTAATACTACATAATAAAAATTGCAAAGCAGGAAGAGAGATGGCTGAGGAATAGAGAAGATGGTGAGTTACACCAAGCTAATTTATCCAAAAAAAGAAAAGAAAAATTACAGCAAACTAAAGAGTAACTACGTTCTGTAAGGTCACTACATGCTTGTTCAATAGTCACTTAAAAATATCAGATATACGGATACCTGTTTGCCAGTAAGCATAATCTTGCCAGAAGTACTGTTCTCCTGTTTCACCCCCATCTAACTGGCTAGACGTTTTAAGAACTGCACAAGGTAACACAAGATAATTACAATTACAATCACCTCTTAAAGAGCACATATCAACACTAATCGTAAAATTAATTTGAATTGAATTATAAAAAAATTATCTTTCCATAACTCATTGGACTAACAATAAAATTTGGAAATCCTTATTAATTTGAATTGAATTATAAAAAAATTATCTTTCCATAACTCATTGGACTAACACAATAAAATTTGGAAATCCTTAGGGTGGATAATGCAACTAGCAAGACACATAACCCACTCAAATTCCACAGACAACTCCATAAATAACTGCTGAAATGGTAAAAAAGCAAACTCAATATTTCTTTTGCTGAATCCATGTATAATGTCCTTTCAGTAAATATTTTATACAAATGTGTACAACAAAATCTGTTTCAAGTCCACGTTATAATTAAACAACAACCACTTTTCTCTGAGACATTTTGTAGAACACTTGTCCCAATCCAGAGTCTCAACCATACCTAGTCATGTACGTTGTAATTGATGTATTACTTGTGGAAGTGAAAGTTAGGGTTTTGCTAAAAGAAATATATACTGTATACACATGTATACATTACCTGAACGGTATTGGATGTTAAAGACTCACAGAAAGCATAGTTTGGGAGACCTCCAGCAGTAGAGACTGCCAGAGAGATTGAGCGACCTCGTGTTTGTTATGGTTATGTGGAGGGTTTTAGTGTGGTATCGTGACGACACGCTCTCAGACTCGCGTCTGTTCTCCTCTTTTGCGCTTATGTTTTACACCAGACAAACTGAGCCCGAGAATAAGCAGGCCCGTGTGTTGGGTACGGACCTAGCAAGTAGCAACAGTTTTGGGCCTACCCAGGGCTAGAAATCTCGAGCCGATCTGGCACCTAAGGGATTCAATAGACCAGTCAGGATGGGATTGGGCTATATCCAATGACCTTATATATTACGGGTGCAACTTGGATTGGTAAACTTGAACCCAACTCGAGCCCAATCCCATTTTTCACGGGTTTGAATAACTTCTTTTACAATTAGGGTTGGGCCTAGGTTGAAAATTCTCAATCCGAATTCAATTAGGGTTGGATTTGGGTTAAGGTTTCATTAACCCGAACCCAACCCGAACCCGAATTCTAATTTTATTTTTTTATATATATTTATTTTAAATTATGATTAGGTTGGTCTAGTCAGTGGTCCATTGATTAATGGTTGTTCCTTTAAGTTTGTACAATAATTATATATAGTGGTAGATGATTTGCATTCCAAACATTAAAAGAATGAGAAAGTATTCTATAAGTTTCATAAAGTAAATGTCGTATATAATGCTTATATGATAAAATCATAGTGATAACTTGAATTCTAACTCGAAATCTCAGTCCGAGTTACAAGCCCAAATTCAACCCGAATTGAAAAATTTAAAGATGAGTTGGGTTAAGGTTGGTTAGCTTGGGTTAAAAGTCGGGTTAATGTTAAGTTAATGTTGAATATTTCATATGTCAGGTTCAACCCGAGTTGTACCTCTAACCCACCCGAGTTGCACCCTTACTATAGATTATTCATTAATCATATCTAATTATCTAAATGACCTTGTATTTTTTTTAGCCTTAAATGACCCTATAGATTAATCGTTAATTTAGGTGGATATTTTATTAAAGAGTAATGAAACACATAGTAAAAGTTATCATCGAATAAGAAATTGAAAGTCAAAGTTCTAAAAAGTTGGTTGAAAGAAAGTTGGAAAACTTGCTTTTAGAAGGAACCAGAATTAGTTCAAGTAACAAATTTTATACACAATTTTGCTCTCTTTTATTTCGTGAAATTTGTTCTTTTTATTGAGAGTAATTATTAAGGATAAAATTGTTAAGTTAAAATCATGTTAATTGTGGAAGAAATTTCAAAAAATGCATCCACCAAATAACCTTTTTTCTTTTAAATTCCTTTTATTGAATGCATTCTTTAAAGTCTTTTAAGTGGAAGGAATTTTAGAATCATGAAGCTCCTCCAAACAACCTAAATCACTCCTCCATTCATCCAATAGTGTATGTGAGACCCAAATATTTATTCCATTTTGACTATCCACTAGATGGAGAGACAAAATTTGACTACTTATTACGTGATAACTTTCACTACACTAATCATTTTCCTTTTATCAAAATGTCCAATTAAAGTTTAGCATAAAAAAACTAAAAAATTGAAAAAAATCCCTAAATTACTCCCTGCGTCCCATATTAAGTAGACCTGTTAATGGATTATATTTTGATCTAAATCTGAGCTGATAATTAAGATATGGATCGGACCATTCAATTCGAAAACCCATTAGCGATCTGAATTTGATAATTCGTTAACTACACAAATTATGGTCGATCAGGTTTGATAATAATCTGACCCGATATAATATATAATACACTATAAATATATTATCTAATGTTATAATATATAGATTTATATATTAATAAAATATTTTATCATTATTTTCTTCTTCTTCTTCTTCCCTCTTTCATTTTTGTTTGTTTTTATTATTTTTTTATTTTTATAGAAAGTCAAATACTTACTCTCTAAATATACCAATTGGATGTCTAAGTTCCAAAACCACGTTTTGTTTTACTCACTGCGAAGTTCAGTTAGACGTCTATATGATTCGAATCCGAGTCGCTAATTACTAATTAGGATATGGATTTGAAGATTTAATATAAAAAACCCGTTAGCAATCCGAATTCGATAATCCGTTAGCTAAACAAATCGGATATGAATTATGGTCGATTCAGTCCAAATTCGATCCATTTACATGCCTAATATTAAGTGTCCATCTTTTCATTTTTGGTTGTTCCAAAATAATTGTCTCAATTCAAAAGTTAATGTACCATCTTTTGTAACATCCCAATTTACCATTAACCTATAAAATGTCATATTACTCACCATGGAATAAACAAAGGGTAAATTACACTAATCTTCTCTAAAGTTTGTTACGTTTGTATCTTTGTAACATCATGTTGTTCCTTTTCATTAACAGCTCTTAATAGTCAGCATGGCAGACGATGATGTAAGTATTTTTTTATTTATTGTTTAAAGTCCGAAAAGTGCCATTTTATTACCATTGTTTGACAAATGTAACCCCACTTAAATGGAATTACACAAATACCCTCCAACGATAAAATATTATTACAGTTGTTATTGCCTTGTTAAAAACCTGAAATAATGTGATTTTGGGTTTGCAAGTCAGGTCTTCTTAGCGTGTGTGCGCTCTCGCTTTCTATAAATATATATCATTCTATTTACAAAGTTTGGCTTGTGAAAAAATGATTATAAATTAGTCCAAGAGAGAAAATACATCAAACCTTAATTCAAGTCCCAACATCTTTTTTAGAGACAGATCTGACACTAACAACTTAGGACTCATTTGGTAATTATTTATGTTTATTGTTTAAGTATTTATATAATCAATGTTTACGGTACAATTTTGTTTATTCATAAACATAACTATTTTTTGATAATGCAAAAATGTTTGGCTTATCTTAAAATCATAAATAAAAAAAATATGTTTGTTAATCTTAAACTGTTTTAAAAAAATTAACACAATAAACTGTATAAAAATTTAGGTTCATGTTACAACAAATAAAATATAAACCAATAATATTGGGTTATATATATATATATATATATATATATATATATATATATATATATATATATATATACTGCAAATTATTAGTAGTGTTGAAAAGATATATATACATACCTATGGGAAAGTAGAAAGTTTTTCAATTTGTATAGAGTAAGAAGAGGAATTTGGAGGGCATGCTCTCTTGAACTTCTTCTCTTATTACTTTCTTTTTCATTTTTGATTTCTATTTTACTTTCAACACTAATAATAAATGAATCATAGGAATACAAAAAGCCATTCTTATTTTTTTGACAAGGAGATGATTGATACCACTTTCATTTTTTTTTTTCTCAGATAAGTTTTTTTTTTTTGCACGGGGACCCCAAAATAACTATTTCTCATTATCAAGTAAAATAGTGATTATTCATATTGCACCCAATATTTATTTTTCTCAAGGCAACTGATACTTTTCAATTTTGTCTACCCTTGATAATTCTAACATTTTTATCGTTGTATCAAGCAATTATCTTTTATAATTTTTTTCTTTCCATTTTTTCACTTTTAGCTTCACTTTTTAATGAAAATAATATAATAACCATTTTAGATTAAAAAATAGTTTTCTTTTTTCATTTTTGAATAAACATAAAGACTAAAACACTATTTCGGTGTTTAGGTTTCAAAGGCTTTCGCTATAATTTTGTTTTAAAAGTGTTTAAAATATTTATAAATAAAATCAAAATTATCAAACATATTTATTCCACAAATTTATTTTTATAAACAATAAACACTAAACATAAATGTTAAAAATATATATGCAATTAACAAAAAAAAAAATGGAACGCTGGAATAATCAAGTACCAGCTGTACACCTTGTTCTTAAACCAAAAACGATAATTCAATTAAAATAATTGGGGTCATTTTAATTTTACTGGTTGGTATCCAAGTCCTAATAGAAGATAAATTATGAGCTTTCGAACAAAATGTTCAAGATTTACACTAGAAGTGATCCATGATTTACTCATGTCTCCTACAGTTTAAAAAACAAAACTATGCACAACGAGCGATGCACGTGTGATGAGAAATTTTTGTAAAAACTTTTTTCTTTTCTTTTTAATTTCATGAATTATTCTCTTATATTTCATTCATGATATGACAATTTCATCTGGAACACCTACTTTAATATATATATATATATATATATATATATATATATATTACATAACTTTTCTTATTTTCAAATTGAAACCCTATTGTAGTGAAGTCCTCTTCTTTTTCACATTGAATTACTTTTTTAACATTTGACATTTATCCATCCAAAATATAAAAAAAAATCTCTAATCAAATTAAATTTCACTAAAATAAATTAAAATTTTAAAAATTATCTTTTCTCAAACTATCAGTTCTTGAAACTTGTAGAATTGCATATGACATTCCAAAACTAGGTAAATTAGCCTTTTCTTTTTTTCAAGATTAACTAGTAAATCACACACAATAAATAAATGAATGAACTTGTAGAGTTTCGTGGAGTACTATTGTATGGAGGGATGAAAAATTGTAGAACATTGGTGAGTGTAAAAATGTGTATTGTTGAAAATTTTAGAAGAGTAAAGTATTATAGGGAAAAATCCCTTTCACAATGGGCCTACTAAAATGCAAACATGCTGAACCCAAGAAAGATTAAGCCTAAGTTCAGAAGATAAGTCAGGCCCAAATGAACAGTTTAAAAGGAAAGAATGGGCCGGACCACTTAAAAAAGACTGGATGGCCCAGCTTAGCCATCAATCCAAGTTCTATCAGGAATTCATATGCTTGAGAGAAAAGAAAGCTGTAAATAAAGAAACTTGAGTCCTAAAAGGATTGAAGTTTCAAACTTGTATAAATAGGAGAAAAGATTAAAGAGAAATGATCCTATTTTCTTGAAAAAATAGAAAATATTTCTTAATCTTTGGGTATGTGCAATAGATTAATTGGTTGAAATGAGTTAAGCAATTTTTTGTACTTACACTTTGGTGCTATCTATGAGAAACGTTTTATCGTTTTTCCTTCAAAACTTGAACAATCCATAGTTATGGTGGATACATGAAGAAACACTTACGACGTGGCAGATTTAGGGAGACTCCTTAGGAATCAAAGGGAGGCGCCATTGATACAGCCGAATATCCAGGTGCCGCCAGTATAGCCGAACGTTCAACAATTGATCCAGTAGAATGAGACTCTGTGCCAATAGATCGTCGACCTCCAAGCAAGGTGATAGGCGTTGAATGTTACGCATTCTATCCTCTTAACTTATGTATTTTATTCTCTTAGTGATAGATTATTATGTGATTTTACTTTATTTTAGTGTTTTCTGTATTTTCAGGGCCTTAATGATTATTTCAGTTAAAACTAAGCTTTTGGGCTTTTAAAGAAGACATCCAAGATGGTGAGATAAAGCCTACATCAAGGAGATTCACTCAACCATTTATTTCAACTTAATTCAGTCCAAGAAAGAGGTCCAAGAGAATTACAGTTGCTTAAGAAGGTTTCGGGCCTGAAGCCCAAATCTGCGCATAATACAGTCTTAATCCCGTTTTGGAAAATGGACCAGAAGTCTTATTTCTGAGCCTCAAATTGACATTATTTTCGCAAAAGGTTGAACGAAATTTGATTCTGCACACTTTTGTATTTCACAAAAATTCCGTAAATCGGACTTCTAGTTGGTCAAAAGTTGGGCCGAAGTCAGCAGGAAAAAACCCACCTGATTAGTGCTGCGGGAAACCCTAATTTATTCCTAATTGGATTAGGACTTTGGTGTATTCTCTTGGGGAATAAAGTGAAGAATAAGAGGCTGAGTTGAGGGGAGATTAGAAGACAGAGAGAACAGAGCTTGGAGAGTCTGAGAGGGCTGAGAAGAGAACAGAAACATATTGCAGAGCCATTGGAGAACGAAGTCATACGCGTAATTCAGAAAGATGATGTCTTCTTCCTCAACAGTTGAAGCTTCTTCTTCTACCATGAGCGGCTAGTTCATCCACTAGGGTTTTGATGTAGCCCTAACAAAGCATCAATGGTTTGATTGTTTTAATTATTGGGGACCTTTATATACATGCATAGATTGTGTAATTCAGAGGATTCTTATTATAGAATTGAGCAATAAAAGTCTTGTAAATTCAATCTCAATGATTTCTTATCTTGTCTTAGATATTTAGTTATTGTTATTAAACTCAATCTCTCTTGTTTTCTGTGATCATGAGAAAGATTATTACACAATGGTAATCACTGAATATATTGTTATGAGCTTTGATGGATTATGCCTAGAGAAGATGAACCATACTACACCCTAGATTAGAGTAGTTAGGCAGATGGCCCATGCCAATCGAAGATAGTCCATGGCTTAGCCTTAATCATATGTTATCTTCTTGACGGATGAAGGTGAGCTTGTAGCCACCGACACCACTTATGCATGATGTAATTCCCCATAGTTGATTCAATTGACCATTGATTATGGAGTTAGTGGTGAAGTCAAACACCCTAGATTTCTCTCATATTATCTTCACTATCTGTTTACCTTTGCTTTATTTTATTTTACTTTTTAGTTAATTTAGTTTAAAAATCAGAATTCTTTTCTTATAAATTTAATTAGAATTAATTCCGTATTCCAACTCATCAGACCATAATCCTTGAAGTACGATACCCCTTTCGATAGCCTTATTCTGCAAGGAATTCGTTCTATTGCGAAGTGTGAAAATTTTTAATTGATATACTTTTTGAGTCACACTCACATACGAATCACAAGGGTGGAACACATCGAAAACACAAGAGACCCTGGACGAAAATGGAACGAAGGAGCTGGTTTAAGTAACCACTCATTGAACGCATCACATCATAACTAGCCCATAGGAGGTGATCCATAGCTTGATCGGGTCAATGATGATCAGATCAATCCTACCCAGTTCTACTGAAAGTGGAGAGCCCAGATGTAGCGTGAGATCGATGAACTAAAGGGTAATAGATCCTACTATTCAGTCAACTGAGTATTCGCAACCAGCAGGCTGATTGAGTCCCCATTCACAGAAAATATAATTGGAACCGATCGAGAAGGTTTACCATGCCTACGTTCATTACCTTCAATGGCAAAACAAATCCTGTAGAGCAAATTTATCAGTATTAGTAGAAGATGACTCTAGATGCAGAGAACGATGCTCTCATATGCAAAATATTTTCGTCCAGCCTATCGGGACCAGCGTTACTGTGGTTTAAACAATAACCGCCTTGCTCGATTCCAAACTTCACAAGGCTTTGCGATCTTTTCGTTGCTCAATACGCTGTAAATCAAGAATGAAGAAAGACTATCTCCTCACTTTTAACCATGACACAAGTTATAGGAGAAACCTTAAAATCCTTTTTGACCCGCTTTAATTTGGAGATGTAAATGATAGACTAATGCGATCAAATTGCAGCGGTAGAAGCTTTCAAAATAATAATATTGCCCGAGGAGGGCTTTCATAGATCTTTGGTAAAAAGTGCTCCAAGAAATATGGGTGAACTAAATTTCCGGACTCAGAAGTACCTAAGAATATAAGAGGATGAAGCTTCCAGAAAACAACAATCAACTTTAATCACTGTGGGACAGCAAACGAAAAGCCAAATCACTAAGGCTAAGTCACCTCGAGTTGCTCCTCTATCTATGCAAGAACTTGTAAAAAAGCAAAGGGTCGAAGGAAAGATCACTCCGTTAAAAGTATCCTTTGCCAGGCTTTATTATGAGAACAAGAGCAAAGGGATTTTCGCTTACCTCCAACTATTAGGGAACCATTAGAGCAAAGGGATAAAAACAAGCACTGTTCATTCCATAGTGACTATGGCCATACTACTAATGAATATAGAATTTTTAAGGCAACAAGTGGAGGCTCTGATCGCCAAGGGTGACCTATCAAAGTATATCCTTTGTGAAGAACAAGCCAAACCACCCGATCAGCCTTAGTAGAAGCCAAACAGGAAGCAGAACCCTGCTCCTATTCGGGTCATTAACATTATTCATGGTTGACCAATATCAGATTAAAAGAGCGAATCAGAAAGACGATCACACCTAAAGAGTGCCCAGAAGATGCAAAGGATTGGGGAGGTTCATTCGGTGCATAATCGTTCAGCTAAAGTATCGATCGTCCTCATAGATGAAGACATGAGCAAGATCCAAACACCCCATGAAGATTCACTGGTGCTTAGTCACATCGTATCTAATTGCGAAGTAAAGAGGGTCCTGGTTGATGCGGGAAGTAGCGTAAACGTTCTAACTCTATGGGTTTTCTAGCAAATGGACCTAGGGGTAGAATGTATTAAGCCAATGGCTGAACCACTAATACGGTTCGACGGAAGGTAAGTAATCCCAACTGGGGTAGTAGAACTCCCGGTAACAGTAGTGGCTAGAACCTTGACAAAATCCTTTGTTGTTGTTGATTTTAACTTTTCATACAATATGATAATGGGAAGAGGTTGGATATACCGTATATAAGGAATTTTGTTGACGTTTCACTAGCTAATGAGATGTATAGCGCTGAACGGAAGAGATACGATCGATATCTTGGGGGACCAAGTGACTACTAAAAAGAGCTACGCTCTTGCGCTAAAAGAAAAAACGGTGAAAGATGATCAGATCAAATAGCAATTAGAGAAATCTTTGCCAAAAAGCATTCCGGAAGAGCAAAAGAAAGATAAGCTAACTGAAGAGTCGCTTGAAACAGTTGAGATTGTCCTCAAAAAAGATCCTACGAATCTTGGGACATTTCTGAGCAAAGAAGAAAAAATGCAGTTAATACAATTACTAAAAGAAAATGCAGATGTCTTTGCATGGGACTATGCAGATATGCCAGGAATTGATCCTTCAGTGTCATGCCATACGCTTAATGTTAACCCCAACCACCCATCTGTTAAACAAAGGCAGAGATGATTCACTCCAGAAAAGAATCAAATCCTAACAACAGAGGTAGATCGACTTCTCCAAGCTGGTTTCATCAGAGAAGTGCAATTTTTGGATTGACTTTCTAATGTGGTAGTGGTGCAGAAAAAGAATGGCAAGTGGCAGATCTGCATAGATTTCACCAACTTGAACAAAGCTTGCCCCAAGGACAGTTTTCCTCTTCCAAAGATTGACCAAATGGTTGACGCCACAACTGGTTATGAACAATTGACATTCCTCGATGCATACTTTGGGTGCAATCAAATTTCGATGAATCCTGATGATGAGAAAAAAACATCTTTTATCACTGAGAAGGGAATCTATTACTATAAAGTGATGTCATTCAGATTGAAGAATGTTGAAGCAACCTACCAATGCCTAATCAACAAGGTTTCAAAAACTAATAGGCCAAATAGTCGAAGTATACATAGATGACATGGTGGTAAAGAGTCTCAGAAAGGAAGATCATATGAAGCATCTACAAGAGGTATTTGATACTTTACGAAACCATAAAATGAAGTTAAACCCTTCAAAGTGTTCCTTCAGGGCAATTTTTAGGGCACATAGTTAACTGAATGGGAATAGAAGCAAGTTTGGTCCAAGTGAAAACTCTCCTTCAAAACGAGGAGCCAAAGACTCACAGGGATATCCAGATCCTAATAGGATGCATTACTGCTTTAAGTAGATTTATCTCTCAACTTTCTAACAAATGAAAACCCTTTTTTTATAATATCAGAACAAGGGGTAAAGGAGTATGGGGAACCGAACAAAATGAGATTTTAAGGAAACTCAAATAGTACATGGTCTAATTATCACCGCTTTCAACACCTAAAGCAGGAAAGCCTTTATACTTATACCTTGCAGTATCCTGAATAGCCACAAGTGTAGTTCTGATAAGAGAATTCGATAGAAAATAACACCAAGTGTTCTACTTAAGTAAAACTATGACCGAGGCCGAACATAGATACTCGAAAGTTGAGAAGATAGTACTAGCCCTTATCCAAGAAAAGAGGAAATTGAGGCATTATTTTGAAGCTCATCCAATTGTTGTCCCAACTAAATTTTTGATTAGAGTAATTCTCCACAAGCTTGATCAGTCAGGAAGAATTACCAAATGGGCAATTGAGTTGGGAGCCTATGGCATAATCTATGAGCCTCAACCGTAATATATGGGCAAGTGGTAGCGGACTTTCTAGTTAATTATAAGCCAAAGAATGTTGAAGAACCAAAAATCTCAATTCAATCTGAATGGAAGCTTTATGTTGATGGGTAATCAACACAGATATGATCAGGCATCAATATAGAAATTCAAACTCCTAACGAAACTACTCTACAACAAGCAATCCATGTAGAGTTTCCTGCATCAAACAATGAAGCTGAATATAAAGCATTGTTGGCAGGACTGAGGCTAGCAAAGTCACTCCAGGTAAAAAATCTATAACTTTTTAATGACTCTTAACAAATCGTAAGACAGATTAGTGGGGATTACTTCCCAAAAGATAATCGCATGAAAGCTTACAAAGACCTAGCAGAAAGAGAGCTCAGAGAATTCGACCAAGTCAAGGTTTCCTAAATCCTAAGAGAGTAGAACCTGGAAGCGGACAGGCTAGTATGTTTGGCTTTGGTAGTCTGATCCGATCTAATTAGAGTGGTCCCCGATTGATACCTTGGAATTGCCTAGTATTTATGCCCAAAAGGAAATATTAATTCTTCAGGCAGAACCCAGTTAGATGGATCCTATAAAAGTCTATCTCATCAACAGGATTCTGTCAACATCAAAATAAGAAACAACTGGCATTACAAGCCGATCGCTTAAAAATAAAGCTAAGGCCTCAAGAACCGATTGCTTAAAAGAAAAAGAGAAGCAACTGGCATTACAAGAAGATGACTTAAACATAAAGCTAAGGACTTAAGAGCCAATCGCTTATAAAAAAAAGAAAGAGAAGTAGCTGGCATTATAAGCCGATCGCTTAAAAATAAAGCTAAGGTCACAAGAGCCGGTCACTTTAAAAAAAAAAAAGCAGCTGGCATTACAAATCGATCCCTTAAAAATAAAGCCAAGGCCTCAAGAGCTGATCGCTTACAAAAAAAGAAGCAGCAGTTGGCATTACAAGCCGATCGCTTAAAAATAAAGTTAAGGCTTCAAGAGCCGATCGCTTACAAAAAAAGAAGAAGAAACAGTTGGCATTACAAGCCAATCGCTTAAAAATAAAGCTAAGGCCTCAAGAGCTGATCACTTACCAAAAAAAAAAAAAAGCAGCTAGCATTACAAGCCAATCACTTAAAAATAAAGTTAAGGCCTCAAGTGGCGATCACTTACAAAAAAAAGAAACAGTTAGCATTACAAACCAATCGCTTAAAACTAAAACTAAGGCCTCATGTACCAATCGCTTAAAACTCAGGCCTCAAGATCGCTCAGTAAATCAAAGCTAAGGCATCATGTGCCGATCATTGATCATTCACAAAAATTAAAATCCTAAGTGATGAACAAAGCAAGGATAAAGTTTTTAACGATAAATGTTTACTGAGTGAGGCCATGTCCCAAGTTGCCAAGTGTTTTTCTATTTTAATGATATTTATGAAATGTCAATTACTTAAAGTTTAACAGAGTTAACAAGAAATGCTCAAAAGTTAAAAATACAAAAGCTTAATATTTATTAAACATTGATTACAAAAAGAATGGGGGAGTACAATTGTCCCCTAAAGCTCTAAACGAGCATTACAAAAAAGGAAAGAAAATAAATGAGTGATTCTTTAGGTGCTACCCCATCTTCCTTGTTAAAGCCTTGATTAAAGGAATCAATTATCTCGGTGCCCTTCTTAGTTTGCATTGGTACCTTTGAAGTGATCTGATCAGACAGAAAAGGATAAGAAGGAGCAGTAATAGGAGTGACAGGAGTTGAAGTTGAGCAAGAACTCTTCAGAAAATCAGTGAACTTCTTCTCTGCATCTCTAGCTTTAGGAATGTCGTAGGCTCCAAATGGTTCAATCCCCTGATTGGCATCAAAGTCATTAGGATATTGATAGTCTCGTTCAGTCTCGGGCTTCTCACTCTGTTCGAAGCCATACCTAAAGCCATCAGTAATTTTTAGAGTTGAAATCTTTAAGAAGCACTGGTACATATCAAGTCCGTCAGATTTACAAACTTGAAGAAGGGCTTGAAGTTCAGTAGCCTTCTATTCAGCCTCCAGCGCCCTTTGTTCAAAATGTACAATTGCTTTTTTGCTTCTCAACAAGAGTCTTGTTAAGGGACTTCACATCACCTTCAAGTTTTTCGGCCTAGCTCCCCTTCAGCCACTCAACCTCTAGAGCTTTGCATAGAGAAATAGTCATGTATGCGCTCTACATTGCCACAGGTCAAGCAAAGGTCAAAAAAGAAGAAATAAGAAAGATGATAACAAAGTAAGAATAGAACAAACCTCCATGATGTGAAGAGGAGCGTTTGCAAGGAGTTCATCCCTGTTAACTCCTTGCTGGTGGAGCTCATCATGAGGAGGCCAAATCCCTTGGGCCAAAGTCCCCATACATCATTGTCAAGGGCAGCACAACCCCCCACCATTATGAATGACCCATCTGATTTCCTGAAGTAAGGAAGCGACCATTCAGTCAAGCCAATGAATGGCTCATCGACAGCATTTCTGGCAGGATCAGCCAGGATCATAGTAGAGGAAAAAGAGCAATTTCCTTTCATGGCATTCGCCAAGACACTTTTGTGGTAGTGTTTGTAGATGATATACTTGTGTACTAATCTTCGGAGGAGGAGCATGAGTTTCATTTAAAGACTATTTAGCAAATTCTTAGATAACACCGATTATATGCTAAGTATGAAAAATACGAGTTTTAGCTCTAAGAGGTGAAATTCCTTGGGTATGTTGTTTCTAGAGGTGGAGTCTCAGTTGATCCATCTAAGATTTAGGCCCTGATGAGTTGGGAGAGTCCGAAGAGTATTTTTGAAATCCGAAGTTTTCTTAGTTTGACAGGCTACTACAGGAGGTTTGTGAAAAACTTCTCTAGTATTGCAGCTCCAATGACATGACTCACATGTAAGGGTGTGAAATTTGTGTGGAATGAAGCATGTGAGTTAGCTTTTCATGAATTGAAGAAGTGATTAACTACAACTCCTATTTTGGTGATACTTGAGCATGGCTTGGGATATGTGATTTATTTTGATGTTTCAAAGAGTGGGCTAGATTGTGTGTTGATGCAATATAAAGAAGTAGTTGCTTATGAGTCTAGGCAATTAACGAATCACGAGCATAACTATCCTACGCATGATTTGGAGCTCGCATCAGTCATCTTTCCCTTGAAAGGGTGGAGACACTACTTGTATGGTGAGAAATTTGAGGTGTATTCGGATCATAAAAGTCTCAAGTACCTTTTCTCCCAAAAGGTCTTGAATATAAGACAGAGGCAATGGGTTGAGTATATGGAGGATTACAATTTTAATTTGCAATATCATTTGAGGAAAGAAAATGTAGTAGCCTATGCGTTGAATAGAAAATCTCACGGGACTCTAGCTAGCATAGCCATAAGGTAATAAAAAATGATGAAAGATTTTTCAGAGTTGGGATTGTATTTCAATGATGATAGTTGTAACACTCTTAAAAAATTTAAATAGGGCTTTGTTTTAATATCTAAGGATCCAAAGGGAATTCTAAGATTTTATAAGGATAGAAGTGTAGTTATGGAAATGTGTATATATATATGCATATATATGTGTGTGTGTGTGTGTGTGTAGACTATATATATATATATGTCATGTGAGTGAAGTTTGAGCTGGTGTGTGTATATATATATAGGCATATATATATATATTTAGACTATATATATTATCATGTGAGTCCACTGATGTATGAAGTGATGAATTGAAATTGTAGCAGACCTTTTGGTGCATGATTGACACATGGTTTACTTGGGCAGTGTGGTATTGATGTTATATTAAATGGTATGGCTGAATAGAGAGAGATAGAAAGAGAGACCATTGTGCTCTGTTAGAGAGAAAAAGAAGAAAGAAAAGAAAAGGAAAACAGAATGTGGAGTATGGGGTACATAGCTGGAATATGAGAGTGGGAGGAAACAGGTGGAAGACCCTTTGGTACATGGTTGACACATGGAGGATTGAGACTGTATAGTGTTGGTATTATATTATATGAATTATTATATATATATATATATAGGAAACCAAGGCTCTTCGATGGAAACAAGAAAATAAAGGAAAGAAAGTGGCTTCTTGTAGAGAAAGAGAGAGTAAGAGAGACTAAAAGTATAGTCTTGGCTATAGAGAGAAAAAAAAAAAGAAGAAGAAGAGAAGAAGAAGAAAACGAAGAAGAAGAAGAAGAGAAGAAAATCTTCATTGAGGCAAGTTGAATCTTGCCTTATGCTTCTATATATATTTTATATATCTAGATAACCATGTTTTAAATTAGTAGAAATTTTGATTTGAAACTGTTTTAAGGGTGAGACTTTAACAAGAAAATTTTGGATTAAGAGTTGCTTGATTAGTCTTTGGGTTGTTTATATATATGGATTGTTATATATAGCTAGTGATGGGTATTAATTTGTTTTAAGGTGTTGATACTTGCATGAGACTTAGGTATTCTTTGAATCTTCATTGTGGGTGTTAATATATTAATAGATTTGATTATGTATATAGCTATCTATATTGTACAGTGTTGTATATGTGTAATCCTGGTGGTTATTTTTTTTTATAATTTTTTTTTTATCAATGCATGTAAACTAGCAATGTTGGAGCATTTTGATGTTTATATATACTGAGATATACATATTCCTACATTTTATTTTGTACGGTTATTTTTTTTGGTAGTATATATATATATGGATGAATTGATTAATTTATCTAGAAGTTGGTTTACTTGTGGTGGATTGATATGCATGGCATTAGACTTTTGAAGATAGGTCCTTGAGGAGATCCTGCTGGGTGCCGAAAATGGTGGGTCTTTGATTATATCAGTTGAGTGATATATATATATAGTGATATATATATATATATATATATATATATATATATATATGGTGTGTGGGTTGTTGTTCTAAAGTGGTTGATGAAAGTTGTTGGGTTGTTTGAGTTGACTGAAATGGAATAGTTACGATTTGGGCTTCGAGAATGGATTGGCCCAAGAGTTGAAGTTAGTAGAAGTGAATGGGTTCAGTTTTGAGTTAGATGATTTGGACTGGGCCGAAATTAAAAATAGGCCCAGTATCATCCAAAAGAAATAAATGGTTGCATGACTTTGGCCTGGGCCGAAATTAAGAAATAGGCCCAATGTCATTTAAAAGAAATGTAAAGAATTTTTTTTGGGCTGAAATTAGAACTTAGAGGAAAAATATTTTTGACGCTCTATAAATTACGTTTTGTTCCGAAATTCTATGTTTATGCATTTAGAACTAATTATACTAGAATAGTTGGTTCTAAGAAAAAAATTCTCGAATGCTTTATAAATTATGTAATTTATGAAATCATTTGCTTTAGCGCAATAGAGCTTGTTATGTAGGAATAATTGGTTCTAAGAGTTAAAGATTCAGTCAACAACGATTTAAGCCTTATGAATGCACTCAATTCGCTCATTTAATTTATTAAATGTGAATAACATTTAATAAATTATATAATATTTTATGTTGGTAGATAACGCTTGTTTCCTTTTATTTAGAGTGAATTAGAGAAAAATATCCTTTAAGCTTTAAAAGTTACGAAAAGTTCTAGAGGCGTACATTTTGGCATAATGAAATTAATTATGCTAAAATAATTAAGTTTATAACAGACTTAAGTGGTGAAATCTTAAAGTGTTTAATTAATATGATTAGAGATCACATTAAGAGAGTGATTTGATTTATTAAATGTCAAAAGCATTTAGTAAATCCTAAAAGCTTAAAATCTTGAAAATGTGTTAAAATTCTTAAAGAATTTGTGAGATATGGTCTGGGACCTACATATGGGGTGTGTACAACCCTTTTGTTATGGCCATTGGGCGAAGAGTGCCTTTATTGTGTGGATGCGGTCCGGGACCATCTGGGGGAGTAGACGTACAAGCCCAGCCACATGTGCGAGCTTCCTTAGTCTGGGACTATGCGATGCACACCACTTGTTGGCTAAGCATGCCATCTATTGGAGGGGAGCTCGGGGTTTACTATGAGGTTATGTTAAGTTAATCTAAATGATTAGCTTAATAAGAAATTGTTGATAACACGGTTCCTATGTGTGAACTAAATCATGAACATGATAATTAACTAGCGTTTAATTATCATAAGTAAATTTGTGAATGAAATCAACAAAGATTGTTGTACGTGTCCTTATATGTAAGAATTTAAGGTAAGGTCAATTTGTTAAGCAATGATAGTGTTTTACAATTCTTGCTGAGCTTGTTGAGCTCACCTCTTTTTATTTTCAAGTATCGAGTGAATGGAAGTGCGGTACAAGACGATGGAGGCCATTTACATGTAAATTTCTTAGCATGTAATTATTTTTGTTGTACATAGTTGGCTTTCAGGATGAGGGATGAGGTCTCCAGATAAAGTTTTTGTAATAGATGATCTAGACGATCACATATATGGATTGTAATATCTTAAAGTTTTTGGATTGACGTATGGTATGATGGATATAGTTTTTTTTTAAGTCGCGCACCAAATTCAAGTGCTGAACTAGAGTTTCAGGTATTTAAATTTGGGGGCGTGACAATAGTGAACTAGCTATGTTGTTTACCTTGGTAGCTCAACTTATGCTTGTGAGCAAGACGATTGAGGCACAGAAATGGGATAGTGAGTTGTAGACCATTCGCTCACATATTACTAGTGGTACGACAGTGAAAGATTAGACCTTGCATTTCGATGGAGGCCTAAGATTCAAAGGATTGATGGTAGTTCTTTTTTATTATCCTGATGATGTATTACGGGAATTTCATCACTCTCGTTTTCTAGTTCATCCTGGTGGCACAAAAATGTACCACAACATGATGGCGAGGTATGAAGAAAGATATGACACAATTTGTGGCTAGATGCTTTACTTGTCAACAAGTAAAGGCAGAACATCAAAAACCAGTTGGATTATTGCAACCATTACCAATGGTGGAGTAGAAATGGGAACATATTACCATATATTTTATGACAAATCTTCTAAGATCAAACATGGGCAATGATACAATTTGGGTCGTCGTTGACAAATTGACCAAAATAACACACTTCTTGCCTATGAGGTAGACAGATGCTGTGAGGAGGCTTAGTAAGCAATATGTAAAGCAGATTGTGAGGCTATGTGGGATTCCAGTATCCATTGTGTCGGATAAGGATCCACAATTTACTTTAAGATTCTGGTAGGGATTCAGATAGTGCTAGACACAAAGTTGCACTTTAGCACAACATTTCATCTTTAGACTGATGGACAATCAGAGTGTACTATAAGGATATTAGAGGATATGTTTCGTGCCTGTATCTTGGACTTTGGTGGTGGTTGGGAGGACCATTTGCCACTCTTGGAGTTTGCGTACAACAACAGTTATCAGGCCAGTATTGAGATGATACCATTTGAGGCATTGTATAACAGACCTTGTAGATCTCCAATTGTTGGACTGAGGTGGGCGAGACCGCAGCCTTAGGACTATATATTGTGTATGAAACTACTAAAAAGATCAAACTAATTAGACATTGATTGTTGATAGCTTAGAGTCAACAAAAGAGCTTTGCCGATAAAAGACGACGACCGTTATCCTTTGAGGTGGGAGACTATGTGTTTCCTAAGGTTTCACCACGAAAATGATTATTGCATTTTGGATGGAGTGGCAAGCTATCGCCTATATACATTGGATCATTTGAGATCCTTTAGTGTGTGGGTGAGGTGGCTTACAAATTGACTTTTCCACCACAATTGGAAAAAGGTTCACAATGTATTCTATATTTTGATGTTGAGGAAATACAAACCTGATCCAAGTTATGCCTTGAGTTGTGTAGACGTTGAGGTTGACGAGGATGTCACCTATGAGGAGAGATCAGTTTAGATTCTTGATGCTAGGCAACAAGTTCTGAGGGGTAAAACCATTCCTTTAGTCAAAGTTTTGTGGTATCATCACAATGTTGAAGAGGATACCTGGGAGCGAGAGCAGGAAGTTCGTTTTAAGTATCCGAATGTGTTTCCCTTAAGTATGGCTTGATTCCAAAGACGAAAACCCTTTCAGTTGGGTAGGTTGTAAAAACCATGACCATTTTTGGTCAGTTTTCTTTTTATTTCATTTAAATGCATATAAATGATTTAAAAAATTATAAATGTGTTTTAAATATTAAATACATGTTTGGAGACTTGTATAACTATCCAGGGAAGTTTTAGGAGAGTTTGACAAAAGTTGACTTTTTCGGATCAAGTGGGGCCCGGAACGCGCGTCTCGTGGGCCTGAAAAATTCAAAAGTATCAGAATGACACTAAATGTGGAGAGTAGTTAAAATAAAATATTTAACATGCTACATAGTAGATTTCAAGTCCATCGAAGTTGTCAAAATTAAAAACTGAATTCAAGAATATTTTGTGAGAGACTAGTGGCATTTTTGTAAATATGACAGCTAGGTTTATAAATAGTAAAGTAGAGAATTTAGCAATTCATTTTTCATTCTCATTAGCCCCATAGAGGGAGCAATATATATCTATATATGGCAATATCATCTTCTTCCTCTTCTCCATTACTTTTGAGAGGCTTAGGGCAATATTTGGAAGGCGCCGAAGAAGAAGAATTTTGGTCTATACATTGAGGGCTCGAGTTTGATCCTTTCAGAATTAAATTTGGAGAAAATTAATTTTTTTATGAGAAATTGAGGAACTCATTTGGAAGGTCTTCCAAATTAAGGTAGGAATGCCTAACCCATGAAATCTAGAATTTTTGTGAGTATATAGGTTGTTTATGGCAGTCAATTGGTTATGTGAGTATAATTAGATGTCTTTCAAGGTTAAAAAATGTTAAATTATACTACTTAGTAGATTATCAGTGTTAAATGATATAATTACATATTTATAATTGCCTTAGATGATTATATGAGCATGTTGAGATTGCATTATGAACAATTATGTGTATTTATATATAATATTGAAGGTGACACTTATGTGTTTGATGAAATGTCTTGAAAGCATGTCTAAATGTGAAGTATGTACAATTGTCTATACAAGTCATATGAAATGTGTAAAATGTGTAACATGCCCAAAGTGAAAGTATGTGACATTTACTTATAAGATGTGTAAGCATGACAATTGGGTAATATTGCCTTGAATTGCATGTGCATGTTGAGCATAGGCATAGGAATGCATCTTCATTCCTTGACTTGGTGAGGGTGGTGAGCTCAATTGGGTGGTGAGCCCTTTTGACGAGTGGTATGGTATTTTGATAAAGCCATATAGGGCGGAACCTTGTGGAGTGATCCTTAATTGGGGTTCTAGACTAGATGGAAGAAGATACTCCCTAAAATGGAGTCCTACAGTGAGGTAAACCGGTAAAGGAGCCTCGGTTAGGTGGGATTGGGTGGCCCGTAAAATCAGAACCCAATGGATTGTGGAGAGTATGTAGGAGCTATACATATCACGTTGCATTTCATATATTGCTTGTGATATTGTTATGATATACGGATATTTACTTAGCATGATTAAATGAAAATGTATGTTTTTGTGGTATTCACGGAACTTGCGAAATTGTGTTTTAAACATTCGTACTGAGTGTGTTGTAACTCATCTCATGAGTATTAACTCTTTTTAAAAAATTGAAAGGAAGTAATGGAGTCTCCCCAGTTGTCAATTTGCACGGAGTAGAGTTGATTCATTTAAAGACCTTGTTATTGCTTTATTTGAATGTATGTCTAAATTGTGGACTCTAATCACTCTATGCATGTGATGAACATGTAAAGACCATTTATGTTTCAGGAACATGTATTATTTATGCCTTATAATTTCATACATTATAAGCATGGTTTTGAACATGGTAAAATGCTAGATATTTTAAATGATGATCCTTTATTTATGTTCATTCCTGCATATATAAACTTGTGAGAATAGTTGTGTTGATATACGTACTAGTAAAATGAACACTTAGAAAATTCTGCATTTTATCAAAATTCGAGGGATTTTGATCAATCAAAATACCTCGAATGTGCAAACCATGTTGCGAGAATTTCAGTGGAAGTTGGGTCCAATTCTAGTAGAGTTTGAAAGAACTTCGTAAGTATTTCAATTGAGTAAAAATCTCAATTGTGCGAAACTATGTTTTTGATTGTGCAAAAATTACTGAAACTGTGTGTGTTCAAGGAACCTATGTATGTATGTTTTCAATATAGAGTATACACAATGGACTTGGATCGACTATATATTTATGTATATATGGTAATAACGGTAAAAATTATACTTCTGCTAGAATATGAGATGACAATTTAGATTGTAATTCATTGTGATATATCCAATGAGGGATAGACAGATTGAATAATGTAAAGACTTTTGCTATATGTAATGATCTCAGTGGTCCAGGTGGGAATCGAGGGTGATGATGGTAGTATTTGTCATGGTTGTTCAGGTCATGGGGGTGACGATTGGGCGACCATGACACCTCACTACCCAGGATTCGGGCTCGAACCAGGGGAATCTCGGCTGTTCGAATTTTGAGGTGTGACACATGTTAGTGCTATAAAGGTGTCTCATTCGTGGACCCACTGGGACCTTTCTGGAAGCTTCGCCATAACCTCGAGATGGGCCAACTGTCATTGAACCTAAAATGCGAAAAGGGCTGATGTCTAGAGGTAGAATAGGGTCTTATATATGATTTAAATGAGTCATCACCTAGCATTGAGTTATGGGGTTCTAGGTTACCAATGATTGGCTAAGTGGACATAGATTGGACAAATATGGGCCCTAAGGTGTCTGACTTCCATGTGGTCTTCAGAAAATTGGATAATGGGTTTGGGGGTTTGGTTATGCATAGGGAAGGTGTTAGGCATCCAATAACATCCTTACCAAATACGATTACCTATTTTATCTTTAATGTTACTTGTGGGGGTTTGGGGAATGAAGCACTTGAAAGTGTGCAGGGTTTTTAGGGTAGAGGTTTGGCCAATCCTATGAGCGATGAAA
Source organism: Cornus controversa (assembly GCA_026545225.1). Lineage (NCBI taxonomy): Eukaryota > Viridiplantae > Streptophyta > Magnoliopsida > Cornales > Cornaceae > Cornus > Cornus controversa. Next base: position 10,034,325 of record CM048848.1, on the reverse strand, counting down.
CCTAGACATCTATGAATGGAATGAAATCTCCTTCATACGAGAAGGGCTTAGAATGTTAAGATGTTTTGGAATTTGGATATTTTTGAGATTGCCTTCGTACGAGAAGGGCTATGGTGACTAGGTGAAACATTATAGTAGATTGGAAAGGTCTCTCTCGTGTGCGTGTGTATGTGTGTTCAGTAATTGAGATTGATATTATTTTTGTCCATTTCATATCTAGAGTGGCAAATCTATATACTACTTTTAGGATAATTTTTGTCATCCGCTGTTGCGTATATTTTACATATTCTTTGAGAATTCTGATTGATTCAGGAACTAATTCCCACTTGGGAGATATCAACCTGCTAAATGAAAGATTGAAGCTATTTTTTGAGATCCACAGTTTGATGATCAAAGTTTCTGGAACCGAGCATTTGAACTATTAGACTTATAAGCAGTTGTTCGTGTTAAAAATAAAGAAAGATAATTGTATTTTATTGAAGAGATTTGATTTGATATGATTGATATTGTGAACAATAGATAAGGGCCTATTTCTAGGCACATACTCTTGGAGGCTAAGTAAACGTAAAAGACAAGAAATTCTAATCCTAGATGGTTTAGGAGAATGTGTAAGAAACCTATTACGAAAAAATATATAATCTATAATAAAAAATATATAATCTAACAACCCCCCGCAAACTCAAGGTGAGTCATATGAAACCAACTTGAGTTTGGAGACAAAATCTCAAATGCGGCTTGCGAAAGCAATCTGGTGATGTAACCAACTGTGGCTGCAAACACATACAAAGAAGCTGCAAAAGAGCCGAAAAGACTGAAAGCGGCTCGTTGGAGCGAAAACTGATTTGAAAATCAGAAAAGGAGCTCGTTGAAATCAGCGACTTTGATACACAGATGTTATGGTTTGTGAAAGTAATTTGGTGATGTTACCAATAATGGCTGAGAAACACATATAAAGAAGTTACAAAAGAGCGAACTCGTTGGAGTAATGGTAAGACCGAAAGTTGCTTACTGAAGTGAAAACTGATTTGAAAATTAGAAAAGAGGCTCATTGAAATTAGCAACTTTGACACGCAGATGCTAGTGGGAGCCGATAGATTGAACTTGAGCGGGACTATCATATTTTTCTTCTTTTATTATCTGCATATATATATATATATATATATATATATATATATATATATATATATATATATATATATAAGACGGAAGTTAATTATTTTGACGATTGCCCGCCGGGGATGAAGCTGATGGTGCCATCCCTAGCGGTGAGGGGATAAACTGTGAAGACTAACGGGAATTGATAGGCTCTGATGCCATGTTAGAAATAAAGAAATATAATTACATATGATTGAATTGATATATGAATTGATGAACAATACATAAATGTCTATTTACAGGCACATAATCTTGGAGTTAAGTAAAATTAGAAGACAAGAAATTCTAGTCCTAGATGGTTTAAGAGAAGGTGTAAGAAACCTATTAAGAAAAGATATATAATCTATAATAAAAAAATATAATCTAACAGTTAGATTCAATCACATCACAAGATGTGGTGGGAATAAACCTTTTTTAGCTAGACACGGATTACATTGCTTGCTACTGTTTTTACTTGCGATATATTTCATTGTTTGAATTTCCAAAGTGAGAATTTTAACAACCCTAGCATATATAAAAGATTCTATTCTTGGAGAAAAGAAATTTACAAAAACAACAAATGTACATATATGCTTGAGAAGACAATTAATATATATGCGGATTTAGATGGATATATATATGGACCAAGGGGGGGTTGTGTGGTATTGGGGCTATTAATTTTCTCCAATTGGTGGTATGGTAGTAGGACTATTTTCTTTAATTGAAGTTGCATTCTTGCATGCATGACTAAAATTGGGAATGCGAGAATTGAAATGTATCACATTATAATCAAAATTTTCAAATAAAAATATTTCATATACCTAATTTTTTGCAAACAAATATTTTATCTCAGTATTGGTTGCAAGTAACAAATAGTTATCAGGAAAAATGAATTTTCTCTAATTATTTGTGACCAAATTATTAGGCTATACTAAATTTTCTCTAATTCCATCAATTCCAATTTCAAAATATCAATTTCATAAACATAACCTTAATCTCTTTAACTTACATATATGTCAAAGGAATCATATTTTTACCTTGTGGTATATATTGAATCATCATTATTGCTATATATTATTGAATCACCATTTTTAACCTTTTTGAGCTAATATCTAATTACCAAAAAGCACCCCTAATGACTTAAAGAAATATGGTGCTTGTTGCACTTTTACCGAACAAATGTTACTTTTATTGAATGACGGGACACTTTCACTAACCAGCGTCACACTTTTACTAAGAAATTCTTATGAAACTGGTTGCAAAAAATAATGCATAATTATACCACTTATCTACCGGTCAAACCATTAACTCGTAGCATCTCTCACATGCTTTACCAGAATACTCCCTCTCTCTCCCCCTTAGGACACTGTTTTCTCTTTCTTTCCACAAGAAGAAGATGATTTTCTCTGAGTCAATATCCATTTCTCAATCTTACAGATTTCTGATCGGTAATCGTGATTGGCAAAGGCCGGAAAATATGGAAACCTACAATTTGAATGTGGAAGTATTAGGGCATGTGTACAAGTGTAGTGCATCAAGACAAGCGCGCGCGCGCGCATATATGTATAAAACATAGAAAGGTTCAGCTGCCGTTTGTAAGATGTGAGAGATAAAATCTGCAAACTCAGAAGAGCCTGATTCTGCAGAAAAGGCCAAAAACTGCTGAACTCAGATGAGCCTAGTGTGACGCATGCATGCGTCCCAACTTTTCAACCTTGGACTTCATTGGACCACTAAACTCAGAATCAATCAATGTTCCCGTATATATGTAAGAACAGTGTAACAAAATAAGAACCAAAGCTAAGATCAGACATGTTAATTATTTTAGAATCAAAGGTTAAAGTTATGCAGAGCTAGCTGAAAATCCATCAAACAAAAGGTGCAGCAAGGTTGAAAAGTTATAAATTGTGTATGATATATTCAAAGTACATGCATTTCGAGTGACCAACATAACAAAATTAAAATCCTAAATATTTTTCACATGGTCACTAAAAGAATTTATTGATCGAATAAGAGCATAAACGCTAGTCCAACTTTGAACAACATATTCATATGACAAAACCCAAAGCATGCATTTATATATATTAGTGAATCTAACAAGTTATTGGCGCATACTCTCCCTTTGTGTACATGTTATGTGGCTGCTGCTTCTGGTTGAAGGGATTGAGAGCTTTATAAGGATTATATGGTTGCATCTCCAATTCATTTACTTCATTTCCATGCCCATGTCCTGTGTCATTTCTGTATCCATATCCGTATCCGTGTCCATCAGGATCGAAGAAGAAGTTTCTAGAAGTTATGCACGACGGACTAACGGAAGCTTCTAGGAGGGCCTCCCAACCAAGATTATCTTTCACTTCAAACTCAATTAATGGAAGATTGTTGTTCATTTCCAAATCAATTAATGGTTTCTCTTCTTCACTTCCCACCATTTTTTTATGGACGCTATTTACTTCCAATCTTGCCAAGTTACTACTTACAATCTCGGATTTGAGAAGTTGATTTTCGGTCTCATCAACCGGAGATTGTGTCATGGATGATGTTATAGTCGACACTGTTGATGGTGATGACTCTGTTAGCTGCCACATTCCACTGAGAAAAGTTTCAAGAGCTCGGATTTGTATATGTGGAATTCGATCTATGAAGGGATATTCATATGATCCACACATACCCATTGACCTACACCAATCATAGAACTCGCAGAGTTGGCTAGCTTGAAGAGCAGCTTTCTTATAGATACCAAAAGCTGCTATACAACTCTCGTACGGCATCTGAATCAGATTGTCCAATACCACAACCACCTCCTTTCGAAAAGTTGTGTAACATATAAAACTGTCACGAATAATATGTTTCATGGCAGATCGAACCACAAAGTTTCTAGCAACTGCACTGGTGGGACGACAATCCATGACCCGGTCTATTAGGCTCTGAAGTTGAGGCAAAACTTCAAGCAAACAACCCAACTTTTTCATCTTGTCCGGTAAGCTCTCAAGCAATTTCTCTCCTTGTTCTTCTACATCTTCTTCTTCGGATGTTTCTTTAATGGACAAGCAGTCGAGGGCTTCATCGAGGAGCTTAGCGTATGATCTGATGAAAATGGTGTAATCTTCAGAAGCTGAGGAGGATGTGTCGTGGAAGTGACATGGGTACAGAGAGATCAATCCGTTGGATCGACTCCATAAGAGCTCGGTCCTTAGTGGGCTTTTATCGGGCAGTGACCGGAGCAAACGGTGGAGGAGGACTAGACATTTGAGTGCAACTCGCCAGCAATTTGTCTTGCCAAACCGGCGAGTGAAGCTGAGGGAAAAGGCGTGAAAGGAGGAGGGCGAGACGGAGAAGATCTGCAAGAGCTGGTGGACATACCTATCCGGCAATGGCAAGTCATCGGGGGAAGTTGCTTTTATGATTATGAGGCTGAGGTCACAGAAGCCTCCCATGGTGGCGATCTTTGCATTAGCTACACAGCCGTGCTCTTTGAGAGACGTGAATAGTTGCCGGAACCGCCTCTGCATGTTGAAATTAAGAGAGAATCAGAAGGTAACACAAGTGAAGAGTACTACTTGGAAAATATATGATATTAATGGATGGTATGTAGAAGAGCCTAAAATGATTGAATTTCAATGGTTGGGTTGGGTTCTGGCCAATATTTCAATGTCTTTTGGCAATTGAGAGAGAGAGAGAGAGAGTAGTTTTATGTGATGTGGGAAGAGGAAGGGTGATAGGCTTTTGTTTAAAGATGTAAAACATAAACAATAACGATACAGGTTGGAGTTATTCTGTTGCTTCTTGTTTGTATGCATCATAAGAACTTTGTTAACACCTGATTCTTTTGTATGAAGGAGACTCCGAGAAGAGTAGTCACAATGCAATTGAGATGGCATTTTCTACAAGGAAAGTGATTTTGGAAAAGAACCATTTTACTAATTGATATATTCAATGTGATTCTTAACTGGTAAGATTCTTTTTTGTTCAGATCCTAATCAGAGTTCAACAATTAATATAATGCTGTTTTTTTTTTTTTTTGTCTCCAGATGCAATGTGGAGACAAGGAATTAATGAGTCACTTTTGTACCTGTACATTGAAGTTGTTTGAGAAATTTCCAAATTTGATAACTTTTGAAGCCAATTTAACGATTTATCAACTTTGATTCAATATTTACACAAGAGTCCTAAACTATTTATAAATCTAATTCAACTTTAGATAAAGTGCCAAGAAAAAAAAACTGTGTAGCAGAAGAAAAAACCGTTGTATGACACATGTAACTAGCATGGCACATGACAACCATGTCACCTCCCATATCACCCATGACAGGACGACGTGGATACATGGAAAGTCCCAAATCTCCTCCTAAAGTACCAATAAGCACTGAATTCCTGCAATAAATATAGGCAGAATTTCATCAAATTAGGCGGAGAAATTATAGGCACAATCATTGTACTCATGAGATTATTTAAAGACTGAATAGAGAATGAGAAAGGGGCATCGATATTTCTCAAGAGAAATTTGTGTTAAGTGTAGTAGCAGTTTTTCTGTACCTACACTTTGGCGCCGTCTGTGGGAAACGAAGTAGTCCATAGATTCCTTAAGAGTTTATGCCTGTACAGCTACGTTCTGGAACCATAACGGGGCAACAGTCACCCGCACTAAACCACTCGATGGAGCAGAATCAAACACAAGAACAGCTCTTGCAGGAAATGCGAAAGCAGCTGGAAGAATCCAACCGGAGGAACGACTTACTTCAGGAGAAGATCGCCCGGCTCATTGGAAAACGACCGGAGAATGCTTCACCCGAGAGGGAGGCCTCTGTAGAATACGATTCTGCTCGAGACGGAGGACGGACTACGGAGCAACCGGGCTCCTAAACCACCAGACCAGACGTCAGTTTCGACGCACTGACAAAACGTCTGGAGGAGGTCAACGCCGATATTAAGGACCTGAAGAACCTGACCCCAACGGATCTGGTAACCTAGGTTGCTAGCAAAGTGATACAATCCCCTTTTTTGGACGAAATAAGGAGGTCACCAAACCCGAAGAAATCCACCCTCCCGAGCTTCATCACCTTTGACGGAATGACCGACCCTGTTGACCATCTCTTTAATGTGCAACAGAGAATGATTTTGCACGCTGAGGACGAAAACCTAATGTGCAAGGTTTTTCCAACTAGCCTATCCAGAGCGGCCCTAACCTAGTTTAAGCAGTAGCCTTTGCGTACGATTCCCAGTTTCACGAAATTGTGCGAACTTTTCATCGCGCAGTACATTGGCAACCGGCAACAAAAGAAAATTATTTCTTCACTTTTCACTATGAGGCAAACAAAGGGAGAGACCCTAAAATCCTTCATGACTAGATTCAATCTGGAAATATCCCTGATAGACGGCTGCGACCAAGCAGCAACAGTAGAAGCCTTCAAGATAGTTATGATCCCCGGCTCGAAGTTCCACTCGTCTTTGGTCAGAAGATCCCCTAAGACTATGTGAGATCTAAATGCAAAAGCGCAGGGATACCTCAGCCTCGAAGAAGATGAAGCTCTACGCCAGCAGAGGACAACTTTGATAAGCGTCAGCCCATTGCCTAAGGATAAAGGCGATAAGCCGAAGGCTCAAGGCAGGATCCCTCTCGTACCTTCGACATCGGGGAAACGTCCCAGGTTTTAGGAGAAGAACACGCCTCTGAAATTCACCCTGGTGAGGCTGTACCAAGAAAACAAGAATCGTGGCATATTTCGAACTCCTCCACTAATCCAGATTCCAGCCGAAGTCAGAGATAAAAGCAAGCACTGTGCACTACACCAGGATTACGATCACACCACTAATGAATGTCGGAATCTCAGAGGGCAGACAGATGCGATCATTGCCAAAGGAGGTCTGACGGAATATGTGGATAAAGAACAATCGAATCAGAACGAACGCACAGTTCCTGACCGAAGAGAGAATCCTAACCAGAATGCTGTCAGGACAATCAATATGATACACGGCTACACAACCAAGGTAGACCATGGGTCGACTAGATCAGTCCTTCGTCAAGCTAAGAAGCTACAGAAGATAGCAGAAGTCAATTCTGTGAAAGACGCGAGGGCTGACGCTCAGATCACATTCGGAGATCTGGACCTAATGAGAGTACAACTCCCTCATGAGGATCCACTGGTAGTTAGTTTGTTGGTGGCAAATTGTTGGGTCAAAAGGGTACTTGTTGATGCAGGGTCAAGCGCAAACATAATGACATTGGAGGTTTTCAAGCAGATAGGAATTGGAGGTGACCAGATCAAGCGAGCCGAAGGTCCGCTCGTAGGATTTGACGGAAACAAAGTGCTCCCGATCGGAACAATAGCACTATTTATGGTAGCAGACGTACCTTCATCCTACAACTTTATAATGGGAAAGGGTTGGATCCACAGGATGCAGGGAGTACCGTCAATCCTGCACCAAGTAATGAGGTGTCTAACTCCTAACGGGAGAGGAACAGTGGACCTCCGGGGTGATCAGGTGGCAGTAAGGCTATTCGCTCACCATCACACACCGAAAAATGGGGAAACTTCAGAGACCAACAACCAATAGCAATCACAGAAATCAAGCGTAGCTGAAGAACAGGAGGTCGAAAGCATAGCTCAACCCATAGAGCGGCTCCTAAAAATCCAACTAGGGGACCCAGGAGAAGATAGAATTACACAGATCGGGACATTATTATAGAAGAAAGAGAAGGAAGAGCTGATTGAAGTATTGAGGAGAAATAGAGACGTATTTGCCTGGACCTACCCTGACATGCCAGGGATGGATCCCAAGCTGGCAAAGCATACATTGAACATAAACCCCAATAGCATTCTCGTTAAACAAAGGCAGAGGAGGTTTGCTCTGGAAAGGAACCAAATAATAGCCAAAGAGGTACATCGCATGCTCCAGGCAAATCTTATCAGAGAAGTAAAATACCCCGAATGGCTCTCCAACGTAGTGGTGGTACAGAAGAAAAATGGGAAGTGGAGAGTTTGTATCAACTTCACAAACTTGAACAAGGCTTACCCGAAGGATAGCTTCCCACTACCCAAAATAGATCAGATGGTAGACGCCACAGTCGGGTACGAACTACTAACTTTCTTGGATGCCTATTCAGGTTACAACCAGATCCCGATGGACCCGATGGATGAGGAGAAAACCTCGTTCATCACCGAACGAGGAACCTACTATTATAAGGTAATGCCCTTCGGCTTGAAAAATGTAAGGGCAACATACCAACAAATGATCAATCGTGTCTTTAAAAAGCAGATCGGCGATACTGTAGAAGCATATATTGATGATATGGTGGTCAAAAGTAAAATGAGACAAGACCATCTGCGACATTTACAAGAAATATTCGAAACCCTCAGAAAACATCAACTGAGACTAAATCCATCAAAATGTACGTTTGGAGTATCGTCGGGTCAATTCCTCGGCCATATGGTCAGCCGGACGATAATAGAAATGAGCCCATCCCAGGTATCAGCACTAATTCAGATTACGGAGCCGAAGACTCAGCGAGACATTCAGGTCCTAACTGGACGAATTACCGCCGTCAGTAGATTCATATCAACGTCTCTCGGATAAATGCAAACCATTCTTTGACATTATCCAAAAGAAGAAGGGCAAAATTTGAGGGACAGATCAGTTAGAGGCCTTAAAAAGGCTAAAACAATACATGTCCTTGGCGCCTATACTTTCGATACCAAAGCTTGGGGAAAAGTTACATCTGTATCTGGCAGTGTCACAAATATCAACGAGCATAGCCCTAATTAGGGAAGAGAATGGTAAGCAACACCCAGTATACTATTCCAGCAAAACAATAACGGATACCGAAAATAGATATTCAAAAGCAGAGAAGTTGATTTTGGCCTTGGTGCATGCAAAAAAGAAGCTAAGACACTATTTTGAATCACATCAGATAGTTATCCCAACTAATCTGCCTCTCAAGGCAATCCTCGGCAAGCCAGACATGACTGGGAGGATGATGAAGTGGGCCATGGATCTCAGTGCCTACGACATCCTCTTCGTGCCTCGAACGGCTCACAAGGGTTAGGTGTTGGCCGAATTCTTGCTAGAATACGATGAACCGATTGAAGAAAAAGAAAGTCCATCTTAACGAAAAATATATGTAGATGGTTCATCTAGTCAGAACGGGGCAGGGGCCGGAGTCGAAATAAGAACCCCCGATGGGATCACTTTGTACCACGCCATCCAATTTGATTTCTATGCTTCTAACAATGTTACAGAATATGAAGCTCTCCTCACAGGACTCCGACTAGGAAAGTCATTACAAATAAGGAGGTTGACGATATTCAGTGATTCGCAACTAGTGGTGAATCAAGTCAATAAGGAATTCCAGGCCAGGGAAGTTAAGATGAACGTTTATCGAGAAACAGTGCTCAAAAATATGAAGGAGTTCGATGATGTTGCCTTGAAACACATTCCACGTGAGGAAAATGCGGCAGCTGATAGGTTAGCTTGCTCGGCTTCTAGCGCGGACGAATCTTTGACTAGAGTATCCTCCGTGGAAGAATTAAGGGATCCAAGCATCGAAAAACCATTGGAGGTGTTTGTAATCCCAAGAGAACCAAGTTGGATTGATCCAATAGAGGCATACCTAAGGAATGGGACCCTTCCCGAACAAAAAAGAGAGGCAAAGAAACTGAGAATGAAGGCCCCGAGGTACACAATCATCAATAACCACCTCTATAGAAGATCATTCTTGGGCCGTTATTAAAATGTCTAGCACCATCCGAAGCCAATAGAGTCCTGAAGGAGATCCACGAGGGAGTTTGCGGAAACCATTCTGGAGGTCGATCATTAGCCCACAAAGCTCTGACGATTGGATACTTCTGGCCCTATATGTCCCGTGACGCGGCAGAATACTCCTGAAACTGTGACAAGTGCCAAAAGCACGCCCAGTTGCTGCACCAGCCACCAGGGAACTTAAATCCAATGACCAGTCCTTGGCTTTTCGCCCAATGGGGGATGGACATGGTGGGACCTTTGCCGATCGCAGTGCAAAAGAAAAAGTATGTCCTCCTAGCAACGAACTATTTCTCCAAGTGGGTTGAGGCAGAAGCATACGCTTCAGTAACCCACGTGCAAGTTAAAAAATTCATCTGGAACAACATAATATGTCGCTTCGACATTCCTTCAGCAATAATCATGGACAACGGCAAGAACCTAGACAACCAGTTCATCTAGGGATTTTTCACAAAGTACGGAATCAACCAACGACTTTGCTCAAAGTCGTACCCACAAGGGAATGGGCAAGCTGAGATTACAAACAAAACCATTTTTAAAAATATCAAGAAGAAGCTTGAAGAAAGAAAAGGCTGCTGGCTGGACGAACTGCCAAACGTGCTCTGGGCATATCGGACCACCCCTCGAAGACCTACCGGTAGTAGTCCCTTCAGCATCATATACGGGATGGAAGTAATGATTCCAGTCGAACTCAGCGTCCCAACCTTAAGGATCGAAACATCCAAAGAGCACGAGTACGATCGCCAGATCGGACATGACATTAACTTGATTGAGGAAAAGAGAGAAGCTGCACAAATCAGGATGACAGCCTACCAACAGAGATTTCGCAGGGCCTATAACAAGAAGGTCACACCCAAAGAGCCAAATGCAAGAATGTTTGTAGCAAAATGGGAAGGTCCATTTGAAATAATTGAAGTTATTGGACAGGGAGCATACAGACTACGAAGGGTGCACGGCAATGGAGCCATGGTCGAAAAACCATGGAACGCAATGCATCTAAAAAGGAACTACGTGTAAGCCTTGGGACATTTTTAAATAAAGAGCTGAAAATCTCTCAATTAATTTTATCTCACATCAGGTGAACAATGAATCACTGTGTACTTAATATAACGAGTTCCACCCATCCCACATAAAGGCAGTGGAATTGCGCAACGAAGCAGGAGACTGCCACGCAATGCCATTATTTTAACCATTTTGTAACTCTTTCTTTTGAATGAAAGAGACCTCGGTATGACCAGCCGAATGACTCAGATGAATAAAGTGGCTAAGGCATGGCCAGCTGAATGCCAGAGTTGAATGAAAGAGACCTCGGTATGACCAGCCGAATGTCTCAGATGAATAAAGTGGCTAAGGTATAACCAGCCGAACGCCAAAGTTGAATGAAAAAGACCTTGGCATGACCAGCTGAACGTCTCAGATGAATGAAATGGCTAAGGCATGGCTAGCCGAACACCAGAGCTGAATGAAAGAGACCTTGGCATGACTAGCCGAACGTCTCAGATGAATGAAATGGCTAAGGCATGGCCAGCCAAACGCCAGAGCTGAATGAAAGAGACCTTGGCATGACCAGCCGAACGTCTCAGATGAATGAAATGGCTAAGGCATGGCCAGCCTAACGCCAGAGCTGAATGACAGAGACCTCGGCATGACCAGCCGAACATCTCAGATGCCGAAATGTCTAAGGCATAACCAGTCGAACGCCAGAGTTGAATGAAAGAGACCTCGGCATGACCAACCGAATGTCTCAGATGAATAAAGTGGCTAAGGCATAACTAGCCAAACGCCAGAGTTGAATGAAAAAGACCTCGGCATGACCAGCCGAACGTCTTAGATAAATAAAGTGGCTAAGGCATGACCAGCCAAACATTAGAGCTGAATGAAAGAGACCTTGGCATGACCAGCCGAACGTCTCAGATAAATGAAATGGCTAAGGCATGGCCAGCTGAATGCCAGAGCTGAATGACAGAGACCTCGGTATGACCAGCCGAACGTCTCAGATGAAAGAAATAGCTAAGACATGGCCAGCCGAGCGTTAGAGTTAAATGAAAGAGACCTCGGCATGACCAGTCGAATGCCTCAGATTAATAAAAAAGGCCAAGACACGACCAACCACTCATCACGTATGAATAGGCATAGCTAGCCGAATACATAAATGAAATATCACTCAACTTTTAAATTTCTCTGGCATGCAAGTATCTCAGGTGAACGACCAAGTATTGGTGAAAGTGCAGGATGTCACATATATCATATATTCTTATAAAGTACAGTACCAGACAAGCATCAAAGGTACTAAAAAGATTATCTTCTATTATAAAGGAGTTTTCACAAATAGAACTGCCGAAGGGCATTACAAAAAGGTCAAATTATAAAACTATAGATAAAAGGTCAGCCCATTGAAGGGTCAGCTGTGACATTAACTGACTCTACGTGCTCATGAGTCCCGACTAGTATGGGAGCTTCACCCTCATCAAAAATGCTAGCAATCTCCTTCTCCTCATCGCCCTCTTCTGGGTCTTGATAAGGGGGCCCTTTTAAACCCATCTCTCGGTCATACTCAACTGGGCCACCCAGATAGGATCGATCATCCTCATGAACCATCGCATCCTCAAAGCCCTGGCGATAGGTTTCAGCATTTCTAATCTGAATAGTGCGTGACAACCTTTCAAACAAAGCCTTGGCATTTTTCTCCAGTTTGATCGATCAGTCTTGTAAAGAGCTGACATTCAGTTCTAATTCGGACGCTCGGGAATCAGCTAAAGCCCTCTGGAATTTAGCCTCCTCTTTCCTTTTGGAGAGATCATCCACCTGAGATCTCAGTTGCTCATTTTCCAGCAAAAGAGCCTGGGACTTTGCTTTCTCGCTGTTAACTTCGCACATGGCAGCACGGAAGTTAGCTTCAGCCCTCCTAATCTGAACATCGGCTTTCTTAACTATGATGGTCGCTTGCTCGACCAACTTGCACATAGTCATCACGCCGAACATGTTCTACAAAGACACGAAATCATTAAAAGAAGCAACAGGAGAAGGCATAATAGAATTAAAAATGTACTTTTTTCTCACCTTAAGTGCTGCTTCAGGACAAGACTCCAGGAGATTACCAACAGAAAGGTCCAACATCATTTTCGCATCTTTAGGAGGTCACATCTCCTTTAAGAATGCCTTCATGGACTCCCTATTTTCAAGCAAGGAATCCTCAACCGATAGGGGCATACCATTGGCTTTTACCATCCGATGAATCCATGGTTCTACTACAGAAGAACTTGGGACATCTGACCCCACCACGGTAGTCCCAACAGTTGAAGGCTCCCCAGGTCCTAGAGCAGAAGGGGAAGCTGAGACCATCACCTTTTGAGACTTAGGGGGTGGGGTAGACTCCTCCAGTTCAATCACTTCGGTTGGACAGGACTTCTTCGCAGCCACCTCCTCGGTGTGTCTCTTACGCAAAGTTGATGCCACCTCCACTTCTCGATCAGTAGGTGGATCGAGTTGTTCCCTTCGGGCAGCCTTCTTACTTTAGTGCAAGTAGTTTTTGGAAGCTTCATCTTGACACCGGCTGCACTCTTTGAGATAGCTTTAAGTATCTCAGAACTCAAAAGAGAGGAAGACTTGGGGATACTACTCCACACCTTTTCTCCTAGAGTCTTCAGTCGCGCCGCTAACTCAAAACGGGGTAAAAGATCTCTAACTGCACCAACAAAGCACCGAATTTAATTAAAGAGCACAACATCACATATAAGCAATTACAATGAGGGTCAGAAAGAAAGTCAGGGGATAGGATACCTAATCCACCGAACGTCTAGGAGATGGGATATTTCTCAGAAGAAGGAACCTTCCACTTCCCCCCAACAACCACGAGCTGAGCCTTCCAGCCCTTGTCCAAAGAGGGATGGCCGGTACAGAGCGATCTGCCCGGGCATGGGAAGAAATGGAAGCGATTCCTCTCATTCTTTGTAGCGCATATTTGATAGCAAAGAAGAAGATCATCAAATCCCAACTCAAGGTCACGAGTATAATTAAGCACAAGGACACTGGAAATAACTCTAAAGAAATTAGGGTTAACTTGCAAAGGAGCCAGATGAAGTTGGTTAAGAACGAGATGATAGAAGGGGTGAAGAGGAAACCGAAAGGCCGGGAAATGCCTAGCCGAGAAGAGCATGTCACCCTCATTCAAACCCTCACCTGATCAAAAATCGAAATCAAGAGGGTAATTCCTAAGAGTAACATCGGTCGGGACCTCACAGTCAATTCTGAGTTTGCCCAAATTTACAGGAGTCCTAACTAGGTCTCGGTCGACATCGTCTAAATTAGAATATGAAGAACTCTGATCTTCTGAAGAAGGAAGATCGGCTATTGTCGAAGGAACAGAGGGAACCTCCAGGAGAGTCTGGTCACCCTCATCCTCGTCCAGAAACTCATCAATTGACTGATAGTTCTCCAACGATCCAAACTTATCGACAATCTCTGCACCTTTCGTCTTACACATACCTCAGGAATAAAGAGAAAAAGAGAAATAATAGTAATAGAGAAGAGAATAGTCACTAACCTCAACAGACGAGAAGGTAGCCACTGAATCGCCCAAAACCTACAATAATCCAGAAATATAAGAACAAATACAGGCATTTATGAGGAAGTGACACTATGGCAGCCACCAAGGGCACGAAGCCCAAACGTGGTCTGGCAGTACAAACGAAACGACATCCATGATGGAAAAATCCTTCCAAATTCTAGCTAAATTGAAAGGAGTTTTTGGGGCAAAGTGTAGCAGAAGAAAAAACCGTTGTATGACACGTGTAACTAGCATGACACATGGCAAGATAACACCCATGACAAGACGATGTGGATACATAGAAAGTCCCAAATCTCCTCCTAAAGTACCAATATTTAAGCACTGAATTCTTGCAATAAATATAGGCATAATTTCATCAAATTGGGCGGAGAAATTATAGGCACAATCATTGTACTCATGAGATTATTTAAAGACTGAATAGAGAATAAGAAAGGGGCATCGACATTTCTTAAGAGAAATTTGTGTTAAGTGTAGTAGCAGTTTTTTTGTACCTACACTTTGCTATACAAAAATTTTGCACAAAACACTCATCCGGTTAAGTATGCCCGAATAACCTCCAAACATTTGAATTTTTTTTCCAAATACTCCCACCGTTTAGTTTCTTAATGTAAGGGTTGCCTCAATAAAGTTTGAGGCATTAGGGGAAAAAATATAAAAGTGACCTTTTAATATGTAATATATTAATATCAAATAATAATTAATAATTTTTATTTAAAAATCATTCTTCTTGTTGGATTTTTACTTAAATAACAAATTTATCAATAGTTCCTTTTTGAGATAGAATTAATTAGTTTATATATTCTTTTATTTTTAAATTTTACATATCTGGGTTCATACTTAGTAGTAGACATATTCAATAATATAAATAACAATGATAACAAACAAAATATACAATGAAAAGTAATAAGATTACAAAATAACTTAAGTTAAAGAACAATAGATAGAACTTGATGTTAGAAAAATTCAGCCCAAAGTTTTAATAAATTCTTTAATTATTTTGTAACTTCCAATAAATTTATGGCACCCAAATTAAAAATTATTGCCTTCAAATCTTTGAAGAGCCCCACAATACCAAAATATCTAGGAATAAAAATGAATTCATATTGAGTGAGATTGTAATGAGTGGAGAAGAGAAAAAAACCTTGTGATGAAAAAATAAACATGGTAATTAATGAGAGAAGAGGAAAAAAAGGTGAGGAATAAGGAAAAAAAATATATAAAAGTTAATTGAAAAGATAAAAAATTTTAAATTTTCACAATTATCGGTTAGGTACAAAATAAAAAAAGAAAGTGAGGACAGAGAAAAAAGAGGGAGGTGATGAGATAAAGATAAAAATTAGAAGTTTTAGAATGAATTACTATTAAGTTTTTACTATTGGTTGGGGTCTAATAATATAAGAAAATAAAAATTTTAGGAAGTCTAATAATATCACAAAATAAAAAAATTAAAAAGTTTGACAATATAAGAAAACATTTTTTGGATGTCTTTTATTGGGTGGAGCCTTAGGCACCTGAGGCTCCAACCGACACCGTAACAATTTACTATCATGGCTGACCAAAATAATTTATAAAAAAATTCAAAAATACCCTTTTAAATAATCAAGCTGCCCCTCAAAATTTCTTAATATTAACACCCTATTTAGATGCCAATTATCTCTCTCGCATTTTCTCTCTTTCTCATATTCTCTCTCTCTATACATTTTCTCTCTCTCGTTCCCTCAGATTTCTCTTTCTCTCTCTACTCTCTCTCCCTTCTATCTTCCTTCAAGGCATAAGTAACATGAGTCATGGTTGGCACAATTTTTTTTTCCTATGATTGGCACAAATTGGAGTCTATCCAATTGGGTATTCATTTCAGGCAACCTTTTCCACCTTTTTCACAATCTCAACTGAAGCATTCAAAATTGGCTTCTAGCTTTAACCCACCCACAAGTCATATCATATGTTTCCGTAGCTAATAAACCATTAAGAACAAAATGGATATACATTCATAAATATTATATATACACACACGCGCGTATGTATGTAATATAAGGAACCTGAAACTGAGAGCATCTTTGGCTATCGAGTAAAGGATTCCATCACATATTAAAGGATTCCATTACATGATTTCTGTTAGTACCAAGGACAAACAATAGAGTGAAGTGTTAGTGGGTGGCCACGTCATCGTTTAACAAATGTCCTTTTAGGACATTTTACTTTTTCAGGGTTTTCTTATTCTTTTTTCAGTTTTATTGTAAGGGTATTTTGAACATTTCAAACTTCTATTAATGATAAAGTGACCAAATATCACAATTTGAAAAAATTGCAGGGACTAATTAAACATTTGGAGTTATCTTTTAACTTTTGAAGCCAATTTATTAACTCTAATTCAAAATTTACACAAGAGGCATAAACTATTTATAAATCTAACAACTTTTACTTTTTATTTTAATTCATAGGCACTTTATCTTTTAACTTTTCAAGCCAATTTATCAACTTTAATTCAAAATTTACACAAGATGCCTAAGCTATTTATATATCTAACAACTTTTACTGTTTATTTTATTTCATAGACCGAATTGCCCGTTAAACTAATTTCAACAATTATTTTTTTCTTGACAAGAATAATTCTCACAATGTATTTGGAGAGACTTAAATCTTCTACCTTTAACTTAGAAAGGAGAACAAATAACAATAAAACACATGCCTTAGTGGTAATTTCAACAATTATTAAAGCACCCCTCATCTTAATTCATGTTTTCTCGCACAATTTGTCACTAAACGATATACATAGGTGCACGCTATAGACACGTAAATTTTGTGATGGTCTAATCACCGTCCAATCGATCAAGAAGTCAAACACTCTTGGTCAATTAAATTCTATGATTGTGGGTCCCATTCGACGGACATGTGTCGAAATCCTGAAGGTTCGGACCTTTAGAAAAAAAATGTGTGACAATTCAAACTTAAATTTGAATTTATTTTCATATAAAAGGAGGTAAAATCTCTTTATTCATGGAAGTTAGCACAATTAATAGGGAGTTGCCAAATTAAACCCCCACCCTTTGGCCCATAAATACAAGGTTACCCTACACATTCTGGGGAGACATAAGGAGAGAGCAAGGGAATACCTAAGTTCTGCCAAACCTCTACCTCAACCAACACTTGAAGTTCTAAAGACGAAGAACAACAAGCACGCCACAAAAGTGTCGTTCTACTTTAAAGACCTTCTACCCTCGAAGAATCTGAAGATGAAGAATAACAAGGATGTCACACAAGTGTCGTTCTTATTTGAAAACCTTCAATCCATCATTTGAAATCAAGTTTGATTGGCCCTCGATCATAAATCCAATCAAGTCTTCCTCAATCTTGAAGATTTAAAGAAAGCTCATCACAACCGGTTCAAAACAAGCTTTTCAAGCCCTTGTATTAAATATCAAGGAGATTGAATCAGAGGAAGATTTTTTGTTGTAAAAGAATCGACCACAGAGAATTGTACTCATTTTTATGAAATTAATAAAATTAATTATTTGTTACTCATTTTCGTTCCTAGACTTTCGGACATGAAATTTGTGTGTACAAATTTCTCGCACGCTCGGTGGGACCTTTCTGCCTCTCATCTCTATCTCCTTAATCAATTTGTCAATGATTTTTCTTGCTTACATCGATGGCCCCCAAGAAGGTACAACTCGGTCAAGGCTTAAAGAATGTTGGCAAGAATGTTGCCACTACAACAATCAATAACTCTCTCATTAAGAAGGATATTACAAATGTTATGGCTCCATCAAGTGGTAGCAGCACCTGTATTGCTTCGTTGTCTGTTCAATAACTTCAAGACATGATCACTAACATGATCAGGTCATAGTATGGCGGTGTTTCTCAAAACTTGCTTATGTATTCAAAGCCTCACACAAGATGAATTGACAACATGAGAATGTCAGCTGGGTATTAACCTCTCAAGCTTCAACAATTCGATGGCAAAGGCAACCCTAAACAACATATCGCTCATTTAGTCAAAACTTGCAATAATACTGGAACTAAAGGTGATCTTCTGGTAAAACAGTTTGTCTGTTCCCTTAAAGGAAATGCCTTTGATTAGTACACTGAATTGGACATTGAGCCAATCGATAATTGGGAGCAGATGGAGCGAGAGTTCTTAAATCGCTTTTACAGTACTCGTCGTACCGTGAGCATGATGAAACTCACCAATACTAAGCAAAGGAGGATGAACTTGTTACGGATTATATCAACAGGTGGCGTGCGCTCAACTTAGACTGCAAGGACCGACTCTTAGAAATTTTTGGTGTCGAGATGTGCATGCAGGGTATGCATTGGGGCCTCCTCTATATCTTTTAAGTATCAAATCCCGTTCCTTTTAAGAGTTGGCAACACGTGAACATGACATGGAAATTAGCATCAATGCTCATGGGGGAAAGAACCCTTTTTGTCTTAGAGCAACACAAGGACAATAAGGAAGGAAACAAAGATGAGAAGCTATCAAAGAAGGTCTCCAAGGAGACTATGGTCGTCATGACCGTACCATTAAAGATCTATGCGAAAGAAAAAAATAAATAAGAGGGCAAACAAAGCAAATTCCAAGAGAAAGAGAAACCTTGTCCCACACTCAATGAGTTGGAGAAAAAGGAGTAGCCATTCCCAGACTCTGATGTACTTGGTATATTGGAATTTTTACGCAAAAAGAAAACAATTAAACTCCCAGAATCTAAATGCTCGGAGGAGATAGGATGAGTGCATAACCCAAAATACTGCAAGTATCACCATATTGTCAGCCATCTAACTAAGAAGTGCTTCATATTCAAAGAAATGGTTATAACCTTGACAAAAGAAGGGAAGATTCTTCTAGACGGTGATGAAGTAGCCAAATCAAATCACGCTACTGTTACATTTGAATTTCTCGACTTGACCTATACTAGGATTATCTAGTTTGGTTCGTTGGATCCAGTGATTGTCTAAGTGCCACATACAGAGCTATCTAGACAAGAAGAAGAATGATGGACTCTTGTGACAAAAAAGAAGCCACGAAAGTAATATACTACTTTGATGCAACTTGCTCATTCCAACAAGGGGCAAAGAAGAGAGAATCATTGACATCATCACCCTAAAAAATAGCTCAAAAAAGACAGACAATCATAGAAAATGACCAAGTGAATGAATTTCATACAGCGGTTCTTGCAAGCTTGCTATTTTACGAGATTTCTTCCCTACTAGATATTTTAGCAATGATCAAATTCATACTATTTACACAGTAACTATTGCTGAAACTGACTGGTAGAGTGGAGAAGAAGATTTTGAATAGGAATCTCGAGCCCTAAGAAATAGTGAAGAATAAGTCCCTACTGTGAATTGTGTCTCTTGTTGTGCAGCAATCATTTCACTGATGAGTCTTCAACTAGGATCGAAGCCACATAATTGACCACTCTTCGTTTTTGAATATATTTGAGAACAGAAAGTCACTCAGATCCTCATTGATGGAGGTTCTACAGTGAACACATGGCAAAATCTACAATGAAAAACCTTACATCACAGTGGATGAGTTGGCTCGAAGTCGTTTAGTTATTTAAGGCTTTAATCAAGGGGGCAAAGAACAATCGGAGTGATTAGGGTCTACCTCGCCATCAGGGAGTTAAATGCTGAAACTCTATTCCATGTCATTGACGCAAAGACCTCCTACAACTTGTTGCTAGGGAGACCTTGGTTTCATAGAAATGACATAGTCCCTTCCACATTGCATCAATGTTTCAGATTTTATAGAATAGCATGAAGGTTGTGTTTGCAGGTGATAAGCCATTCGCTGAGGTGGAATCATATTTCACAGATGCCAAGTTTTAATTGAACGTTGATACACCAACAAAAGTTCTTCCATCAAAAATTCCTTCGACAGGAAAACCTAAAAGTAAATAAGTTTTAGTTAATCCTGAAGAAACCGTTGATTGTAATAGTAAAAAACATATAATTTTTACACAAGTGTCTATTCAAAAACTCCCAAAGGCAAGTCCATTTTCAAGTATGTGCCAAAGTCTAGGAGAAAGGAAGGACATTCACCATTTGTTGAGCTTGCCGAGACAAAGAAAATGAAGGCAAAACCCATTCATGCTAGGGTAGAAAATGATATGTATGTACTGAATGAGAGTTATATAATTCCTATCGTCAAGGTTGAGAAGTCTAGAATTTCCAAACCGCCACTGAAGGGATTTATCTTTGGCTCTCATGACTCAACGAAACAACAATCACTTCCTCATCAAAGGACTGAAGAAGGATTCGATCCAAATGAATACAAGCTCTTGGCTAATTTAAGATATGACTTTGAAAATCCTACAACACTTAGGTAACTCAGTCCCGAAGTCACGGGTGAGAAGGTGCATGGCCTTAATGAAACGTATAAGAAGTTATGACAACAAGGGTATAGAATCAGTATGCCTAAAACTGACCTAGGATTCACGCCAACTGACCCTATCCAAGTCTTTATAACAAGAAAGTACGAGCGATAAATTACATAATACATTAGTGTAGAAGAAGTTAAAGAGAATGAGGACCAAGTACCTGCTTCACGGACTTCAATTTTTGATTGGATCGATGCCCCAAGTCCCCATACTTCTGTGTTTGAAAGGTTAAATATGGCTGGTCAAGCAAATAAATCATCTCCTCAAAGCAACCATTCTTCCCAGGCATCAGTATTCAATAAGTTAGATACCCTTGCTCAGAATAAAGAAGTTCTAAATTCTCAACCACGAAAATTTATATTTTCTCGGATTAAAGGCACAGGCTTCACACCTGAGGAAAGAAATAATGAGGTAAGTCAAGAAAAAATTGAGCTCAAATAAGAAAAGGACGATGATGTTCAAAGTCTAATTCCATCACGAATGAAGCGTAAAGTAGATTTAGAAATCAACATTGATGAAGTACTAAAATTCAAAAGATGAACCATCATATGCACGGGGCAGTCTAACCAAGAAGACCAATCAAAGGTTAGAGAAAAAATGATTTATGCTACTTCCCACCATATCACATTGAAAAAGAATATTTGAATTATGATTTACAAGATGAAGAAGTCAAGGAAGCGCCTCCAACACTTGAAGACAGGGGAAAATCTATTGTTGATCAACTTAAGGAAATAAACTTGGGGTCGTCTGAAGAGCCTAAACTAGTTTTCGTCAGTGCACTCTTAAGCCCTCCAGAAGAAAAAAAGTATGTCAAATTGTTATATGAATACAAAGACATCTTTGCTATGTTGGGTCTTGAGCCTAAGATTGCAGTCCATAACCTAGCGGTTAAGCCTAACACACGTCCAATCAAGCAATTTCAACGTTTCTTCAGGCTTGGCCTTATCCCAAATATTGAGGAAGAAATCAACAAACTAATCGATTCAAACATCATTCGAGACGTTAAATATCTAACATAGATTTCAAGTATTGTCCCAGTTAATTAGAAAATTGGACAAATACGAGTGTATTTGGACTTCCTTGACCTAAACTCTGTATACCCAAAAGATGACTTCCCTATTCTTGTTGTTGAACTCACGGTGGATATAACAACGGGATATAAGGCTCTTTCTTTCATAAATTGTTTCTCTTGTTGCAATAAAAAAAGAATTTCACCAATAGATGAAGAGTTAACTGCATTCCGCACTCCAAAGGGGATTTATTGCTACAAGGTTATGCCTTTTGGACTTAAGAATGTCGGTACTACTTATCAGCAGGCCATGAAAAAGATTTTTAATGACATGCTTCATAAAATCGTAAAATACTATGTTGATGACTTGGTTGTCAAAACCAAGGAAAGAATGACTCATCTCAAAGATCTTCGTATATTTTTTGATCGATTAAGCAAGTTCTAACTAAAAATTAATCCTCTCAAATGTGTATTTGGTGTCACATTAGGAAGGCTCCCGAGGTGTCTCGTCTGACATCACGGCATTAAAGTCGACCCATCAAAGATTTATGCATTCGAAAATGCCACCACCTAAAAATCTACATGAATTGCAAAGTCTTCAAGGGCAACTTGCTTTCATCCGTCGGTTTATTTCAAATTTGGCTGGACGATGTCAACCATTTAACCAACTTATGAAGAAAAATGCTCCAATCATATGGGACCAGACTTGCAAAAATTCTTTGGACAGCATCAAGAAATACTTGCTTAACCCTCTGGTGTTGGGAGCTCTTATCCCTAAAAAACACTTATACTATACATTGCTGCTCAAGAAGAATCGTTTGGGGCTCTTCTTGCACAAAATAATGAGGAGAACAAGAAAAATGCTCTATATTATTTGAGTCAGAGACTGATCACGACATAGTTCAAATACCCTTCAATTAAGAAAACTTGTCTTGCATTAGTTTTTGCTTCCCAAAAGTTGAGACATTATTTTTTGGCTCGCATAGTCCATGTCGTTACAAAAGTGAACCCCCTTAAGTATGTTATGTCAAGACCTGTTCTTTTTGGTCAACTTGCAAGGTCGTCAATTTTGTTCAATAAACTTGAAATCTTATATGTTCCACATAAAGCAGTCAAAGGACAAGCCCTTACTGATTTCTCAGCTAACCATCCCATACCAGCCGATTGGAAAATTTCAGAGGACTTTTCTAATGAGGAAGTTTTCCTTATTGATATCTTTCCCCCATGGATGATTTTTTTGATGGTGCAGCACGTTCTAAAGGAGCTGGGGCAGGCGTAGTATTTGTCTCTCCACAAAGGCAAATTCTTCCATACACACTTGCATTTCTAGAAAATTGTTCAAATAATATTGTCAAATATCAGGCTTTGATAATTGGTCTTCAAATGGCAAATGAAATGAAAATTTCACACATAGAAATTTATGGGAATTCTAAGTTAGTGATCAACCAACTTCTCACAGATTTTGAAATTAAAAAAGATAACTTGATCCTATATTCTCAATATGCGTCTAATCTACTTAGTAGATTTGATAGCGTTGTCTTGGAACATGTTCCAAAGGAAGAAAATCACTTGGCAGATACACTAGCTAACTTGGCAACCACAACAGCATTAGGGGAGGATAAGGCAATTACCGTCCCAGTATGTCAACGATAGGTACTACCACAGTTACTCAAAGGCTAATTAGAAAAAATAAATGCAATCTCTGTTTTGATTGTTGAGACTTAAGACTAGAGACGACCCATCATCAATTACTTGGACATGGGAAGTTTCTTGAAGATCCTTGTCATATAACTAAGATATGTCGAAGAGCTCTCAATTAATCTTTTATAAAGATACATTGTTTCAACATTTATATGAAAGTCTTTTCCTTTGTTATATGGGAGAAGAATAATCAACTCACGCAATAGAAGAAACACATTTAGGGGTCTGTGTGACTCATCAGTCAGGCCCTAAACTTCACTTTCAAGTAAAGAGGATGGGATATTATTGGCCAACCATGGTCAAAGATTGTATGGATTATGCTAAAAGATGCTAGGCCTGTCAATTTCATGCCAATTTCATACACCAGCCACCTGAGGTGTTGCACCCTACAATTGTGTCCTAACCATTTGATGCATGGGGACTAGACGTAGTTGGACATTTTTTAAAATCTTCTAAAGGTCAGTTATATATCCTTGTGGCAACTGATTATTTTCCAAAGTGGGCTGAAGCAATCCCAGTTAAGAAAGTGAAAAAAGAGACAGTGGTGGACTTCATCAAAGGGAACATTATCTTTCGTTATGGTGTTCCTCATTACATCATAACTGACAATAAATTACCCTTTAAAAATAGTCTGATGACCAATTTATGTGAAATATTTGGTTTCAAGCAACATAAGTCTTCAATGTACAATGCGCCAGCAAATGGACTAACAGAAACTTTCAAAAAAACTCTTTGTCATTTACTAAATAAAGTAGTCTCTAAATCCAAAAAAGACTGGCATGAAAGAATTGGAGAGGCTCTTTGGGCATATCCGACAACATATCGTACTCCAACCCAAGCAACACCATATTCTCTTGTTTATGGTGTTGAAGCAGTTCTCCCACTTGAGCAACAAATTCCTTCTTTGAGAATTGCCATACAAGAAGGACTGGCAAATAAAGAAAATGCCAAATTGAATTGCGTCTTCAAGAGTTAGAGGCATTAGATGAAAGAAGACTTGAAGCTCAACAACGGTTGGAGTGTTACCAAGTTCGACTCTCTAGTGCCTTCAAGAAAAGAGTTCATCCTCGATCCTTTCAAGTTGGTGACTTGATGCTGGCTGTGCGAAGACCCATTATCACCAGCCATCATATGGGTAATAAATTTATATCCAAATGGGATGGACCATATATGGTGTAAGAAGTCTATACCAATTTCGCCTACAAGATTGTTGATGAAGATGGGGTTAGAGTTAGGCCTATTAATGCCAAATTCCTAAAGTGATACTACCAATAAACAATGGAATGTTGCTCCTGATTGCATGAGCCTAAACTACACAATACTCTTGGCCCGCACAAACTAAAACTATGTATGGCCCACAAAAAAATAAATAAATAAAATTTGAGTTCGTTAATCCAAACTATAAACAAAAAAAACAAATTAGTATTACTCGTGGCCCACAAGAGTATAAAATGTGAATGGCTAAATAAATAAAACTCTTTGTTTGGTCAAAAAATTTATTCTTTTATTATTAAAATGGAAGACATGACAATTCTGCAAGGGTTCGTTGAATGTGTAACATAAAATCATTGAGAACGGGGCAATATATAAAAGAAAGAAATTAAGAAAGCCAAGGTAGCTCCAGGATCTCATCTTGATCTTTATTCAACAACTTCTCTAAAGTACTTACAACACCATGATCACATCAGGGATGATAGGAATCTCTTTGATTGCATTCTTTTATTTTTTGATGCTACCAATGACATCTTTCCTCTTAGAGATTCATAAATTAGCCTCCAAGATTGAAGCTTCACGCTTCTCAATTTCAACAAGTAAAATCTCTAACTCTTTTTTATCGTTGAGAAGATCTACTTAAAGTGTCTGAACATGTGCCACATTTGCACTATCTGAAGAAAGGGCCTCGTTAAGGCGTGAATCGATATAGGCCAAGCATTGGGAGTGTACTTCTTTAGTTAAGGCCTGGGCATACCTCGACTTAACATCATTGTACTCCTCTGCACTCTGTAAATATGAGTTGATCCTCTTCTGAAACTTAGAACAATCCACATGAAGTGAGGAAATCTCATAAAAAATTTCATTAACTCTTGATCTAAGTAATAGAGCTTTAGAAAACTTTATTCTCTTTAGCATCCTCTTGAGGTTGTTTACCAATGCTAAGGCCACTTGATGTCTGACTCCAGAAATCATACTCATCACATCATAAGTAGGTGCTTCAGAAAATGTGGCTTGGTGTGATTCTTGAATATAGACTTGGGGTATCACATTCTTTACTACTGTCTTCCCACGTCCCTGACCTTGAGTCCCATGTCCAGCAAAAACTTGATGCTGTTTTAAAATTGTTAAATAACTCGCATGTGTACGAATCTATTAAAGTATAGTTCAGCAAGAACGAGGTCGAACCCAAGGGAATGCTTTGAGAAGAGAAACTAATACAAATTCAAATTAATTTAAAACTAATCTAGTTTAAACAAAAGTTGGTTGATTTGAGAAAAATTAACTAACATGCAAACAAAATAACACTATTAAAATTAAAGAGATAAAATAACTAAGGTGTCGGATTCCACCACCATTAAATCCATGAAACTTCTAATATTATTTATTAATTTCCCAAATTTAGAGTAACAATCAAGAAATCAATCTATTGCTTACTCAAGATTTAATAATAAAGCACTATGAAAAATATATCAAAAAGGTAGATTTTCCTTCGCTTTACTAATGTAAAATTCTAAGCATCTAATGTATCCAATTTAATGAAAAACATAAAATCAAAGATTATCACTTTTAAGAAATAAAAACCCAAGCTTAGATTAATTATAATACTTCCTAACTACCACATATACATGATATAAATGGTGAAAGAACTATAAAATAATTAATCATAAGAAGCGAAAATCATAAGCATTTAAATCATACACATGGGAATCAATTAATGAACAAAAGAACTTCACTTCATTAATGGAGGTTTCCTCCTCAACCCTAGTTGAGGAGTTTAGTTACACATGGTAGAAGAAGAATATAACAAATAAATAAAAGACATAATAAGTAAATAAAACCCGGATTGTCTCGGTCTTCTCTGCCTTGGCCTCCATTTATTTTCTCTCCCAAAACAACCTCCACTTCACCTCTTTATACCCCAAGAGAATACATAAAGTCCTAATCCAATTAGGATATAATTAGGGTTTTCCCGCAGCCCTAAATAGGTAGATTTTTCTACTAACTTTCGGCCCAAGTTTTAACCCAGTAGAAGTTCGATTCACGAAATTTTTGTGAAATACAAAAGTGTCCAGAATCGAAGTTCGTTCAACTTTCGCGGGAATTAAGTCGAATTGACGCTTGGAAATAAGACTTTAGGTCCACTTTCCAAAATGGGATTAAAATTGAATTAAGTGCAGAATTGGGCTTTAGGCCCATAATCTCCTTAAGCAGTTATAATTCTCTTGAACCTCTTCCTTGAGCTGATTTGAGTTGAAATGTGGAGTTGAATTAACCCATTAGATATAGGCTTCATATAACCTTCTTGGATATTATCTTTAAAAGCCCAAAATTATGATTTTATCTGAAATAAGCATTAAGGCCCTGAAAAAGACAGAAAATACAAAAACAGAGTAAAATCACATATAAACTATCACTAAGAGAATAAAATATGCAAGTTAAGAGGCTAGAATGCGTAACATTCAATGCCGATCACACCCCCAAACTTACATATTGTTAGTCCCTTCGCAATAGAAAAAAATAAAACTAAAAAAAGGAAACTAACTAAATACAAACTAAACTACCCAACTCCTCTTTCGTGGGAGAAACGATTGCATTTAGCATATGCAACAGGCCTTTGAGCCCCTAGGTTCCCCCTAGTGAACGAGTTATAGTCTCGTAAGGGTTTCCAGAAATGTTACCCACAAATATTCAAAATTTATGTTTAAACATTAATCAAAAAGAAGATTACAATATATACGTTACAAACTTGCATTCAAGAATAATTTCAAATTTTTAAATTTCATAATTCAAAGTAATGATCCCCACACATAATTCACATCAACATATCTCAAAGTAACCAATTCTAGCTCCCTCGTGGAAAGTGAACTAGTAATCCTCTCATGTGGCATTACCCAGCTCCGAATATATTAAGACACATATCCCTTCAACTCACTAGCTCCCCTTATTGAAATCATACTTCCAGACATGAATACATGACTTTTTTAAATATTTTTTTTATTACTTTATTGGTTGTGCAATGTCTTGATCTATTAAGCTTTCTGAAAGACCCATGTAGCAAGCTTTCAGTCAGTGACTCCCAAATCAGATGGCTTTAGGGTACTAGGCGTTAAGACACCCCGAAGAACCTAATTACTCGAATCAGTCAGGCTACAAATCAAGACAGCCAATGCTCATCTTTTCTCACCCTTTCACTTTTGACACGAACACTCCGTGCTTCCTGAGGCATAGAGGCCCAGTTACTCATGAAAAGGATCAAATTAATTTTGTATTCATCACATATATATATATTTTTTTAAGTCATGTAAAACACATCATCGATACTCATTCTCAAGGGATACCAATTAATATCAAGTATATGTAACCCAACAACACAAAGCCAAAGTTTATACCCCATAAGATTATGCTAGTGTGCCTGTGCATGTGAGGAAACTAAAATCAATCACCCCAAGGCATGTCAATGCAAACAATGATTTAAACCACTAATTTAAATCATAGTTTCTAAAAATTTAAAATATACTCAAAAATTGCGAGTTAAGCACCTACATAAAGTATTAATCCCTTGAAAAATGTTAAAACATCCTATCTAAAAATAAAATAAAAGAAAATAAATAAAAAACTAAGAAAATCAAATAACTAAAAAGTCCTAAAACAAGAAAAATTTCATAAAAATTTCCCCCACTTCAATAAAGCACATAAAAAGGCATCGCCTTACCCCCAAACTTAAACTGTACATTGTCCTCAATGTACACCCAATCGAAGCATAGAGAGAGTTAGAACGATATTACCAGAAAACGGGAGTAGTGGCAAGAAAATATAGCAAACCAGTAGCATGAAGATAATGAGGCCACTCCCCCAAACTTGGATGCTACATCTTGTCAAAATAATGACTATACTCTAAGGACCAAGTGAAATAACATAGGTGAATATGAAGCAGAAAGGAAAAATAAAAAGGTTTTTTTTACCTAATCTTCACGTGTAAACCACGGGTGCTACTTTGCTCCCCATTCTCTGAACTGGTGGGTCCCAATTTTCCAAGGTGTATATGTGATAAGATATTAATTATCCAGACACCCTAACGTATAAAGTATAAAGGGGTTGCCTTTCTTTATTAAAGTTATACTGGGTTGAAGCAATCTCGACAGTATTGGGTATTGAAACCAGACTTTAATAAACGAAAATCATCAACTTTATCAATCATATCACAAATTGTAGAATTGGTCCTACATACATAATCAGATAATGGGAGGCTATACCGGACCATTATGAATTTTTTTTTCTTTTTAAAAAAAATTAAATACACAAAATGAAAGAAAAAAAACAATTGACACAAACTAAAAAATAAAAAGACACAAGTCCTAGAAATCCTAAAACGAATAATGTACAATGATGATAAAAATGGACTATAACTCAACCTATACCTAGGCTTTCCATCTTGGCTTTCCACTTTTTGGTGTTGATAAAATGGACTAATTCAATGAAACATTCACATCCAATAAAGCATTCACATATTTACAAGCACTATCAATATCAAAATTAGTTAGGCTTGCCTCTAAAGGGTCCTTATCACTAGCATGAATAAAAGTATCCTGATCTAGACTCTCTATTAAATTTACCTCACAAATATCCTCAGAGTCTGGTGGTTGTCGGTTTACATTAAAAACCTCAACCGACATATTTCCAAAAGAAAGTTTTACAACACCATTCCTATAGTTGATTAGAGTATTTGAAGTAGCTAGGAATGGACGACCTAAGATGACAGGAATCTGGCTAGTAGGATTAGCTACAGGTTGAGTGTCTAAGACAATAAAGTCTACAGGGAAGAAGAATTTATCAACCTGAATAAGCACATCCTCAATAACACCACGAGGGACCTTAACTGAGTGATTTGCTAATTGGAGTACCACCTTCGTGGGTTTCAACTCACCAAGACCTAGTTGCTCATAAACAGAGTAAGATAACAAGTTGACACTCGCGCCCAAGTCAAGCAAAGCTTGCTCAATTTTTTAATCACCTATGGTACATGAAATTATAGGACATCCAGGATCCTTAAATTTAGGTGAAGTGCGATGTTGGATGATTGAGCTGACTTGCTCAGTAAGGAAGGCTTTCTTGTGCACATTCAAGCCACGTTTGACCATACACAAGTCCTTTAAAAATTTTGCATAGGAGGAGATCTGTTGAATTGCATCAAGAAATGGAATATTAATTTTGACTTGTTTAAACACTTTCATAATCTCATTATAGTGATTCCCCTTCTTAGGCTTTTGAAGTCTTTGAGGATATGGTGCAGTAGGAACAAAGTTTCTAACTGGTGGACTTATTTGAGATGGTGGGTCAAGACTAGGAACTTGAATTTTTGACTCAACTTCAGATGTAGTTGTGTCCTCTCTTCCTAAACTACTAACATGGTCCTCTTCAATTTTCTCATTATGTATAGGCATTTGGACTCCAATATCAACTTGTTTGCCTGATCTTAGGGTTGTGATAGAGTGAACCTGCTCATGTGCACCAGAAGTGGATTGGTCACTAATATGAAACTGGCCCTTTGGGTTAGGCACAGGTTGACTAGGAAACTTTTCCTTCTCCCTCTCTCCTACAACAGTGGCTAATTGACATATTTGCATTTCTAACTTAGAAATTGATTGACTGGTCTGTTGCATGAATTGTTGGAGAGTATCCTCTAAAGTTAATTTTTGTTGAGGTGGGGGAACATACGAAGGGGTATTTTGGGACATGGAAGGATATGAAAATTGTGGTTGCCCTTGGGGTTGCATAGGTTGCACCCCTTGGTTGTTCCGAGGTTGGTCTTGCCTCCAAGAAAAATTAGGGTGGTTCCTCCAATTTGGATTGTATGTGTCAGAATAGGGGCTGTCAAATGGTTTCTTATATGAATTAAGTGCATTGGCTTGTTCGGCTATACACTCATGAAAAGATGCAATAGATGGACAAGTTTGTGTCATATGAGAAGAACTTACACACAATTGACACATCTCATTAACTGCACGAATAGAAGAATTACTTCCTTTACTCATCTCTATAGCCTCTACTTTCCTAGCTAGACTAGCTATCCTCGCACTCAAATCGGTCTCCTCTCGGAACTCGTAAATTCCTCCCTTTTTGGGTTCTGAGAGCACTGATAGACCACTACTTTCAACCCTCCCTGAGTACTCCCATTGTTGAGAGTTCTCTGATAATGCATCAAGAAATTTCCATGCTTCATCCTCATTCTTACACATGAATTCTACCCCACCTCGTGACTCAATTAGTTGACGATTATAGGGTGACAACCCCTCATAAAAGAATTGAACTAATTGCCACTTGGCAAAACCATGATATGGACACTTAAGGAGAATATCATTAAATTTCTCCCAACATATGTAAAACTCTTCACCCTCTTTTTGAGTAAATTGCATGATATTTCGACGAAGGGAGTTAGTTTTGTGCATGGGAAAGAACTTGGTAAGGAATTTGGTGCATAACCCATTCCATGAATTGACAGACGCGGGTTCGAGTGAGTATAACCAAGATTTTGCTTTCTCTTTCAAAGAGAATGAAAATAACCGTAATTTAATTGACTGCTCAGAAATATTTTGAAATTGTAGTGTGGAGCAAATCTCTAAAAATTCTTTGACATGGTGGTATGGATCATCAGAGCTAAGACTTCTAAAAGTGGGCAGTAAATTAATTACCGCCGCCCGTATCTCAAAATGTCCCTGTTGGGTAGCAGGTAACACAATGCAAGATGGGTTTGTAATATGCATGGGAGTGTAATAGTCCTTAAAGGATTTAGTTTCAACAGGATCTACAATCTTGGGCAAAGAAGGATCGCTAACACTAGAATTTTTCACACCCTTTTGAAAGGTTCCCTCAATCTCAAGATCTAATGGAAACAACTCTGGATTCAGTGATCGACGACCTAACATACACTAAAATGACTCACAAAAACACCAACCAAATAAACAAGCAAAATTTTTTTTTTTTCAAATTTAATTCAAGGTTAGTGATTTCTATTTTTATTTTCTTTTATTTTTTATTTTCCTAAAGAATTATCTGGACTAGTTCCAAAATAATTCTTACCTAGTTAGACAGCTTCTACTCCCTTTTAGAGGAACTAGAGGATTACCAGTTAAGCCCCACCAACAATACAACCAGGAAAGTTTCTAAGATAGATTGGAGGGGTCACAAACGGTCCCACTTAAAAACCAATCTCCTCAGAACCTTCCTAAACATTGTGAAGTTGAATGGTGCTCATTGGAGTTACCAAAAGTTAACTCTGTGCAAGAGGGTCCTATAAGCTATGTGAATTCCTTTGGCCAATGTCTACTTGATTTTAAATTTAAATTAAATTTGGCTTGGGATAGACAAATGCAAGTAGATTTTTAACCTAGTTGGGCAAGGAATTGGTGATGAAATTCAATCCTCATCTTGTTGGGGGTTTGTGCCCTTATTAAAATTTTAATGCAAGAATGCTAAATTAAAATGCACAAACGAAACACACCATAAAAACAAAAATAAAATAAAAAAATAAAAAGTGAGTGAGTGTGTGATCTTTCTTCTTTTTTTTTTTTTTAAATAGAGAGAAAAAAATAAAATAAAATAAAAAAATAAACTTGAAGAAAGTGTGACCCTAAGGTTATTTCTAAGTTATTCTATCCTAAAGTTCTCATGCAAAAATTATCAACCTAAAAAAAAAATCTATGTATTCCTAATCTAAGAAAAGAAAAATATAAATAAACGAAAAGAAAAAAAAATGTACTTACTTGGATTCCAAAGTTGTGCCCAAGAACATTCGAAAAAGGCAATTTTCAACAATACCACCTATAGAATTCAAGAAGTATCAGGTAAAACAATAACAATAAAATAAAACAAAAACTAAACTAAGAAAAATAATAATAAAAATAAAATAACTAAAACTAAAACTAAAACTAAACTATAATAATAAAGAAAAAGTTTTTTTTTTTAAAAAAAAAAAAAACCTAGTACAAATAATTAAAACTGGAAAGATTTTTTTTTCTTTTTGATAATAATAAAACAAAAGAAAGAAAAAAAAACTAAATTATAACTATTAGAAAAATTAAATCAATCGAAATTTGATTAGTTTTCTTGTTTGCAATCCCCAGCAACGGCGCCAAAAACTTGATGTTGTTTTAAAATTATTAAATAACTCGCAAGTGTACGAATCTATTAAAGTATAGTTCAGCAAGAACGAGGTCGAACCCAAGGGAATGCTTTGAGAAGAGAAACTAATACAAATTCAAATTAATTTAAAACTAATCTAGTTTAAACAAAAGTTGGTTGATTTGAGAAAAATTAACTAACATGCAAACAAAATAACACTATTACAATTAAAGAGATAAAATAACTAAGGTGTCGGATTCCACCACCATTAAATCCATGAAACTTCTAATATTATTTATTAATTCCCAAATTTAGAGTAACAATCAAGAAATCAATCTATTGCTTACTCAAGATTTAACAATAAAGCACTATGAAAAATATATCAAAAAGGTAGATTTTCCTTCGCTTTACTAATGTAAAATTCTAAGCATCTAATGTATCCAATTTAATGAAAAACATAAGATCAAAGATTATCACCTTTAAGAAATAAAAACCCAAGCTTTGATTAATTATAATACTTCCTAACTACCACATATACATGATATAAATGGTGAAAGAACTATAAAATAATTAATCATAAGAAGCAAAAATCATAAGCATTTAAATCATACACATGGGAATCAATTAATGAACAAAAGAACTTCACTTCATTAATGGAGGTTTCCTCCTCAACCTTAGTTGAGGAGTTTAGTTACACATGGTAGAAGAAGAAGATAACAAATAAATAAAAGATATAATAAGTAAATAAAACCCGGATTGTCTCTGTCTTCTCTGCCTTGGCCTCCACTTCTTTTCTCTCCCAAAACAACCTCCAATTCACCTCTTTATACCCCAAGAGAATACATAAAGTCCTAATCCAATTAGGATATAATTAGGGTTTTCCCGCAGCCCTAAATAGGTAGATTTTTCTACTAACTTTCGGCCCAAGTTTTAACCCAGTAGAAGTTCGATTCACGAAATTTTTGTGAAATACAAAAGTGTCCAAAATCGAAGTTCGTTCAACCTTCGCGGGAATTAAGTCGAATTGACGCTTGGAAATAAGACTTTAGGTCCACTTTCCAAAATGGGATTAAAACTGGATTAAGTGCAGAATTGGGCTTTAGGCCTATAATCTCCTTAAGCAGTTATAATTCTCTTGAACCTCTTCCTTGTGCTAATTTGAGTTGAAATGTGGAGTTGAATTGACCCATTAGATATAGGCTTCATATAACCTTCTTGGATATTATCTTTAAAAGCCCAAAATCATGATTTTATCTGAAATAAGCATTAAGGCCCTGAAAAAGACAGAAAATACAAAAACAGAGTAAAATCACATATAAACTATCACTAAGAAAATAAAATATGCAATTAAGAGGCTAAAATGCATAACATTCAACGCCGATCAGGTGTGATTCTTGAATATAGACTTGGGGTATCACATTCTTTACTACTGTCTTCCCACATCCCTGACCTTGAGCCCCATGTCCAACAGAAAAATAATGAGGATGAGGATCTACCAATGCCTGTCCAGAACCTTGAAGGGAATACGTGACATCTGCTAAAGAATATGGAGTGCTTCCTTTTTTGATTTCCAACTCCAAAAAAAAAGGTCCTTGGATAGACTCCTCATCCGTAAAATACTTTACAGCAAAACTAGCCTCATTTATCATCATTAACTTGCAAAAAATTAAAAAAAAAAATAAATGAACAATTAAAAAAAAAAGGAACCTGTTGGATTACAATCTAAAATGGTGTTAAACCATTAGAAATCCTATCATCCACTGCATGCTTCCAATTGCG
The DNA here is from genome assembly GCA_026545225.1 of Cornus controversa. Classification (NCBI taxonomy): domain Eukaryota; kingdom Viridiplantae; phylum Streptophyta; class Magnoliopsida; order Cornales; family Cornaceae; genus Cornus; species Cornus controversa. The sequence continues at coordinate 9,999,662 of CM048848.1, read as the reverse complement.
ATCATCATCACCTCTCATTCCCTTAATTCTACTCACCATGGTTCTAGGACACCGCGGTAAGTTATGAGGAACATTTTCACCGATGCGAGATTCAGAAACAGCATCTGAGGTTTGCTTAACAGGCTCATCTATAGTGTGCTCATCAATCATACCCCTTTTACACTTGTTTATCTTGCCATTGGGAGATACATAGCGTTTATTATACCCTGAATCTTTTGACTTCTCAACGTATGAATCTTTGTGTACATTAGACCACCAAGCGACATAGTCTTTCGTAACTGAAAATTATTTGAGATTTGTACATTCAGGAACTACTATTGACGATTAAGTTTCATACCGAGTGAATGATTTCCAAAACTTCAAAACATCAGCCAAACTACCAGTCCATATATCAAGCATTAATTTTCTAGGGAGGTCTTGATGAAATCCAAAATGTCTACTGAATCTGTGGGAATGGTAAAGTTATATAACATGGGTGCCTCCTCTTCACAAGGTCAAATAACTAGACCAAAGGCTGGCAAAATACTCAAAATCTAGAATAGAAATCTTATCATCATTGACTAGGAGTCTCCTTTTGTTGAAGTTACATGGCTAAATGAGGCATAACCAGCCACCGCACAATATAATCCTGGATTGTGCCTCTGATCGATGTTGAATGTCACGCATTTTAGCCTCTTAATTTGCATATTTTATTCTCTTAGTGATAGATTATTTGTGATTTTACTTTGTTTTAGTGTTTTCTATATTTTCAGGGCTTTAATTATTATTTTAGTTAAAACCATGATTTTGGGCTTTTAAAGATGACTTGCAAGAGGGTTATATGAAGCCTACGTCGAGTGGATCCATTCAACTTCATATCTTAACTCAAAATAGCCCAAGGAAGAGGCCCAAGAGAATTATAACTGCTAAAGGGTATTTCGGGCTGAAATCCAATTCTGCACATAATAAAGTTTTAATTCTATTTTGAAAAACAATCCGTAACTCTTATTTTTGAGCTTCAAATTGACTCAATTCTCATTTCGGTTGAACTAAATTCAATTCTGGATACTTTTGTATTTCACATAAATTTCATGAATTAGACTTTTACTGAGTCAAACTCTAGGCCAAAAGTCAGCAGAAAAACCCACCTGATTAGGGCTTACGGGAAACCCTAATTGTCTTAATTAGGTGGGGACTCTTCATATTCTTTTAGCTATTAAAAGTGATGAATTGGGGCTGTATTAGGGAGGCTTGGCAGTTGCTTTGAAGGGCTTTTAGAGTGGAGAATCATTGGAGAACAAGGTTTAGCAATACTTCCATGAAGATGATGTCTTCTTCATCATGAATCTTCTTCTACCATGAGCGGCTAGTTCATCCACTAGGATTTTGATGTAGCCCTAACTAAGCATCAATGGTTGTATTATTCTAATTATTGGAGATTTTTGTATTCATGCATAGATTGTGTGATTTAGAGGAATCTTCTTATAGAATTAAGCAATAAAAGTCTTATAAATTCAGTTTCAATAATTTCTTATCTTGTCTTAGATACTTTATTATTGTTATTAAATTCAATCTCTCTTATTTTTCTGTGATTATGAGAGCGATTATTACACAATGATAATCATTGAATATATCATTAAAAGCTTTGATGGATTATGTCTAGAGAAGATGGACCGTACTACACCCTAGAGTAAAGTAGTTAGGCAGATGGCCCATGCCAATCGAAGATAGACGTCAATGATTTAGCCTTAATCATAAGTTATCTTCTTGATGGATGGAGGTGAGCTTGTAGCCACTGACACCACTTATGCATGATATAATTCCTCATAGTTAGTTCAATTGGCCATTGATTGTAAAGTTAGTGGTGAAATCAATAACCCTAGATTTATCTTATATTCTCTACACTCAATAGTTTTTTTTGCTTTTGTTCAATTGCTTCATTAGTTGATTTAGATATAAAAATCAGCAACGTATTTCTTTTAAATTTAATTAGAATTAATCCTAACAATTCAACACAGTCAGACCACAGTCCCAAAAGATCGACACCCCTTTCAATAACCCTATTTTGCAAGGAATTCATTCTATTGCAAAGTGTGGTAATTTAATTGATACACTTACCAACGAATCAACCTCAGACTCGTCAAAGTTTTTCACTGATGCTTCTCCAGATATTTAACCATATAAGGTGAGAGTTGAACATCCAAATGAAAATGTGTTTTAAAATATTCACATAACCATCCATAAACATATTGGATAGGGTATACCATAGTTACGCTCCCAAGCTCTGAAGATGAAGCAAACCTTGGTATATACTTGCCAAAACGGGGATAGAAAGGCAAAATTTATCCCCATGTGCCATCATACTCGCAATTTTGAACACCCTTGGATGAATCATGCCACCAGGTGCAGCTGGTAGGATGAATCGGCTTAACCAGCAAGCTAAGAAGGTGGCCACATATGTATTTTCTTGAGCTTCTTTTCCCACTCTGTAATGAGTAAAAACCCCTTTTCCTTGGGATGATCTTTTTTGGACAAAACCAATGATTCCAATAAGGTTGTCCGTCTCTCTGGGTCGTTGAGTCTTGTTCCTTGTCTTCTTTCTAAGAGGCTTCTTATATTTTGTGGGACCTTAAACCAAAAGGTTACCTAGTCACGAATTCTCACAAAGGCTCTCACTTGTCCCTCTTGCAAAAGTGATGGAATGCTAAAAAAAAATACTGATAGCTCTGTGGAATGAGTGGTTTTCCATCACCTCCAATTTTAGAAAACTCCTTTGCATTGGGAACAACTTCATCGTAGAACTTCCCATGAAATGGAAGGCCACCTATCTTGTAGAAATTCCAAAGGAAAATAGATAATTCTCCAATGGAAGTATGGAGTGTGTTAGTCGAAGGGCACTAAGACTCCAAAAATGCTTTGAGAACATTTCCATGATGATCATATGAGAAAAGTGAGGCATAAATAGCGTTATACAACCTCATCTTCTTAAGGAAGTTTCAATGGCGGCCCAAGATATCCTCTGACCATTCCTAATAACCATTCATGAAAGATAAATCTCCCATAAGCTTGAACGACGCATTCCACTTCGCTTTTTGGGACTGCATTCTGTGTCCTAGTAGTTGAAGTAGGTTTACTACATCCACTGAGCTATCATGATGAGAAAAGTGCAATGTTAATGCCTGATGAGTTGATGTCATTTCTAGATCCTCTGTTGGACCCATATTTGAAAGCTCGTAAGGAAATTCACTTGACCACCAAGTTGGATGAAGAGAATTATATGGGAAGGGAACTTGTAAATTGACCACCAAGTTGGATGAAGAGAATTATATGGAAGGAGAACTTGTAAAGCATATGGCTCTATAAGAGATTTGTGGACATCAAAAGTTGTCCCTTTCTCAATTGGGTCACTTCTTTTCTCGTTAAGAGTCACAGTCCCTTCTTTGAAATATTTGAAATAAGCCATAGTGAAGAAGCACGAAAAGGTGCAATGCGATCTCTACAAAAGGAAATGAAATGTTGAGTTTACAAGTAATCATACGTCAGTTTGATTATAATGTTCAAATGCATAAGCCTATAATTCCACCTCAACACTAAACAAGCCTAGTGTAGAAAAATTGTCTCAGATTGCAGTTGAGGCTTTGCGAGTGACTTGTAATATATGACAAAGTTTAAGTACAGAAAATCGTGTTGGACTACACTCGAGGCTGCGCGGGTGACCCGTAGTACATGACATTGTCAATGCACAAAAAATCATATCAATTCCAGTCAAGCCTCTGCGGGTGACCCTTAGTACCAGACCAAGTCATATACAGAAACCGTGTCAAATTGCAGTAAAGCTTTCATAGGTGACTGGGAACATTGGGTGAGCTTGGTGTAAAGGACTACATAAATATAAAATATCTAATGTATGCAGTAGTGGAAATAACATTGTTATGCATGAAGTAGATCGCATCTCATGAAGTAAAAATCATAAAGATCACGGGTCTGCTAAATTGAGTCATAAAGAAAAAATAGGGCTTCAGTATTGTACTTATATATTGGAAGTGTAGGCACGTTCAAAAGGAACTTTGTTTGTCAAGGTTGGAATTGAAGAAACCTGAGATTAATTAAGTATAAATAATGTCACAAAGCTAATCCAAGAATAACAATATGCATATGATGAAGATTTACTAAGCATGAAAGTGATCTTCAAGGCACTAAAGTCAAGATATGATTCAAAAAAAAATATATATATATATATATCTAACTGGGTATATTTTAGTGATTTTCTAAACAAAATAGAAGAAAGTTATTCCCTCAAGTTAGATGTTTTTCTCAAGTCATGTAGCAAGTTTGAAATAAGGATGTGTATATCAAAGTTTTGAGCAGGGTGATATATGTTATCTGTTTTGTTTGTTTGTAATATACATTGAAAAAAAAAATTGTTAGGTCTCTATAGACTGGATTTTCACGTTGTAGGATTTACGAGATTGAGCCATTTCGGTAGATGTGTTGCTTTGTTGCGAGTCTTGTATATATTATGCAACACGTCCTAGTGTTTTCAGCAGATCACTATTATTGCTTTTATTTTCTTGCTACTATCCCAAGACTTGTGTGAACAAGATGCATATTCATGGTTCTGCTGAGCCAAAAAATGTTCTGTCAACATAAAGAAGTAGCCAAATGGGTACTTGTCTTGTAGTTTTAGCTAGAGTCATAACCTTGGATCGATTCTATCCTGTTGATGGACTACCGACACATTACAAATACATCTGTCCAAACTGCCTCACTTTGTATCTTGGAGTTTGAGAAGAACATCAATGCAAGAAGCCAATTCTAATAAAGAGAATGGAATGTATGATTAATTTTGTATAAAATAGGAGAAACTGATCCTTTTTCTGTTCTATACAATTCGGTGATGCAACTTAAAAAGTTGTATGCAATGATATGAGATTCATCAGAGAATTTATTAAATAAAATAATATAAAATAAATTATTAACAAATATAATTTTGGAGGTTTATTGTGTAAAAATTATGCACTTATCAAGCATAATAACAATGATAGTCATAAAGATGTGCAAGGGAGGTTCTTACCTGAGTGGATCGACAAGGATCCAAAATAGTGACTACATTAGGAGCCTCTAGCGGGATAGATGATTGGGAATCAACTGCATGAGGGTCAACCATATGTGATGAGCTAGGAGGAACTGTATCTGGTGATGTAATAGGAGGAGAATCTGGAAAAAGATGTGTAGATGTATCTAAAGGAGGAATAGGAAATTGGTGATAAAAAATACTAGTAAATTTGGATAAGGTATGAAACATTTATGGTCCCAAAAAATAACATAACGAGAGACTCTAAGGCATCTTACAACTAGATCATAACACCTATATCCCTTTTGTTCAAGTCTATACCCCAAAAAACAACAGAGCTGAACATGAAGTTGTTATTTTGTTCGCTCATAAGGATGAAAAAGAACAAAACAAGCACATCCAAAAACTCTAAGATGACTATAGTCAGGAATCTGCTCGTAGAGATGCTCATAGGGTGTTTGATTTTGTAAAAGTGGTGTGGGTACATGATTCATGGTATAGACAGCAGTGATAGATGCTTTACCCCAAAAAGATGATGGCACAGAAGAAAAAATGACAAGTGATCGAGGCAAATCTAAAATATATCGAAGTTTTTATTTAACTAGACCATTCTGTTGGAATATACTAGGGTAAGAAGAGTGAAAAATAGTGTCATAATGTTTAAGGATATTTTGAAAATCATTTGGCCTATATTTTGTAACATTATTAGAACAAAAAGTTTTGATATTTGTGAAAAATTGAGCTGAAACCATTTTGGTGAAATCACAAAAAATGTTGAGTAATTCAGAATAATTTTTCATTAAAATTGTCCAAGTGAAACATGAAAAATCACCCATAAATATAAAAAATTATCATGCCCTGCCCATGGTGGCTTTGTGAAAAGTTGAGCTGAACCAATTTTGGTGAAATCACGAAAAATATTAAGTAATTCAGAATAATTTTTCATTAAAAATATCCATGTGAAATATGAAAAATCATCCAGAAATATAACAAATTATCATGCCCCGCCCATGGTGGCTATAGGAGAAGGTCTCCAAACATCATAATGAACAAAATCAAAAGGAGAAGAAACAAATGACTCACTTTTATTAAATGGTAAAGCATGTCGTTTGCCTAATTGACAAAAAATACAATCAAAAGACTTGATTTTAACTGATCCTAACAAACCTTTAGATACTAGATTTTTGACTCGAGATACTGATGCATGACCTAAACATGAATACAACAACTCAAGAGTAGGTATAATACTTCGTGTAGATGCAGTTGTGATAGATGAAGTAGGTAGATGTAAAGAAGAAAGCTCAAATAGTCGTCCTGTCTTACGGCTTGTCCCAATGATCTGACCTGTCCGAGGATCCTGTACAACACAACCATTAGAAAAAAATATTATATTCAAATATAACTCAATCAATTGACCAATAGACAAAAGATTAATAGAAATATTAGAAACAAGATACACATTAGAAACAAACAAGTTTAACTGAGAAATGGTGCCTATGTGACTAATGGCCAAAGTGGAGTCATTAGCTATATGAATAACAGGTGAATGAGATGTAGGAGTTTAAATGGTGAGCAAAGTATGGTCAGGAGTCATATGATTGCAGCAAACAGAGTTAAAAAATTATGAATTTAGTGTACCTGGTGTGGTTGAGAAAGCAGATTTAGATGAGCTTGAACCTGGTTGCTTAAATAGAAACTGGTTGAGAATTGCCTCCAGATTAGCAGTAGAAATGTAGATAGGGACTCCTCAGAAGGAGTAGTAACTGGTGCAGAAGGAGAAAGATGAGATAACAATGTCTCTGTGGTAGGTATAGTTGCAATATTGCGAGGCCTAGTATGTGTAGTAACCCTTGTGGACGGGTGTGAGTGGGCGGGTGCGAAGACAAACACTGGGCTGAGATACCACACTGACAGAGTACAGAGTGCTCAATCCCACATTGCTTGGGTGTGGAGAAAGGGATGTGCTTATATGTAGTGTGTTCTCTTCAAATGGTATGAGGCCTTTTGGGGTAAAACCCAAGAGCAAAATCGTGCGGGCTCAGGCCCAAAGTGGATAATATCATACCATGTGTTGGAGCGGGGTATTACAGTATGTTTGAAGTAGTCCTTAATCGTATGTCCTAATTTGTGACAGTATCTGCAGGAACGATCACCAATTTTGGGTTGAGATGATTATGCTCGATGTTTGTTACCAACATAACAATGAAAATAAGAACTGTGAGGTGAAGGCTCGGACTGAAAAGACTATGATTGTGAAGACTGTGGGTGCTCAGACTGAGAAGGAGCAAATGGAGTAACCAAGATAAGGAAATGAGTCTGAATCGTAGAATAAAGGTTCTACAAACTTGTCTCCTCTTGAACAAGCTCATTAAGAGCTTAATCCAATGATGGTAAAGGTGAATGACAAAGAAGTTGACCACAGACAGGCTTATAATCATCATGAAGATTCATCAAAAATTGATAAAAGACGTATCTGATCACAATACTCTTAAAATTTCTTACTTTCTGAAGTAACTGCCCATAATAGTTTGACAAAGCCTGTTAATCCCAAAGACACTTTATGCGAGAAAAAAAACTCATTAATCCTCTAACCTAGCTCTTGTTTGAGATGACAAAGTTAAACCATTAACTACTACTGACGAGCACCATTAAAGCCAGAATATAGAAAAACAAGCATGTCCCAAACCTCTTTGGTAGTTTTATAACTCCCAAATTATATATTAATAGAAGAATTGGCTGTGTTGCGAAACCATGTGATAATCTTGTGATTATTGTTATCCTAGTCCTCAACACGAGAAGCAAAGTCTTCATATTTCTTAGTAGTATCTTTAACGAGTGATTTTCGATCCCCTGTTATGTAAGACCATAGCTTGCGTCCTTTAAGAAAGATGTGCATAGATTGACTCCAAAAATATAATTATCCCCATCAAGTGTAACGGAAATAGGGTGAGAAATCTCATTTTGAGTTATTTAGGAATTCCAAATGACAAAACAGACTGAAAAATTGGAATCAGCGCAAAATTTCGAAGGGGGTAGGCCCAGGTTAAAAATTTCAGGTAATGTTGCTGACATGGCAGAAAAAAAAAGACGTGGTGGCTGACGTGGAGTCAACGCTAACCTAAAACGCGTGTCAGTGCGTGGCGGCATGTGTTCGTTTTGTCTGATTTTTGCGGCGACCTGATCATCTGGTCAAGGGCTTCGTTCTGATTTGTTCAAAACATCAAACAGAGTTCCAAAGATAGATTTCCGGCACCAAACATAAAATAGTTATCTTTGGATGATTGTTTTGAAACATCAACGAGAATAATTAAGTGGGATAAGAAAAAGAAGATTTTGAAAACCCTAACTCTAATACCATGTTAGAATAAGAGAGAGTGAATTATCTCTGAATTATATTAAAATGAATGGTATATTTACAATATAGATCATATATATATGAGAAGGAAAAAGGTTAGGTAAGTGGGAGCAAGTTATCTTATACATGTTAAGCCCCAATCATAGGAAATCTAATTTGATATGAAACAGATACAATATAAAATATATACTAATATATTCCAACAACTATAATATTAAAAATATTTATGTTATTATCATCTTTTATACACATCATATCAGTCTCCTCTACATACTTCTATCTACTAATTAAAACTCCTTTTGTTAAAATTTGGGTTGTTTAGATGTCTCTATGATTAAAAAATATGCTCAAGTTCTATTGTTGAAAGTGAAAATTAGAAATATTGGTCATTCCTTCTTTATTTCCTCATATTATGTAGCTAACTCTATTAGAGAGATGAAAGTTCTTTGGCAAATTTTGAAGCAACATGCATCTATTGTTTGTGGTCCATGACTAGCTATATATATATATATATATATATATAGGTGAGTAAAATATAATAAGATTTCATAGAGAGAGATTGGGAGATCCCAAGGTACCCCAATCCATCTTAGATGAATTTAGTTTTGTTCTTATAGATGTCAAGTTGGATGATTTGCCTTTACAAAATGGTGATTGGTCTTGGTGCAATCAACAAGGTGTGAGAAGCATAATTTATTTCAGACTAGACACAGCTTTGGGAGAGTGTATTCAATTAGGATTTTAAAGGATTTTAAATCATGTTCCTTCTTTTGTTATTTTATTCATATTATATGTTAAACTAATGAGAAAAAATTTATGTTCATGGTAAATGGAATATTTTCATATTTTTTAATTTTTTCTCATTATATTAGATAGATAGGATATATAGACATGTTTTTTTTATAAAAAAAAATATATATATATTATGCTGCTACGAGGCACACCATAATTTTCACGAAAAACAAAAGTTATAACAAACGCAAAACAACTGGCATTCACAAAAATATAGTGACAAGTTTGTAACAAGTTTGAAAACAAAATTTAAAGGAAAATATTTAATATTCATTACTCAATATCCTTAGTTCTAACATTGTGCCCGACATCTCTCCACATATTCAAAGATATACTAATTCTTCATTCATTAGCATTATCTCATTGTTGCTCGTGTTTGAAAAAAATATTTTCAAAAAATTATAAAAGATAGCTCTCTACAAATAATTTTTTTTTGTAACTGAATTTTTAGAAAACAATTTTCATAAAACTTACAACAAAACAAATTTTTTTTGTACAACTTTCTGGTTTTCATTTATCTGAAATATAAAACTGTTTTAAAATTAAACCAAACAAATTCTAAATATCTACTTTCGATGCCCCATAAAATATTTTTCATATGAAATTCTTTATAAAAAATGATTTTTCTTTTTAGTTTGTATATTTAAAAGGTTTATAGACATTTGTTTTATTGCATGTATGGCTTGTTAAATGAGTATACATATAAGTATAAATATATACAAGTGTATATAAACATTGTAGCATGTTAAATGGGTATCTATATGAGAGTAAATTCGTACAAGTGTATATGCATTGATATATAATAAACTGTAAATTCGTACAACTTTTGAATAAATTATTTTCATATTAAAGACAGTGTGGATTGTGGGTATGAAAAGTACATGCCCTCAGTGGATCATTATTTTCAACGTCAATGTAATACCATCCTCACAAACCCTATTTTGTGTGTGTGTGTGTCTATATATATATATATATATATATATATATATAAGATCAAAGATCCACTGCACTCTCTAAAATTTGATTTTTGATTTCGGTGTTATGGTACAAATTGGACTATGCACCGAATTGGATTTTGGCATTGATGATCTTTAATATATTGATTGTTTTATTTGTATAATTTGTTTGGTTTTGTTTGTACTATGACTTTTTTAAAATCCTAATTGAATAGAAAATGAGAGAATCTTAGAAGAGAAAAAAAAAATCAAGAGAGAAAAAAAGAGTGTACTTTGAGATGGAGAAATGTTGTTCGTATTTTACAGAAAAAAAGGAAAAAAAAAAAAGTTCCACCAAAATCTATGGGGGAAAGGTTGGATTTGTTATGGGCTTCGGTAATTATAATTTTCACCCTCAAATCCACCAAAATCCATCACTTAATAAAATCCTTCAAAATCTATGACTTTTTTAATACACTTAGACTTTTTTAAAATTTTAATTGAATACCGTCAAATTTGTATGTACTTTGAAAGTCTATAAAAATCTGGATTGAATACTGCCAGATTTGTATAGACACTTTAAAAGTGTATAAAAGTCTGAATTGAATACACCTAAATTTTTAAAGTCTTTTAATATCCTAATTGAATATACCCTCCTTGCTAAACTTAAATTTTGTTAAAACCTTTTACTGATTCTAAACTTAATCTTACTTCGGATGTCTTATTTGATCACTATGGTATGGTAGTTAAATGGAATGCTTCAACTTTAGCATGTCCGAAACCATTTAAATTTTTGAAGATTTGGTGCCTTCAATGAGAACTGGAGAGGGTTGTTGCTGGAGCCTGGGCATGCAGTTGCTACCACTGGAAATCCAATCATCAACTAATCAAAGAACTTAGATAAACTTTTTATACTGATAAACTTTTACTGCTTGTCAAAACTCATGAGACTTCTTCTGCAATAGTCGGGGTTGTTCTTCGGCTTCCAAATCCCTTGGGACTTTAATTAAAAAGTTTGGCGCTGCGAATTTTAGAAGAGTGGACAAGTATTCTACAGTAGATTCGATTGTGAATTTAGAGTCTCACTGGTGTGCGGGTGAGACTTAGCATCGGCCTACCAATTAACCTACCAGTTAACTATGCTTTAAGAATTTAGGTAGACTGGGCCTACCCATTAGCCCTTGTATTGATAAAATTTAAACGGAAATAAAAAGAAGTTAAGTAAAACATTCGTAATATTAAAAGTAATTTTATCATTTTAAATAATACAATTGAAAAGATATTTGTTGGCCATCTTAACATTAGGACATGATATTAAATTAATTAAAATAATAATTTCTTTTATTTTTAAAAACAAAAATGTTAATTTTTCTTTTTTCTTTTCTTCTGTAATTTATAATTACAATGTTATTATTATCTTATCTTTAGTAATTAACGTTATTATTTATTTTAATTTTCTTTGTATTTATCAAAACGTAGCGTAAATGCCAAACACTTCCATGTCATGCCCGACTGGAGAGGTAAGGTGTTCCATTATTGTTCAGTTTTTGTCAAATATAAAACCAGTTTTTAGATATTTGTCCCCGTCAGCTCGTCAAGAACTGTAAGGTGGGTTCAATTGCGTAGGCTATGGGAGTAAAATAATTAAATCTAGACTAGTATATTAGTAGCGTTCACAAGTCCATGTTCATTCGTCAACCCCTCAACCTGCCATTCATTTAAAGCCGCCATCAAATCCCTAAAACCAAACACGGCATCCATATATATCTCAGGTCCACATACATTGACAAAACCCATCAGAATCAATAACTAAGAGATGTCTCTCTCCCTTTCTCTCCTCCTCTTCCTTTCCTTCCTCCTCTTCTCAAACCCTCCTCCATCTTCAGCTCAGCAAAACAATTCCTCTTCCTTCTCCTCCTCAGACTCACCATGGACTCCAAACCAGAACCGAACCCTCATCTCCCCCAAATCCGTCTTCGCCGCCGGTTTCCGGCCACTACCCAAATCCCCAAACAGCTACACCTTTCAAGTTTGGTACCACAACATATCCAATATTACAACAGTTTGGACGGCCAACGACAAGTCCCCGGTGAACCGCTCAGCCACCCTCATCATCACTAGCTCCGGCGAGCTCCGACTAAGTGGTACTCCTTCCGGCGATGATAACTTGTGGCCCAACCAACCCGTTCGATCGACAAACTCTACCCGACTCATCATCGGGGACGATGGTAGCCTTCGTTTCGGAACTTGGTCAAGCTTTGACCATCCAACCGATACAATTCTTCCCAACCAGCCCATTAATGGAACTACAATATCTTCAAAGAATGGAAGATACAGTTTTGTAAACTCCTCACAGCTCGTTTTCGGTAGCAATGATAGTTACTGGAATAGTAATGCGTTTCAGCAGCTCGATGATTACGGAAAAGTGACTCAGGTCAACGGCGTTTCATTCATTTCCTCCGATTTCGGAGCTACCCGGTTGAGAAGATTGACTCTTGGAGATGATGGAAATCTCAGATTGTTCAGTTTTGATCCGGGTTTGGGTCAATGGACCGTGGTTTGGCAAGCGACTCAAGAATTGTGCACGGTGCATGGTATTTGTGGTCCTAACTATATATGCATGACTGATAATTCGGATACTACTACTTGTGTTTGCCCGCCAGGTTTCCGACAAATTTCCGGCAACTGTGAGAGGAAGATTCCTATTACAAACCCGGCAAACAGCAAGTTTCTACCTCTGGACTACGTCAACTATTCCGGCGGGTCGAACCAGACCAATCTCAATGTCCGGAATCTCAAGGCTTGTCAAAACAGTTGCTTGTCCGACCCGAAATGTGAAGGTTTCGGGTTCAAGTATGATGGGAAAGGTTACTGTGTGCTGCAGCTAGAGAAGCTGCTATATGGGTATTGGTCTCCGGGTACAGAAACAACCATGTTTCTTCGGGTGGATGGGTCCGAAACAGACGAGTCAAACTTCACCGGGATGACGAGCTTGCTCGAGACGACATGTCCGGTTCGGGTCAGTCTCCCTTTACCACCCAAAGAATCCAATACTACGACCCGGAATATCATCATAATTTGTACTCTGTTTGCTTTTGAGCTTTTAAGTGGAGTTGGTTTCATTTGGGCCTTTGTCAAGAAGTACATCAAGTATAGGGACATGGCTCGGACCCTCGGGTTTGAGCTTTTGCCCGCAGGTGGGCCGAAACGGTTCAGCTATGCGGAGCTCAAAGCTGCCACCGGTGATTTCTCGAACATCATCGGAAGAGGCGGGTTTGGAGATGTTTATAAAGGAGAGTTGAGTGATCACCGGATCGTGGCGGTTAAGTGTCTGAAAAACGTCACCGGTGGCGATGCCGAGTTTTGGGCCGAGGTCACCATCATTGCCCGGATGCACCATCTCAATTTGGTCCGATTATGGGGGTTTTGTGCTGAGAAGGGTAACAGAATTCTAGTATATGAGTATGTGCCCAATGGTTCACTAGACAAGTTCCTATTTCATTCAGTCCGGGTCGGATCTTCCTCTGGTGAGGGAGAAGATGGTGTGGGTACAGAAGTCGGGCAAAAGCCGATGCTGGATTGGAACATCCGGTACCGGATTGCCCTAGGAGTGGCGAGAGCAATCGCGTACTTGCATGAGGAGTGCCTTGAATGGGTGTTGCATTGCGACATCAAGCCCGAGAATATACTTCTCGGGGATGACTTTTGTCCGAAAATTTCGGATTTTGGGTTGGCCAAATTGAGGAAGAAAGAGGACATGGTGAGCATGTCACGGGTCCGGGGGACCCGTGGATACATGGCACCCGAATGGGTCAAGATGGATCCGATCACCCCGAAAGCTGACGTGTACAGCTTCGGAATGGTACTGTTGGAAATTGTTAGTGGGGTCAGGAATTCTGAAATCCAAGGATCAAAAATGGACAGTGAGGATTGGTATTTTCCTAGGTGGGCATTTGATAAGGTGTTCCAGGAGATGAAGGTGGAGGACATGCTGGACCGTCGGATCATTCACTGTTACGATAGCCGGGCCCACTACGATATGGTTGATCGGATGGTGAAGACGGCAATGTGGTGCCTCCAGGATCGGCCGGAGATGAGGCCATCGATGGGAAAAGTTGCTAAGATGCTTGAAGGGACGGTGGAGATCATGGAGCCAAAAAAGCCCACAATTTTTTTCTTGGTAGATGGGTAAATAATTGTAATTTGGCTTTGAAAATAATGGAAATTGTATTCTTTTTTTTTTTGGAAGTTTGTACTTAAAAATAGTTGGTACATTCCATTTCCGTGTATCATAATTGGTGGAGTGCCTTTATAAAAATGTTTATATAATAATTTTTTAATAATAAAAAGATTGGCATATGAAGTTCAATGATTGAGTGCAATATATTTGACCATTTCTGAGTTGGGAATATAATTTAATATATTAATGATAAATAATTCTCTTTGTAATAAACTAATTTAATATATTAATGATAAATAATTCTCTTTGTAATAAACTGTTTTTTAATGACAATTTCAATAAGTTGACACCGAGTGTCAAAAGTTGGTGGTCCATTAAGGAAAATTAATAAAGAAATGCTAGGGAGCTTTTTGCACATTATGTGTATAATAGGGGTGTTTTTTTACACTTTACCCTAATATAAAATATATATTTACATTTAATAGAAATAAAAATGTAGATGAACATTAATAGTTACTGGTGATGCAATTTAAGTAGTTCTTATCAAGTTTGAATGTAAGAAATTTCAATACATTTCTGAAATTTCAATACATTTCTTTTAAGCCATTGTGGTTAGATGCTTAAGCATTAACACTTTTAGATATAATTTGAAGAATTTGTAATATACAATGCATCTAGTTAATTTCTGCATTACAAATCCTCTAATTGTTTTCCTGTTATTAACCTGTAAAGGCCATACTTATTGTGGTGGAATGTTCAAGTACTAATTCTTTTAATATAATTAGAACTATTTACAGTATTTTATAATCTTGTTGAAACTGTTGTCCCTGTTATCAATTTACTAAAAGCAATTCTTCTTAGTTCTTACCAGCAGTGATTGAGAAAGGAAAGGATGATGGTTATGACGATGATAAATACATTGTTTTCAAGATACTACTGTGATCAAATTGATTATTTATCCAAACTAAATGCACATTTGGGTCTCAACTACTTCTATATATGATCCAAATTTATTTTATAAATATATATATTTAGAAGTGCACAAAGAACCGAAAATATTAAAGAAAAATTAATTATATATCCAATTGGCCTAAAATCAAAAATAAATATTTTTGAAAAAATATCTGATTTTTCGGATCCACCCAACTCGCGTCTTAAATATTTTTGAAAAAATATCAATGTTTAATATTTTGTGTAGTAACATTATAATAAAATGTAGTTAAAGTATTATATAAATGCAGTAAAACCATTACATAGTGCAGTTAATGTAATGTTAGGAATTGATCAATAGAAATTGTGAATAAAATCAGACATGTTCCTTGTATATTTCATTTGTCTTTCCAAGCTTTTCAATCTTTCTCCATCTCACATATAATTGACGGATCTCACGTTCCATTTGAACAATTATCGAATCCATTTTAGTAGTAAATCACAATTCAAAATCATAAAAAAATTGTCATTAGGTTTAAATGCAAACATGAAAGTAAATCCCTATATATCTTTTGTCGTATGAATCATTTATGAGTTGAAATGAAAGAAAAATGGACATTTGAGTTCACATGGTAATAGTGTATAATATTTATATCCATCTTCAATGCATAATCATTCTTGGGTTACCAAATGAATTGGATTCCTCATTTTTTTTCAAATGTTAGGTAAACTCTCACCAATGCTAATACAAGAAGGTTTGCTCTAGTCAATCAATAATAAAGGAAAAAGCCTTACCCAAATGTATTACTTTGCTTAAGATTTTGTGTAGTAAAATTATATTACAATGTAATAAAAGTTTTACATCCAAGCAGTAAAACTATTACACAATGCAGTTAAAGTTTTACATTGTTAGAAAACCACAATTCAAAATCATAAAGTAATGTCATCCAGTTCAAATGCCAACATGAAGGTGAATCCCAATAGATCTGTTTGAATCGTTTATGGTTTGAAATGAAAGAAAGCAAGGCATTTGAGTTCGCATGGTAATAGTGTGCATATTCATTCTTGGGTTACTCATAGAATGAGTGTTCAGACTCATTCATACACACATCAAACACTCTATTAAAATCTAGAAATTTAATATGAAAATTAAATAAACCCAAAACCTCAAACAAAAGAAGATTCTCAATTTAAAAAAACTCAAACTACACAAAACACAAGATAAAGCTTATATAACCATTATATGCCCTAAGATTTGTGAATTTCTGTATTTCTATACTGGCAGAATCTAAAAAAAAATGTAATAGTTATTATTTTATCTGCAAAATGGTAGAGGTGGTGGTTGCTAGAGTGAGAGAGTTAGAGAGAAAGAGAGAGGAGAAATATGTTGGGGGAACGATAGAGAGTGAGAGAGTTACAGAGAGGGAAAGAGAATTAGAGAAAGAAGAAATATTTTGGAACCTAGGGGAGTGGTAAAGGGTGAGAGAATTATAGAGAGAGAGAAGAAAAAGGAGAATAAGGTTGTTTTTGTAATTTGATGTCAAAGGAAATTAGGGTTAAAAGTGACTTTTTGTTTATTTAGAGGCAATTTGGTAAACAGACAACTGAAGGGCATTTGTGTAATGATCTAAAAGCTCTTAAGGGCAATTTGGATCCAAATAGTATAAATTGTTGTATTTGTAATTACTATTGTATAAGTTGCATTTTCAACATATACTATTTCAAAGTTGGTGTATTTGTAATTAGGCCACCAAAAGTGGTCAAAATTAACCCTATATATTATATGTATACTATATATATAAATTTATATAATATATATATATATATATATATATTATACGGTAGAGAGAGAGTCTATAATATATATATATATATATATAACAAAAGTTAAGGGCACTTTCGTAATTGTGCATTGCTTAAAGAGGACAAAAATGTCATTTTATGACTGAGAAGAACAAAAAGGACCATTCATACACTTTTTTTCTACTGATGTTAGCAGATTTCATTTATCTGCTGATATCGCACTAACAAAAGAGACAAATCGATACGTGAATCCAAAACTAAAGGGGCGTAGTCGAAAATATTGAAATTATAAGGGGTGCCGTCAGAATATGACCTAAACTGAAGGGTTGTAAGTGGTATTATACCAAAAAAAAAAAAAATTTAAAGTAGCACCTTTTGGTCTTATTAAAAAATTTTAAGAGTTATTTATCTTTTAGAAGAAAAAAGACTTGGCGGTAATTTTTTCGGAATTAAATTCATAGTTACCTACCAAAAAAATGAGTAATTTGTTGTTATCAAGACTAAAAAGACTCTAAAACAGAATTTTTTAAAAATCGAACAGTTAGCACCTTCAGAATATCTTATGCACCACATGAATCCCAAGTTCCCAACAATCTTATTTGGCCCAAAACCAGAGGCATGGACCACAAGACACAAAAAGTTTATCAAAGTACTTTAACGCGTACAAAACTATACAATTAGAATATTAATCTTTAAATTCACAACAACAACAACAAAAACAAAAAAAGAGAGACAACACTTAACTCCAAAATTAATTAAACCATCAAGGCCTACCTCCTAAGTAGAAGATTGTAAGTTGAAGTTCTTATAAAGCAAGTGGATGTCCTAAATGGGTGTAAGTGAATTTTTCAAATTATAAGTTTTCTTAGGAAAATGTTTTGGAGGACTCGCGGGCCAATTTGGAGGACTCTTAGGTCCTTGTGAGTGTTGGTTTGGTCTCAATTGAACCGGCTAACCCTACCCTTTTTTCTTCAAACACTAACCTAGACTTTTTATAGTGGAAATTCTGAAAAATCAAAATTAATCAACCTTAGCTTCAAATTTCAAATTATAATTTTTCTTAGAAAAATATTTTTCAGAGACATTGGTGCAGTAGTCAATACTCCAAGAAGTATCTCTGACTGGTAGGCCGTTTGAATAAATAGTAAATACTTTTAAAATTCGTACCAATTGGCCAAGACTACTTCCAAACTTTAAAACTCTAGACTTGTTGCATTCTAACATTTAGACTTCTTATTATTCTATCAAAAAGTTCAAATATCATATTCTATTATTAATGATTACTCTAAATATTCTTGTCAAACATCCTAGTGATGTTAGACACGGGTCTACTAAAACATACCTTACGGGTACGCGAGGAAGAATGGACAATTCTATGACGTATTCTTTTTGTGTCTCAAATCGTGTCAAATACTGGCACTTTATCAACACTTTTAGATATATCTTTTACACAATATTGTTCATAATTTAAAAATATTTTTTTTCTTTGATACACTTGCTGACATATGTCGGACACTTCGTCAATAAATCTTGAATACTTGAACAACACATTCAAACAGTGCCTAACACATCTCACACTCTTCAACTTATCTTGAAAACAATATTATGAGCATTCATCAAAGTGTTCAACCTCTTCTTCTTTAAAAAATTGACACTAACAAATGACACAATATTTAAAGAACAAAAATATAATTATAATGACAAGATAGAAGGAAGGCTTTTTACCTTATTTAGTTTATTACTTTCTTTATTATGTCTTTTTTTGGGTCATATCAAAAGAGATAATTTTTTTTACCATTTTTACTTTCTTTAGTACCTTTTTTTTAATCTTATCAAAAGAGAACTTGTTCATAGGTATTTTTTTTTTATCTTGTCAAAATGGATAATTTATTCAACAAAAATTATTATTTTTTTGTTTATTCCAATAGAGATAATTTCTTTTTTTTTTAACCTATAAAAAGATATAATTTATTCAATAACAATAACTTTTTTTTGGGTACTCTCAATGTAGATAGTTTATTCAACAAGAATGAATTTTTTTATGTACTTTTTTTTTTTTGGCCCTGTCAAAAAAGAATTTATTCAACAAGGATAACTATTTTTTTGGGTACTTTTTAATTTTAAATTCCTACAAAAAGAAATAATTTATTTAACAGAGATATTTTTTTATCTCATGCCAAAATATATAATTTCTTTAACTGATATATATCTATATATATTTTGGTCTTGTCAAAAGAAATAATTTATTCAATATAGATAACTTTTTCTAGGTCTTGTAAAAAGAGAGAATTTATTTTTTTTTGGATTAATTTTTTCCAAGTTTTTTTTATCTGATCAAAAGAGACCAAAAACATTAAGGTTCTGTTTGGTTAGATAGAATCGAAGTAGAAAAGAAAAGAAATGGAAAATGAAAAGAAAACTAACTTTCCTATATGCATTTGGTTAGAATGAAAATTTTTCAAGAAAGTTGTAGAAAAATTTTATTTTGTTAGTTTGGATAGCATGAAAGTGAAAACAAAATGATTTTGCTTACCAAAATTACCCTTATGTTTTCAAATACTAAAAAATAAATGTATTAATGATTAAACTATCATATACTATTGATATGACATAATTTGATTACAAGAAAAATATTATTCAAATATTACCTTTTAATTACAAAATATATATATAGTCACATCCAATATGCGAGATGAATTAGCTATTGATTAATATATGATATGATAACCCTAAGAAAGATCAACATTACTTTATTTTATTTTAATGGCATACAAATAATGGTATGGACCTTATGTTTCAAGGCCATTTCACATGTAACACGGGCCTCCTAAACACTGAATCTAACAATTGTTACAATATATTAACTCTTATGAAAAATATGAATCCTCATGTAACAAATATATCAAGTCAAAGGCTAATCATGAATAAAACTTTTGACAATGTCTTTAACATACCAAGTAGGAAAAATAAAATATATACATTCATGAAACAAAATTAAATAAAATATGTACCAACTAAAAGGTTCTCAAGTGATTCAAAATTATTCATCCAACGTCCTAATTGAGTTAATCTTTAACTAGTACTAGAAGGACCATTTTGTGACAATTGTTTAACTAAGAACAAGTAACGCATCTCTGAACAATAGATCAAAAGGGCTCTGTCTTTGATATGATCTGCATTCAATAATTCAAATGAAGTCATTCGGTGACTCATATCAAGCTCCTCAACATCCATTACTGCCTTGTAAAGTTCTGAATAATTTATGCATGGCTTGCTCTTCTCATATGCATCAGCTAATCTTGCCATGTTATTTGCAATAACACTCATTGTTTCAGCGACATTATCCATGGTACTTGGTTTTTTATACGACATTTAGATGAACATGAAGAACCTTGGTTATGTTTACCTACAGTTGGTTGGCCACTTGCATTACCTTGCTGATTAGTAGAATAATTTTCTTCTGTGTCACCTAAATCATCCATAATAATGTCTTCATTAAGGTCCAATAATGGCCTGTATTCCTCCTCGGTGTCATTCATTTGCTTTGACTTCTTAGCATTTATATCTTTTGCTGAACTAGCCCATTTTTCAGTTGCATAATCATTGCCACAAACTATAGCCAATTCATCGATCATGTCAATTCTCTTACCTCGTAAACCTTTTGCATCAGGATTTGCCTAATTAATGTTTTGAATTATAAAATAAATAAAAAATGTTAATATGAATGAATGCAAATAAGTTACAAATTTGTAACAAGCATTAAAATAAGTGCAACTAAAACAAAATATTATCATTTACTAGCAGTCAATTAAAATATTATTTACACATAAACTATGAAAAATATATTATCAATTAAAATTTTAATTTAAGCAATTACGTACCGCAACATATGTAGCCCACACTTGATCGTCGCATTCTACCATTTTCATGACTGGATTCCAAGAAAATGCACTTTTGTTTAACATGTCTTGTATGACTCTATACTTTTTCTTGATAGTCTTTAAACGATTAATGCAATGCTTTCAATTCAATGACAGGTGAAAACTCGAATTTAAAGCTAAACAAGCTGCAATATATGCATGATCTTTAAAACCTTTATCTATTTTGTAACCCTCGTTAGCTTGATGCACAAGTTCCAAAATGAGACATTGATCCATCTCTTTTGACTATATTACATTTTTTCCTTTTTTCTTTGCATCTCCAATGTGACAATTTGATCCATCTTGCTCCATTCATAATATAAAATGCTCATAATTAGATATTAAAATTAATAAGTTTATATTGAAATAATTAAGAATGAATGTAAAAAACTACACATAATATAACCATCAATTAAAAATTATGATGATAAAAAAAAAATATTTACATTCCAATAATAAAATTGTCCAACAATCAAAATCACACAAATTTTCTATGAAGTAAGAATACCAATCAGTAGAAACAGGAATCCTATGAATATCTATTACTAAAGTCATTTCACATTTCGTTCATTATTTGTGTTCGAATTCTCTGTCCTTCCATTCCATTTTCAGCCCTAGTCAATTGATTGTCAACATCATCATGAATGGGGGCTGACTGGGGGCCAATCTCACGATCAACATCATTTAAAAGTGGATCATCTGGCATCACTCCTCGTATGTGGTTGTGTATGATACAACAAGCAATTACCAACTTCACTTGGTTATTAAAGCCAAATATTGTACGAAATCATTTTTTTAACACTCCAATGGCTCGTTCAATTGCGTTTCATAATGAAGAATGCCCATGATTGAACAATTCCTTTGGCGTTCTGGGTACACGTCCTCGTATTTCATTTAAGTGATATCGTATACTTCTGAATGGGGTAAGATATTGCTTCAATAATGAAAAACCTGAATCTACAATGTAGTACTTACCTATACAAATTACAATACGTAATTTTAGTAAATTCTTATAAATTTAAAAGATATTTATAGATATTGTCAAATTAAATTAATACCTGGAGGACATATAAGTTTATGTTCCCTGTGCATGGAACAATCTAAAATTCTAGAATCAGGTGCTGAACCTTCCCATTCAGCTAATACATAAGTGAATTTTAAATCAAACGTGCAAGCTACTAATACATTTTGTGAGGGTTATTGTTTTCTACCACGGAATCTAACTACATATTCGACCAGAACTTTCGCAAGGAGATGAGTACCATCAATTGCTCATACACAATCCTATATTAATAGAATGTCATGTGAGTCAAAAAGATAAATATTTTTAATTAATAAGTTAGATTATTTTAATTAATGAGAAAATATCTTAAAATATGGCCACATTCTGTTGTTGTCACGAATCTCATTAGGTGTCTCTGTTCCAAGAGTAGGTTGTTTTAAAAAGTTGTCTTCCATGTCTATTATTGCATTTAAGACCGTATTGAAGTGTCGAGATATGGTTTCACCAGACCATTTAAAGTAACATTTTAAACTACGATTCTTAACATTGTGAGATAAAATGTGTAGAAACATTGCAAGCTGCTCCTCAATACTATAATGCACAGTGTCTTTCAATCTCCCAGTTCCCCTAAGTATGTATACAAATCTTCGAAAAGATCCACATTCATGCGCAATAAGTTATGACAATGTGCATCAGATCGTGTGACATCATTGATAAATTCACATTGAGTCAAATAACAATTACGTTGTGGCCTCCTATCAAATTATGCTAAGTAGGATGCACCATGCAAATAAGTTACAGTACCAACTGACATTGCAACAATGAAATTAAGTTCTTCATCATATTCGTCATTCATATCCATCTGTCAAGTTTAACAACAAAAGACAATCATAAAAGATAAATTAACATTAAATATTCATTTTGTAAGTAACTCTTTATTAACAACTGAAAAGCCTAAAAATAAAAAGACAATCATATAAACACTTACTAAAAGAGAATAACAAACGAGGACAAAAAATAAGAAAAAAAAAATATGTTGTAAAAATTAGACAACTAATCTAACACATTGCAAAATATAGTATAAACTCACCTCTAAAACAGTGCAAAATATAAATTCTCTAGTATATATGAACTTCAAATAAAGCTACAACCACAACAAAAATAAATATTAAATTATATTATCTTCACTGCTATAAAATTTAAATTATAATTATAATAGCAATTAAGTTAAAAAAATACACATAATGTGTCATATTCTGAAGATTACCTGTAGCTAGTAAGTATCAGTGAAACGTTAGAATGAAAGACTCAAGGGCTCTACACTCATAGGATCTATATCTTAATCTAAATCTTTGACCTCTACATATATGTTCTCTAATAAATGCACCAAATAACAAGAGTATATTTTAATCAAGTTGTAATACTATATATTTCATCATTTAGTTTTTTACTACCTCAATTTTTTTTCAAACCTATATATGTACGTCAAATAGAATATTATATATATAGATTTCATTAAGCCAAACAAGCTAGTTAGATAATTTGTGTATATGGTTATGTGATCAATTCATAAAACAAAATTTTGATTTGTAAAACTAAAAACCTGGGCCCTGGGAATCTGGAGTAGGAGTTAATTGTTTTACTAATTGATTATATAAAAAGAGTTTTTTTTTTTTTTGTGAATTTGTTGTAATTTTGTATTTTAACATTCTGAGTCATTAGTTTTCAATTCCATCAATATTGTTTTACCTCTTATTGTCAATGGAAAATAATACAATACAATTTCTGATTTATCCAGCTCATATATCTAATCAATTATATTTTCTAAATCGAATTTGTTGAAGAAGTGATACTAACACCATTATATATGTATCCCTTGATCATATGAACTGCATCAATTGATTATAAAGTATGTATGTGTGTGTTTGTATCGTTATATATAGTACTTACTTTAGATAGTTTTCATTTTTTTATCGATTTTTTTTGTTAAGTAACTTAATTACTTAATTTAGATAGTTGGTAGTCTCATGAACCCTAAAAAAATTTTACTTGCTCAATATCAAATGAACAAGAAGATCGAACATACAATTATTACACTACAAACACTTAAATACTTAATTATCATAAAAAAAATTCTTCTGCTAGTACTTATCATTCTCTTTATAAGTCTCATATTCCAATCAATTAAGTAAAATATTAGGATGAATGATCAGTGGTACATATCACTATTCTCGTGTAACTATGATGCCATTTAGAAACAAAAATCTCACTATAATCAAATCCATATATATTACCTTGCAACTCAGTCTGTCCTCCCTCGTGATCTTCAGTGAGCCTTCGAATTCGACACTTTGCTCGTAATGCTACGACCAATAATCCCAACAAATCCAACAATATACTTGTAATGCGATTAACAAAAACTCAATTTATATATATATATACCACTCTCAACCATTATAATCTCAACAAACCCAACAATTTGCTTGTAATGAGATCAACAAAAGTTATATATATATATATATATGGACGAAAAAAATATATAAAAGGAATCAATTTTTTATACACATAAACAAATATAAAAATTATTGTAAATTAGTATTCCATGATTGTATAAACTGATCAATTTAGAGAAGAAGAAAACTCACATTTTTGGAGTCTGTGGAGAAGAGCCGTATATATTACCTTGTGATTCAATCTGTCCTCCCTTGTGACCCTGGGCAAGCTTTCGAATTATACACTTTGCTCATAATGCTATGGCCAACAATCCCAACAATCTGCTTATAATGAGATCAACAAAAACTTAATTTAAATATATATACATATATACCACTCTCAACCATTACAATCCCAACAAGCCCTATAATCTGCTTGTAATGCGATCAATAAAAACTCAATTTATATACTCTCAACCATTACAATCTCAACAAACCCTACAATTGAGTTTTTGTTGATCGCATTACAAGCAGATTGTAGGGTTTGTTGAGAGAGTGGTGTATATATATATATATATATATATATATATATATATATATATATATATATACCACTCTCAACCATTCTGAACTATAGAAGAAAAAATATATATATAAAAGAAATCAATTTTTTATGCACATATACAAATATAAAAATTACTGTAAATTAATACTCCATGATTGTATAAACTGAGCAATTTAGAGAAGATAAAAACTCACATTTTTGGAGTCTGTGGAGAAGAGCGGAGAGAAACTAAATGTGGGCATAATGGAAACGTGAGAAATAAAGGAACAACTTTTGCGGAAAAGTAAAATTTTTAGGTGTTTTTTGAAGAAAATATTTTGGAGAAAATTTAGTAGTTGCGAGAATCTAACTTTCCCAAAAATTTTCTTTTTCCGCTCAACCAAACTCCTCAAAAATTTAAAATTTTTTAATTTCTTTTCCTTTCCTGCTACTTCACGCTAACCAAACAGAGCCTAAAGATAAGAGACAAAGAGGATGTCTGAAAGGGTAATTTAGTATTTTGAAAAAAGTTAATTATTGACATGTGAAGTGAATGTTAGAAGTGACATTTTTTCTAAGATGGAAATGCAAACAAAGAAAATGGGAGTGCGAATATCGCCTCCCATATAAAATAGTAATATCATATACAATATAACATATATATATATATATATATATTATATTCAAATAGCTTCATCTTATAACTTATGTAACTTTACACTATAAATTAATTAAAATTTTATAATTGTCTTACTTAATAGATATATAAATAAAAATTTTATATTTATATTAGTTGTTTTCATGCATTTTCGTGTCCTACTTTTTTAGAATTTGACATATCGATATATCTATGTCTCGTATACGTATTCATATCCATATTCATACTTTTTAGGTGAACAGGTTCCGAAAGAAAAAACTTCACCCTTTTTTAGGCTTCTTTTAATTAGGTAGAAATAACGGAAAATGAAAATAAATGATTTTTTTAAACATTTTAAGATTTTAAATCATAAAAAAATTTGAAGAAAAATAACTTTTTATAATCACCTAACTTTTTTATAATTTTTTTTTTAAAAAAAACACAAAAAAATTGGCTTTTACAAGGGTAGGAATGCATATTCGAATTTTTAAATAGCCACTTTTTATGCAATATAATACTCCATCAAAAGTTATGTCTATTTTTAATTTACCCTCCCATTACAGGTGTATAGACAAGACCTATACGCGTTTGTAGTGTAGACGTTACCGAAGGAACATGAATTCCTCGTTTGGACAGCAAAGCTGAGCATACAAGTTTGGACAACTTGAGCATATAAGTTTGGACAACTTTGTCCTCACTTTGTATCTCCTAATTTTACCATGACACCATAAAATAATCCGACCAATAGCGCAAGTTTATAGCAATTATGTGTATGGTTTCGTGTTTGTGTCCGACATCATGTCAAACACTAATACTTCATGGCAGTATGTGATCACCCAACATGATAATTTTGTATACACGTGTTTGTGAGCATTATAGGTTGGGTAATTCCACACTGGATATAGATAAAGGGATGTGCTATGTAGTGTATTCTCTCTAAATAGTATGAGATCTTTCGAAAGTAAAATCTAAAAGCAAAATTATACTGGATTGGTTCAAAGCGGACAATATCATACCATCTGGTGTAGCGGACGTTACACAATGTCTATTATTTAAAAAAAAATTGTTTTTGTGAATACTTGGTGACACATTTGAGACATTCGATCAACGCATTCTAAACACTTGACTAAACGCACGACGGTCTTGAAAACAACCTTATGAACATATATCAAATGTTCAACCTCTAAAAGAACAGAAACATAACTATAATGACAAGATTAGATAGTAATATAATATATAATTTAACATATTCTTTTCTATATTCGAATAGAGTCATCTTCTAACTTATGTAACTTTAGTATAGAATTTATAAATTAAGTAAAGTCTTATACTTAGATATGTAAATAAAAAAATATATTTACATTAGCCGAGTCAACGGTGTCTATATTCTACTTTTTTAGAATTTTACGTAGGTGTGACAAATCTTATAATCATGTCACACAGAACTTGAACACAACTTTTTTATAATTTTACGTAGGGGTGACAAATCTTATAATCATGTCACACAGAACTTAAACACAAATACGACCCACTTATTAAACGGGTGACATGACACGAATTACTAATCATGTCCGCAGAACTTGAACACAAATACGACCCACTTATTAAACGGGTGACATGACACGATTCGTGTAATCCGTTTGTGGGTTTTTTTTTTTTATTTATCAAAAAGAATGTTATTATGAGAAATCAAACCTAAGATCAAGTCTAAACTAGTTAAACACTCCTACCACTAGTCCACCAATGATTTTTATTTATATAAACCACAACAATAATATTTAATCTATAAGAATGAAAATTTGAACTTAATAAATTTTGAAACATTAATTAAATTACAATAATATTTCCCCCCTCATTTTGAATATAACAAACAAATGTTATTAATTATATTAACTTAGTAATTAAATCAATAACACAATATTTGCTATCTTGAAATCAAATAAAAATATTAATCACACTCAAATAATAGAGCATTTATAACAAATATTAAGTATATATCCCATTGAATGAACAAATGTTATTAATTATATATATGTCTCTTGTATTCTCATTCCAATGTTCTCTTTCTATTTCTTTTTCACTATTAGACCGACACTCACCTTCTTCCTTATAAAATTCTATAAAGATTTTTCACGTGAACATTGGTAAATCATAATGGAAATTTTCTACTCAAAGTTTTCAAAACCAACCAATAAAAGAAATTATTCTCTTCGGTAATCATCACTCTCTCTTTTCATACATACAAGGCGTTACACTCACAACACCTAACTCACACCACTAGAGTTAGGTGTTGTGAGTGTAATGCCTTGTATGTATATATATATATATATGTGTGTGTGTGTGTGTGTGTGTCTATATATATATATAATTATATATATAAAGTGTAAGGTTTAGTTGATGATGACTAACATGTTAGTTAGTTAATGCACCCATTTGTAAGTCTTGGTGCGTGAGGGACATGGATAACTTTACATCAAATTCCTTATCATTTTGTACAGTTTATTCTTATGATAAGGTTGACCACTACATGACATGATTGATTAAAATAAAGGATTTTCCTCTATATATCACCGTGTCAAGTTTTTGTGAAGTGTGTGTGCCATATTTTAAGCATTCTAGATATTTTATTTTATATTTATCACATTTCGGATTCCTAAAAATTTGGAGTGTGACAATATTGGAAGATAAAAAAAAAATATATATATATATATATAATATACGTCACAACAAATAATATGAAAATATATGTGTACATGTTTTTAACATTTTAAAACAAATTTACAATATTAAACTATTTTTTACATTTTCAAATAAATTAATAAATATTAATGAGTTATGAGGGTTAAACGGGTCGTGTTGACCCTACATGACCCGTTAAATTAAATGGGTAAAATGTGTCTAAGTGAGTCGTATTTGTGTCAGCTCGACACGAATATTTAATCATGTCAACCGTGTTAGTTTCGTGTTAGCGGGTCAAATCTGAAAACGACACGATTTCTTATCGGGTCTATTGTGTAGACACCGTAAGGACACGAACACGATATGCCCAAACTCATACCCGCTTATTTCGTGTCGTGTTAGCGTATGGTGTCAAATATTGCCACCCCTAATGTGACGGCGTATATGTGTCGTATCACATTCGTGTCTCGTGTCCGTATGCGTGCTTCTTATTAGATACGTATGCATAAAGCAAAATGATATTTAAGTCGAGAAAATTCACTGAAATTTTGGGCCGAAGGCTTGCAGCCTTGATTGTTATGTAAGTGATATATATAGGCTTTTCTTTATGGGCTGATTTAGTTTTTGGGTTGATAATAATCACTTGTTTTAGATTTAGGGAATTTGTGTGACTCCGAGTTTGTGAACCATGAGAAGTATATTATAAATATATTTTTATGGTATCATATTTAAGAGAAATTATTACATAGTTCGGGTCAATTACAAGCTTACACTCAAATCTGTTGCTTTATTATTATTTTTTTGCTTGCGTGTCGGTTTATGATTGGACAGGACCAATGATCCCGGAACCATATAATAATTTCTCTCATATTTTGTTGTGAGCTGGAGGCCAAACACCCCCTCCTACCCTTTAAAATTTTGGAAAACCCTATTTATAAGGGTTAAAATAGTTGTAAGTAGAAATACCACACACACACACACACACACATATATATACATATATTCATAGGTCGTATGAATATTCGAAATTAAAAATATTAAAAATATTTTTTTTTCCTTGCAAAATAAAAGAAACTACACGAGGAAACTCGAAGATTCCGAACAAACAAAAGGAAAGTCTACCTCAATAGCTTGACAAAGCCATTGAGGCCAAATGGACAATTGAAGGTCGACATGTTTCTGATGCAGAGCCCATTGGTTTAATTGATGGGCAACAACATTACATTGACGTGGTGTCCAAACGAGGGAGACATCGCTTAGGGAAGAACATAGGATGTTGATATCCTCCAAAACCGTAGTCGAAAGAGATGAAGAAGGGGATTGATGAATCACATTAAAGCGGTCCCCTTCCACCATTATTGGACTGTATCCCCATCTATCAAGAAGAATAAGACTCTCCCTAAGGACATAAGCTTCAACAATCTCTGGGCTATCAATACCTAAGAAAAATAAGGAAGCAACACGAACAAGGTCTTCCTCTATCATTTTGAAGAATAATACCTCCACCAACCTCTTTCGACCTTTTGCAGACTGCTGCATCAAAGTTCAATTTAAATTTTCCTTTAGGAGGTGTGCACCAAATGACTGACTTAAAGCAAAGGAGTCCCTGTTGGACAAAGCACTGTATCTTGAAACTTTGCATTCAAAAATTTTGAAAAATTATGTAATGCCCTTTCCAGAATGGATGGGGGATCCCATTTCACAGATTTGAAGTGCTAATCAGTTCTGTGCTTCCAAATTTGCCAACGTATGAAGGCAGCAAGACTAAGATGACCCTCCGAATTAGGAAGAGATTTTCAAATGTCAATTAATTTAGACCATTGGTGATTCTAGGAGACACAATTTGTCGAGGAAAAGTTCAGTCTATAAGGACTCAATTTTCAATCTGCTTGGGAAGGAGGACAAAAAAAAGTAGGTGTAAAGAAGATTCCTCACCACAATCACACATCTTACAAACTCGATCAGTGACAACCTTTCTCATTTTTAAATTAAGCATAGTTGGGAGCCTATCATGAGCACACTGCCAAAGAAATTTTTTTATTTTCCTCTAAATTTGGATCGACCAAATATCCTTCTAAGATGGATAGAATTCCTGAATATGGCTGTTTTTCGCCTTCTCAACAACAGTTTTCCTTGATGAATTCATGAATGAAATGAGTTTATAGGCACTTTTCACAGAAAAAAGACCATTAGTCGAAGCTCTCCAAAATCTAAAATAAGATGATTGGATGGAATTCAAATTAATTTGCAAAATAATCTCAAAGTCTATACTATTAAAAACACTTTGAATAAGATTTCGATTCCACTTTTGAGAATCATAGAGAAATAAGTTAGAGACTCTTTTAATATGACAATTGGGAGGCTGTTGTGAAGAAACAAATGGATTAATGGGGTCCGACAACCATGGATCTTTCCAACAGTCAATATTTAGCCCATCCACCACACGCCAACTCCAACCATTTGCAATAACATCCTTAGCAGAGAAAATTCCTCTCCATGCCCAAGAAGCAGAGGATTTGCAAACGG
The DNA here is from genome assembly GCA_026545225.1 of Cornus controversa. Taxonomy (NCBI): domain Eukaryota; kingdom Viridiplantae; phylum Streptophyta; class Magnoliopsida; order Cornales; family Cornaceae; genus Cornus; species Cornus controversa. Next base: position 9,968,873 of record CM048848.1, on the reverse strand, counting down.
AAGACATGAAGGAAACAAAATTAAAATACCTGGCTTTAAAATCTAAGAAGAGAAGAGGCCCATCCTCTTGCATGAACCTTCAAGAAAGTTTGGACAGCAATGCAAGAAGATTAAACCATTCCAAATTCTTGAAGTTAAGACCTCCTGTACCTTTGTGCTCACATAATTTATCCCAACAAATCCATTTAATTTTAGAACTTTCCTCCTTACCACTCCACCAAAAATTCATCAATTTTTGCCTCAACTTATCACAAATGGTGGAAGGAATTTTGAAACATGCCATAGAGTAGGTGGAAATAGAAGCCATAATAGATTTTGCCAATACCTCTCTTCCAGCTTTAGAAACTAGATCTCCCTTTGTGTGTTTGACTTGGATGAGACTCTTTCCACCAAGAAATTGAAGGCATCAACTTTGGATCTACCCAAAATAGTTGGGAGGCTCAGGTAGTTGTTTCCCCATTCATGCTCATGAATGCCTAAACTTCGGCTCTATCAAATTTGCAAAAAAGAATCGCATCATATGCAAAAAGAAGGTGAGTAATGGGAGGAAGATCATCAATTTCAAGTAAAAACTATTAATTTTTTTACTTACCAAAAACTATTACTTTTTTTTTTTTTAAATGTGACCCCCCAAAAGCTCATAAATAATCTCAATTAGTCCTTTCTTCTTGAAATCCACATCTAAACAAAAAGGTCAGATCCTTCTCTTTATTTTACCAATAATGCATATATAGAATTTTTTGGGTCAATTTTTATATATTATATAAATACCAAAATTAGATATATTTTTGTATGCATGGGTTATGGAATACTTTTTCTTCATGAAAGATCTTATCTACACTTTTTTTTCTAAAAAAAAAAATAGAATTGTATAGGAGACTTCTATAGTTTACTTTTATTTATTTTTATATTTCACATGCTTGAGACCTCATCAGTTTACAACTGTATCAGACAATATTTCTCTCCAAATCACATCTAGTTAGACACTTATCATTGTAGCCTTTGTAAAAGGGAGAAAAAGGGAAAAGAAAAGAGAATAAGAAGACTTCTTTCAATGAGTTTAAAGGATAAGGTAGCATTATGATCGCAAATAAAATCAATTTGAGTCTAGTAGTATTCAAGCTCATTGCTTTGAATTCTAGATTTTTATTTATTATTATTTTTAATTTTTTTAAAAAATTCTATAATAAGCTTGGTTAACTGTGCACATATTTTATTTAATTTTTTTACTTTGTGCAAGAGAATTATAATAAATTTATAATTTTCAAGACAATAATGTTAGATTAGCTAGTTAGTGAGGAGGGGAGAGTCAAACTCAAAACCATAGGGTGGAGTACGTTTACAATATATCGGATGAATCTGGACCGTGTGTGTATAACATACAGGATGAGTCTCATCATCCGTGTATAACATGTAAAGTCTAGATTCATCTAGTGTATTTACACCAAATATATTGTAGACCTTCTTCATAGGATGGGTGGGCACTTAAGGCCGACCCCTTACCACTGGACAACATGCCACACCTTACTCATAGTTAAAGAATGTTCCGAAGTTTATCCAATAAGAGAAGTCCCATTGCTTGCTACGTAAGTCCCTTTGTCCTTGTTCTTAGATAGGATTTTGTTGGGACTTATCAATTCAATTCTTAAGTGACAAATTGCATAAAACTCACTTCTATTTTTTATTTTTGGCACGAAATTCCTTTGCAAAAAAAAAAAAAAAAAAAATGACATAAAACCCTCTTAACTATTCAATTTGTTGCAAAGTGATGTTATAATAACGAAAATGTTTCTTAATATAATTTTTTTAAAAAAAATTAGGGTTTTTAAAAAATATTTTCACTTTTAAGTTTTTTTCCTTTTATTTTTATTTTTTAAAAAATAGAACTTTAAGAAAAAAAATGATGTTATAATAACGAAAATGCCTAATATAAATTTAAGAAAATTTAAGTTTTCTTTAAAATGATTTTCCTTTTAGGTTTTCTTTTCCTTTTTAATTTTTTAAAAATAAAAATATTAAGAAAAATTAGAAAATTGTTCCAAGGTATTTTCATTTTCTTATAAACACACCATTAAATTTATTTTCAAAAGTATTTTTTAACAACACTATGAGGAATGAGTTATTTGTATTAATTTTAGTTTTATATTAATGGGTATCATTTTCATAAATTTATATTCAAGGGCATTTTCGTTATTATAACATCATTATAACATCACCCTGCAACAAATTTGATACTTAGGGCATTTTTGTGTCAATTTTTTATTTTTATTTTTTCAAGAAAGTTTCGTGCCAAAATTTTAAAGCAAAGAGGAGTTTTATGCAATTTGCCCATAGTTAAGTAAAAGAGTTCTATAAATCAAGTGAAGCTCCAACTACTATTGAACTACTGTCACATAAAAAAAGGAAGACAATTATAAAAAAAAAAAGAAAAAAGAAAAAAGAAAAAAAAAATAGAAAGACTAATAAATGAAAATATCAAATGCATAATATGATAGGTTTAATCACTTGCTATATATTATACAGAAATGATCTATTGCTTTAAGAAATTTTTCACATGATGTATGATAATCATTGAATATGATTATAATAATTTTTGAAAGTTATCTTTTTTATACTTAATTCATATTCAACGGTTACTATACTTGGTATGTAGAAAATTTATTGTTCACCAATAAGTAAGAGACAATTCTCATATATATATATATATATAATCTAAAATTACTTTATCTAATAATTTAATGAATATGATGCCAAGTGCATTGATATTGCTCCATGCACCAGTGTGTGTGTGTGTGTGTATATATGATGAACAAAGTGTCCCACACAATCATCGTTTGGCACTAAGGTAAAGTGGGATGATAAAGAGAGCTAACCGTAGAGGATCGTAATCCTAGTAGAGCATCAAACAAATGATAGCCAATCATGGATACATTGCTCTAATTGCTTGTATTCTGGTAATACAGGTAATACAATACTATCAAATTAGTATAAGATTTGCTTTTCTCGCACTATCATTTCTAGATTCTGTTGAATTCAACACAGTAAGTAAGATTTGATTTGAAGATACCAAATTGTCTTTCCCTTTCCATTCCATTCCAAAAGCTAAGTCAACTTTTTTAAAATAGTCATCATAATGCCAGTTATACTTGTTGGCTTATTCCTTTTGTTTTATTACCCAACATATTATTAAAGCCTTGACATTTTAGCACATTAATTTAACAATCTATGCATTACTCAATAATTGGTATGCTCTAGTGCAATTTTTTTCTAATTTCAAAGCAAAATAGACTCTCCAATTTATAAAAATTTAATCGTTTTTTCTTCCTTCAACCTAAAAGAAAAAATCTCCATATTATAAAAAAGTTGTTTTCTCATTCAATAAATGAGAATCTAAATTTACTCTTATATTTCAATAGATAATAATATAATGAAACTGAATTAAAAAAAAAATATTGGATTAATCAAACTATCATTTTAAATAACTAACGCTCTGTTTGGTAGAAAGGAAGAAAATTGAATGAAAAGAAAAGAATAAGGGATGAATGAAATATTACTAGGGAAGATATTTGTTCTTTCCTTTTTTTGTTTGATTGGATGGAAGAAAATAAAAGAAGATAATACATTGCTTTGTTTATTAAGAGAGAAGAGAAGAGAAAATTTTAATTTATTGATGAAAAGTGATATTTAGGTCTAAACTTTATAGTACTTTGGGTTTATCAAATAATTTTAAGAATAATTTTGTAATTTAAAACATTTTTTTAAATAGATTTGTCTTTCTTCCTTCTTGTTTTCGGTTCATATTTGAAGAGATGAAAATTTGTGAATGAGGAGGAACGGCTCATCCATCATATTCCCTCTTCTCTACTTGTCTCGTTTCTATCAAACGAAAGAAATTTGTTCCATTCTTTCTATCTTTCATCCACATCTCTTCATTTCTTTCTACCAAACGAAGTATAAAGATAAGTAGTATAAAGATAAGTACCGAATGATAATACTTCTTTCATAATACACCATTAGCCGGCCACCTATCAATCTCGGGTACCTAATACTTTCTTTAGTTGATGATATAACGCAATTGATATTGTAGGAGTATTAAAATATTTTTCGTAATGAAAATTACGGAAGAGACTTGTACCAAAATTCATTTTAACCTTTTTAAATTATTTTCGATGTTAATGAAAACGCTTTTCAAGTTCTAGTTTTACTTAATAATATACCATTCATCAACCAAAAAGAAAAGTATTAATGTATTTGAGGGGTTATTGTTTAGTAGAATCGTAAAAATTCAGCCTAAAAGAAAGTGTAATAATGGTTCTTATGAAATATTTGTTATATAATAATAGTTCTTATATTTGTAAAAAAAGTGTAATAAAAATACATAATGCTATAAATTTGATTTAATATAATATATTTTTCTCACTTAACACGTTAATTTTTTTTTTCCTATGTAATTGCCATTCTCAAGTGAGTCCACTTGGTTAATTCAGCCGGACCGTTCACATGATGGTGGGTCCCACCACCACTTTTATGTTATACAAATCACCCCAGTATCAATTTTTTTCCTAAATATTTGATCATTTCAAATAAAAGAATTTTATTTTGAAAATTTTAATACAAATTTCACCGATATATATATATATATATATATATATATATTTATTTATTTATTTATTTGGTGAGAGAAACATAAGCCCGTAAAATAAGCAAAAAAAGGTTTTCACTTTAAAGAAATTTGGGAAGATAAAACGGCGCCTCCAAACCAGCACAAAAGACGGCCGAAAATCCCGGTTGATTGGCGGGAATGTAGATGAGTGGCTCAGATTATGGCCGTCATCTCACCCCTTCACACTCTCACTCTAGGGTTTTATCATCATCGACTACTAGGCCCATCATCAAGAGGATCAAACGGCTTAGATTATTCAAGTAATCAAAACTTTACAAAAACAATTGACCGTCCGATTATCAATCCAACGGATGAAACGTCTCCAGCTTCCCGCCCATTGTACACCACCTTCCAATACTGTAAAGTGTTGTTAACATATACTGTACTGTGTATTGAGCTTCCATAATGATTTCTATTACCATTTATATTTCATATATTATTTTTTTTTTCCTTTTTTTCACTTCTTTCTCCTTCTTAATCTAATACTCTCAAATTCCTCTCTCCCTTTCTCTACACACAGAGACACCCATTGATTTTTCTTCACCACAATCACATTCTATTGTCTGTTTCAAGCATAAATTTGGGTCCAATTCAATATCAAATCTCCGAAATGGTTGGTGTGAAGTTTGATTTTTCAAACCCAGTATCTAATTTTGTGTTTAATTTTGTTCTTGTACTTCCTTGTATTCTCAAATTCAATAGAATTGAATATACACAAACAAAGTAACCAATATTCTTCTGTAATTCAAAGTGTGTTTATGTGAATTTGATGTTGAAGATTGGTTTTTGGTAGGTGGGTTGTGGGATAAGATTGAAGAAGAGAAAACCAGGGTGGCTGACCAATTTACTCCATAGCAAGTTCTTTGGTTCTTGTGTTGATCATCGAGACCTTCGAAAGAATGAGAAGAATGTGTTCTGCATTGATTGTACTGTTGGCTTTTGCAAGCACTGTATGGTCTCTTCGGCTCATGATGTCCATCGCGGGCTTCAAATCTGCAGATATGTCTATCATGATGTAGTCCGTCTTCAAGACATACAGAAGTATCTTGACTGCTCCAAAATTCAGGTCTAATTTCTCTCTCTATCTCTCTCTATATATTTATATTTATATGTATATCAAACATAAACACACCCCGTCTCTTCCTTAATTGTTTGACTGTGGGATGATTTGCAATCATTATCAGTAAATTTGATGCGTTTTTGGTATTTTGGGTCCTTTTTATTCTTCTGACCTTGGTTTTTAAATTAATCAGTAGTGTTCTAATAATAAGAGTTTGATGGATTTTAATCACATATTTATGTTTCTATTGTGTTTATAAGATTCTTACTCACTTTCATTTATTGTGAAATTGATGATGCATAATATATCATTTACTATAAGTACTTGTGTTTGTGTAATTAGGTAGTTACATTCCTCTCAGTTCTTTCTAAATTCATTTCTAATTGATTTTTTTGGCATATTTCTGATTAATTTCATTAATTTCAGTTGGTACATGAAATGGGATTTAGTAAAAGATTGTTAGTTGTTTCCATTTAGTTCATTGAATTGAATTCCTATTGATAGTTCTGTTTTTGCTTATTTTGCAGTAGTTCCTGAAGTAGATTTCTCATTAACAATTTAATAAATAATATGCTTCTCTAAATGTCCTTTTTTCCTCAAAATTTCCCTCTTTTTGGGGAATTAATTTCATTAAGGAATGAGTTTGTCATAGATTACAGAAACTAATGGTGATTTGAATTTGCAGACGTATAAAATCAATGGTGAAAAAGCTGTGCATTTGAATCCCCGGCCTCAATTAAGAGATCCCAAATCATCAAAATCAAAGAGCGGCACATCTTGTGAATCTTGTGGAAGGCACATACAGGACTTGCCTAATCACTTCTGCTCCATTGCATGCAAGGTATGAAATGGGTAATGACCATGAACATGAACTTTTTGTCTTCATTTTCTTTGTCACACAGTACAAAATGCAAAATTAAGATGATTTATGGACATGAATTCACAGTTTTCAGAAGCTGGGAAGATGTCTGAAGATCCGATCCAAAAAATGAGCTCCATCCCATTTTCAGAAATGGATTACCTATCCTTGAAAGAGAGCAACGACACCGGAGGCAATACAACTGAGAAGGAATCATATTTCTCTTTGACCGATTCGTCTCAGGAGAATCATTCCTCTGTAAGTTCAGTATTGAAGCCGAAGAAGCAGTTGCACAAGAGGAAGGGCATTCCAAGAAGAGCTCCTCTTACTTAATGCCTAAACACAATTTCTAGTTTTTGCTTCACCTATTCACATTTTTTTTGGGGCTTACATTAAGGTACAAACACAATAAAACCACAGTTATAATGCTCTCTCTATAAATGATGTTTTGAGAAGATAATTCACTCTCAAGTAGCCCATATTTTGGGGTTTAGTTGGGTTAGGTAGAGAGTGACCCATCTTGTCTGAGTATATAGTATTAGTGTGGTTGTGTACAGCATAAGATTGGTGGTGGTGGTGGTGGTGGTGGTGTTGGCAATTGCTATATATACAAATCTATGATTGATGTTCAACTTTGTATCTATCTATCCAGAGGTTTTTAATGGTTGAATTGGATAGTCCTCATTATAATAAAACTAAGTTTGTTTTATATTTCACTTGTTTAGCAATATATATATATATATATATATATATGCTAATGGGTTTTGATTACTTGGAAAGTTCTTGGTCTTGATGATTTGCTTCTTACTGTGTTGGCTGTGGCTATTGCTTTATATACAAATCTATGATTGATGTTCGACTTTTGTATCTATCCATAGGATTTTAATGGTTGAATTGGATATTCCTCATTATAATAAAACTAAGTTTGTTTTATATTTCACTTGTTTAGTAATATACACACACACACACACACACACACACACACACACACACACATATATATATATATATATATATAGATATATATGGTAATGGGATGTGATTACTTGGGAAGTTCTTGGTCTTGATGATTTGCTTCTCACTGTGTTGGCATGGGTGGTGGTTGTTGCTTTTTCCTTTTTCGCTTTTCTTTCTTGCCAGTCCGTTGTGAATTGAGAGCTTTTGTCTCGATCTTTTATGGGATGATTATGGTCTTCTCATTTCGTTTTTTTCCTTTGGTAGTTGGTTTTGTTAGGTCCTCTGGTCCCATAACATGAGACACATATGCTTTGTTTCATGTTTTCATGTGAATGTGGCAGACATAAAAGACCCCTAAAAGTTTTGATAGAGAATAGACTGGAAGATCATGGTGAGCCAGCGATGAAGGGGACACTTCAATTATATGCCTTCTGCACATGGGATGATGGCTTCACTTTGCTCTTTCCTCTCATTTCCACTTGGGACACTCAGGTACAAATAAAAATGTACATGTACATTCATTGAAGATTTCTTATTTCAGTAGTAAAACGCTTGAGCTTTCAACTATTAATTCGAGTTCTGAGTAAATGATGGTCATTTTGCATAGATAGTGTGAAAAATAAGAGGCAAAACTGCAAATTCATCCTTTGCAGATTGTTGAATGATGGTGTCATTACAAATAGTCTAAATTATTTTGTGCCGCTTGATTTTAAATTTATGAAAGGCAAACATATATATATATATATATATATATATATAGATTGATGCAATTGTTTCTGAAAACTAATCATACATTTTTTTTTAACCTTGACAAGAAATTCGGACACCCACTTTGGCTATTTGGGATTTGAATTCTCAAGATGAGAAATTACTATTAGGATACTACTTTGGCAAATGATTAGTACAAAAAAAAAAAAAAAAAGTATCTAATCGTCTTTTCATTCATCAGATGTATCTCACATGCAATATCTTATGAATAGAAAGTAATTCGATTTTTTATTTGACGATAACTTTCACTTTGAATATTATTATTACTCAACTACTTTTGATGGTAACATTATGAGAAGTCATCCATTGATGAGAGCAGTGATTTTATACAATAAATAATATAAACGGCCGGTTCTGTATTTGGTGTAGCGATTTGTTTGATGGTGATTGTTGGATTTTTTGAGGAAATTATTGATGACCCATTGAAAACATGATTTTTGCTTTTTATTTTATTTTAGTTTTTATCTACTTGAATTAAAAAGTAAAAATTAAATAAAGGAAAAGAGTGGCCTGCCATGCAGGTCAAAAAAGGCAGGGCTGGGTGGGCATAAAGACGTACTAATTTGGTGATGGGTTGGAATTTGGAACCGTGATTTAAGATTTATATATATAGTCAGCAGCGAGGATAGGTTTCTTCAGTCACCATCAAATAGTACAAACTGTTAATGATTTTAATCAAATCAACTTTTTAATAACATAATGTCATAAGCATGTAATGGAAGTCTCTCTCGGATTGTCAATTTAGACCAATATCAATCATTATTATACACTGTGGGACACAAAATTTCCTTAGTTTGAGAAGCTTTAAAACCCTTTCTGTTAGCGAGGCCTTTCATTGAATTCGGACAGTTGAGCTAATTGGAGGCCATATTATGAGTCATATGCTAGGAAGTACGAATATTTATACAAGAATAATGTATCTGTATTATATCCGTCATATGATATTAATATTCTTTGGATACTTGTCCCATAATTCTTAAAAGTATTTAAAATTTTAAAATATATTTTTTTATTTCTAACATTTATCTTATACTTCTCAAATATTTCAAAATATATTTTTAACTAGTTTTGAATCTAAATATGTAATTTTTCTAACAATAATATCATATTATAACTGATAAGAAAAGTTTACAATTTATTTAAAACAGAAGTGTTAAAATACATATCATGATTTAGTACAAAATTTATCCATGCGAATTATACAATGACTCTTAACTCTTATTTTGTTTGTTAATGATAATGTTTTATAAATAAATGTTAATAACTAATTTTTTGCATATATAAAAATATAATTTATTATCTTTATATTGTCCGTACCCGTATTCTGTTTTTTTGAGATTTGTCGTATCACAGTTCCGGTATCGTGGCGTAGCCGTGTCCCGTATTCTTATCCACGCTTTCTAGGTTAGACGTCTAGTCTACAACTGTAAAAGTTTTATGTGCGTGGATAAGGTTTAAATTTTAGAACATGAATTTATTTTGGATGGAATTTGTAAAAAGTTTTTTACTAACCCGAGAAACTCGAAATACAATAAAAGTTTATATATTTTTATATTTTTAAAGCTATATATTGTTTATTTAGTATCATATGTATTAACCTAACTTGTTATTGGTCTTGAAACATCAAAAGGTTGATATACTTTTATTTCGAGCTATAATTTATTGACTTAATGCTATTAAATTACACATGGTTTGGTTGATTTTTATCACGTGATATGAGTGGTTTTAATTCATGTAAAGTGTATGTAAAACTTTGAACAACTCGAGAAATTAAAAAAATTTGTACAGTATGATGCAAGTTGAAATGTGATGGATTTATTGAGACTTGGGCTGAGGTGTTTGGTTTTGGGTAGGCTAATCCTTGATCCACCCAACGCTTAAGTCCACCCCTAATTGTGGATATGCATGTGTATTTGCTTTAACTTGAAAAAATAAAAGAGAGAGAATTCGAGACCTATGGTGATGAGTAGAGGTGCACACGGTTCAGTTCGATTTAATTTCTTTATAGTATTGAAATTGGAACCGTTCCTAGTGATTCCTAATTTTGAAACAGGAACCCGATTGTGAGGATTGATTCGGTTCTGAATTGCGATTATTTGATAAATCAAATTCAAAATACTTTTTTTTAAAGAAAATCTGGTGAAGACCCAACGAACTACCCAAAATCTATTCTTTTAGGTAAAGAAAATTTGTTGTTTTTTATGCTATTAAATTTTGAAGTTTGATAAAGCAGAACTATATAAACTCAATCACGTCCATTTCAAATAAAAAAGAAAACAACAGAATCAGATCAAAAGGAAAATAACAAAGACATCAAAAGGAAAACAATAGAGTTCAAATCTATCGTCCCTTCCAGTACATTCTTATTATTTAGGTTGACAAATTCGTATGAGTAATGGGAGAGAGAGACCAAAACATTGCCTACATTCTTATTATTTTGGTTGACAAATTCGTACAAGTAATGAGAGAGAAAGAGAGAGAGCAAAACATTGCGTTGCCATCATCTCTGTTTTCGAACAGAACAACCACCTATCTGTCACCTGTGAACGAACAATTTTTTACACCAATCATGGCAGGTCTACCTATGGCTATCTCACTATCGATCCAACTCCAAAGATTGATAACCACCGAACCACCAAACCCATTCCAGAATCGAGCCTTAATCCCTTACCGTCATTACTGGAAACGCCGGAAAACACCTTTTCGTCGACGTCGCACAACAATCCTTCGACAAGATAGGAACAACCTATGCTGTCCTCTGATATCTTTCTACGATCGGAACCACCTACAATGTTTTCGAATAGAACAACCACCTACTGTTACCAAAGACGCACTGTACCTCAAGGCCCACACCGTTACGTACTGGAACCGTCTCGTTGAGGCTGATCAGGGGCGGAGCCAGGATTGGAGGGTGGGGAGGGCTAAAACAAAAAAAAAAAGTGTAAGAAATTTATAATTTCTTCATCAACCAATGAAATCTTAGAGATTTCACTGTATTTGATATATATGTATATACAATATAATTCAGGATGTTATGCTCATCAACAGAAATATATTATAAAAAAAAAATTTTGAACCCTTTCATCTCATCCATAAAAATTAAAATTGAACTCAAATATATAATATTTTAGGGAAAAAAATAAACAAAACAAAATAGGAAAAACACAATGTAAAAGGCAAAAGTAGTGCCATCTGTTTCACTACACTGAATCATATTATATAACATCAAACACACACACATATAGCTTAGAATTTGGATGAGAGATTTGGGCATCTTATTGATCAAAACTCATTCTCTTTTGATAATATGTGTAACGATAGTCTTAAAGAGAGAGAGAAAATAAAGTTTTGAGAGAAAGAGAGATATTGTGGAAGAAGGAGAAGGGAGTAAAATGGTCTATAAATGGGTGATTGTTTAGAGACTCTATCTCAATTTCTCACACTAATGGGCCTAATTGGAAGACCAAACATAAGGTGGGCTGAGCTAATGGGTTGGGAAGAGTAGTAGTAAATTTTTTTTTTTCTTTTGGACCTGGGCTATAGCCCAGGTTAGCCCATTACTAGATCCGCCCATGAGGCTGATGATCTGGTCTGCTTTGTGTCTATGTCGTGAGAAATTGAAAAATAATTAAAAGTGAATTAGGGTTAAGAGTTATAAGTTATAAAGATACTGTATTAGTTATATAAAGTATTTATATATTATGTATTTTATATCATATATATATATATATATATAATTCTGAACGACTTTGATTTGGTTCGATTTTAATGGACCTAGAATCGAAACTCAACAATTCCTAAAAAAAATCAGAATCAGAACCATACTGACGGTTTGATTCAAGTACGGTTCCGATTCCTACAGTTCTTTGTGCACCCTAGTGATGACACGTCTTTTAGACGACAATGACAATTAATTGTCCAAAATCCACTCCATGTAAGCACATGTGACATCTCCAGTTGATGCTTTCCTCCATTTGATATCATTAATAAATAATGTCTTAATCAGTTATACCTTACCATATAAATACTCTACTTAGCATTCAAATTATTTCGTAGATTTGATGTTATCATAACATCACATTCATAAATTCAGTTCAATTATCACAACCTTTTTTTTTTCCGGTTAAGTAAGCTACACCACCACACACACGCACTTGTTTGTCCATAGAGACATAAACTTTGGGCCAAGCCCTTTGCTAGTAGTTTGCTATATATATATATATATATATATATATATATGTGACACGCCCCAATCCAATTTATATATATATAACAAATTGAACAATTGAAAATACATCTAACCATCTTTATTAATATCAAACATAATTGACATTAATATACATCAAAGTGCATGTTTAATAATTTACAAATACAAACAAATCACAAGCTTATATTATAACAAAAACTAGACATTTAATTACAAGTTTACTAAGAAACTCATTTACAATAATTACATATTAGACAAAACATTTCCTCTTGCTCATTTCCCATCCAATAACCAAGACCCTAGACTCAGCAGTGGTTACAAAACTTTGAACCTGAAAAACATGTATATATATATAACAAAAGTGAGCTTAAAGCCAAATGAAGATAGCACTACTACATCATAATAATAAACATTGACATTATCTCATAACTTCAAGTACTATAGGCATTTTAACTTTCTACTCTCTTTATTGGTCAGAGTATGGACCTTATATAACTTCATGCCTTATACCCATCTTCATGCTTTATAAGTATTTTCATACTATATAGGTATCTTCATGTCATATAGACATCTTCAATATTTCAATATATACATTCAAGTATAAAATTTCTAGTGAATACACTTACCTTGGATATGTTCTAAATTGTTTACTTATCCCTTTGGTATTGTTGAGGTTGTAGTTTCTTCCTCCCTACCTATAAAACATTATACTCACGTCATATATATTTCTAAATATAATTCGATAACAATTATCAAAAACTTCATTCATACAAATTTCAAAGATCAATTATGATAATCTTAAAACATAAGCTCATTGAAACATTTTGTCAAACACGTAGTAAGCAAGAATACCAAGCTCATCCTTTACATTACTCTACAAGTATAAATTACCGAGCACACTTCAAAATCAATACTAATATGATTAAGTACTCTAATTATACAATAAGCTCAAGTATTTCAATCTAATACCTACACACTTGCAATTTCAAGGATATATTTCCTTTCCCTATGCGCCGTCAATATTTTTAATCTAAATGAAGGACTCTCCGATATCCAATTGGCCTACAAATTTTATAGTTGATAGGAAACATATTCAAAAACATCATATTAAAATTAGAGCATGATTCAATTGTTGTTTTTCATAAATAAGCAAAACAATGGACTGTTTAAATTCTGGCCCCAGTCCTTGTTTTTTATTAAACTTCAAAGATTAAACTGTTTCGATTCAGAAAGAACTATATGCTCTACCATACATTTCTGAAAATGTCTATTAGTCTATTTTCCAACTCAATAAACGGTGCACAAATTTGATTTTTTTAGAGTGTTTTATGGCCAATCTTGTAAAGTGACATCAGCCTTTACTCTAGAACTCGATTTTCATATTTTTCACTTCTTTTTCATACAAACTTCATATCTAATATTTCTATCTCTTAATAATCATTATAAAACATCTTTATAGCATGATTCATTTCATTTTATACCAACAAAATACAATCAAATCCATAATAACCAACTCTACCATTCACATATTATTACACTTTTCCTCTACACACACATATACAATCATACATAACGATTTCGTACTTTCTTTCAATGATTTTCTATACAAAATCATGTATATAGATTATAATCAACATAAAAGCATGAAAAAAAACTGAGTCAAAGACTCTCAAGTGTTTAACTTGAGTTTTTCTTCTTTTCATTCCTCCTTTTCTCTTCTTCTCCTCTCTCCTAACTTCTCAAGTCTAAGACACCAAAAATTGGTTTTGCCAAACAAGGCTTAAGGTTTGTAGATACAAGTTGCTCTCCCCATCTTATCCAAACTGATTACTCATCCATTTGAAAAACAATTTTGACAGCTAGCATCGTTGTAGATTATTTGCACTTCACTTCTTTTAACACTTTAAATTTACAGTTCACCCCCTCAAGTTATTTGTCTTTTAGCCCTTCTAAACCACTTCATTTCCCCCAAGCACCTCACCAACTCTAAATTAATATTTAAACATTAATACATAACTTTCAATTAACACCTTACAATGGTTAATATCTACTATGATACATAACATAGATTTCACAATAAAACCCACACTAGGCATGCTATCTCCTCAATTTAGTGTACATATAAAATGTTCATATATAATTTATGTTTATTCAAAAATTAAATTAGGCTAATAAGAATGATCATGTGTCGGGGTAGGAGAGCAATATACCACATAACATTCTCAAAATAAAAAGCTATAAATAAAGCATACACATATCATAAGTTCATATGTAAACAATATATAAATTCAGATCTCAGGAGAGCATTGAAATGTACCTTGACATTTTATCCTACATGTCAATCCTATCTATATTTTGAGGCTTGATCTTATCTTTGATATGGTGACACACAAAATACTTGGTAAACAAAAATCAATTAAAACAAACAACAAATTCAGATTAATTATAAATACAAGCGTTAGCCAGAAAAAGAAAAGAAAAAAGCGCCAATTAGAACATATAGAAAAGAAAGACCGAAAGCAAGAGCATGAAGAAAGTTGAATTCTGGGGAGGGGCGACCCGAACTAGTACTTGAAATTTGAAAATTTTATAAATCAATGGTAATATAATTTCTCTATTTTTATGATATTAGTCTTAGTGTATATATATATTTTAGGAAAATACAATATTAAAAACGAGAAAATGTAGCAAATATAAATAATGATGGAAAAACTATTATAAGAAAGATAAAAAAACATACGATGTGTAATAGGCAGAGCTTTATATTAGGAGTGTCATTTCATTTATTTAAAAATCAAAGTATAGCGGAAAATTAATTTGTGAATATCAACATATGTATGTGTGTGTATATATATATATGTATAGCAAAATGGCAGGGGATTGTCCCTCTATCTTTCTTGCATACCAGACGATGTTAGTAAACCAAGTTGCTTCCTCCAAATAATATCAACTATTAGAATTATTTAGTTATTTAATATAAACTATTAAATGAAAACTGTGCATTATATTGCAAACTATTTCTGTAATTATTTTGATGAAATTATAGATTTGGGCATAAATGCAAAATTGATTATCAAACACAGAAACTATCTTTTCCTCCTGGAAAACAATGTACAAACTCCATAGTAGAAAAGAAAACAAAAAAGGAATTCAAAAGTTTTTAATATAATTAAAATAATATCATTTAATTTGAATAACTGAATGTTATTACCTGTATGTGCCATCCTCGAAAATCAGACCATCATCTCAAGAGCGGATAAGAACTCTCAGCCCATCATTTCCCATGCTCTGTTGTTGCGTTTGAATTTGTCTGGCAGAGTTTACTGCAGAGTGGTTACACCATTGCAGCTGAATCATCTCCAGTGTAGAAATATCCCCTAAATCAAATGGAACCTCCTCAAGCAACTTACAATCACTTAACACCAATGTTTGGAGGCTGGGAAAGTGATCAGCGGAAGAATTCCATTGCTCAATATCCAGGCTTGAAAGTTTCAAGAATTTGAGCTTGCTAAACTCCCCATCATTTGTGTCCCACTTTGGTCCCTCAAAGGCATTATATAGTAATTTGAGAACCTCAAGGTTTGGTAACCTCCCAAGGGTCGACATTTCCTCCCACGGTAGACAAAAGTCCTTCAAAGTTAGGCTTTTGAGATTTGGAGGGAACTCGTCAAGACGAGGAAACATTCCCGGACCAAACAATAATTTCGAACCTGATTGTCTCGGACCACAAGTTACATTCAATGTTTCAAGGTGAAGTAGGAAGTCCAACTTAGGAAAATGATCATGCCCACCCAATGATTCCCAAAAGTAACATTTCAGTTTTCTAAGATTGGGAATCCATTTCAAGACTTGCTCCTTTCGACAAGAAATATTCACTATGCCCATGGTTTGTAGATTTTTCAATACACAGGGAAAGCCGTCTTCGGGTACCTCAGAAGGGATCATAATCAACTTTGGAGTATGCAAATGTCGCAATTTCACCATCTTCCAGATATCTGAAAAATCTAACCAACCCTTTAGTCCATAAATAATAAGGGTTTCGAGATTCCATAGGTTGGATGTTGATAGCTGGAAAATCTCATAACACGGATAAAGTGCTAAATACCTCAAGTGAACTAGCAAATTTATTTCTTTAGGAAAGACACGAACTTCAGTCGCTGATAAATCCAAAACCCTAAGAAGTTTTAAGGTTTGACAAATATCTGACACACACACTAGAAAGTAGAATTCGGATTCACGCCAACGTTGAAAGGACAAGAAAGAGCGGGCAGAAATCTGATAACGAAGAAGACAAAGGTCAAGTCCCTGATGGATGCTCATACGACGTGAAGAAAAGGAGGAGAAAGACACCGATAGAGGATAATAATCATCAATTGGTTGCATAAATTTCTCTTCTTTTGCTCTTCTCAAGCATAAATCGCGTAATAGATCATGGACACGACACTCTTTGATTCTATTATCAAAACTTCTCTTGGAAATCATTACTAGACTTCTATCAATTAGTTCCATTAGGTAGTTCTCTGCTACCTCCTCCAAGCTTTTATGTTCGTTTTGCTGGATGAATCCCTCAGCAATCCATAACCAAATCAAATTCCTTGCACGAATTTCATAGTCTTCTGGAAAAGCTCCAAAATAGAGGAAACATGGCTTTAGGTGATGAGGTAAGTGGTTGTAACTCAGTGCTAGTGTGTCCATGTATTGCTCAGGATCACTAACAATGTAAGAACTTACCTCTTCAGCAACATGCCTCCACCAATATTGTGTTTTTTCTTTCTTTCTGAGAAGTCCAGCTATTACACTAATCGCAAGTGGTAGTCCTTGACATTTTTTAGCGATTTTCTTTCCAATTTCTATCACCTCTTGTGGGCAACTTTCTTTCCGAAATACCTTCTGTCGTAATAGATCCCAACTTTCATATTCATTTAGAAACCGCAAACGGTGAGGTTTAGCATGTAAATCCACAGCCACATCTACATGCCGACTAGTGAACACAATTCTACTTCCATAGTTGTCGTCTGGAAAATATCTTTTCAAATCATACCATACCTTATTATCCCATATATCATCTATGACAATGAAATATCTCTTACCCTTTAAGCCCTTGTACAACACTTCCCCTAACATTTCATCGCTCATTTCATACATTTCATCTTGAAAGTGGAATCCAGATAAAAGAATGCTAAGCAACAAATCTCTCACCTTGTATACTTGAGACACATACGTCCATGCACGAATATAGAAGTGATATTGAATGAAAGGATCATTAAACACTTTTTTGAGCAAAGTTGTCTTACCGAGTCCAGGCATCCCAAGAATGGCAATAAGCTTCAGCTGTCGTTCATGTTCTTCAGTAAGTAACTCCATTATCGTCCTTATTTCGTCATCAAAACCCACAATGGTTTCTTCCTCTACAATGGGGCTTGTGGCTCTTGAAGAAGATACTTGGGGAGAATTTGGGGTTTGCAGGACTTCGACGCCATACATATTTTTCTCATAAATCTTCATCACCTCCATCTTGATAGAATTGATCTCTTCCATAACACCACCAAATCCACGGAGAACTTTCTCACCCATGTGAAGCTTAAACTTTGCTATGACATTTTCCAGTTTATAATCCTCACTTAGCACCCAACGAGACCTCTTTTCATCTCCGGCAAGGTCTAGGGAATCAATGAAGATGGGATTCAGCAAGGCGGCATTGAGTACAGAGCAGTCGATGATATCTTCAACCTCATAAGTGACATCTCTAATTTTCGCCACAAGATCTTTCACCTCCTCATGCTCATCCCGTTTCTCCTCCGAATCCTTGAGAAACTTTCGCAGGAATTGCATCTCTCCATAAAGCCATTCGATCTGATCCTTGTCAATCAATTTGTCATCAAAAGCCTTGAGAATCAATTCATTGTCGGAGTTTATTAGCTGCATCATATTTTCCAAGAGAAAATCAACAGAAGAGTCTGTCATCTCTCTCTCTTTCTCTCTCTCTCTCTCTATTTTTTTTCTTTTTGGTTGCATAAACTGTAAAGCTATAAGAAGCTCTGAAGTTTCAACGAAGACTTCAGAAGAAATGCAGAGTCTGATGGAAGAGATTAAAATAATTGAGAGAGAGAAATGAGAGTCTGATGCAACCACAGCCACTACTTGTAGATAAGATTTTGGAAAACGACAAGCTTGTACATTTTCAATCAATTAGTGTTTATATTATAGATCCAACTTTACAGTCCAATTCAAATATTAAATTCTTTTGGTCTGATCTCAAAATTTTAATTTACATTACTATTAAATAATTTGGCAAAATTCAAACTGAAGTTTTAAAATCTGACAAAATTTAATGTGAAATCTGCAAAAAGAGTTTAAAAATGGTTCTTTGCTTTGAGAATTCTAAATACTAACTTCACCATATAAACTTAATCAATATTTGTTCAACCTGCAACCAAAGTCTTTGGGTCATATTTTGTCTCAGTTGAGATTCAATAGTTAAACATGAATCCTAATTTTTGTAACTTACTCGGATATTAAACAGCTTTGGTCATTCTTTAAACATTTTTGTTTCCGAAATTTTTAAACCATATAACTTGTCATCAACTTGAACATCATATTCTTTTATGGTAGTAGGTAAACAATAAATAGTATTGAAAAGATAAAACATTGGATTAGAGATTTTGTAGTCACAAAAAGTGGGAGTTCTCATATTGCTAGAGAGGCAAATCAATACATGGATTTACTAGCTGTAAGTTACATGTACGAGTCCATGGCAAGAAAGTGTGTTTCATCTAATGGAAAGAAGGTTGGGGATATTGTAGAGAATTACGGGAGGAACAACAAACTTAATTATAACGGTTAAAAGGAGGTTTAATTGTCGAATTAGGACATGTTTTATTGGAAAGAAGATTGGGAATATTGTAGAGAATCACGGGAGGAACAACGAACTTTAATTATAGTGGTAAAAAGGAGGTTTAATTGTCAAATTAAGACATTTTTTATTTGTGTTATGTTACGTTACTCGTGCTTAGAACAACCCGTAAAAGAGAAAAACTTTCAGCACATTCAAGATTTCGTCAAATTGCTATCATCATATTTATGTATTTCTAATCTTTTGTCTCAGAAGTGATAGACTTGCCCAAAAAATATACATCATTCCTTCATGAAGTTTTTACATTGGATGCATTGCCCGTGGTAATTTCCTACTTTTCCCACACAGATAGTACAAGTAATTCATTTGCACTATATAGTGATTTTTAGTAATTTGAAGCTTCGCTGTCAATCTTTGCCCTTCCCACATTACGCCAAATTCGTGGTGGATAGTCATGGCTTCCCTAGTTCTCTGAAATCCTGTGAAAATGGACCATCATTGCCTGTTAATGAATTTCTTTCCTGCTACACCATTACAAAAAATTTCGATTGGCACCACTTCCATAGCTGTGCAAGTAGGAAACACCCGTGGAAAGAACCGTTCTTCTTTGTCTCCGGATGCTGGGAACTTCCACCTTACAGCATTTCCTGCATGTGGGCAAACGGGAACGTTTCTAGTAAACATCATTTTGCCCTCCTTTTTCATACTCGCATTCCCTTCACCTTTACCTTGCATATATATAACTATCGTTTGATTTTAAATCCAGCAATGAGGCCTAAGCCAACCATGGATGAGCTAGAAATAGAGAGGCTGGAGAGGCGAATGCCCATCAAGTAAGGGACACCCTGGTCCTGACCTCGGACGAGGGACTGTAATTCTCCGTAATTTTTGACATTATTTATTTTAATTTAAATGCTCTATATATTTTTATTATTTTATGTAAGTTGCTTTGTTGATTGTGTATGGATTGATTTAAATTTATTTGAGTGCTTTAAATTACTAGGGAGTTTATTTTTTATTTATTTATTTAATTTGGGTTGGACTAGGTCTTTATAAGTCCACACATATGGCCTCACATGCACAGCAACATGTATGTGTATATATATATATATATATATATGTATGTATATATATATTGATATAAGTGTGGAGAATTCTATATCCCTATGCTACAGAATATTTAAGCAATAATCAATATAATTAAATTAATTAAAAGCCTAATAAAAATCACGAGTGTTACACTTGGTTTGCTCAAGTTACATCAAGAAGACGTAATTATTGCAACAACGGCCCATTCTTTCGCGATGCCGACTAGATTTTTCGGCTTGAGGACAAGCTATGATTCAAAGGGGGTGTGACATTAAGAAACCAATCTAGTAGATTCTATATTATGCAATCTCTTCTTCTTTCCAATTACTGTTTACTTGCTTAGGAATTATGTAATTTCCTTATGTATGTTATTTCCTTATTTTTCTTATAAAAAGCTATTATTGTAATAGAATTAGAGCATTGAATGAAAAAATAAAATTTTGGTACCTAATTCCCAATTTAAAGAATTATTGGTGACTGATCTCCAATCAAATGATCAATTTTGGGTCTAAAACCTATCATACGTATGCTTGTTTGTATTTAGGAGTTGTGCTTACAAAGTTTAGGATGAAAATGGGGTAGGCTATGGGCCTGCATGTTTTCATTGCTTAAGAAAATGAAGATTGGGTTATGTTGGCTAAGGTTTGAGGTTGAGGGTGGGCTGGTATTAAATGGGTTGTCATGCTAGCTGCTGGGCTGTGTTAGAGAAAAATGGTGGGATTGGAGCTCGAGCAAATTGGGCTATGGGCCGAAGCTGGTTCTTCGAGCTAAATATAAAAAAGAGAGACCCTGTCATCCCAGGGCGGAACTTAAGGTGGGCTGACCTGGGCTATAGCCCAGGTCTAAAATTTTTTATATTTTTTTTACTACTACTTGTTTAGTTGAAGCCCACTAGCATAGCCCAGTTCACAAACCTTTTATTTTCTGACTAGAACTCTCATTTAGCTTTCATCAGTCATTACATTATTTTTTCATAATTTCGTTTGTAGAGAGACAAACAGAGATAAACAAAGAGCCAAAGAATAAAGAGGTAACTGGTAATTTCTCATAATTTATGGTTTCACTTGTGAAATTTCTTGTACTCTGTTGAGTTTAATTATGTCAAAACTAAACTTTGCAACAAGATGGGTGATGAATTTCTTGCAGATTGCATGATTCTCAAAGTTGAAAGAGAACTTGCTGAAGATATTGATATAGATTCAGTAGTTAATGAATTTGACTCTCTTAAGAATCATAGGGTTCATCTTCAATAACTTGTTTAACAAAATATTATATCTATTTTTGTATGTATATATGATATACTTGCAATCCTGACTCTGCCCCTATCAAGCTCTCACCCCTGACAAACGAGACCAGGAAACGTTTTCACGAGAGAAAAAAGTCATATTCGTGCCCAGTCGATTCAATTTCACTTCCCGTCCAATTCAAATATAATTTTTTTTTTTTTTTTTGTTGAAAGCAATAAATCAATGCTTGCCTCGAGAAAAGCGTCGGCCATTGAATCATTAGAAACATTGGAAAGAAAAACATGGCTGCAAATAACACACGAGTCACAGTTTCTCACCGCGAAGCCACCACCAGCTTTCCCTGTTTTAGCACAGAATGCAAGCATTAACATTTGCTTTCAAAGCATCAACAGGAGGAGGAAACCATTGATTTAGACTTCTGGGAGTGATATTCTGATTCAAACCTCCTTTAAGCAGTTGTTGGGCCTCTGCAGATTCAAAGAACTGCTCCAAGGCTTGCTGCAATGTACTAATCTCAGTCCCTTTCTTATTATTAAAAACCCAGTCCAGAAAGATATATATATTGGTTTAGACTTCTGGGAGTGAATGAAGCATTAGCATTTTTTTCTAGATATTTTTGTTAATTTTGAAAAGAAAAGTTTGTGTATTTTTATTAAACTGGAGGAGATATTAGTTTATTTATCTCTTGAATTCCATAATATTACACATGTATGTATGTAAATGTGAATTAAGTACCAAGTATGTTTCATGACTACCATATGCATAGTGAACTTACTTTTTGCCCTACAACATCTGGACTTTCAAAAGTAAAATTAAAAAGGTTCGAGTTGGAATTTTCTATGGGTTTTGAGGGGACACGAGTTATGTTTATTTCTAAAAATCGTTATTTTTGGCATCAATAAGTAATGTTTAGAGAGAGAGAGAGACAGAGAGATAGATGGTCTCATTTGAAATTTTTTTTTTTTTAATCATTTTTAGGGACCATAAGACATAAGTTGTTTATTATTTATAAAATCACTATTTTGAGGGGCCCTATTTAGAAAAAAAATCACAAATTTTGGGGGTTCTTGGTGCATCTCCACCCCCTGACTGAATACTAGAGTCGAGCGAAGACCAAGCAATCCCTTGCAATCCTTAGAGTTTAGAGTTTAGTAGGAAACACAAGGGAGCAAGAATATTATACAAAAGAATAAAAAATATAAAAATAAAAGAAGACCCCTAATGCCATGTCTTCAAAAGGAAAAGAGGGGATGGGGTGTAGGCTAAGTCACATCATTCTTTTAAATGAATGTTGCTTTCGCACTCCGTGTAAGTTTCTACACTCATGTTCTGCTTAAGCTCTCGCTCAGCTACTCTTTTTATATGATATAAAATTTGCTGCTTTCGTATTTTCGCTCCTACACTCACTCCTGCCTCTACTTTATATGACTTAGAGTGTGAGTATATTAAAAGAAAGAAAAGTACACAAGCTATTGCACAGCCGGGCATGCTAACTCGCACATATATATATATATATATATATATTGAAATGGATAGCCTATACACAAGGCTATCATCATTACAAGTCTAAGGAGGATTACATGTATGTAGTTTTATTTCTTCGTGAAGTTTGTCTGTAATCTCTAAATCAAAATGAAGCAACTTTACCATTTGCCACCCTCTATACATTTTGAAAGTAAGTGCAAAAGTCTTCTGTCACTGTCATCTCTTAATGAATAAGTAAATTTGTGAATATCAACATATTTATGTGTGTATGTATGTATATATATAAATGGCAAGGGATTGTCCATATACATTTCTTGCATATCAAAAACTTTATGCTACAGAGATTCTCTGTTAGTAAACCAAGTTACTGCCTTCAAATATTATCAACTATTAGAAATTTAGAATTAATTAATCAATTATTATGTTAAAAATCATGTACTCTATCTAAAAGTTTAAGTTATTAGAGGGGGCGTAACTTGAATATTTATATCTCTAACACGCCCCCTCATGTGCGAATTGGTCGAGCAAGTGTGGGCTCAATGTGTGATAATTTTTTAATTATCAAAGTAGAAACTCTTGCTGCTGCCGAAGCTCTGATACCATGTTAAACACCTTAAAATATTAAATATCAATTATTAGAAACTTAAATGAAAAATATCCATTATAATGCAAACTATATCTATAATTATTTTGATGAAATTACCGAATTGGGTATAAAAGCACAGTTGAATATCAAACACACATATCCATAGAAATTTTCTTTTTCTCCAGGAAAACAATGTACATACTCACTTTGTCCATAGAAAATCACAAAATTAGATGTACATGCATTACTATATAACTTCAGCAATAAAAGGAAGAGGAGAGAGAGAGAGAGAGAACCTCTATCAATATGAGTACCAAATGCGATTGTCTGTAGCACTTTGACAAGTATATTACTGGCAATGACAGATTGTCAAAACATTATGCACTTGGTGGAGCCAAGCTAAGACAAGTTCTTTGCTCCATTTTGAGAGACTCCAGTAAAATTAAAATGAAATTAAGGGATATATTCTTGACATACTCCATAGTAGAAAACAAAACAAAATGGAATGAAGATACATGATATGATGGGTCTTAATTCAAAAGTTTTTAATATAATTAGAATAATATTATTCAATTTAAATGACATTATTTTACCTGTTTGATTTTGATGAGCTTTATTGTGTGCCATCCTCGAAAACCATATCATCATCTCTAGAGTATATAAGAACTTTAAGCCCATCATTTCCCTTGCTCTCTTGTTGTTTTTGAATTTGTCTGGCAGAGTTTACTGCAGAGTGGTTACACCATTGCAGCTGAATCATTTCCAATGTAGAAATATCCCCTAAAATAGATGGAACCTCCTCAAGCCATTTACAACCACTTAACACCAATGTTTGGAGGTTGGGAAAGTGATCTGCAGAAGAGTTCCATTGCTCAATATCCAGGCTTGAAAGTTTCAAGAATTTGAGATTGCTAAACTCCCCATCATTTGTGTCCCACTTTGGTCCCTCAAAGGCATTATATAGTAATTTGAGAACCTCAAGGTTTGGCAACCTCCCAAGGGTCGACATTTCCTCCCAAGGTAGACGAATGCCATCCAAAGTTAGGTTTTCGAGATTTGGGGGAAACTCATCAACACCGGGAAACCTTCCCGGACCAAACAATAATTTTGAACATGACAGTTCCAAGCCACAAATTACATTCAATGTTTCAAGGTGAATTAAGAAGTCCAGCTTAGGAAAATGATTATACTCATCCAATGGTTCCCAAAAGTAACATCTTAGTTTTCTAAGATTGGGAAACTGTTTCAAGTTTTGCTCACTCCGACAAGAAATATTCACTATGCCCATGGTTTGTAGGTTTTCCAATACGAAGGGATAAACATCTTTTGGTACCTCTGAAGGGATCACAATGAACTTTGGAGTATACAAATGTCTCAACTTTACCATCTTCCACATATCTGAAAATTCTAACCAACCTATTAGTCCATCAACAATAAGGGTTTCGAGGTTCCATAGGTTGGATATCGATAGCTGGAAATACTCATCATGCGGATAAAGTGCTAAATACCTCAATTGAACTAGCAAATTTATTTCTTTAGGAAAGAAACGGACTTCAGTCACTGATAAATCTAAAACCCTAAGAAGTTTTAAGGTTCGACAAATATTTGACACATGCTCTAGAAAGTAGAAATTGCTTAAACGCCAGTGTTGAAAGGACAAGAAAGAGCGGGTAGGCATCCAACAATGATTAAGAGCAAGATCAAGTCCATGATGAATGCTCACACGACGTGAAGAAAAGGAGGAGAAAGACACAGATATAGGATCACTACAAGAAATTTGGTTTTTTCCCACGGAATATTTCGTAGTAAAAAGTCAAAATTTCGTAGCAAAAACTCTTTTGCCACAAAATATTTTCGTAGCACCAACCGTTGCAATATGTGGCGTCTCTAATTGTAAATTTCGACGAAATCATGTTTCGTGGCAAATTATGGGATAATAGCGACGAAAATATTTCGTCGCAATACCTATTATTTCCTACGGTAAAATTTTGTAGGTAATATAACTATTTGCTACGATAATATTTCGTCGCTAATTCTTATTATTTCCCACGAAATAGTATTCCGTTGGAAATAAATGTATTTGCTACGATAATATTTCGTCGCTAATTCTTATTATTTCCCACGAAATAGTATTCCGTTGACAATAAATGTATTTCCTACGAAATTTATTTCGTCGCAAATTCTTATTATTTCCCACGAAATAGTATTCCGTTGAAAATAAATGTATTTCCTACGAAATTTATTTCGTCGCAAATTAGTAATTACTACGAATTAAAGCGTCGAAAATTAGTAATTACTACGAAAAAAAACCGTGGCAAATTAAAATTATTTTTTTTAAAAAATATATAAAACAGTGATTATACAAATTTATATAATCACTGTTTTATATTTTTTTCCTTTTGTTTTTCAAGTACCACTAATATCAAGAAAACTCATTATAATATATATATATATATATATATATATATATATATATATATGTAAGTGTTGACCCGAAGGTTTTTTAACCTAAGGGCAATCTTGTAATTTTGATGATTACAAATCATTTATGATGTTTTTATTTCTAATATCTTCATTTAAGTAATTATGCCAGTGATCATATATATATAAAGACATATTTCAAGAAATACCATCGCCTTCAAGTTCAAAGAAGTGCCATATGAAATCAAGAAAGGATCGTGAAGAAGCATCAAAAATGAAGCATTCAAAGTGTCAAAGTCTTCCAGGATCAAACATCTCAAACAAGTGTCCACTTTGATGAAGGGGTAGATAGGATGGTGAGTACTTAGGAAATAATGTTAAAGTCTATTTGAATTCAAGTAAAGCTCAAGTCTTTCATGATCTCATCTAAATGACCATTCAAAAATCAGTTCCCTCGCACATACATACAGTGTCAGTCGACCGATGAAGTCCTTCAGCCGACTGAACAAGTCTGGAATTAAATTCCAGTAGGCTTTACAAAACAGGGGAGTTTCAGTCGACCGAAGATCAGCTTCAGTCGACCGAAACTAGCGTATCAGTCGTCCGAATCATCTATTCAGTCGACTGATGAATACTGAAAAATACTGAAAAAAATTCCAGTAGGGTTTTCAAAACAGAGGAGTTTCAGTCGACCGAATCTAAGCTTCAGTCGACCGAAACACTTGGTTCAGTCGACCGATGAAATAATCAGTCGACCGAAACCTGGTGGTTCAGAAAATTAACGGCTAGTTTCTGCATTTAATGCCTCAAACCACTTGTGCAACTATTTTAAAACGGGCTTGTCTGATCTCCTCTTTATAAATAGGAATGACTCTATGAATCTTTTTGGTCACTGAACTTGAGAAAATCAATTCTGATAAAATCAATCGAGCATTCGTTTCAAATACTCTGTTTTTCAAAGACTTGAGCTTTAAACACTTGTGATTCATTTAGGCTGTGAGCTTACACTTGTGTATCTATCTATTGGAAGAGAAAACCATATTGAGAGCTTCAAATTGTAAATCAATCTTTTAGAGATTCCTGTGTAAAACTTCTACATTCAAAAGGATCAGTTTGATCCAAAGAAAGCCTAAAGGAGGTTGTTCCTTTAGCAAAGGGTTGGTGTGACCCAAGGAAGATTAAGAGAAGGAGCTTCTCTTGTATAAGAAGGTTTTGCACTCCACCTGCAAGGAGTAGCTATATTGGACACGGGAAGTCTCAAGAGGGGTCTTGAGCCGAGGAGTAGGAATTCCGAACCTCGCAAAAATCATCGTGTCAATTGTGTTTGATCTCTCTATCTCTATCTTACTATATTGTGCTTTATATTGCTAAATTATTCATCAAACATTCATTGCTTAAGTAGAAGAGAAATTGATTCTGTCATCTTGGAGTTTGATAAATAAAAATTATCTATTATTACTATAGACTCTATTCACCCCCCCCCCTCTAGAGTCAATTCCTGAGTAACATTTGGTATCAGAGCCTCGGCTCTAACATTGTCTTTACCGACTTAGAGTTGATCCATGGCTAACATAGGAAATCGTCAACATGAAGAAGGTCATTCAAATAATCGACCTCCTTGGTTTGATGGAACAAACTACAATTATTGGAAAAATAGGATGATAGACTTTCTACAAGCCCAAGACTATCAAATTTGGCAAGTTATTGTCAATGGACCTTTTGTTCCAATGAAAAATGTAGGAGAAGAAAAAGTTGAAAAACTTGAGAGTGAATGGAACTCAGATGATCTCAAACTCATCTCAATAAATGCAAAGGCCAAAGTCAACCTCAACTGTGCCTTAAGTGCAAACGAGTATAATAGAATCTCCACATGTGTAACGGCTAAGGAAATTTGGGACAAGTTGGTTGTAACCTATGAAGGAACTAAGCAAGTTAGAGAATCTAAAATTGATCTTCTCATTCACCAATATGAGTTATTCTCTATGAAAGAAAATGAATCAATTAGCGATATG
This sequence comes from Cornus controversa, assembly GCA_026545225.1. NCBI lineage: Eukaryota > Viridiplantae > Streptophyta > Magnoliopsida > Cornales > Cornaceae > Cornus > Cornus controversa. The sequence continues at coordinate 9,940,666 of CM048848.1, read as the reverse complement.
TTTACTAGATTCACTACTATTATTAATGGTTTATTGCATCTTGGTAGGAAATATTCAAATTGTGATATGAATCGAAAAGTTCTTAGAAGTCTGCCTCCAAAATGGGATGCACAAGCGGCGGCTATCACACAATCAAATGACCTCAACATACTCGCTCTTGATGAACTCCTTGGATCTCTTCTAACTTGGGAGATTACCTTGAATAGCCGTGAAGAAAAGATTCAAGAAGACTCTAAACTAAAGAAGAGTTTAGCTCTCCAAGCCACATGCAAGGAAGATGAAAATGAGTCAAGTGATGTGGAAGAAGAACTTGCCCTCATTACCAATCGATTTCGGAAGATGCTCCAATTGAAAAAGGCCAATCGGGGACATCATTCAAAGAATAACCAACCTAAGGATACTCCAACTTGCTTTCATTGTGGGAAACCCGGGCACTTCAAATCCGATTGCCTCAAATACAAGAGAGATAAGGAAAAGAAGAAAGCAGCCATGAATGCTACATGGAGTGATGATGATGAATCACCATTCAATGATAATAATGATGAGGAAATGGCAAACCTTTGCCTCATGGCTTTCGGAGAAGAGGTAACCTCTAACCTTGAATCTCAAGATGATCTTTATGATGAATTAATTGATTCTCACAATGAATTGCAAGATGCCTTTAGAGAATTGCATGATGAACTTAGAAAAATGGTCTTAAAATGTGCTTCTCTTAAAGGAAAAAATCATAACCTCTCTCAAAGTCTTGCAAAAATTCAAAATGAAAATGATTCTTTGAAAAAGGAGCAAGAAAATTTATCCTCAAACAACTCCTTCTCAATCGCTCTTAAAATAGAGAACGAAAAATTGAGAAAGATCATTGAGGATCAAATAGAAACTCTTGCAAAATTCACCAAAGGTAAAGAGAACTTAAGTCTCATGTTAGGAATGCAAAAATGTTCCTCTCTCAAAGAAGGTCTTGGATATATTCCTTACAACAAAGATTTATGTTTAATCAAGAAAAGAAAATCTCTTAGGGAGACCTTTGTTAAGAAACATAAATCACCTTTCTCCAATTATCTATGCAATATTTGCTTAAGAAAGGGACACAAAATTTTTGATTGTCCTTTCAAGAGAAAGAGACATGGAAAAATGGTATGGGTTGTAAAAGGAACCTTTCAAAAAAACTAACCAATATGGACCCAAAGATCCATGGGTACCAAAAGAAGTTACATAATGTCTTTTTGTAGGTATGCTTGAAATCTACAACCAAAGATAAATGGTTTCTTGATAGCGGATGCTCAAGGCACATGACGGGAGATCGTTCAATCTTCACCTCCATTAAACATTATGATGGTGGAAGCGTAACATTTGGGGACAATTCCAAAGGAAGAGTTGTCGGCATAGGAACTATTGGTATTTCATCCTTCCTATCTATTGATAATGTTTTATTAGTTAAAGGATTAAAGCATAACTTGTTTAGCATTAGTCAACTATGTGATATTGGACTTAGTGTTACATTTAAATCAAATAAATGCATTGTTGAAAAAGATGGTAAACAAATCTTCTCGGCTAATAGAAATGGAAATTTATATTCCTTGCTTTTATGTGAATTACATGATCAAGATGTTAAATGCTTTGTGTCATCTAGTGATAGTAGTTGGTTGTGGCATAGAAGACTAGGACATGCTAGTATGGACTTAATCTCAAAATTGTCTTCAAAAGACTTGGTCAAAGGCCTCCCAAAGACTAAATATGTGAAAGACATGACATGTAGTGCTTGCCAACTAGGAAAGCAAGTTAAATCTTCTTTTAAAAGAAAGAAGGATATCACATCTACTAGGCCACTCGACTTAATTCACATGGATTTGTTTGGACCGGAAAGAATTGCTAGTCTTGGTGGAAAACTCTATGCATTTGTAATTGTAGATGATTTCTCTAGATACACTTGGGTTTTCTTCATTTCTCACAAAAATGAGACTTCTTCTATCTTTGCAAATTTTTGTAGAAAAGTTCAAAATGAAAAAGAGTTTAAGATTAAAACCATTCGAAGTGATAGGGGTAGAGAATTCGAGAATCAAGACATTAAAAGGATTTGTGATGAAAATGGATACAATCACAACCTCTCCGCTCCTAGAACTCCTCAACAAAATGGAGTTGTTGAGAGGAAAAATAGGTCTCTCCAAGAAATGGCTAGAACAATGTTAAATGAGCATAATCTTCCTAGATACCTATGGGCCGAAGCCGTAAGTACTTCTTGCTATGTGATAAATAGAGTGATCATTAGAAAAACCATTGACAAAACACCATATGAAATTTGGAATGAGAAGAAGCCTATCATTAGTTATTTCAAAGTTTTCGGATGCAAATGTTTTGTCCTTAATGATAAGGATAATTTAGGAAAATTTGATGCTAAATCCGATGAAGGTGTTTTTCTAGGATATTCATCTAGAAGCAAAGCCTATAGAGTGTTCAACAAAAGAACTCTAACGGTTGTTGAATCTATACACGTTGTTTTTGATGAATCACTCCCCCCTCCTCCCAAAAGAATTTTAGATGATGATGATGATGAAAGGGGAGAAATAGAAACATCTCATGAAATCGCTAGCATTGAATCAAAAAATAATGAGCCTATGGTTGATGATTCCCCAAAAGAAATCCTTGACAAAGATCTTTCTAACGAAAAAGAAGATGATTGTCCTCCTAAAAGTTGGAAATTTGTACAAAATCACCCAATTGATCAAATCATTGGTAGTCCATCCGAAGGAGTTAGTACTAGATCCAAAGTTAACAATATGTGCAATCACTTGGCTTTTGTATCTCAAATTGAGCCTAAAAACTTTTGTGAAGCCGAAAATGATGAGTCATGGATTCTTGCAATGCAAGAGGAACTAAATCAATTTGAAAGAAATCAAGTGTGGAAATTGGTTCCAAGACCTAAAGATAAGACAATTATCGGGACTAAGTGGGTTTTTAGAAACAAAAAGGATGAATCAGGGGTCATTACTAGAAACAAAGCTAGACTTGTAGCTCAAGGATATAATCAAGAAGAGGGAATTGATTATGAAGAAACCTTTGCACCCGTAGCTAGACTAGAGGCCATTCGAATGCTACTTGCTTTTGCTTCCTACAAAAACTTCAAGTTATATCAAATGGATGTAAAAAGCGCCTTCCTAAATGGTCTAATAGAAGAAGAGGTGTTCGTTGAACAACCACCGGGCTTTGAGGATCACAATCTTCCGAATCATGTTTATAAATTGTCAAAAGCTTTGTATGGATTAAAACAAGCCCCAAGAGCTTGGTATGAGAGACTAAGTGGGTTCTTACTTGAGAATAACTTTGTTAGAGGAAAAATTGACAACACTCTCTTCACCAAGATTGTAAATGGAAATTTGTTAATCATACAAGTATATGTTGATGATATAATTTTTGGTTCAACAAATGAAATCTTATGTAGAGAATTCTCATCTAACATGCAAAAGGAGTTTGAAATGAGCATGATGGGTGAACTCAATTTCTTCTTAGGTTTGCAAATTAAACAAACACTTGATGGCATTTTCATTTGTCAATCTAAGTATGTTAAAGATTTGCTAAAGAAATTTGGCTTGGAGGAAGCCAAACATGCTAAAACTCCTATGAGTCCTTCATCCAACTTGGATAAAGATGAAAAAGGGAAAGATGTTGACATCAAAAATTATAGAGGTATGATCGGAAGTCTACTATATCTAACGGCTAGTAGACCTGACATTATGTTTAGCGTATGCTTATGTGCTAGATTTCAATCTTGTCCTAAAGAATCACATTTGAGTGCCGTTAAACGTATCTTCAAATATTTAAGCGGAACTCCCAACTTGGGACTTTGGTATCCAAGAAACACTTCTTTTGATCTCTTTAGCTACTCGGATGCCGACTTTGCCGGATGCAAAATTGATAGGAAAAGCACTAGTGGGACTTGTCATTTCTTGGGACAATCACTTATATCATGGTCATGTAAGAAACAAAACTCCGTGGCCCTATCTACGGCGGAAGCCGAATATGTTGCCGCCGGAAGTAGTTGTGCCCAAACACTATATATCAAACAACAACTACAAGATTTTTGTCTCTCATTTGACCACATTCCAATTTATTGTGACAACACAAGCGCAATATGCATTTCTAAGAATCCTATCCAACACTCCCGAACAAAGCACATTGAAATACGATATCACTTCCTTAGAGATCATGTTACAAAAGGAGATATTGAACTCATCTTTATTTCAACCGATAAGCAACTTGCCGATATTTTCACTAAACCTCTTCAAGAAGATAGGTTTAATATCTTAAGAAGAGAAATAGGAATGGCTTTGGAACATGAAGTTGTCACATATTGCTGATTCTGAGACTCTGCATTTATCAGCCGACTGATAGAACCATCAGTCGACTGAAGAGATGTTTCGGTCGACCGAAACCTCACTTTCAGTCGACTGAACAAAATGCAGTTTTCAGCCGACTGATAAACACCTTCAGGCGACTGATACATCAATCAGTCGACCGAAACGGGTAATCAGTCGACCGAAACTACTTTGTGCCCAAATTTAAGTCGCAAACCCTAGGTTTTAAACATTTCTATCTTTTCCCTCCTTGCTTCAGGCGACCGACGAGCAAATTTCTCCTCTTCCAATTCACCACTCTCAAACATGCCCCCTCGCAGAAATCCAGAGAGGAGTTCTCAATCGAAAAAGAAGACCAAATTTTCGCACGATGGTGAGGCCTCACAGTCGGAACCCTCTCCTCTCACTGCTTCGGGGATTCCTCCATCATCATCGATCACCTCTATTCGATGGTTCAAATCCGAGCATCATCGCCTCAAATATGAAACAAAGTTTCTAAATCGCGTCGTTGCAAAAGGGAAAATCTTGACAAGAACCGAATGTGAGTCTCTAAATCTCAACACATATGCACTATTTGATGCCATAGGTCTCGGGGATTTTGTATCCATGGACATCCCTTATTATCCAAAACTTGTGCGACTTTTCTTTGCTCATTTGATTCCTCTTACCGATACCCCCGTATCCACTGTCTACTCATATGTTGCCGGGATCGACATCATGCTTGATATAGCATCCATTGGACGGATTCTCAATCTTCCCCAAGGAGGTATCCAATACTATACCTCCCACATTTGGTATGAAGGTGCAGATTTCAATCCCTTAGAAGCTGTTCGTCAAATGAGTCAAGATAAAACCACCACAAACATCATGAAAGTGAAATCGAGCCAATTGACAGTGGAAGCTCGCCTCGTCTACAACATAATCATGTATACCATCTTTCCCAAATCCGGTGGACGTTCTGATGTCTCGTTCATGGAAGCATTCTTAGTATGGTGTGTACTAAACGGTAAGAGATTTGATCTCTCGTACCTCATTTTTCACCACCTACTTGATTGTAAGAAAAACGGTGTTCATCTTTATTATGCCATGCCTCTCACTCGAATCTTTACAACCAAAGGCGTAAACATGAACTCCTGTAATTCGGTCACTCATGGCCTGCGAGACAGACTCAACTCCACAATGCTAAAAATGATGAAACTAAGGCAAGATGAGCATAGGCATTGGTATGATCCAAAGCTTGCTGGTGGCCATGAAACTAGTGATGAAGAAAGTGAGGAAGAAGAAGAAGAGGAGTTAGGCCAAAACAAGCCTACAGAGGCTGACATTCCTTCATCCCACCAAATGGGTACACCATCCACTCGTGATACTACATTCCAGTTCCCTCAAGATATTCGAAACATGATAGCTGAAAACTTGGCCATTACCAAGGCCAATCAGAAGAAATTGGATGCCTTAACCAAGAAAATTGATGCACTTGCAATTTCAAGTATCAAGCAATCTGAATTGGAAGATCTTAGTGATCGTATTGAAGAGATTGCTGGACAAGTTGGCTCACATGATGAGAATTTATCCGAGCTTCGTCTTGGCTTAGACCTTCCCCCTTTTTGATTTGACAAAGGGGGAGAAGTAAGAACATCTAGTTTATCTAATGTATTTGGCCCTTTTGTGACTTTAGCTTGTGTTATGGATATTTTTGGGTATTTTGTGTTATGATCATGCTTTTTGAATTCATATGTGCTAGCCTGAATATAAATGAAACTATCATTTTGCTAAATTAATGTCAAATTGTGCTTATAGGATACATGATCACAAAATAATTGAAAAACAAATTCTTTCATTTTTGTTCAATTAATATGCATGTTAACAGGGGGAGCATTGTCAAGAGCATTCCAAAAATCACATAACATAAATGATTTGTCTTCATCAAAAAGGGGGAGATTGTTGACCCGAAGGTTTTTTAACCTAAGGGCAATCTTGTAATTTTGATGATTACAAATCATTTATGATGTTTTTATTTCTAATATCTTCATTTAAGTAATTATGCCAGTGATCATATATATATAAAGACATATTTCAAGAAATACCATCGCCTTCAAGTTCAAAGAAGTGCCATATGAAATCAAGAAAGGATCGTGAAGAAGCATCAAAAATGAAGCATTCAAAGTGTCAAAGTCTTCCAGGATCAAACATCTCAAACAAGTGTCCACTTTGATGAAGGGGTAGATAGGATGGTGAGTACTTAGGAAATAATGTTAAAGTCTATTTGAATTCAAGTAAAGCTCAAGTCTTTCATGATCTCATCTAAATGACCATTCAAAAATCAGTTCCCTCGCACATACATACAGTGTCAGTCGACCGATGAAGTCCTTCAGCCGACTGAACAAGTCTGGAATTAAATTCCAGTAGGCTTTACAAAACAGGGGAGTTTCAGTCGACCGAAGATCAGCTTCAGTCGACCGAAACTAGCGTATCAGTCGTCCGAATCATCTATTCAGTCGACTGATGAATACTGAAAAATACTGAAAAAAATTCCAGTAGGGTTTTCAAAACAGAGGAGTTTCAGTCGACCGAATCTAAGCTTCAGTCGACCGAAACACTTGGTTCAGTCGACCGATGAAATAATCAGTCGACCGAAACCTGGTGGTTCAGAAAATTAACGGCTAGTTTCTGCATTTAATGCCTCAAACCACTTGTGCAACTATTTTAAAACGGGCTTGTCTGATCTCCTCTTTATAAATAGGAATGACTCTATGAATCTTTTTGGTCACTGAACTTGAGAAAATCAATTCTGATAAAATCAATCGAGCATTCGTTTCAAATACTCTGTTTTTCAAAGACTTGAGCTTTAAACACTTGTGATTCATTTAGGCTGTGAGCTTACACTTGTGTATCTATCTATTGGAAGAGAAAACCATATTGAGAGCTTCAAATTGTAAATCAATCTTTTAGAGATTCCTGTGTAAAACTTCTACATTCAAAAGGATCAGTTTGATCCAAAGAAAGCCTAAAGGAGGTTGTTCCTTTAGCAAAGGGTTGGTGTGACCCAAGGAAGATTAAGAGAAGGAGCTTCTCTTGTATAAGAAGGTTTTGCACTCCACCTGCAAGGAGTAGCTATATTGGACACGGGAAGTCTCAAGAGGGGTCTTGAGCCGAGGAGTAGGAATTCCGAACCTCGCAAAAATCATCGTGTCAATTGTGTTTGATCTCTCTATCTCTATCTTACTATATTGTGCTTTATATTGCTAAATTATTCATCAAACATTCATTGCTTAAGTAGAAGAGAAATTGATTCTGTCATCTTGGAGTTTGATAAATAAAAATTATCTATTATTACTATAGACTCTATTCACCCCCCCCCCTCTAGAGTCAATTCCTGAGTAACAGTAAGAATACACTAGTGAAGAAACACATTAACATTCTTTATTGAACTAAATATAGCAAAGCTTATATATATATATATATATATATATATATATATATATATATATATTTGTGCAGACAACATAGTCTAAGAAAATAAATAATCAAGGTCACAAGCAACAGATAACCACACGAGTAAAAATTAACCATAACAAGAGTAAAAATTAACAAAAAAAAATAATGCTGATGCCATATTCCTAACAAGCATGCTACAAGTTCTGTTACCCAAAACATGTTAATTACATACATATACATACATTCCATAACAAAAGAAAGACTGTTAATTACAACCAAAACAACTTCATTACAAATACCCATGGCATATGTATATTACTAACATGCTTGATTAGAGCAACATAAGATGGTGATGAAGCAATTGGCGGCATTTGTGCGTGATCAAAAATTCCTTGTGTATATGGCATTTCAAAAAGTAACTTCATTCTGGTCCAACCTGCATAAAGTACTAAAAAATCAACAAACTGAATAAATTAGTGATCGTATAAGTTACTGAGCTTGCAAAATCTCCAATACCGTTAAAAATAGAAATAAAAAATCCTGTTTCTTTTTCTCATTAATCAAAAGAAGATAAGTTTAGAAGTCGTCTTGTTATCATAAATGACTTATTATAGAATTGTTGGCTACTCGTGGTGATTTATGCAAGGATGATATTTGTAAGGAAGGAACTGAAATATAAAATTTTAGAACTGGAATTTGCTGTCAGCCCTGCAACTAAGGAAAATAGGAGAGATTTTTCTGTTCTATAGGTTATAGAAAGTTGTAATATTAAATTAACTAAGTTCATAGTATTTGCTAGTTGCCATGCATCATATTTTAGTATGATAAACCAAACTGCTTCCAATTAACAGTACTCCCTGATTTTCTCTCCATTGACTCATTTCTTGATAAAAATCTTTTGGAGCTATTATTGATATTGGACACAATGAGCACTTTATGTTGCTGCCGAGATTGTTGGCACATTTCATCACCCAATTTCCTCTCTCACAACCCACTGTGACAGCTTAGACAACTTCAAATTATATATAATCTCAACCATATATTGTCAACACTTGTATAATAAATTAATTAATTGCTCCAACAACTATTTTCAAATTTTAAAAAATTTTGCTTAACCCGGCAACCATGGAACAATTTGACAGCTACCAACTTGAAATTCCACTCACCCTTTTAAACCTTGATTCAGCCTATATATATATATATATATATATACACACACACACACACACCCAGACATAATAGAACCAACGAAAAAGGTTAGGCAGATGGAATGCATTGTCAACTTTTGACTAACAAAGCAAGGCATGTGCACTGTGTAACCAACTGCGAGTTTTCCTTGTTTTGGTCTTTTTTTTCTTGGTGAGCAAACATCATTAATTCATATACCTCCTAAATTAATACAGTATACAAGTATACATTCATTGAACAGTTCCAGTTTCTATCAAATGTTCACTATAATGGAAATCATTTTCAAGTCTTGCAATAATATAGCACAGGGACCAAGACCTACCCTCAATTATTTGAAAATTGGATATATATATATATATATATATATATATATAACAACTAATTTGTATTCAAAATTCTGAAATTTGTTTCCCAGTAACTAAAAACACAACGAAACAACAACTTATAACAAATCATAAATATTTTTTTCTTCACATTAACCAACCATAAATTGTTGTCTCAATACATAATCCTCAATAACAGTTTTTAAGTAGGGTTCAGATATAGATATTACACACACATCCACAGATCTATCATATAGATATTACACACACAAAACACACACATGCACAGATCTATCATACACATATTACACACGCGCATATGCAGAATGCACATATCTGTCTAAAACTAAATTTCTATCAAAATAAATTTCATACAAAATTATAAAAAGTAGAAATACCTGGAAAATCACCGATCTCGTCAAAGCCACTGCTCCGATCTCGCCAAAGCCATCGTCATCGTCCTTCCATGCCACGAGAGAGAGAGAGAGAGAGAGAGAGAGAGAGCAAACACAAAATACAGATCGGCAGACGTGAGTTGGGACATAGGATGCAGAGAGAGGAGTGCGGGCCGTGTGGCTAGGGTTGAGAGTAATTGATCGGTTAAAGAATATATATAGATGGGCTTTCAGAACATGGGCTTAGGTTTAAGCTATGTTAATTCTCTTGGGCTAGGTCCATTTATATTTAAAAAGTTTGGTAATGATTTGCTAGGAATTTTTTTTCGTGGTAAATATGAAGGGTATTTTCCACGGATTTTATTTTTCGTAGTAAATACCCTACTATTTACTACGAAATTAGTTCCGTAGTAAATAACATATTATTTGCTACGACATAAATTTCGTCGAAAAAGGATATTTACTACGAAATTAAGTTTTCGTAGTAAATAATTTAGTATTTCCTACGCATTTGGTTTTCCGTAGTAAATAATATATTATTTGCTACGAAATAAATTTCGTTGAAAAAGGGTATTTACTACGAAATCAAGTTTCCGTGAAAAATACCCTAGTATTTACTACGAAATTTTTTCCGTGGTAAATACGAAGAGTATTTTCCACGGATTTTATTTTCCGTAGCAAATACCTTACTATTTACTACGAAATTGAAACCGTGGTAAATGGTCCGTGGGAAAAAACCTGTTTTCTTGTAGTGGATCATACTCATAAATTGGTTGTAGAAATTTCTCTTCTTTCGCTCTTCTCAAGCATAAATCGCGTAATAGATCATGGACACGACACGCTTTGATTCTATTATCAAAACTTCTCTTCGAAACCATTACTAGACTTCTATCAATTAGATCCATTAGGTAGTTCTCTGCTACCTCCTCCAAGCTTTTCTGTTCGTTTTGTTGGATGAATCCCTCAGCAATCCATAACCAAATCAAATTCCTTACACGAACTTCGTAGTCTTCTGGAAAAACTCCGAAATGGAGGAAGCATGGCTTGAGGTGATGAGGCAAGTGGTTGTAACTCAGTGCTAGTGTGTCCATGTATTGCTCAGGATCACTAACAATGTAAGAACTTACCTGTTCAACAACATGCCACCACGAATCTTGTGTTTTTTCTTTCTTTGTGAGAAGTCCAGCTACTACACTAATCGCAAGTGGTAGTCCTTGACATTTTTTAGCAATTTTCTTTCCAATTTCCATCAGCTCTTGTGGGCAACTTCCTTTCCGAAATACCTTTTGTCGTAATAGATCCCAACTTTCATATTCATTTAGAAACCGCAAATGGTGAGGTTTAGCATGTAAAGCCACAGCCACATCTACATGCCGACTAGTGAACACAATTCTACTTCCACAGTTGTCGTTTGGAAAATATCTTTTTAGATCATACCATACCCGATTATTCCATATATCATCCATGACAATGAAATATCTCTTACCCTTTAAGCCCTTGTACAACACTTCCCCTAACATTTCATCGCTCATTGCATACATTTCATCTCGAAAGTGGAATCCAGATAAAAGAATGCTAAGCAACAAATCTCTGTCCTTGTATACTTGAGACACATACATCCATGCACGAATATAGAAGTGATATTGAATGAAAGGATCATTAAACACTTTTTTGACCAAAGTTGTCTTACCGAGTCCAGGCATCCCAAGAATGGCAATAACCTTCAGCTGTCGTTCATGTTCTTCAGTAAGTAACTCCATTATCGTCCTTATTTCATCATCAAAACCCACAATGGTTTCTTCCTCTACAATGGGGCTGGTGGCTCTTGATGAAGCTACTTGGGAAGAGTCTGGAGTTTGCAGGACTCCGACACCATACATCTTTTTCTCATAAATCTTCATCACCTCCATCTTGATAGAATTGATCTCTTCCATAACACCAACAAATCCATGGAGAACTTTCTCAGCCATGTGAAGCTTAAACTTTGCTATGACATTTTCCAGTTTAGAATCCTCATTTTGCACCCAGCGAGACCTAATATTTTCTTCTCCGGCAAGGTCTAGTGAATCAATGAAGATAGGATTCAACAAGGCGGCATTGAGTACAAAGCAGTCGATGATATCTTCAACCTCATAAGTGACATCTCTAATTTTCTCCACACGATCTTTCACCTCCTCATGCTCATCTCGTTTCTCCTCCGAATCCTTGAGAAACTTTCGCAGGAATTGCATCTCTTCATAAAGCCATTCAATCTCATCCCTGTCAATCAATTTGTCATCAAAAGCCTTGAGAATCAATTCATTGTCGCAGTTTATTAGCTGCATCATATTTTCCAAGAGAAAATCAACAGAAGAGTCTGTCATCTCTCTCTCTCTCTTTAAAATTTCTGCATAAACTGTAAAGCTCTAGGAAGCTCTGAAATTTATTCTTTCCCCAAGAAGAAGTCAATTTCTTTCCCTCAATTATTTTCATCTTTTATTCATTCATGTCTATCGTAAGGGAGGGCTTAGCTGCTAGCAACTTGAACCATTTTGGAAACTGACAAGCTTGTACATTATCAATCAATCGTTGTTATATTATTCAAGGTGAATACTTAATTTACCGTCCAATTCAAATATTAAATTCTTTTGGCCTGATCTGAAAATTTCAATTAACAATACTATTAAATAATTTGGCAAAATCCAAACTGAAGTTATGAAGAATCTGACCACATATAATGTGGAATATATAGAAACAGGTTAAAACTGGTTCTTTTTCTTTGAGAATTCTAAATACTAGTATTGGTTCAACCTACAATTCCTAAACTCCGATTATGTACTCTCAAACACAACATCGGTCGAGATTCAATAGTGAAATCTAAACTCCAATTTCTTTAATTTAATTAGATATTAGACAGCTTTTCTCGTTTCCTAAATATTTTTGTTTCCATAAATTTTTAACCATAAGACTTGTCCTTTTTCTTTTATTTTTATTTTATTTTTACTGTAAACAAGAAACACTGAGAAGACAAAAGTTTCAATTAGAGACTTGTCATGAACTTTGAAGCCCATATTCTACTGTTTATTTTCATTACAGTAGTTAGGTAGCAAGTGTGAGATGGGTAGATGTAATGGCAAAGACTCTTCTAACAGGCTTGTAAATCTTTACATTATTAAAATCACAGTAGTGTTGGAGGTGGTCTGACCTACTCATCTTTACATTATTAAAATCACAGTAGTGTTGGAGGTGGTCTGACCTACTCACCACCATATTATGTCGAAAAATGCTACATGTTCCGAATAAATATCCTGAAATATATCTTAAATCTATGTAGCAGGTGATATGGTGGTTAGTTAATCTAAAAGTTAGACATCAACATGAATATTAGATTACAACAACTCTGTGTATGGGATAATCTCACCAATACTAACTCACCATTTAATTTTAGGGATAATTACACTTACCTCCCTTCTAGTTTGGCTTTATAACACTTACCTCCCCTGTGTTTTGGAATATAACACTTACCCCCTCTAGTTTGCACATTAGTAACAAATACCCCCTTTTGTCAATCAAACTAACAGTTATTGCTAATATCATCAAAATTTAATCTTAAAAGGACAATTACAGTTTAGCACCTTAATACCAATTCGGATCAATATTGGATGGCCTTAATTCCTCATTGAACTCAATCAAAGGGTTCAAAACAATGTTTTGGATTGTAATCTATCTATTATCTATTATAGCATTCAATTCTAAACGGGCCCACCTGATTGGCCAAATATTAACAAATTTTCATCAGGCCGCACCAGTTCTTCGATCTTTCCAATCACCATCCTACCATCATCAAAATCCCAAATTTATATTTCCATGATGAAGCTCAGGTCATTTTAACGTGGAATAACCAAAATTCCCTTTAAAAGGGTTCAAAACTTCATTTGGATCGTAATCCAACTAATTGTAGCATTCAATTCCAAATGGGCCCACCCCATCGACCCAATTTCAATAAATTTTCAAATTAAGGTTTCGAGCCCATACCAATTCCAGATTTTTCTAATCACCATCCTACCATCGTTAAAATCTCAAAATAATGAAGTTCAGGCATTTTAACCTAGAATACCCAAAATTCCCCTTCAAAGAGTTCAAAACATCATTTTGGATCATAATCCATCTAATTGTAACATTCAATTCCAAGCAAGTCCACGTGATTGGCCCAATTTCAACAAATTTTCAAATTAGGGTTTCGGGCTGCACCAACTCCCGATCTTTCCAAACATGCACCTTACCATCATCAAATTTTCAAATTTATACTTCCATGGTGAAGTTCAAGTCATTTAAATCGATCTTACAAGAAGCCACATGAGTCGTCCAATCACGTCCGAAACTTCTAAAATCAAACATTATTAGAGGTCTTTTCTTATTGAAATTCCAGAGCCAATCCAAAATTGCTTGAGATCTACAAAATGTCGAATTTGCAGATGCGGCATTTTGTTTGCCACATCAGCAAAATTCTGTGTGAAGCAAGATTATAGATGCGTCAAAAACTAAAAATGACTCCAAACATCATTTTGGGTGTAAACATTTCCATTGATCCAAATACTCTATAAATACTCCCTCCCTCTCCAATATTCCGCCTTACATATTATTGACCCCATATTCCAACTTGAACCAGCATTGCGCCAATATCGTTTTTCTCTTTAGAAATTAGTATCCAATCCTTTATTGAAGAACAAGGAAGAAGGAGAAGACTACATTATCAAAGGAGTTTTCAAGGATTAAAGGTTCTCTGTGAAGCAACTTTATAGATGTAGCAAAAACTAAAAACGACTCCAAACAACATTGTTTTGGGTGAAAACATTCCCATTGGTCCAAATACTCTATTAATACCCCATCCATCTCCAAATTTACATCTTACTGACCACATATTCCAATCTAAAGTAGCACTAAGCTCAAAGCATTCTCCAATTAAGAGCGGCCAAGGCCTCCCATCATCTTTCTCCTCTTCCAAAATTATTCCTCAATTCTTTATTGAAGAACAAGGAAGAAGGGGTAGACTCCACTATCAAAGAAGAACCTACTGAAATTTATCTTGAGATCAAGTAGGCAATATCAATAGCAATAGCAAAGAACTCAGTATATCATAGCATGAAAAAACATATTGCAATCAAGAAGCACTCATAAGAGAAGTCGAAACTAATGAAGAGATCAATCTCCTAAGAGAATTCGAAACTAATGAAGAGATCAAGCTTATTATTGCAGCAACAATGAGCAAGTGGTGAATATCTTCTTAAGGACAGCAAAAGTGAACAAATATGGAGAACTAGTGAAAGATAATGACAATCTCACACAAAACACAAGATTTAAGTAGTAAGGCCAAACCCGATGAGACCATGTACACAAACTCTTGCCCCACATCTCTTCACGGTGTACAACTCAACGAGACTCCTTATTGCCATTAATGTTCTCTCCACTCTAACTACCAATCAATAAACTACCTCTACCCATAAACACCCTTATAAGGATACATCTCTCTCAATCTCATAAACCTCAACCCATAACCTAGGTACTTATTTATAGAGTCACAAATTCAATTCCTTGTTGTACAAGGTTTGCAATTACTTGACTCTCAAGACTTGTCTAACAAGAAATTACCTAATAAAATACAACTCTAAAATACTTATCAAAAAATAAAAAAAATAATAATAACCCTATTTTCAAGGTCGAAACCTCCCGGTTTGAAATATATGTGTTCTCGCCACTTTACCTAGACTACGTAACTTTATACTTGATCAACGATGTCCTCATGCAATCGGAACCATCCGGAAACTTCAATCGATCAAATACTTATTCAGACCATATATTGATGCCTTCTTCCGAAGATATTCAAGCTTCATCCATTGAAGAACATTTGCATGGTTGATGTAGAACTTCATGTTCACTTTGAGATTTCAATTACATAATCAATGACAAGAATATAAATCAAAGATTACAACTCAATCATGCTTAGTTTTGACATCGAAGATTGTCAATTACAAAAATATACATCACACCTTTCACCAAGGTTAGCACAATTATGAATAATATTATTAAGCTTAGAATAAAAATAAGAAAACATCCCATCTTCTCCAATTTTAGTTATTTCAAACCTGGTTATGAGCATTTGTAACTTAGATCTCTTTACCATAGTAGTACCTTGATGTGTCACATGAAAAATATCCCATGCTTCTTTTGAAGTGGTATAAGCAAAAATTATAACAAATTCAAAAGCCACAAAAGAATTGAAAATAGAGCATAAGCCTTTGCTATTTGCATCAACTTTTGCATGATCATCAGCATCCCACGATTCTTGATCTTTTTCTAAAGTTACTTTATTCTCACCTTCACTAGTAGTGGTAGTAGGAATAGTGTAACCAAGCTCTATAACATCTATACTCGTTGACCTTGAGATGTAAAAAAGAATTTCATGCGAAATTTTCAAAAGGTATAATTTGAGCCATCAAACAATGAAGTTTGTTGAATTGGTCCACCCTTTTTCATATATTTTTTATTTTAAGAATAACTTTTGCAAGGCAGAACTCACAAATTAGATTACTTGCTTGTGTGCTTAATTTTTCAGATTAATCTAATTTTAGTCCAATTAAAAACTAATCAACCACACAAAGCAAGTAAATAAAGTAAAGTATAGAGATAACACCCGATATACATGAAAATTCCAAAATGGAAAAAACTCACAGGTGAGGCTGCAGTCCTGGAGAAATGAATCCACTATCTCGAAGCAAAGTGCATCAGCATCAGTCTTATTAGACACACATCCACTCCACTTTGCCAAGAATTTAATGTTGAACACCTCAGACTTGCTCTTGTGACTCTACGTCCAATTGCTGCAGACTTCAGGCTAATGTCACAATGGTTACTGAAGGGTAGTTAGAAGAACACAAACACTTCACGCATATTATGTCCCATTTGTAGTGCAATTGTCTTCTCCTTCCTCACCAATGAACAGTTGATAGAAAACCAAACGAACCAGTGCCTTGATCAATAAGAAATTCTAAAGAGATCTTTGAACAATTAATCAAGTAGATCGAGAGCATTATCCTAAATCATTTAGTGAATATGTGTGTGCTCTAAAAAAACTAGAAGATTTAAAGAAAATGTTTTGCCCTAATACTTCTCAAAAGCTCTCTCTCTAAAAATAATATTTTTGAAAGCATAATTGTAGAGAAAACATAGAGTAGTATTTATAGATGATAAAGTTCTAACTTTATTTGGAGAACAAGTTAATAACCTTTTTAAGACGTTTCCCAAAGTTTCAAGGATTTTAAGAAACCAAGTTGAAACAAAATAGAAGCTTTCTTATTAAACAAGCAACTTCATCAAAGCAGACATGTCCAAAAAGGTAGGATGGGTTAGACTTAGTTAACATCAAGTAAAACTAGTTGCAAAAAGTTAGACCGGTCAGAAAACATGCAAGTTGTAAATTTTCATCCAACCGATATAAGTTGGATTGGTTGGACTTTGTAGAAAACCTAATTTTGATTCAAAACACTAATTTTTCACAACCAATCTATCAAACATAAAGTGTAAAGTGTCCACACACGCCATACTTGTTCTATGTGATGTTCTCACTTGAATCAACGGTATCCATGCACTCGATCTTCAGCTTCATGATCGATTACAAGAATTAAACTAAAAATTACAACTCGATCAATTGAGCTTTGACATCAAAATTTGCCAACTACAAATATATATGTTATAGTGCCCAACTATTTCAGACTCACACTAACAAATTTTGCATCCTTAGTCCTGCATTACCTCCCTTCTATGAAGAGAAGCGACATCTGCAGACTACAACCCTATTTAGACTCAGCCTCCACAAGAAGCATTTGATTTTTGGTCTTAGCTTCAAAATTCAAAGCTGGATCTAACACTTTAAATCCAAACTACTACTGCTACATTTCCCTTAAATAGAAGTACTCAATTTCATTATCTGTTTCAGCTCTATATCTAAATGATGTGATGATCTGACTGAGAAAGAACAATCTTTGAAATACCCAATTTAATTTATCTTCACCCTTTCTTAGCTTAATAGAAATTTTGAAATAAGCTCATAATCCTCTTGACCAGGGCTGGCCTTAGGCCTAGGCAGCCCAGGCTATAATACCCTAATTTTTTTTTTTTGGGAGCTTGTTAAAGTTTAATAGAGTTAAATTTCTTAGATTGGCGTAATTAAATTGAATATTTGATTTAATTACTTTGTTATTTGTTATTAATGATTTGTTAATGTTTATTTGAACATATTTAGTTGAGTTGGTAAAATAAATTTAGAAATATTAGAAGACCTAAAGTAAATAGGAGAAATATTTTAGTGGTGGAGGAAATTGTCAATTTAAGAAGATGATTAAAGATAAGGTAATTAAAGAAATTGTGTGGTTATCTATTAAAGTGACACGTTGTCACTAAGCGGAAAATCTCTAATATAGTATAGAGCAACGCTACATGTCTCGAATAAATATCCAGAAATATTTCTCGAATCTATGTTTTCCATTATTTTAGGAGATAAAATTCAATGGTAAGTTAGTATTGGTGGAATTTCCCCATACACAGAGTCCTGATAGTATATATGTTGATGTCTATTTTAGATAAGCACCATATCACTTGCCATATAGATTCGAGATATTTATTTGAGACATGTAGCATTTTCCTATAGTATATATATACACACACCTATTTAAATGTGATCCTTTGCTAGTGGTGTGGTTAGAATTTAGAGCATTTACAAAAAAGTACAAAGGACAACGACACGTGTTAGTGTGCATGAGATGCTACTTGTGGACTTGTGTTATACACCTCATTATATAAGTGTCAACACAAGTCTTATATACATGGAATGCACTACACAAAAGGAAATATAATAAAAAGAAGGAAAGAAGATCACACGGCCAAAAAGAAATAAAGAGAGAAGGGTTTCGGCCAGAGAGGGAAATAGAGAAGAATAAGAAGAAAAAGGAAGATCAGGTCTTGCCATGGTATAGAGAGAGGCAGAAGGAAGTGACATGGCCAAAGAAGAAAGAAGGGAAAGAAATTCGGGGAAGATTCAAAACATAGCCCAAAGAGGTAGGTTTCTAAATCTTTTGAACTCTTGAAAAATTGATGTTCTTATCCGTTCGAAAATCTAGAAATTTCTAAAATTATTTTCTTACTTGTGAACTATGATTTGGATTTGTTAAATTATCTTGTCAAGCGTATTTGCGCTGCGCATTCGTTGTTGGATTTTAGAAATGTACCGTTGTGCAAAATTTTGATTTCTTTTGTTGAATAACTTGTTAATTTTGATGTTAAGTCCTTATGCTAGAAAGTGGAACTGAACAATTTGGAATGGTGCTGAGTTTGAGACTTGAATTTTGAAAATTGGAATAAAAGGTGTTTTTGAAAATTGGATTTTTCTCTTGTTAGAAAGAATTCCATACTGTTTTTATAACTTCAAAACATATTTGTGAAAACATTTACAAATGCAATTTTATCGAAAATAAAGAAATGATCAGTTTTCAATTGAAAATAGTATTTTTATAAAGAGAATGGCTAGATTTTGAGAAATTAAGCACATGTCCTTTGTTGGAAATGGCATGGAAAGGCTAAGGCCTAATGGTTTTAAATGAATGTTATATATTAATAAGTGAATGCATTGAGTCAGAATTGATAGGACCGAGGTCCTTTGGGCGAAGCCTTATAGAGACAGTTGGCTACGAGTTACCCATGGGTAGAAATCCCTAAACCCACAACGGCAAACCCTTGTTTGGGTGTTGAGAGTTAAGGCCACAATAGTACGAAAGAGGTGAGACCGTGTGGAAACTCTTGGAGAACAACCATTGGTTGATAAGTGCATTCATTTTGTTGATAATGAAAAGGTTGAAAGTACGGATTGTTTATGGATTATATCCGTTGGGAATGAAAATGAAAATGATGAACTGTTTTCATGGACTATATCATTTTATGAAAAAAATGCTATAACATGTGATATGGAAATGGTTTTGATATCATGTTAGTTGACTTGTACCTGTTCCTTTGTTATAACTATTTTGCCATTTAGTCCTAGTTGTTTAGTTCATCTTTTGAAAAAGCTGATGAAGTTTTTGTTCATTCTGATGAGAAAGGAAAATCTGTTTTTCTATTTCTCTAAAGAATCAAAATGGAAAACTACTGGGCTCATGTCGCTCACCCTTTTTTAAAAAATATTTTCAGGTTAAGAACGTGGTGAGCAACGACAAGTGAAAAAGGGTTTAGGTTGTACTGATTTTGAAAAGGTGTTACTTGGGCTGAAGTTACGGTTATATTGTATTTGTCATTGTAGTAAATAGTATTTGGTACTATGCAAATATTGAAATGTTAAGAATTGGAGTGAGTGCATTCTTCTTTAAGTAATGTAAATGATGGAATTTTGTATCATACATATGCTAAGGACTTATATGTGTTGAATGTTGAAGACACTTCGGATTTTGAATCATGATTATTTAAAGTGGTCTATTATAGTTAATGATATAAGGCAGGTTTCTACTGAGGTTTTGGTTATTATTTCACCCCAGGAAAAGGGCGTGACACAGGCGGTCGGGCCTCTAAATTTGGACGACCTTATATTCATACACGTGTGTTTTAATTATAGGCCCAATTTTTTTTATCTCTTATCTCTAGTTCAACCGTTAAAGTCCCATATTATTACTCCAGCCCAACTTCAAACTTATCAATTAAAAGGCCCAAACACTGTATCAGTCCATTCTAAAATCTAAACTAAATTATGCTCATTATTTCTTGAAACATGACATGACTTAACCCTAAACTCTATACCTCTCAACTCGTTGTCTCTCTCGCAGCTGCCCAGTACCCGCTATCTCTCTCACCGGAAACCTTACTCTGTTTCGCAATCTTCTCTCTCATCTCAGGCAAGTGAAGTCTCTCTCTTGCCACTGTTTTAATTTGTCATTTGTGGCAGTTTAGACATCAAATTATGGCATTTGGTATTTGGTAACTTTTAAATTGTGGCAGCATAAGCATCAAATCAAGTTCTATGGTTCCTTAACTTTGAGTTGTGAACTTCATTGTAATTATGTTATATTTACTTTGATATGAAGTTGAATTTTGATTTTTGTGACTAAGGTTTGTTGAATATATATATATTTTTTATGTGAACTGAATCATGCTATTTATATAATACCAAAATCAGTTTTTTTTTTTTTTTTTGTGTTTTCAATATTAATATATTTTATATGTTTATTGTCTCATTTTAAAGAAAGTTTCGCACTCTTATAAAAATTTCACGTGTGTGAAACCTTATATATAAAGTGCCTCACATTTAAAAGTTGGTTTAGTGCCTCTTAAAATTTTGAAATATGACGACCGGCCTTGCTCTAACTGAATATTTGTCTTAGAAGTTTGCTGGCCACAGTCGCGCTGACAATCACACAGCCTTGTTAGTTAGCTTGAAAAATCAAGCTTCCAGCTTTTTGTTTTTTTACAAAGACTATCATTACTGCTTTTGAAAAAACATGGTAAAAAATGAGAGACTTTGGAGGGACCTTCTATACCACCAACACCCATTTCGTGAAGGACTTTTTTTATTTTATTTTATAATCAAAACGTGTTGTTTGACCGCGGAGACCTCTGGTTATTAATATAGTAGGAGTAAGGATGGCAATTTTGTCCGCCCCGCCGGGTTTCCGCCCCGTCCTGCCCCGTTTAGGGCGGGTATGGGAACCATTTTTTTTCTGTAGGGGCGGGTTTGGGAAAAGAAATCAAAACCCGCCGCGGGTTCGGGACTCTATAATAAGCCGCCCCGTACCCGCCCCGCCCAACCTATATATTTTATTATTATAAATATATTTATATGTATATATATATATATACAAATTATAATTTTACTTTTGCTGTATTAAGATTTATGTTTTCATTTTATCTTTTTGTTGTATTATCACTTCTTTAATTGTTGGATCAAACTTGTTACTAAGTTATTTAGTTGGGAAATATATTTTCTGTAATAGGCTATTTAATTGTGAAATCTTATCATTTTACTTCTTAAACAGGGGTTATACTATTTTGAATTTAATAGTATCAAACTTGGTACTACCCACTAGGCTCGTATTTTTTGAAAAAATCAATTTTTATTGATGTTTGATGTGGTTACAATTTTGTGGGGAGGGGCCCCGCCTCGCCCTGTCTCGTCCCGCCCCTTTTGAAATTTTAAACGGGGCGGGGCGGGGACGGGGTGGGGTTTCTCCCAACGGGGCGGGGATGGGTTTTGAAATTCCGTCCCATTTCAAACTCGCGGCGGGTTTGGTAATAGTGTTGAAGGCAGCGGGGCGGGGACGGGTTTAGGCAAACCCGTGCCGTACCCGCTCCGTTGCCATCCCTAAGTAGGAGTATATATTTTAATGTAGTAAGAGCATAGTATATTTTAATATACTACAATTACAAATGAACAATTTCTCATTTATTATTTTTAGAACTTATAACAAAAAATAATAATCATAAATTCGTGCTTTGATTTTTTTTTTTTCGCTTCAGCTTGAAAGTTCTCCATCTTTTATATATAATATCCTTTGCAAATATGAACTAATACTTTGCGGTCATAATTTATGTACATATATGAAAATAGAACCCAATATTATTTTTCTATCCAAGCATATGAATGGTGGTGAGGTAGATTTAAAGGTGTTAGAGATATTGATGAAATGTGGTGATAAATTTATTTTATAATATTTCAAGTTTTAAGTGTGGTGAAATGTAGATTTGAGGGTAGTAAAATATAGATTTAAAGGTAGTAAAATGTAGATTTAAATGAATTGTGGTGACAGAATATTAACTTATAATAACTTAAATTTTTTTTAGTTATAAGGGTGATGAAATGTAGATTTGAAGCTAGTAAAATATAGATTTAAAGGTGGTGAGATAAAGATGAATTGTAGTGATAGAACATTAACTTATAATAATGCAAGTTTTTTTAGTTATAAGGAGGGTGAAATATAAATTTAAGGGTGGTAAGGTATAGATGGGTGACAAAAATTAATTTATAATATTTCAAGTTTTTTTTAAGTATAAGAGTGGTGAAATATAAATTTAAGGGTGGTGAAATATATATTCAAGAGTGGTGAGGTATATATGTAATGTGGTGACAAAAATTTAACTTGTAACAATTCAAAAAAATTTAGGTATAAGAGTAATGAAATGTAGATTTAAGATATAGATTCAATAGTGGTGAAGTATATATGAACTATGGTGACAAATATTTAACTTATAAAAATTCAAGATTTTGTTAGTACATAGGTGATCAAATGTAGATTTAAGGGTTATACTTTGATAAGAAAAATAAAATGAGAACATTTATATATATATATATATATATATAAAGCCATGAACTGTTTTAACAAAATAATTAACTTTTAATATTTCATGCTTTTCAAGATTTTAGGTATATAGGTGGTGAAATGTAGATTTGAAGGTAGTAAAATATAGATTTAAATGTGGTAAGGTATAAATGAATTGTGATGATAGAACATTAACTTATACTAATCCAAGATTTTTTAGTATAAGTGTTGTGAAATATAAATTTAACAGTGGTGAATCATATATTTAAAGGTGGCGAGATATAGATGAATTGTGATGATGGAACATTAACTTATAATATTTCTAATTTTTTTAAGTACGAGAGTGGTAAAATATAGATTTAAGGGTAGTGAAATATAGATTTAAAGGTGGTGAGGGATAGATGAAATATGGTGACAAAAATTTAACTTATAATATTTCAAGTTTTTTTGGTATAAGGGTGGTGAAATATAGATTTAAGAGTGGTGAAATATATATTTAAAAATGGTGAGGTATAGATGAACTGTGGTGACAAAAAATTAACTTAATATTTCAAGTTTTTTTAAGTATAAGTATGGTGAAATATAGATTTAAGGGTGGTGAAATATAGATTTAAAGATGGTGAGGTATAGATGAACTGTGGTGACCAAAAATTAACTTATAATATTTCAAGTTTTTTTATGTATAAGTATGGTGAAATATAGTTTTAAGGGTGGTAAAATATAGATTTAAAGATAATGAGGTATAGATGAACTGTGGTGACAAAAAATTAACTTATAATATTTCAAGTTTTTTTTGGATATAAGGGTGGTGAAATATATATTTAAGGGTGGTGAAATATAGATTTAAAGATGGTGAGGTCTAGATGAACTGTGGTGACAAAAAATTAAATTATAATATTTCAAATTTTTTTTAGGTATAAAAGTGGTGAAATATAGATTTAAAGATGGTGAGGTCTAGACGAACTGTGGTGACAAAAAATTAAATTATAATATTTCAAGTTTCTTTTAGGTATAACAGTGGTGAAATATAGATTTAAATGTGGTGAAATATAGATTTAAAGATGGTGAGGTATAGATGAGCTGTGGTGAAAACAAATTAACTTATAATATTTCAAGTCTTTTTAGGTATAAGGGTGGTGAAATATAGATTTAAAAGTGGTGACGTATAGATGAACTGTGGTGAAAAAAAATTAACTTATAATATTTCAAGTTTTTTAAGTATAAGGGTGGTGAAATATAGATTTAAGGGTGGTGAAATATAGATTTAAAGATGGTGACGTATAGATGAACTGTGGTGAGAAAATTTTAACTTATAATATTTCAAGATTTTTTAGGTATAAGGGTGGTGAAATATAGATTTAAAAGTGATGAGGTATAGATGAATTGTGATGACAAAAAATTAACTTATAATATTTCAAGTTTTTTGGGTATAAAAGTGGTGAAATATAGTTTTAAGGGTGGTGAAATATAGATTTAAAGATGGTGAGGTATAAATGAACTGTGATGAAAAAAAAAATTAACTTATAATATTTCAAGTTTTTTTAGGTATAAGAAATATTGATTTAAGGTGGTGAAATATAGATTTAAAAGTCGTGAAGTATAGATGAACTGTGGTGACAAAAAAATAACTTATAATATTTCAAGTTTTTTTTAGGTATTGAAGTGGTAAATATAGATTTAAGGGTGGTGAAATATCGATTTAAAGATGGTGAGGTATAGATAAACTGTGGTGACAAAAAATTAACTTATAATATTTCAAAAATTTTTAGGTATAAGGGTGATGAAATATAGATTTAAGGGTGATGAAATATAAATTTAAAGGTGGTGAAATATAAATGAACTTTTGTGATAAAAAATTAACTTATAATAATTCATTTTTTTTAGTTAGATGGTGAAACGTAGATTTAAGAATCGTGAAATATAAATTTAAAGATGGTGAGGTATAGATATTCATTGTGGTGAAAAAGATTAATTTATAATAACTTTAATTTTTTTAGGTAGAAGGGTGGGAAAATGTAAATTTGTAAATTAAGAAATAGTTAGGAATTGTTTACTGAATAATTTCACACCTTCATTAATTTAAACTAGTATTTGTAAAAGTATTTTTAATTTTTAATTAAATCTCCATATGTTCCAATTTTTTCAAAAAAAAAAAGTATCTCTCCATTATATTCTTTATATTTTGGTATATATATATATATATATATATATATATATCAAAATTTTATTCTTTGGGATTAAAGAATTAGTAATAGTTTGTAGTAACTTTTTTAATTAAAAAATATTAAAAGATGGAGCAGCGATGTTCCACGCGTGGATCATCACTACTCTCTCTCCTGTCTCTCATGGCAGCCATTATATATATATATATATATATATATATATATATATATATATATATATATATATATATAACCCATTATACAACTCATTCACAAAGATCAAAGGAATTTGATGTAAAAGAGAGGAAATTAAGTTCGCCGGTGAATAATCGAAAAAAAAAAATCTTGGATCAAAGAAGAAGAGATGCATGTGTGTATATATAAAAAGAAGAGAGAGAAGATGATGGCGAAGAGAGAAAGAAGAGAGGGAAAAAAATGATGTTGGAGAAGAGAGAGAGAAGACGAAGATGATGATGAAGATAGAAGGAAACCAGATGATGATCAAAGAGGGATAGAAGAGAGAGAAGGAAAGAGTGTTACCGATTTAACTAGTAGCCTAGGGTGTGTTCACTAACAGAAACATTTCTTATTTTTCTGTTTCTATCTCCTAAAAAGGCAAAAACAAAAACAAAAAATATATTTATTAAAATATTTCTGTTCTCTGTAATAAAAAATGTTTCTCATTTTTGTGAAGGGAGAAGGAAACAAAAAAAAAAAATGTTTCTTCTGTTTCTTCACTGTAGGAGAGAAATATTCTTTCCACTGTAGCAGGATCCACTTAGTTAATAATATATAATATAAAACATAACTTTCACTATTCATGATTTTTTGCACAATTGTTTTTTTATTTACACATTATAATCTTTTTATTGTCTACTTAGCTAAATAATATATAATAAATTAATAGAATAATATATAATGTGCATAAATTATCTATATTAAAATAAAAGAAAACACTTTAAAAATGCTCTTAATTTCATCTTCTTTTATAAAAAAAATTTCACTTATAAATAATAACTCTTTATGATATACATGTTATGCATATTATTATCATTTAACTTGTATCATTTTTTTAATTTAATTTTTACATATATCTGATATCAATTTTAATTTAATTTAATTTTCATATATATATGATATCATACTTATAAAAGACTAGTTCTGCTGAAAAACTCTTTTGTATTGTCTAATAATTACAAGTTTAAATATGAAAAATGAAAAAAAATGTGTAATAAATGTGTTACTAAACACTATTTTTTATTTTTTGTTCTAAAAAATGTGGAACAACAAGTTTAATGAACGTTATTTCTATTTTTTGTTTCTACTCATAAAAAACAAAAATATATTTCTATTTTTTTCCGAGTACAAAAATAAAAAACGTTTCCGTTAGTGAATGCACCCCTATTGACCTTGTTTTGAATTTCTTTTTGCAAAACCTTCTAAACGGTGTCGTGTCTACCAGGGCACGGTAGGGCAGAGGAGTAGGACAGAAGATCCCAGCTCTATAAAAGGTCTCTCCTTTCTTGGCACATTTTTTCAGGTCTTTGGAAAAGAAGAAAAAAAAGGGTAAAGTGCATAAAACCCCCCATCTAGTTTCAAAAACGTGCAAAAAGCCCCCTTCATGTTCACTTTGCACCCTTCTAGTTTCAAAAATGTGGGCTAAAAACACATTTTTTCAGGTCTTTGGAAAAGAAGAAAAAAAGGGATAAAATGCATAAAACCCCCATCTAGTTTCAAAAACGTGCAAAAAGCCCCCTTCATGTTCACTTTGCACTCTTCTAGTTTCAAAAATGTGCAAATCAACCCTTCTGGGCTAAAAACACATTTTTAGTTCTAATTTTACCCTTCTACATAATTTCTTAATATTTTCAACAATAACAATTTTATTCTTTTATATA
The DNA here is from genome assembly GCA_026545225.1 of Cornus controversa. Taxonomy (NCBI): domain Eukaryota; kingdom Viridiplantae; phylum Streptophyta; class Magnoliopsida; order Cornales; family Cornaceae; genus Cornus; species Cornus controversa. Next base: position 9,913,588 of record CM048848.1, on the reverse strand, counting down.
CTTTTTAAAAAATATTAATTTAATTATAAATAAAATATTCTTGTTTTATTATCATTTAGTGGCCGAGAAAAAAAAATCTTGATTGTTTTTTTTGGCAAAATAAAAAAAAAATCTTCATTGTTAAAAAAAATATTTGACATTACTTAATTTCTTAATATTTTCAACAATAAATATTAATTTAATTATATATAAAATATTATTGTTTTATTATCATTTCGTTGCCAAGCAAAATTTTCTTTAAAAACTTCACTGTTTTTAAATAATTTTTTTTTGGCATTATTTAAAATAAACTTTTTTTTAATATTTTTAAAAATATATATAAAAGAATAAAATTTCTATTGTTGAAAATATTAAGAAATTAAGTCATGTCAAATATTTTTTTTAACAATGAAGATTTTTTTTTATTTTTCCAAAAAAAAAACAATAAAGATTTTTTTTTTCTCGGCCACTAAATGATAATAAAACAAGAATATTTTATTTATAATTAAATTAATATTTTTAACAAAGTATATAAAAGAATAAAATTGCTATTGCTGAAAATATTAAGAAATTACGTAGAAAGTAAAATTGGAACTTAAAATGTGTTTTTAGTCTAGAAGCGTTGATTTACACATTTTTGAAACTACAAGAGTGTAAAATGAACATGAAGGAAATTTTTACACGTTTTTAAAACTAGAAGGAGAGTTTTACGCACTTCACCAAAAAAAAAAAAAAAGTGACAACTTGATTTTTCAAGTCAACCAATGAAGTTGAGCGACTCTTTAGCCGCAATGCCTGCGACTATAGCTAACAAAACTCTTTGTTTCATCAACTAAGTCACCAAAACTCCTTTTTACCACTGGACCAATTGTTCTTGGCCTAAGAAAGATTCTCCATACCCATCAAGGGTTATGCATTAAAACAAACTTCCAAAAACGAAGAATCTATGAAGTATTTCCTTTTAAGAACCTTAAAATAATATTTCGAGGCTCCATTAGCAATCTCCAACCTTGTTTTTCTAGCATGGAAACATTAAAAGAACTCACATCCCTAAACCCCAACGGCCCAACACTTCTTTTTTTTCCTTTGATAAGCATGTTATCCAACTCTTTCCACATCTCTCTTATCCAACTCACTAGTTCACCAAAATTTAGATCACCAAAATCTAGAAAAACAACGAGGTCAATAGTCTACACAATTTTGATGATTGATTTAAGTATGAAAATTACACCATCTCTATCTCTATCAGGGGTTCAAAACATTGTTCAAGTTTAACAAATTGTAGTATTCAATTCCAAATGGGCCACCCGATGACCCAATTTTAACAAATTTTCAAATTAGGGTTTTGGGCCCACACCAATTCCCACCCTTCCCAATCACCAATCAAAATTTCAAATTCATACTTCCATGCTAAAGTTTAGGTCATTTTAACCTGGAATACCCAAAATTCATCTTCAAAGGGTTCAAAAGAACATTTTGGATCGTAATCCAATCAATTGTAGCATTCAATTCCAAACGGGGCACCCGATTGATCCAATTTCAACAAATTTTCAAATTAAGATTTTGGGGTTAGACCAACTCCCAATCTTTCCAATCCCTACCTTACCATCATCAAAATCTCAAATTGATACTTTCATGGTAAAGTTCAGGTCATTTAAATGATCTTACAAGAAGCCATGAGAACCGTCCAATTGCATTTGAAACTTCTAGAATCATCAAAACATAGCTTAAAACTTCGTTTTAGCCTCAAAAATTCGAGATAAACATGTCAGAGGTTGTTCCTTATTGAAATTCCCGAACCAATCCAAAATTGCCTAAGATCCACAAAATTGTCACATCTACAGATGCTACATTTTGTTTGCAGCATCAACCAAACAAAAAAAACTGAGGCAGCATTATAGATGCGGCAAAAATTATAAAATGACTCCAAAAAAACATGGTTTTTGAGTGTAAATATTTCCATTCACCCAAGTACTCTATAAATACCCCCTCCATCTCCTGAATTCAGCCCTACATATTATTGACCCCAGCATTCTCCACTCAAGACCAAGACATCCGACCATCCTTCTTCCCTTCAGAAATTAGTCTTCAATCCTTTATTGAAGAACAAGTAAGAAGGAGAAGACTACATTGTCGAAGAAGAACCTACTGTCATGACAACAAGTAGGCAATAGCAATAGCAATAGCGAAGAACTCAGTATATCGTAGCATGACAAAACATATTGCAATCAAGAAGCACTACTTCTAAGATAAGTCGAAAATAATTAGGAGATTGAGCTTAGTATTGCAGTAACAAGGAGCAAGTGGTGGATATCTTGATGACAGCTCTACTGTATGAAAGTTTTAAATACTGTAAGGCATGATTGGAGTTCCAGAAAAGTGCATCAAGGATGAGTTTTAAAATGTGATGCCCTTTTCTACCACATGGGTTAGTGTAAGAGAATGGAAAAACAGGTCTAAACCATTTAAGTAAGTAGAAATTAACATAGTATTGTTCCCAAACAACAACACACAAGGCTGAGTAGTTGCAACCTCGTGAATAGCCGTTAAAGATAGTACTATTCCAAACCCAACAAAACAACAATAAAAAGAATCCAAAGTATTTAGGTGGATATCACTTGAATTAGATTGAAAACAACCAGCATTGCCATGGAAACAACCAAAAGTATAATATGATGCATAAAAGCATCACCAGAGTCCATAGATTTGGATTTGGAGATGTCAGTTCACTTCAGCTTCTTCTCTTTTATTAATTGCACCATCTACCTGCACCTAAATGAGAAATGCAGTTGATGAGAATAAGTTAAATTACCATGTGATTAGTCCTGCTTAGGAAAGCAAAAAAAGCTAATTAATATCCCAATGGAGACTTCAAAAGGAAATTAAACAAGATGTGCAAGAAAAACCACATATTTATAGTGTAAATAAGCTACTCACAAATGTTAAAACCAGATCTTGCACTATCCACCTCAAGTTTAAGTTGCTCACCTATTGTTATAATCCATTCCTATTGCAACTCCAACAGAACTTACAGAGAGAAGTTTTCCTAAAGGAAGCCAAAACTTCATGTAAGAGCACTTAATCACACAGCTTATTTGGACAGCTTGCATTGTAGCTCTTATCAAAATCATGGTGTATACCATGTATTGTTTTCATTTTCTCAGAGCTTGACCATCCTTTTATTCAAGTAATAAAACCAGATCTGTTAAAATTGTACAGTGTTTTAATCATCTTCAAAGTCCAGGGAAACAGAACTAGTTCCATCAATTGGACATGCAAGTTTCTACTTCTAGAGAGTACATTGAAGTATATTAATATCATGCATATATCATTAATATCTGACCATAGTAACTATAAAAAACTGTTGAGGATCTTCTATGAATGACCTGCTCGTTATATCAGATTAAAAAAGAAGCAAAATAACACTCTTTGGCTAGTAGAAATAAATTGCATTAGAATTTACTGTGAATTTTCTATAGAAAATCAAGTATTAGTTCAAGATGCATTCCTTTAAGTGTCAATATTATCCCAATCTAAAATTAAAGTTCTCTGATATTGATATATTTTGAGTGTAATATCAGGTCATCATCAAGGACATAAAAAAGAAAGGAGATTGTCTGTTAATATCCTTTTGGTACCTTCATTTATATAATACGATGAATACATTCTAAACCCTATCCAGTATAAGTTCTATTCGCAGGAGAAGTAAAAGACAAATCTGTAGGAGAAAACATCATCACTAAAATCATATAATGAAATACCCCCTACAAAATTTCACGCATGAGGTGGCTAGTCTCATACATAAAACGTAAATGATACTTACAACTGATAGCAAGCAAGCATATAATACAAAGACAGAATGAAACAAATTTTAAAACGGAATAAAAAGTCCTTCTGAAGTAAAAATGTTAAATAAATAAAGTATGTGTCTGGCAATACAACTTGGAAGTCCCGTAACCCAAGGGCCCCTTGACTAGAAAGAACAAGAGTTATTACTATAAATTAAATAATCGAACAACCAACGCCCCAATTGAGTTCATAAGCTGAACATGAAGAAAAGAATAGATTTCTCCTCTGAAAACTGATGAGAGGAGATGCCTACCACAATCAACCAACCCAAAACTCTATCCGCGCGGTGGAACCGGCCTGGGACCTGAAATGTCAACAAAGTGGGTTAAACCCACGAACAAGTTCTCTCTACTACAGCCCAATCAAAGAACCGGTATACATACCATCTATATGAGGGACAACAAGTATATACAAATAAATACATATCATTTCCTTATTTATCTTATGTCTCCAAAATAGACGTCGTCCTATGTACCGTCCCAATTCAACCCCTATCACACAAATTTAGAACCTATTATCTAAGTTCAAAACCAAAGGCACAAAAATATAATACCCTATTAATCCTAGGCAATCCTTACATGCCTCCTATACTATCATTAAATACCTTATTAGGTATTGGCAATCCTGACATGCCCCTTGGCAATCTTTACATACCTCCCTAGATACCTTATTAGGTCTTGTCAATCCTGACATGCCCCCTGGTAATCCTCACATGCCTCTACAACTAACCTATTAAACCAAAACAAAAGACCTAACTTACTTAATACATTAATTTAATCTAACAGAAGTTCAATCACCACAATAAAATAACTCATATACAATTAAACTAACATCAAATATCATGAATAGTTATGAGTTTCAAAGAATACAATTAAGGAAAAGAATACAACCACCAATTATATAAGCAAGCACACAACCAAATCTTCAATGTACCTAAATCATCGAGGGAGTCTAAACCTAGCTCTAATCTAGGTTTTCGGGTCTATTCTGTTCCTAAGAACCATATTTAATCATTCTGGAATTTTCTGAAATTTTTCAGAAATTTAAAAATATTTTTCAAATAAAAAAAAATGAAAACCCAATTTTGAGGAATATTTTTAAAACCAATTAAACCACGAGGGAAGCTCATTTCCACTTGAAATTTAAAACCCATGTGTATTCTGTCCCTAAAAGGCTACCTAAATGTTTTTAGAATTTTTTGAAAATTTTAAAATATTTCCAAAATAAAAGGAAATAAAAATCTAATTTTGAGGCACACTTTTTATGCTACATTAACCACCTCATTTTGACTTGAAATTTAAAACCCAAGAGCATTCTGTCCCCAAAAGATCACCCAAATGTTTTTAGAATTTTCTGGATTTTAAAAACTATTTTAAAAATTATTTTTCCTATTTTCCTAATTTAAAAATCAATTTAAAAATTTTTAGAATATAAAAAAATAATCTTGACTAGGCCCAAAGTGGGCCCAGAGGTGGACCTCGACGAGTGGGGCCTGTGGCCACCTTCTCCAGTGCCGGCGGCACCCGCCCCCATGCGCCGGCGGCACGCGTGGGGGCGCTGCCCCCACCTTCTTCTTCCCCTTTTTCTTTTTTTTTCCTTCCCTTTTCTTGCAGACGCATCAGCCATGGAGTCCGAGCTTTCCGGCCACACCGGGCACCGAATAGCGCGTAGGAATATACCATTCCGCTCGTCTCGATCTAAGCTACGCATTGGTACCAAAATCAACCCCCCCCCCCCCCTCGCGGCCTAAATCAAAAATGCCCAAATTCAAGTTTTAAAAATCAAAAATTTCAAATTCAATTTCCCGTCAATCTACCAAACAGTTCACAACCAAACTTTCAAGGATTGTTCGGAGAAGCAAGATTTACCTATTAATCAGAACAAAAACCTTCGAAATTGATGAATACATTAAACCCAAATTTCATGTTCATATATATATATATATATACACACACCCATCTATACAGTCATATATACATGCATATACATATAAAAAATTACCCTATAGTAGTACCAAACCCCCAGATTCTTCATGTTTAATCCACAAAATCACCGTTAGCATGCATAATCATTTAAATTCATAATTAAATACATGAATATATGTATACAAGCAAATCTATACATAATAAAAATATATATAATCTATGTTTACGATTCAAAGGGGAAGAGAAGAGTTCGAACTTGCCTTTTTGACGAACATGAATTCATCTCGATGAATCGCTCATTCTCTCCCTTCTCTCTTGCCTCTACGCTCTTCCAGTCTCTATACATGTAAACGACAAAAACCCTAACCCCCTTTTCTTTTTCTTTTATTTTAATTTTCTTTCTAGAAAACTAAAATAAAAATTTCTAAATAATTATATTAATAAATATAAAATACTTAGCCCACCTATAAATAAAATATATATATATATATATAGCCCAACCCAACAGTGTAGCCCAACCTGATAAAAATTTAAAATTAAAGAACATGCAGCCCAAAAACCCATATATTTTATTTAAAAGAAAATTTTCATTTAAAACAAATATTTCACACACAATTAAAATCAATCAACATTTAGCAACAATTCAAACATCCACATTAAACAAATAAAACAGGCATTGACAAAATTCTAAATAAAACCATTTAAATATTTAAAACCCAACTAAAATAATAATAAATAAATAAAAACTCAATTAAATAATTGGAACCCAATTTAAATATTCTCAAAATTTACGGGTATTAAATATAATGTTATTAATAAATAAAAAATGTATATTATAAAATGTTTACTCACCTCTTGTAGCAGCATCCTTAAGAGTGTTGACTTGACATCATGATCACAAATCTGGAGGATAGATAAGGAGCTTAAGCCCATTGCTTACAATGCCCTGCTCTTGTTGATTTTGTTGATGTTCCTGCTGAATTGACCTGGCAGAATCCGCAGCAGAGGAGCTGGTGCAATGCAGCTCCAAAATCTGGAGTTCAGATACGTCTGCTAGACCAGAAGGTATTGCTTTTAGTTTATCACAGTGTTTAAGAACAATGCGTTGAAGTCTAGGGAAGTGATGGCCTGAGGCCTCCCAGTGCACTAAATCTGTCCTCCCAAGCTGCAATACTTTGAGCAGACGGAAACCGCCATCGAGTGGCTCCCATTTTTGTCCCTTAAATGCAAAGTCTTTCAATTTGAGCACCTCAAGGTTGGGTAACATCCCCAGTGTAGACATATGCGCCCAATCCAGCAAGGTGTCTGATAAAGTTAGCTTCTTCAGGTTTGGTGGGAATTTGTACCCCTGGGGAAGGCCTGGTAGCTCAGATGGAGAACGAGGGAATGTATCATTCAACAACTTCAACGTTTCAAGCTGATCCAATTTGGCAAGATTATCAAACAGACTAGACCCTCCCTTTTCCTCCACAAGTGTGGCTATTTTCCCACGAATTCCGAGCTTCTTTAGATTGGGAGTCCTGGATAAGATATTATCTGTGCAGCTATCAGGCGAAACCATAGAAATGGTTTGTATGTTTCTCCTCACCATGGGATCCTTCCGTGTTTTGGCAGGAGGTCCATGCAAACAACTCGATCCATTAGTATATAGATGCCTAAACTGTAACATTTTCCATATATCTGCTAGAATGTCAAGGTCACGTGATGTTGTTTTAACAATGAGAGTTTGTAGGTTCCAGAGATTGGAGATCGCTGCAGGAAGAACCTTAAAGTTACCATAGAGGGCTATATACCGCAAATGAACCAGTTGTATTATATCATTGGGAAAGCGACAGAGACTGATCGTCCTTACATCCAACACCCTAAGCAATTTAAAAGTTTCATATTGGATGAATGATGTATGTTCTCGAGGCAATTTCACTTCTGAGGAAAAACACAAGAACGATCGGACATGTGGACGAGAAGGCTTTGAAGAAATATAGTTCAAAACTTGGGAGTGAATACAAAGACGACGATAGTAATTTGGGGTTGGGATCAAAGAAGGAAGCATTTGTTCTGCATGACATTTAATTTCCTGCAAAAATTTCTCTTCTGCAGCTTCCCTTAAGCACAAGTCTCGCAACATGTCATGGATACGACAAGTCTTGATTCGACCATTTAGTCTCCTTTTTGCCACTAATATTAAATTTCTATCAACAAGATCCTCCAAGTATTCCTCTGCAATATCCTCTAAGCATTCTTGTTCTTTTTGTTGTATGAATCCCTCGGCAACCCATAGTAGGAGCAACTTCCACACAGGGATCTCGAAGTCTTCCGGGAATACTCCAAAATATATGAAACACGCTTGCAAGTGATGGGGTAAATGCTTGTAACTTAGTGCTAATACGTCCATGCATTGCTTTGGGTCTCTAGCAACATATGTACTCACACTGTCTGCCACTTTCTTCCACCAGTCACGCGTTTTGTCTTTCTTTGAGAGAAGTCCTGCAACTACTACAATAGCAAGTGGTAGTCCATAACATTTTCTGGCAATATGCACACCAAGCTCCTCGAGCTCTGGAGGGCATTTTCCTCTCTGGAAAACCTTCGTACAGAGTAGCTTCCAACTTTCATCATCTGTTAGAAAACGCAGATGATGAGGAGGGCTACAATGGTTGGCATGCAAAGCCACATCTCTGTTTCGGCTAGTTAACAATATTCGGCTCCCATTATTGGTGTTCGGAAAAGCTGCTCTAAGATCATCCCATGCTTCTGTTGTCCAGACATCATCAATGACAATAAGATATTTCCCACTCTTTAAATGTGTGCGTAGTTCTTCACTCAATCTTTCATCACTCATGTTAGACATTTCGAAGTCTGGGAGCTGCGTAAGAGATCTTAAAATGCTAAGAAAAACTTCTCTCCTATTGTATTCTTGAGACACATAAGTCCATGCACGGAGACAGAATTCAAATTCAATGGAGGGATGAGTGTAAACTTTTTTGGCCAGCGTCGTCTTCCCCAAGCCACCCATGCCGATAACTGAGATAACTTCCAGCTGCTCTGGTCCATTAGTAAGTCGTTCTATTATTGTTTTTGCCTCTTCATCAAAGCCCACCACATTTTCTTCCTCCACAACGGGAGGTCTTCTTTGACGTGACCCTCTTTTGGAAGGCTCCCCACCTTGCAGGACTTCAATGCCAAACATCTTCTTTTCGTAGATTTCCTTCACTTTTTTCTTGATGGTTTCGGTTTCTTTCGCAACACTAAGAAGATTTTTTGGATGATCGAAGACAGTGAAAATTTTTCCAAAGGTGCCTCTTGCTTTCCGCATAGCCGCATTAATCACAAATGTGTCAATGATGTCTTCCGCCTCATAAGCCACGTCTCTGATCTGTCTAACTAACTCTTTTACATATTCATACTCACTCGGCTTATCCTTCGAGTCTTTGAGGAAGGCTTTCATCAAATTAAGCTCCTTGTAAAGAGATTCAACTTCATTCTTCACCTCAGAAATCAATTCGACATTATAGAGCAGTAGTTGTTTAAGGTTATCCAAAAAAAATTCAACAGCAGCATCAGCCATCTCTTTCTCTGACTTCTTGGAAGAAGCTAGGAAGGGCAGGATCCTCTGATTTATTCTCTGCACAACATTTACCAATAAATTGTAGCACAATTCAAAGCACAGGCTGCAAATTGCTTTTTTATTTTTCATTGTGATGAACAAGACACTGTGAATTGCACATCTTATTATGAAATATATTAATAAAGGGAGAAAATATAGTAGTGAATTATTTATCCACAAAGATTCATTAATTTTGGGAGTCACTTCCCACTTGCAATTTTTTTTCTTCTTCTTCATTGTTTTTTTTTGCTGGTAGAGATGACTAGATTTCATTGCAAGAACAAAACACCAATACAATCTTTATTAACTGCTAAAGACTATAGAAGGAGGGAAGAACATCTAAAATTAAAACTTCCCTTCTAGTCTCTACTTTCAAATCTGCGGGTGTACAAGCCACTTTATTGGCTTCTCTATTCACATAAGAGAAAACAGACTTCAAAAGAAGAAGCTAAGTTCCTAATAATCTCCACCAATGGATCATCACTAAAGCCATACTTCTACATTTTAAAAGCCCAATATAAGAGCGCGTCACCCTCAAAAGAAACCATCCAACTTTTAATGGAAACCAAATTAATGGCATGCCTCAAAACTAAACATTCTGCCACTTATTTTTTATTCTCTCAAGGGGTATATAGAAATATTAATTTCATATGTAATTACTTGTACAAAGTAGACCAGAGCTAAGGATCCGGAATCCAATCTGAAAGAACTCTTCAGTGCAGTGCAAGAAGCAGAATGGCATGCCTCAATGAACTGGACCTAAATTTTTTGTGTGTGTGTATTACACACAAATTTTATGTGTAATACACGCACACACACACACAAAATTGATATGCAGAACTTATATATCACAGAGCTTTTATCCAAAGCAACAATTATAGATGCAAAACCAGATTAGGGCTGACAAAGGCCAAAGTAGTTGTTGTGCCTTGTGGTTTAAAAGTTCTTCTAAAACACACAAATTTCTACAGATAATCAAGCACAAAGAGGGAATAAAGCAACAGTAAGCAATTCTGAAAATACATCAACATAATACCCATTCAAACATCAAGTTTTCATCATCATTATCATCAAATATCAAGTTTTTATCATCATCATCAAGGAGTTTAAATGACCATCAAATATCAAAGTATTCTAGCTTGCAAATCCACAAAACAAAGCAATTAATATAAACTCCAAAGCTTACCTGGCACTTAATTCTTCAATTCTGATCTTCTTTCATGAAACAATCTTCCTTTACAAGCTCTTTCTTCTTTCAGTACACACATAGCTCTGTTTTGTTGTTCTTCGTTTCAGAAGGTAAAGTACAAAATAAAGCTATATAGGTGTAGCCAAGGACCCAAAGAAAACAAGAACTACAAAAGCTACCTCATGATACAAGTTTTCCAAAATACCCAAAAGAATCTGTTTTAAATTCCAAGAAACATATGAAATTTTTATATCCACGCCAAAGAATGGGTGTCATTTGTTATGCCAAGACCTGAAATTCTCTCTCTCTCCCTCTCTCTCTCTCTCTATTTTTATTTTTAGTTTTACTTTTTTCTCTGTTTCTTTTTTCCCTCAAGCAAAATGATACACATAATAAGATCGAATAAAATTGATGTGAAGTTCACATTTGTTTTATATCTTTTATTCTTAGTAATTTCCTTTTTAATCACATATAATGTCATTTTATATTTTTGAATTATGGACACCCATTAGAGTGATTCAAAGTCAACTGCAGAATACAAAAGTTTATGTTGCCGACTAATACTTGGGCCCTACTGTGGTCTGGCTCTATCAACCCCTGTAGGTTCTCAATACCTTCTTAGTTCGTGTAGGGAAAAGTTTCATAAACTTCGTTTATCCAATAATTATTCAAAGGAAGCTTCCTAGAAGACTCCTTATCTAGTATTTTCATTTATATCCGAAGGCATCAATTTATTAGTTGGTTATATTTTATTTAGGGTTCTTTTCATTTTTGACTGCTTCTAGTGGCGTAATTATTATTGAATAGTATTGAACGAAAAAGTAACTTTTCAAAAAATAATTACAAATACAACAATTCCTAGCTTAAAGTCCAAATTGTCCTTTCCTTTTCACTCTTTTACACCACCAAAAAACACAACGACCACCTATTCATCATCGACACTCGCCGGAAGACGACTCACTGTTTCGACTCGTGGAATGAGGCAACCCAAAGCAAACACAAGCGGCATTGAGTTATTGCTCACAGCCAACAACCACAACTATCGCATCTATACTATTGATTCCTCTGCCGTATCCGTCAACACCAGCGGTGGCTCTTGCAAAATCATGTTGTTCAGTGTCCAAGTCAAGGTGGATCTGATTAGGAAAAATGTGAGATCGTTAGCATAACGATCTGTAGCATTATGAACGGCTTCACAATTCATAAATTTTACAGAATTATAGAGTAATACTAATTTGCTTTGTTGTTGAGAGAGAAAAATTAGGATTTTTTGGGATTGTGTGATTCTGAAAATTATAGATCTTGTTAATATATATTAGCATATTATATTTTATTTTTATCATTTTTCACATCCAATTAGGAAATATATAATCTAACAGCCCCCGACAGATCGCCGTTCCAATTGGGCTGGTGACCCAACAGATCGTCGTTCCACTACAAGATATTGCTTCTTTCTTGAAAGTTCACTGATTTCTTGGCGTAGTAAGAAACAGTCTGTTATTGCTCGATCTAGCACTGAGGCTGAGTATAGAGCACTTGTCGATACTACTTCTGAGCTTTTATGGTTACGATAGCTTCTTCAAGATATGGGTGTTTGTTCGCCCACTGCTACTCACATCTATTGTGATAACAATAGTGTTATTCAGATTGTACACAATGATGTTTTTCATGAGCTGACCAAACACATTGAGATCGATTGCATTTTGTTCGTCATCATCTACTTCGGAATATCTTGCAGTTACGATCGGTCACTTCCCATGATCAGATAGCATATATCTTCACCAAATCTCTTCCACCAGGGCGTTTTCGAGAACTTGTTTTCAAATTCCAGATGGCGTCGTATAACCCACCTTGAGTTTGAGGGGGAGTGTTAATATATATTAGTATATTATATTTTATCTTTATCCTTTTCCACATCCAATTAGAAAATATATAATCTAACACCTTTCATAGTGCGATTGAATTTGCCTTTCTCACAAACACGAAGTTGAAAGGAGAAACAAATCCTGCTACTGTAACCAGAAGCGAAAAGCACATCGAAAAGCTCTCTCTCTCTTAAAAACAATAATCTAATTGTGCGTATAGAAGCAAAGAGTAATATATATATTAGAGAGTTCTAAAATTAGTTGAAATTTTTTTTTAATATCATTATAGGACATCCCCAAAGTTTGGTTCAAAATGAAGTTCAAAAGCGAATTGAAAATCAAAGTTCTATTTAAAACTGGACAAGTTTGACCCATCGGTAAAAGTTTGACCGGTAGGACTTTGCAAAAACCAACTCTCAAAATAAGTTGGACCGTACGACAGATGGGACTTTGAGGTTTTTGAAATTTGAAAGAATAATGATACTTATAGTGATCCAAACACCTGAAAGATTCACTGAATCTGACTTGGTTTATGCCATGTCATCCATGACAAATTTTTTTCTTAGTGAGTCTTATTCAATTTGTGGTCTTTCTCTCTCTCGTCTTTATTTTTCTTCTATGGACAAATATCATCTTTAACCAAATCTCTCTTAAACTCTGTAAATTACAAACATGTGATTCAGATTCAGTCACATAATCATCTTGTTAATTTCAAATTTAAAATTTCTATTACAACTGAACTGATAAGTGCTAAAATTGAACAAAATAATGAAGTTCTTGAATCTGAATCGCATAATTGAGATTTACGAAATTCAAGAGAGAGATTTGGCTGGAGAAATCATATTCCTTCTTCTATACCCATCACTTTTTACCTCAAAAATTCTCTCTTCTCCATCTTCCATCTCCGCCTCCTCTCTCTCTCCCCTCTTTCTCATTCTTTGTCGTCATCATCAATGGCGTACATATACTTCGCCGGTGGGATCACTTGGACCACCAACGACCATCCCTTCTGCAGGCCTTCTCTTGAGTAGACGTTGACAAGATACTACGCCGCGCGGGCATCACAATTTGCACAATTTAAACTGTACCACTTGCCTCTAAGAATTTTAACATGTACGGATGGTTCTAGGGTTTAGAAATATGGATTTAATGTTTTGATGCCTAATTCAAAAACTCTTGGCTGTCATTGGGTCACTAAACTAGGTTCATAGTGGTAGGTGGTTAATTTTTTACCGGAATTCGATTAATTAGGATTAAGTTTATTGAGGGTGATTTTTGATTTGGTATTGCCATAGATGGTTATGGATTTACGTTTCAGTGATTTGGACGATTTGTGAACGATTACAAGTTCGAGGAGCCTGTTAATTTTATCCAGTTTTGATCAGTCCCAAAATCTTGCTGATGGATTTAAACTCAAAGATGACTCTTTGGATTTTGGTTTCGTGAATATTCATTTCCTTCCATCCATCACAGAACTCTTTCCAATCGCGAGTGGTTGGTGATGGTCCAAGTGATCCCACCGGCGAAGTATATGTATGCCACGGACGATGACCAAAAAGAATGAGAGAGATGACGTTTTCTAGGGTGTGAGAGTTTTTTCTCACGCGTTTAGCGTTTTAAAGCTCCTGACGTGGTCAAGTCACAAGGCCCTGTTTGGCAGAGCTTTTGTTTCGGCTTTTACGCAGAAGAGAAAGGGAAGCAGAAGCTAAATCAGGAAGCTGGTACCCCCAGCTTCCTTTAAACGCTCTTTTTGGACTCCGAAACTCTTCTGCCTTGTCAATCCAAACACTCTCCAAAATGGCTTTTGAGCTTAAAAAGCCGAAAGCCGCTTTTCAAAAGCCAATCCAAACAGGGCCAAATGTCTTTTGGAGAAGACTTTCATTTTTTCTATCATTATTCATTTTGAAGTTAAAATTTAAATTTTCAATTCCTAATCAATGAAACTGTAGAAAAAAAAAAATCAGCTATTCACATGGACTTACTAACATGCGAAGAGGCCAAGAATTAAACCCAAAGTCTAGTAAAAAACCCTCAAAGAATAGTCTCAAAAGAAAGAATCGGTCAGGCTGTTCTCTGTCCTCTTCAGGATTAAAGTGACCCAGTACAAACATCAATCCAAATTACATTAGAAATTTATATGCTTGAGAGAAAAGATAGCTGTAAATAGAGATATTTGAGTCCTAGAAGGATTCCAGTTTCAACTTTTATAAATTGAAGAAAAGATTAATGAAAAATGATTCTCCCTTTCTCTAAAAAAAATATTTTGTATTCTTGAATTTTTGAGTGTGTGCAATAAATTAATTAATTGAAAATTAGACCAGCAATTTCTTGAAACTTAATGTGCAAAGTGTCTTCACTATACATACCTTCTTTAAATTATATTATCGTCAATTCAATACATGCACTCTATGAAGCATGGATACTTCTACAAGAGTAACGTACCCGTATCGGATACTGATACTCTTCGGATACTCGCGGATACGTGTCCGATACTTCCTAAACGTATCCATAATTTTAAAATATATATTTTTATTTCTAACACTTATCCGATACTTCGTAGATACTTTGACCATGTATCTGATACTTCTCAAACACTTTATAACACAATTCTAACAAGTTTTGAACATTAAAATGTACAATAATATCATAATATAATTGTTAAGAAAAGTTTAAATTTATTTAAAAAAGAAGTGTTGAGATATATATCATAATTTAATATAAAATTTATCTTTACCAATTATGCAATATGATTCTTAACTCGTATTTTATTTGTTAATCAATATATTTATGAAGAAATGTTAAGAACTCTATTTTTTGTATATATAAAAATTTAATTTGTTATTTTTATATTGCCGTATTATGCCGTACTCGTATCCTATTTTTTTGAAATTTGTCGTATCGTCGTACCCGTATCATATCGTACCCGTATCCCGTATCCGTATCCATGCTTCCTAGCATGCACTTGTTGTTCAACTCCAGCTACCAATATTTAAATTGAAATAAAAATTACAATTCCATTGGAATCGAAATTTGCCAACATACAGTAATATTTCTCACATTGGATCCGAGCAATCCACTTGTTAGATGCTACAGCTGGAGGTCATGGTGTCGAGGTGTCTTGGTGGTTGATCCCAAGTGTTAGATAATTTTTTTTAATAATAACCGCTTATCTAACCCAAATCAAAAAATAAAAGAATTATGGAGCTGTCTCCAATGAATAGAAAAATTAAATTTACGTTGCATGACTTGAAGATTGAATTACTAAAAGTTGCCCAGTAAGATGTAGAACTTTAGAATTGAACTACTTGTGCATACTTGGCACCTCCCCTATTTTCGGTGCTCACTCTGGGGAGGTACACTACTTTTTCTTTTTTTTAATAATATATTACTAAAATAAAGATACAATTAGTTGTCATTTGAAAAAGAATAATTCGGACCATATTGCAATATGTGAAACAACTTTCAGAATTTTTTTTTCGAAAAAAAATTCTTCTTTTTTTTATTAAGGTAAAGAAAAACTTAATATAAAAAAACTCCTCTCTTCTAATGGAATGATTTTGAAAAAACAAAAACAAAAATCTAAAATTTTTTATTGTGTAATTGTGTAATTTTATTTTCTTTTTCAGAATTTTTTTCTTGAAAAAATTCCTCTTCATGGGTGATTCTCGTATTAAAAGTCTTCCTTTTCTAGCACGTTTTTTCAAGTCTTCAAAAAATAGAAAAAAAAGGTGGCAACTTGATTTTTCAAGTCAACAATAAGGTTGCACGACTCTCTAGTCGCGCATGCCACTATGACCAGCAAAACTCTTTCTTTAATCAACTAAGTCACCAAAACTCCTTTTACCACTCGACCGACTTGTTGCTGCCCCCAATAAAGATTCTCTATAACCATTAAGGTTTTAGCAAAAGCATATGAACACGGACACGGGTGCGACACGATAGAGATACGGCGACACGATAAATTTTAAAAAAAATAGGATACGACATGGCGGAAATACGGTTATGAAAAAATATATTAATATATATTCAACAAGTTAACAAATATCCACAATATCATAAATTTAACAATAAAAAAATAATAAATCACACAAATACTTCAATTTATTATCAAGCAATTAATGTATTTTTAAAAAGGATGTTCAATATATTCAAACCCACTACTAGAATCTTGCATATTACTCATTTTTCTAATAACAAACAAATAAATTTAAATACAAAATACCAAATAAACTAACATGATTTTATGTTAAATAAATTTCTATTAGATTTTTTATTTTTTTGTTTCTAAATTTATTATTTAGGAATTTTATCTTACTATTTTTTATTTTTAAATTTTTTTATTGTAGAAAATACTATATTTATATAGAAAAGGGCATAATAGTCATATTAAATGGTATATATGTCATTATAGTTATTTCAAGGGGTCAAGATGTCAACTTTTACAAGATGAGGGACTGAAATGTTCAAAAAAATAGTTCAAAGGGGTTTTTTTGTAACTTTAGAAAAGTTCAGGGGTTCTTTTGCACTTTTAAAAATTACAAAATGTACCCCGTCGTGTCCCTCACGTGTCTTTGCCGTGTCCTTGTCGTGTCCCCGCCGTGTACTAAAAAAAAAATTCCATGACACTTCTAAGGAGTGTCCGACACGTGTCAGAGGAGTGTCCGAGTGTCCGACACGGACACAGCACCCCTATACGAAGTGTCCGTGCTTTCTAGGTTCTATGCATTAAAACGAACTTCCGAAAAAGAAGAATCAATGAAGTATTTCTTTTTAAGAACCTTAAAAAAATACCTCGAGGCTCCATTAGCAATCTCCAGCCTTGTTTTTCCAACCTTTTTTTTTAATTTGAAAAATTATATTCACCTCTCTTGTAAATAGACAAAATAACAAATACTTTTTTTATAATTTAAAAAAAAAACACTGACCTCCCCTGTCAGTGTACCTTTTGTAACACTGATCTCCCCTGTCAGTGATGCAGGTACAAAAATTGATGATGCCATTGTATATTTGAGCTGAAAATTCCAAAATACTCTTAAAATGTATAAAAATACTAAAATACCCTCTTTCACATATTATTTGTGGACACTTTTGCCCCTCACTATTCATTATCTTCTTCCCCCAAATTAAACCCAATGTTTTCTTACATAATACACATATATAAATATAAATATATATATATACAAAAAGAAAAATATTCAGACGGTGGATTCTCTGTTCGATCTTCTCGGAAGCTGGTGGCATCTAATGTGTTGTCTATAAGAATATTGAAGTCACTAATTCAGAAGTAAGTTCATATTATGAACAGAGATTGATGATATTCATTCTCGGCCTTTCAATTAATAAATTGACTAGACTAGGATTTCGATTCTATTATTGGTAATTAAAAAGGCAGAGTAGGTTGAGTTTTTTTTGGTAAGTATATATGTTTGGTATGACTTTTTCTTTTTGCCTTTTAATTGTGAGTGATTTTGGTCTACCTAATGCTGGTATCTGCAGATTTAATCTATAGGTATGTTTGGATTCATTCTCTCTCTATATATATATATATAAACACACACACATATAGATATATTTTCTTTCTGTAATAAAATTTCAACTTATTAGTGCTATGTAATACGTATATAAGTCTCTCTCTCCTCTCTCACCATTTTTCTCTCTCCTCTCGTATTGAGCACTAGTGATCTATATATATATATATATATATGAATTTGCAGAGAAAAAGAAGAGAAGAAAAGAGAATTGGGAAAGGTGGAGAGAGAATTTGCAGAGAAGAGAAGAAAAGTTAGGTGAGGGAGAGAGAGACGGTGAGAGAGGAGAGAGAAAAAAAAGTGAATGAGTTAAAGTGTAAGGGTATATAGGTCTTTTTACATTATTAGATATTTTAAAATAAAATATAGTAAAAAGTACATGGGTATAATTGTATTTTTATATTATTGGTCAACCGACAACACTAACAGGAGAGGTCAGTGTTATCTTTGAAACTACAAGGAAGTATATGTTATTTCATCATTTTACAGGGGAGGTCAATGTAATATTTACTTTTTTTTTTCCCTTGAGAAGTACATTATGTCCCAAGCCACCTTTTCCACATCCCTCTTATCCAACTCACTAGTTCACCAAAATTCAGAAAAACAATGACGTCAGTAGTCTACACAATTTTGTTAAATGATTTAAATATTAAAATTACAACTTCTCTAAAAACTTAAACTTTTAAGTAGATGAACATTGTTGAAGTTTAACAAATTATAACATTCAATTCCAAATGGACCACCCGATTGACCCAATTTTAACAAAATTTCAAATTAGGGTTTTCGGCTCACATCAATTCCCCCTCTTTCCAAACAAAATTTCAAATTCATACTTCCATGCTGAAGTTTAGGTCATTTTAACCTGGAATACCCGAAATTCTCCTTCAAAGGGTTCAAAACAACATTTTGAATCGTAATCCAAGCAATTGTAGCATTCAATTTCAAATAGCATTCAATTCCAAACGGGGCAGATTGGTCCAATTTCAACAAATTTTCAAATTAAGATTTTGGGTCGCACCAACTCCCGATCTTTCCAATCACTACCTTACCATCATCAAAATCTCAAATTGATACTTCCATAGTAAAGTTCAGGTCATTTAAATGATCTTACAAGAAGCCATGAGAACCGTCCAATTGCATTCAAAACTTCTAGAGTCATCAAAACATTGCTTAAAACTTCGTTTTAGCCTCGAAAATTCAATATAACATCTGAGAGGTTGTTCCTTATTGAAATTCCCGAACCAATCCAAAATTGGCTAAGATCCACAAAATTGTCACATCTACAGATGCTACATTTTGTTTGCAGCATCAGCCAAAAAAAAAAAAAACTGTGAGGCAGCATTATAGATGCGGCAAAAACTGCAAATGACTCCAAAAAAACATGGTTTTGGGTGTAATATTTCCATTCACCCAAATACTCTATAAATTTACCCCCTCCCATCTCCAGAATTCAACCCTACATATTATTGACCCCAGCATTCTCCACTCAAGACCAAGACATCCGACCATCCTTCTTCCCTTCAGAAATTAGTCTTCAATCCTTTATTGAAGAACAAGTAAGCAGGGGAAGGCTACACTGTCGAAGAAGAACCTACTGTTGTGACAACAAGTAGGCAATAGCAATAGCAATAGCGAAGAACTCAGTATATCATAGCATGACAAAACATATTGAATAAGATTGAAAACAACCAAGTAGGTGCATGTCACTTGAATAAGATTGAAAACAACCAGCATTGCCATGGAAACAACCAAAAGTATAATATGATGCATAAAAGTGACACCAGAGTCCATAGATTTGGATTTGGAGATGTCGGTTCACTTCAGCTTCTTCTCTTTTATTAATTGCACCATCTACCTGCGCGTAAATGAGAAATGCAGTTGATGAGAATAAGTTAAATTACCATGTGATTAGTCCTACTTAGGAAAGAAAAAAAAGCTAATTAATATCCCAATGGAGACCTCAAGAGGAAACTAAACAAGATGTGAAAGAAAAATCACATATTTATAGTATATATAAGCTACTCACAAACATCACCTGTTAAAAGACAAATCTGTAGGAAAACTTGAAAACATAGTCACTAAAATCACATAATGTTATTAATAAAAAAAAATATGTATATTATAAAATGTTTACTCACCTCATGTAGAAGCATCCTTAAGAGTGTTGACGTGGTATCATGATCACAAATCTGGAGGAAAGATAAGGAGCTTAAGCCCGTTGCTTACAATTCCCTGCTCTTGTTGATTTTGTTGACGTTCCTGCTGAATTGACCTGGCAGAATCCGCAGCAGAGGAGCTGGTGCAATGCAGCTCCAAAATCTGGAGTTCAGATACATCCGCTAGACCAGAAGGTATTGCTTTTAGTTTATTGCAGTGTTTAAGAACAATGCCTTGAAGTCTAGGGAAGTGATGACCTGAGGCCTCCCAGTGCACTAAATCTGTCTCCCCAAGCTGCAATACTTTGAGTAGACGAAAACCGCCATCGAGTGCCTCCCATTTTTGTCCCTTAAATGCAATTTTTTTCAATTTGAGCACCTCAAGGTTGGGTAACATCCCCAAAGTAGACATATGCGCCCAATCAAGCAAGGTGTCTGATAAAGTTAGCTTCTTCAGGTTTGGGGGGAATTTGTACCCCTGGGGAAGGCCTGGTAGCTTAGATGGAGTACAAAGGAATGCATCATTCAACAACTTCAATGTTTCAAGCTGATACAATTTGGCAAGATTATCAAACAGACTAGACCCTTCCTTTTCCTCCACAAGTGTGGCTATTTTCCCACGAATTCCGAGCTTCTTTAGATTGGGAGTCCTGGATAAGATATTATCTGTGCAGCTATCAGGCGAAACCATAGAAATGGTTTGTATGTTTCCCCTCACCATGGGATCCTTTTGTGTTTTGGCAGGAGGTTGAAGCAAACAACTCGATCCATTAGTATATAGATGCCTAAACTGTAACATTTTCCATATATCTGCTTGAATGTCAAGGAGGTCACGTTATGTTGTTTTAACAATGAGAGTTTGTAGGTTCCAGAGATTGGAGATCGCTCCAGGAAGAACCTTAAAGTTACCACAGAGGGCTATATACCGCAAATGAACCAGTTGTCTTACATCTATGGGAAAGCGACAAAGACTGATCGTCCTTACATCCAACACCCTAAGCAATTTAAAAGTTTCATATTGGATGAATGATGTATGTTCTTTAGGAAATGTCATTTCCGAGGAAAAACACAAGAAGGATCGGACATGTGGACGAGAAGGCTTTGAAGAAATATACTTCAAAACATTGGAGTGAATACAAAGACGACGATAGTAATTTGGGGTTGGGATCAAAGAAGGAAGCATTTGTTCTGCATGACATTTAATTTCCTGCAAAAATTTCTCTTCTGCAGCTTCCCTTAAGCACAAGTCTCGCAACATGTCATGGATACGACAAGTTTTGATTCGACCATTTAGTCTCCTTTTTGCCAATAATATTAAATTTCTATCAACAAGATCCTCCAAGTATTCCTCTGCAATATCCTCTAAGCATTCTTGTTCTTTTTGTTGTATGAATCCCTCGGCAACCCATAGTAGGAGCAACTTCCACACAGGGATCTCGAAGTCTTCCGGGAATACACCAAAATAGATGAAACACGCTTGCAAGTGATGGGGTAAATGCTTATAACTTAGTGCTAATACGTCCATGCATTGCTTTGGGTCTCTAGCAACATATGTACTCACACTGTCTGCCACTTTCTTCCACCAGTCACGCGTTTTGTCTTTCTTTGAGAGAAGTCCTGCAACTACTACAATAGCAAGTGGTAGTCCATAACATTTTTTGGCAATATGCACACCAAGCTCCTCGAGCTCTGGGGGGCATTTTCCTCTCTGGAAAACATTCGTACAGAGTAGCTTCCAACTTTCATCATCTGTTAGAAAACGCAGATGATGAGGAGGGCTACAATGGTTGGCATGCAAAGCCACATCTCTGTTTCGGCTAGTTAACAATATACGGCTCCCATTATTGGTGTTCGGAAAAGCTGCTCTAAGATCATCCCATGCTTCTGTTGTCCAGACATCATCAATGACAATAAGATATTTCCCACTCTTTAAATGTATGCGTAGTTCTTCACTCAATCTTTCATCACTCATGTTAGACATTTCGAAGTCTGGGAGCTGCGTAAGAGATCTTAAAATGCTAAGACAAACTTCTCTCCTATTGTATTCTTGAGACACATAAGTCCATGCACGGAGACAAAATTCAAATTCAATGGAGGGATGAGTGTAAACTTTTTTGGCCAGCGTCGTCTTCCCCAAGCCACCCATGCCGATAACTGAGATAACTTCCAGCTGCTCTGGTCCATTAGTAAGTCGTTCTATTATTGTGTTTGCCTCTTCATCAAAGCCCACAACATTTTCTTCCTCCACAACAGGAGGTCTTCTTTGACGTGAACCTCTTTTGGAAGGCTCCCCACCTTGCAGGACTTCAATGCCAAACAACTTCTTTTCGTAGACTTCCTTCACTTTTTTCTTGATGGATTCGGTTTCTTTCGCAACACTAAGAAGATTTTTTGGATGATCGAAGACATTGAAAATTTTTCCAAAGGTGCCTCTTGCTTTCCGCATCGCCGCATTAATCACAAATGTGTCAATGATGTCTTCCGCCTCATAAGCCACGTCTCTGATCTGTCTAACTAACTCTTTTACATATTCATACTCACTCGGCTTATCCTTCGAGTCTTTGAGGAAGGCTTTCATCAAATTAAGCTCCTTGTAAAGAGATTCAACTTCATCCTTCACCTCAGAGATCAATTCGACATTATAGAGCAGTAGTTGTTTAAGGTTATCCAAAAAAAATTCAACAGCAGCATCAGCCATCTCTTTCTCTGACTTCTTGGAAGAAGCTAGGAAGGGCAGGATCCTCTGATTGATTCTCTGCACAAGATTTACCAATAAATTGTAGCACAATTCAAAGCACAGGCTGCAAATTGCTTTTTTATATTTCATTGTGATGAACAAGACACTGTGAGTTGCACATCTTATTATGAAATATATTAATGAGAAAATATAGTAGTGAATTATTTATCCACAAAGATTCATTAATTTTGGGAGTCACTTCCCACTTGCAATTTTTTTCTTCTTCTTCTTCTTCATATTTTTTTTTCCTGGTAGAGATGACTAGATTTCATTGCAAGGACCAAACACCAATACAATCTTTATTAACTGCTAAAGACTATAGAAGGAGGGAAGAACATCTAAAATTAAAACTTCACTTCTAGTCTCTACTTTCAAATCTGCGGGTGCACAAGCCACTTTATTGGCTTCTCTATTCACATAAGAGAAAACATAGACTTCAAAAGAAGAAGCTAAGTTCCTAATAATCTCCACCAATGGATCATCACTAAAGCCATACTTCTACATTTTAAAAGCCCAATATAAGACCAGATCGTCACCCTCAAAAGAAACGCTCCTCCAACTTTTAATGGAAACCAAATTAATGGCATGCCTCAAAACTAAACATTCGGCCACTTATTTTGTATTCTTTAAGGGGTAAATAGAAATATTAATTTCATATGTAATTACTTGTACAAAGTAGACCAGAGCTAAGGATCCGGAATCCAATCTGAAAGAACTCTTCAGTGCACTGCAAGTTAGCAGAATGGCATGCCTCAATGAACTGGACCTAAATTTTGTGTGTGTGTGTGTGTATATTACACACAAAATTTATGTGTAATACACACACACACACAAAATTGATAAGCAGAATTTATATATCACAGAGCTTTTATCCAAAGCAACAATTATAGATGCAAAACCAGATTAGGGCTGACAAAGGCCAAAGTAGTTGTTGTGCCTTGTGGTTTAAAAGTTCTTCTAAAACACACAAATTTCTACAGATAATCAAGCACAAAGAGGGAATAAAGCAACAGTAAGCAATTCTGAAAATACATCAACATAATACCCATTCAAACATCAAGTTTTCATCATCATTATCATCAAATATCAAGTTTTTATCATCATCATCATGGAGTTTAAATGACCATCAAATATCAAAGTATTCTAGCTTGCAAATCCACAAAACAAAGCAATTAATATAAACTCCAAATCTTACCTAGCACTTAATTCTTCAATTCTGATCTTCTTTCATGCAACAATCTTCTTTTACAAGCTCTTTCTTCTTTCAGTACACACATAGCTCTGTTTTGTTGTTCTTCGTTTCAGAAGGTAAAGTACAAAGTAAAGCTATATAGGTGTAGCCAAGGACCCAAAGAAAACAAGAACTACAAAAGCTACCTCATGATACAAGTTTTCCAAAATACCCAAAAGAATCTGTTTTAAATTCCAAGTAACATATGAAATTTTTATATGCACGCCAAAGAATGGGTGTCATTTGTTATGCCAAGACCTGAAACTCTCTCTCTCTTCATTTTTTTTTTTAGTTTTTTCTCTTCTGTTTTTTTTTTCCTCAAGCAAAATGATACACATAAAAAGATCCAATAAAATTGATGTGAAGTTCACATTTGTTTTATATCTTTTATTCTTAGTAATTTCCTTTTTAATCACATATAATGTCATTAGAGTGATTCAAAGTCAACTGCAGAATACAAAAGTTTATGTTGCCGACTAATACTTGGGCCCTACTGTGGTCTGGCTCTATCTCAGTACCTTATTAGTTCGTGAAGGGAAAAGCTTCATAATTCATAAACTTCCTTCATCCAATAATTATTCAAAGGTAGCTTCCTAGAAGCCTCCTTATCTAGTATTTTCATTTATATCTGAAAGCATCAATTTATTAGTTAGTGGCCTAATTATTATTGAATGGAAAAACAACTTTTAAAAAAATAATTACAAATACAACAATTCCTAACTTAAAGTCCAAATTGCCCTTTTCTTTTCACTCTTTTACACCATCAAAAAACCAAAAAATACAGCGACCGGCCCACCACCTATTCATCATCGACACTCGCCAGAAGACAACTCATTGTTTCGACTCGTGGAATGAGGCAACCCAAAGCAAACACACGCGGCATTGAGTTATTGCTCGCAGCCAACAACCACAACTCTCGCATCTATACTATTGATTCCTCTGCCGTATCCGTCAACACCAGCGGTGGCTCTTGCAAAATTATGTTGTTCAGTGTCCAAGTCAAGGTGGATCTGATTAGGAAAAGTGTGAGCATAACGATCTGTAGCATTATGAATGGCCTCACGATTCGTAAATTTGACAGAATTATAGAGTAATACTAATTTGCTTTGTTGTTCAGAGAGAAAAATTAGGATTTTGTGGGGCTGCGTGATTCTGAAAATTATAGATCTTAACTAAGATGAGTATATCGGATCAGCTTTCGTTGTTTTGGGTTTTGAAAAGATTAGGTTTTGTTTGAATTTGTATTTGCTGTTGAACCAAGTGTTTGGAGAAGGCATGATGGAAGTGGTTTAGTACTAACCAAGATCGGTGGTTGAGCTTTTAGATTGATGTTGTTGGTGTGGTACCACCGGCGACATGTTGATGGCTAAGTCGAATTTTGTCAATTTTGAGTTTGTGAGTTGAGCTTCCATGGAGGTTCAGATCTGTTGTTCGTCCTCCTGTTCCTAAAATTGGGTGGTGGTGGTTGTAATGGTGGGTATGGTGGTGGTTGTAGGGGTTGGAACGATTGTGGTGGTCAGAGAAAGAAAGAGGGAATTGCCAGTTTGCGGCTCTTGTGATGGTCCGTGCAGGGTCGGTGGAATCATGGCTGTTCATTTTAGGACTATTTTGGTAAGCAGGAATGGAGGTAGAATGGAATAGTCATTCTATCTCTGATTCTTTTTCTCTTGTTTATTGTGCTATATTAGAAATGGAATAGTCATTCCATTGGAATGTTCATTCCATTCACACTCATTATTAAAATCTTCTCTCTCTTCATTAATTTCTCTCTCTTTTACAACTTACTCTATAATATATATATATATATATAATAGAAACCAGATTACAACCTACATCATTCACTGTCTGCAGCCAAACATTGAAATGAGAATGGTCACTCTTATTTTTTCATTCTCATTCAATTCTCAGTTTTATTCCATTCCTATTCCATTTCATTCCTGCGTACCAAATTAGCCCTTAGGGTTTTTGACGAAAGGATTTAGGGTTTTGGTTGCAGAGGTTTCGTTATCTGAAGATGTTGCCAATAGTGGAAGAGTTTGTTGCTCACTAGGTTTTCAGTTCAGTTCACATAGAACATATTTAAAGTGGGTTTGCTGGTGGGTGGCCCGAATGTCTTTGTCACGCTTTGACACTCAGTTAGGAGCGTGGGAAACGGAGGTGATTCAAGTCAACTCGACAATGATCAATCTATAACTTTTATAAACATGAAAGCATATCCACACACACACACACACACACACACATATATATATATACAACAATTCATACTAGTCGACCCCTCAATAAGGTACATGTATGCAACAACCAACACCATCCTTCACTCAAGTTTACTATGCAATATGATACATCGGATCATGGGATCCAATATATTGTAATGGGACAATACGATCTATCGTATTGTGAACTATGATCTATCGTATGCTACGATCTATCGGTGATCTATTGTATTATCTATTAGAAGACATTGGATTGTTTGGCTAATTCATCAATTTAATTTCATTACTATAGCCCAAAAATACGATCTATTAGATTTGGGATTACGATCCATCGTATTTAGGAATCTGATCTATGGGATTGCCCTTGGAAAGTGAACTTCAAGTTCAGTGCATGTCCTTTTTAAGGTCCAATTCTTCCATCCTTCACATACATCCATTCTTAATAATCAAGAATATGTCTAATAACATTCATACCATGTATATTTTAACAGTAAATCTATAGTTACATCGTTTAAAACAGAAACTTTGGTCAAATTACATACTAACAAGGTCTTCCCAACTCATTATTTAAACCCCTCAAATGTCTAATAACATTCATATCATGTATATTTTAACAATAAACTTATAGTTACATCGTTTAAAACGGAAACTTTGGTCAAATTACATACTAACAAGGTCTTCCCAACTCATCATTTAAACCCCTCAATAATTCATATACACCTTTATATAAAATTCACAAAATCCGTAAAAGCCTTCCAGATTACGCAACCCATCCTCGAGCCTACATGCTCGTACCAAAACACCCTTCTTGGAATAACTAATCTCCAAACCAAATATCATAAATGCGAAAACATCTCTATATACATATAAGGAGATGAATATGCATAACCTATCATTGTCCTCATAGTTTGAAGTCATTTGGAATAATTCCTAAATGAAAGTGAGTTTTTAGCCCTCGTGAATTACCTTTCACAAAAAATTTTAGATATTTATTGGACCATTGTACTACCTTAATATAGTTCCAAGAAACTTAAAAATCAATTTAGACCACTTAAAAAGGTCTCGAACCATCATTTCTATTTTTCGGGCAATAGCCAAAAAGTTACAGTATCAGCTAATTCCGATCGATTGTATGGTGAAATTGATCGGATTTCCCCTATCAAAAAATCCTACGTTATCCACACTCGGTCCATTCAATGTCCATACCTCAATACCAAGCATGCAGTTAAACAATTAATCATGCTTAAACAAATTAGAATTAACATGTAATTAGAAAAAAAAATTCCAAGACTCTATAGTCTTGCCAAAGATGATGTTATTGGTTGGTGGAGGAGGGAAATTAGTAATAGCATAAAAAAGTGCTAAGGGTAATTTGGGCAAGTGTATTTGTAAATTGTGAAAGTTGTCAAATATATAATTATTTTTAAAAAAGTTATTCTTTTACCGAATACAATTTGGTATTTGGCATATTGGTAATTAGGCCACCACAAGTGGTCAAAAATTAAATCAACCCTTTTATTTAACCACCATGACAATCCTAAATGAACAAATAAATAAAATAAGTTCTACTTTTTCCTTCTAAAGACCATTATTTTTTTTTAAAGTTTCATTCATACCATTAATTCTTTTAAAATAAGACCTACTTTAGTCAAACATGTTTCATATTTTCCTAGTAAAGGAAATTAATATTGTCCCATTTATGGTATACTTATATTTTTTGAGCACCCCAATTCAAATTTTATAATCACTGAAAAAATTCGTTTCGCAATTAATTCTTTAAAATAAATATATTTTTATACATACTAATATAAAATTGTTTTAAACACTAACCTAAAACCAATCTGGCACACCTTGAATGATCAACATTACTAAATTGGCTTAAGGGGATATGTAGCTCTCCATAGATACAGTGAAATTCTTTTTTTTGAGTGTTTCTCATCTTACCAGTCTAATACTAATCATCCAAGATATCTTGGTATTGACCACTTAAGTCTCACATTTGATAAGTGAAAAAAATTAATACTGAAAACTAAGTTCACTAATAAATCTCCGATGGTTAAGAGTCATTTGCATTTAGCATATAAGAAAGCAATCCAATTACAGTGACAATAATTTACAGATCTTCTTTAGTGTAATTCAGAATCACCAATAAGAAAGCAATACACTGACTTGTAGTCAACCATTCTCGTGATTGAGATAAACTACCCTCTTAAGACAAAACACCATCTCTAGTAGAAAGTAGGGGTGTGCAAAAATATATCCGTTAGTTTTGTATATTATGTTAAATTATTTATTATATACTTCATTACCTACTACCTACATACTTATTATACATATGTAATTATACACAAAATTTCCTCTTAAGTTAAGACTCATACTTCTATTTTTATTCAAACCTAATTTCAACTGTTTTATTCTCTTTCCCCTATTATATTTTCATTATTTATTTGTTTTTATATTTCATATAACATTTGAACAAAATAACACTTGTATTGTAATCTCAATGATTGTGATCATTTTGCAAGTAAAAGTAATGAGTTTTTTGTTTATTAGAGATATACTGATACTTGTAATCAACTCAAGTGCTTCTCATTGAGATTGTATAACAGACTAGTACTTGTTGGTCTGGGTGAATGTTGTTTAGCTTGATTTTATTAAAAAATTGTATTACTACTTAGTATTTACTGTTTACTTGGTTTAGCTTGATAGCTTTACTTGTTCAAAATTTGTTAATGCTCCCTGAGATAATTAATGTTGGTTGGTTTAGCTTGATAGCTTAACTTGTCTAGAATTTGTTAATACTTCCTGAGATAATTAATGCTTGATTGGTTTATAACAACATTGGTTTTTTAATCAAGTGAAAAAAGAAATGGAAAAAAAATCAAGTAGAACCGTGGAACGAACCGGACCAAACTCGTTCCTCATAGTCTGGTTAGTTCGGTTTAATTGGTCAAATGGTTTGGACGCAGTTCTAGATTTTTTTGGAACCGTTAGCAGTAGTTTGGTTCTAAAAAACTCTCAATCCGATCCAAATCGGAACGTGTACACCCCTAATAGAAACAACATGTTACAGTTTAGCAGATGACATCTCCAAAGATCATCATCAAGTACAAACATTTCGAGTTACAAAAAACCGGTACTCTTAAATCTCCGAGTGAGGTTTGATAGCAAGAGCCGCCCCATGTGATTGTTAGAAGTGTCATGTGAAATTTGAGGAAATTGACGTTAAAATTTTCTCTCTTCTTTATTTACTTTCTAGGAGTGGTATGTGATAAGATATATATATATATTCTTTTCATTCTTTTAAATTTTAAATATTTATAACTTTTTCATCTTGAATAAAAAAGTAATAATACTAGTACTCAAATTAAAGTCCTCAAAATATTTTTTTTAGTAAAATTTGTTTCATCAAATTTTTTTATCTGTAATAAGAGTTATTTAATTTAAAGTGAGAGGAACTTGTTAAAAAAGAAAACTTTTAAAATACCTGTGCCTTAGCTATTTTTGACCACTGTAAATATATTTTGGATGTATCACTCCTATAAACAAATGATATAATAAAAAAGAGAGAAAATTTTGGTGTGAGTTTGCTCGAATTCTATGTAGCACTATAAGAAGTGGGACTCTTGCTAGCAAATCTCTCTCCGAGTGTACGAACCCTTCATGTACCTAGATCACATATATTGTAACACGAGGACTTGCAGACGTATAAATGCTCAATGTATGAATTATGTTTTTAACAAATGAATTAAATTTCTTAAAGACATATCTAATTAATATCGAGAAAAAATAACTTTTAAAACATACACAATCTCTAAAATATTCATCTTTCTTTACCGGCTCTTTCCTCTATTAATATACTTTTTTATTTCGGTAAATAAAGTGATATACTTGTAAGTTGTAACCGAGGAGCAAAGGAAATGAGAGCCACGAAGGCCGAAGCTGCTCATTGCTCAATAGTATACGTTTCCCAAAATACCCATAAAAGGGGTTGTTTTAAATTCCAAAAATACTTATTAATTAATTAATTAATTATTATTATTTTTTGGACCAGTTGAATTTGTATCAAGCCAAGATGCAAATAAATATTTTTTTCAAATGTAATGATAAAAAGAAACTTAAAAAAGACCAGCTACAAGATCAATAAACTCATCTATTAAAACAAAAATTAAGTGGCCAGGATCGAGGGTTGACGAAGGTTTAGGAGAGGTAAATATCTATTAGTCTTATCTCCATTTTTGAAGAGATTGCTTTCAAGTCTTAAACCTGAAACCTATTAGTTTCAGACAATAATACTTGCCAACCTACCAAGATGAAACCTCATAATTCTTTATTAATCATATAAAATATTATTTTCTTTTCCTATTTTTTTTTCTTTATGTACGGTATATTCGGAATGAGCCAGAGTCAAGGTAGTAAACAAATTAACCTGGGAAAAACTTGGGAAATTTCATTCATCCATTTTATTATAACTCCAAGACGCTTCCTAAAACTTTCCTTGGATGCTTATTGCCAGCATGTGCCATTGACTTGGGGACTACTACTGAGTGTATAGATGAGGCTATGCTTGCATTTTATCTCTTGAGAATATTAAAGCTAACATTTGGCCATTTTGTAGGAATTTCAAATAAATAAAGGCTTATATAGAGGGGTAACATATTCACTTCTTGGACTGATTATTCTTCAACTTTGTCTTGAATATTTAAGCTATTAGATTTAGAGATATCTTTGTCAATGTTCACATGATTCTCTCTTGGTTGATTGCCAACCAATTCAATAGGGTTTATATAGACATAAGAAAAAATGACTTTTCTCACCAATTCTTGGCACGAGGAAAAATATGCCATCTCTTGTTTTGACAAGTTGAATTTATATATATATATATATATATATATATATATATACACTAGTGTGCGAGGATTAGAATATATATAACTCTAATCGAAAAGTTGATTACAGAAAAAAATTACAACTTAACTAACTTGATATATATACTGCTAATACGTACTATTGTTGTAGCAGAAAAAGACCAAGTTACATAAACACTGTTGATGTGGTTGTGAACACTTCTTCGATTTCCACTTCTCATATCTATAATCAAGAGAAGTTGAAAGAAGTTTGGACTGACTTCTATATTTTTCGATTAGAGTTAAGACGGTCCAAATCTACACAGTTTTCATGGGAAAAAGAAACAAATTTCTTATATCTGTTAGTTTGTATATCTTCAATGAATGTCCAAGACATTGTTGTGCTACATGTTGGGTGTAGCAAGTTTAGTTTGGTCTAAACTTGGAGTTGGGTTTGAATTAACCCCAAACCGGTAGCCATTTAGGGTTATCATTGTGGCGTATATATTTCCTCACCAATACTGATAGTCCAATCATTAGTGATGGGCGAAATCGTCACTAATACACGGTAAAACTTAGAGCATCATTAATGACCTTTCGCGACGCGACTTTTTGTGACGGTTCGATTTCAGTGCGATGGTTTTACGACTTTTAGTTAAGGATTTGACATATCACGTCCCGATTTTCTACATAGGGTTAAGGGCGAAGGAAATGGGGGTGAATGGTAAAATTTTCATTAAATCCACAATCTAATCATCAATGTCTTTGAAACCCGAATTTCTTTTTTCTTTTATTTCAAGAAAAAAAATCATATTTATCCAATTTACATAAATTGGATATTTCAAAAGGATATCATATACATTATATCCAATGTACAATCACATACACTCTTGTGTACACACCAACAACGGAGAGTAATTTAATAAACATAATTCCTCCAACATATCTAAACTCAAATATAAATATATTTATCTCACATTCCGGACAGAATTAAATTCTAATAAATCAAATTGTTATCTCTTCAGTCGGTACTATCAAATCATTTGATGATTCCGTGTCATCGGCATTACCTGCAAAATTTGGGAGGGGGGTGAGCTCAAAGCTCAACAAGGTATGCTGAACATACTATCACTGCTTCTCGATTCCCACATATTCTCAAATATACATAAATAAATTATATCTCCATAATTTACATACCCAACTTTCATAGTTTGAAATCACATCATATTCAAGTGTTAACAATTCATATGACAATTTCCAGCACATATTAAAAATCAAATAACTTGCATAATTCTAGAACTAGCAAGTAAACAAGATGCAACCACTCCACAAATAAACATATGCAATATAATGAAATATCATAAACCGTAAATTGCAACTACACATGGATGCCAACTTGTAAATCAAGATTCAAAATCAACAAATGCGATAACTCGATAAAGATCCACAAACCCCCAGACATTCCTACTCCGTGCATCGGTAAATGTTATTTTCGGGCTACTAACCCGCAGGGAACAAACCTAGTGGCCACTATAAATGGGGATTTTCACCCCGAAGGCTATATCCTCGCTTAATAGTAACTGAAACCGAGTATCTCCCAAAATCAACAACCAATTCACGAAGGAGTACACATACTTTAATAATCATATTTAGCACGTCACACGCGCACATAACACATGCTAACCATGCAACTCATGTCCTATAGTCCAAAACACTATCATGACATGTTTCCCAATGAAATCTCACAATTTATAAAATAATAATAATATATTTCTCATTATAAAGACAATATACAACTTTGAGAGTACATCAATTTAACAAGCATCATTTACGCACATAAAATGTTCAATTACCCATGATTTAAAAATCATCATTTTCAAAATGCTAAATAAGAAACAAAATAATCCAATCGTAATATATATATAAAATATATATATATAAATTTACATATAATCATGTAAAAACAATTATCAACTCTCATGCTTTTAAATCCAATATATATATATATATATATATATAATATATATTCACATGTGCATCAATCATTCAAATATTCACATTTATATACATACACACACACACACACACACATATATATATATATATACCAGAATATAAATAAATTAAAAATATATATTTATATAGGAGATGATATAAATGCAAGAATCAACTTGCCTTAGATCCCATTTTATTGTGTCCGCGCCTACAAAGCAGCACATTTCCATGTCCGGTCTAGTCCGTGTCCAAGTTACAAATAAACCCACTTTCTTCCCTTTTTATTTCCATGCTTGGCCCAATTTAATTGACCCAACAACTTGATCCAAATTAAATTCCAAGAATTGGCTAACACTTCAAATGTGTTAGCCCAATCCAAACTTTCAATTTCAAGGCCCAACTTTATTTCAACCCATCTCTAATTCAAATCCAACCCAAGTATGATCCAAGATCGCAGCCCATTTCATTTATGCCCAATATATCATGGCGACCCGCTTGCCTAATTTGAATCAATTGGAAATCAAATCCAACCTTTTGGCCCAATTTAATTAGTCAGTCCAAAAAAATAATTATCAAACCCATCCATTTATGTAGGTCCAATCCCCGACATCATTTATAATGAGCTCAGAACAAGGCCCAATTGGTTTTAACCCAATTCTTGCACATGGGCAACCCATTTTCATTAGACTATCAATTTCACCAAACCATACAAATCATGCCCCCACTCATGTATACAAATCCAGATAGATGTGCAACTGGCAGCCTAACCAACAACAACTACCCATGGTTGCACTCAGCTATAAGCATAAGACCATCAGTCCAAACTGCAAGCAAGCCAACACATCACCATGGCCGGACCTCCATGGGAGCCGCAACCCCCAAACCAAAACAGCCGCCACTCACCACCGTGGACAACCTTCACCACCCCACCTTCACCATGAAGACAGCCCCTCTGTACTCCACCAGCCAAGATCCCCACTGCCCAGCCGTATCACCACCCAAACAGGCCACTCCCGGCCACCACAGCGCCCAGCCGACAGCCACCAAGCTACCTCAACCGAGCTGCCAAGAAAACTGACATAGCAACCCCTTCTGCACCACCATATGTGACTGCCGTACCAGCCGAGAGTCACCATGAAACCAACCTCAGCCACACCATTATCGTCGCCATGAACCAATAACTAAACCCACAGTCGCGGCTGCCACCATGCTTGACCAAACCGTGATTAACAGTGAGCCAAACAGCCCCTAACCGAGCTACCATCTTGCTGCCAAACAACCCCTTCTTTGGCTTCTCCTTCTCTCTCTCTCCTCCTCTCTTTCTCTCTCTAGAATCTCGGTTCTCCCTCCTCTCTTTTCTTCTTCTCTTCTTTCCTCACTTTCTCTCACTAAAACCAGTGAGTTTTCTCGCTTTCAGGACTCTTTCCCTCTCTTCTTTTCCTTCTCCTTCTTTTTCTTCCTCTCTCTCTCTCTTCTTTCTTTTCTTTTCTTCTTTTCATCCCACTTATTGTCCACACTTTCGGTGGCTATAATAAATACATACCTATAACTACTTACATAATTCTAGGGCTGCAACTCGGATGGATTGAACGGGTTAGAGGTACAACTTGGGCTCAACCTTACATATAAAATGTTCAACCCTAACTTAACCATAACCCTAACTACTCAACCCTAGCCCAACCCATCCTTAAATTTTTAAATTCGGGTTTGCAAATCGGGTTGAGATTTCTAGTTAGAAAGTCGGGTTAATTCGGGTTATCTATATCACCAATCTCCATGTTAAAAATTTAAAGTGATCTTTAATAAGTTTCACATTAGATTTGTCACGCCCCGATTTTCAGCACCCGGTTAAGGGCGAAGGAAATGGGGGTGAATAATGAAAATTCCATTAAATCCACAATCTAATCATCAATGTCCCTGAAACTTTTTTCCAAGAAAAATCATATCTCTCCAATATAAATAAATTGGACATTTCAAAAGCATCTCATATACATTATATCCAATGTACAATCACATACACTCTTGCATTCGCACAAAATTACAACAGAGAAATTTAATAAACATAAATCCTCCAACATATCTAAACTCAAATAAAATCTATGTCTCACATTTCAAATAGAATTAAACTACAATAAATCCAATTGCTACCTCTTCAGTCAGTACTATCAAATCCTTTAATGACCCCGTGTCATCGGTATTACCTGCAAAATTTGGGAGGGGGTGAGCTCAAAGCTCAACAAGGTATGCTGAACATACTATCACTGCAGCAGCAGGTCGATTCCCACATATTCTCAAAATATACGTAAATTAATTATATCCTAATAATTAACATACTCAACTTTCACTATTTTGAAAATTTCATCGTATTTAAGTGTCAACAATTCATATGACAATTTCCAACACATATTACAAATCAATTAACTTGCATAATTCTATAACTAGAAAGTAAGCAAAATGTAACCACTCCACAAATAAACATATGTAATATAATGAAACATCATAAACCATAAGTTGCAACTACACATGGATGCCAACTTGTCAATCAAGATTCGAAATCAACAAATGGGATAACTCGGTATAGATCCACGAACCCCCGGACATACCTACTGCATGCACCGGTAAATGTTATTTTTGGGCTACTAACCCGCAGAGAACAAACCTAGTGGCCACTATAAATGGGAATTTTCACCCCGAAGGCTATACCCTCGCTCAAAAGTAACTGAAACCGAGTATCTCCCAAAATCATCAACCAATTCACGAAGGAGTACCCATACTTTAATAATTATATTTAGCACGTCACACGCGCACATAACACATGTTAACCATGCAACTCATGTCCTATAGTCCAAAACACTATCATGACATGCTTCTCAATGAAATCTCACAATTTATAAAATAATAATAATAATAATAAAAATAATATATTTATCATTATAAAAACAATATGCAACTTTGAGAGTGCATCAACTCAACAAGCATCATTTAAGCACATAAAATGATCAATTACACATGATTTAAAAACCATCATTTTCAACATGCTAAATTAGCAACAAAATAATCCAACCATAATATATATATATATATAAATTACATACAATCATGTAAAAATAATTATCAACTCTCATGCTTTTAAATCCAATATATGCATATATGCATTCACATGAGCATCAATTATTCAAATATTCACATTTATATATATACACATATATATATAAACACCATCAACACAAATGCACATATACCAAAATATAAATATGTATTTATATAGGAGATAGAGGCAAGAATCAACTTGCCTTGGTTATATTTTTCGGAATCCCGTACTGTCCACGATCCAGAATCCAAAGCCCAATGGAAAGTCTCCATTTTAAATAAAATTGCTCTATTTTCAAATTCCAACCAGCCCAAATGTTAAGTGTACAATTCAAACTCAACTATCACATTTTAATTGATATTGGGCCTATTTTAAATTTCGGTCCAGTCCAATTAAACCAGCCCAAACTAAACATCAAATTCAGCCCAATTCAGAGTCTAGGCCCAATATAATTTATGCAGCCCACTTCATTATGTAGGTCCAAATCCAAACAAATTCCAACATTTAAATTCAACCCAACGTCACTTAATAACCCAACTTGGCAGCCCATGTAGATTAAACTCTCATATATATACATATATACGTATATATGTATATATATATCATCACTTTTCTTGCTAAACACCATCAGCCTGAACTAAACCCATTTTCATCTTCAAATTGAAACAACTAATACCCAACACAAGAACCCATTTCCGGCCAAAATTCGAACCCCAAACTAGCCACTACCGACTGCTCAAACCGAACCCGCAAGCTGCCGAACTCACCATCAGCCGAGCCTCCACCATGGCCGACCCCATGCACGCCTAAACCAACCTCCAATGACCACTAAAACAGGCTGTCCAACAGCCATATTGAGCCATCGTCGGACCATCCGAAGTTTGCTGGAACCATCCAAAAACCCAGCCGTGCGAACCCACAACCGAACACCAAGCCATCAAAACCATAACCGACCACGCTTCTCGGCACAACCACATACCCACAACCGCTCCAACCGTCGGTACCACCATCACTTATTAACCAACCCAAGTGACCCAACAAAATCCAACCACAACCACTATGACAGCCCCTTCGGTACCACCGTAAGCAGCCGAACAGACCCCCTCAGCTTGCCGGAATCACCCATCAAGGTAGATCCAGCCATCAACATCCACTGACCAAGCTAACCGAAACCCAGCCGCCATAGCCGAGGCCATCCAAACAGGCCACTTCCGGCCACCACCGCAGAACCCATACCAACATCATGCACGGCACCACCTTGGCACTACCATTTCTCTCTCTATCATTCTCTCTTTTTCTCTCTATCTCTCTCTTTCCTCACTTTCTCTCACTAAAACCAGTGAGTTTTCTCACTTTCAGAATCTCTCCCACTCTTCTTTTCTTCTCCTTCTTTTTCTTCTTTTCTTCCTTTCTCTCTCTTCTTTCTTTTCTCCATTTCATCATTTCATCCCACTAATTGTCTACATTTTCGGTGGCTATAATAAATACATACCTATCACTACTTACCTACTCCACATACAGCCATCACATAACATATATATATATATATATATATATATATATATATATATATATATACCACACCCACACACTACTCACATGGCCTTTAATTTTTTTTTATTTTTTTACAAGATCGGGCAAGACCGAGTTGCTTAGCCGAACTTACACGCCAAGATAATTCTTCACTTACAGCCTTCACATGATATTTATATTTAGGGTAATGCTACTCAGGCAGAATTTTTAGACAGAATTCTTAGGCAGAAACTTTTAGAGCCATTGGATGTATGTAGTAGGCCCCACCACATACACTCACCACATGCATCCAATGGCTCTAAAAGTTTCTGCCTATGAATTCTGCCTAATGTTTCTACCTGAGTAGCATTATCCTTATATATATATATATATATAGAGTCATATACACACAAAAATGTATACACACACATGTAGATATATATTTTTCAGGTGTTACATAACAGCTCGAAAAACCCCATTTTCTTGTAGTGCTCTGCTCCAAATTTGAAGGATGGATAAGGATCTTCAGCAAATCATTTCCTATGCTCTGTTGCTCTTCTTGCATTTGCCTGGCAGAATTTTCAGTAGAGGGACTACACGACCTTACCTCAATTATCTCTAGTGTGGATATATCACCTATTTCAAATGGAATCTCCTTGAGTTTACTACAGCTGTTCAGCACTAAATGTTGAAGGCTTGGGAATTGAATTTTGGAGGCACTCCATTGTTCAATATTCATGAAATAAAGTTTCAAGAACTTGAGCCGACAAAACCCTCCGTCACTTGTTTCCCAAAGTGGTCCGACGCAGGCATGACATTCTAATTTGAGAGCCTCAAGATTGGGTAACATTCCAATGATTGACATTTCCTCCCACTCAAGACAGGTGTTTGATAAAGTTAGCCTCTTCAGATTTTGGGGGAATTTAACCCCTTGGAGATTGTATCTTCGGCGTCCATGAGAATTTGTATTTAACAACTTCAATGTTTCAAGGTGGTTTAGAAAATGTAGATCAGGAAACCAAAAACAACTACTCTGTGAATCAATAAAATTTCCACAAAATCCCAGCTTTCTAAGATTGGGAGTCCTTGCCAAGACATCCTCACAAGACCTTGAAGGAGGTAATTGTAAGATGGTTTGTAAATTGTCCAATATGGAGGGATAGCCATCACTGATTGGTGCTGCTTCAATATAATTTTCCCCTGTAACATATAGATGTCTCAACTTCACCATCTTCCAAACATTAGGTGGAAGAGAACCGCTCTTCCATCGTTTTATAACAAGGCTTTCTAGGTTCGAGAGGTTGGATATTGATGTTGGGAGAGTGAAGTCACCATTGAGCGCCAAGAACCTCAAATGAACTAGCTCAACAATTTCTCTTGGAAAAGACAAGATACCAATGGCTGATAAATCCAAAACCCGAAGCAGTTTGAAGGCTTCGAAAATGGATGACAGATTCGTTGGTAGACTCTCTTTATGAGGCCTCGCTCTGTAGCGTTGAATAAACTTTCTCAGGTAGTCCAAAATAATACTCTCTTCATCAGCAGGTAAAGTACTCTGTTCAGATGCACACCACAAGAAAGTGCACAGGTGTGGGGAAGGCTTTGAAAAGATGTAATGAAAAACAGGGGAATGGACACACAGACGGTGCTGTTTTTCTGAAAATGGAAGTAAAGAAGAAGTAGAAGAAACTAACTCATCATACCCACAAAATTTCTGCATAAAATTCTCCTCCATAGCTTTCCTGAAGCATAAATTATGCAGCAGATCATGGACACGACATGATCTGATTCCACCAGCTGACCTTTCTTTGGCAACCATGACCAAACTTCGATCAAGTAGATCCATTAGGTAATCCTCTGCCACATCTTCCAAGCTTTTTTGCCCACCTCCATGTACAAATCCTTCGGCAATCCACAACCAAATCATTTTTCGTACTGGGACTTCAAAGTCTTCTGGGAACGCTCCAAAGTAGAGAAAGCATGGTTTCAAGTGATTAGGCAAGCTGTTGTAACTTAGTGCCAAGGTGTTCATGCATTGTTCTGCCTCACTAACAATGTATGAACTTAGGCTTTCAATGACTTGATTCCACCAAGTTTGTGTCTTTTTTGTCTTCGTAAGAAGTCCAGCCACTATGACAATTGTGAGCGGTAGTCCTCGACATTTTTTTGCTATTTTCTTTCCAATTTCCATCAACTCTGGAGGACAACTTTCTGATAGAAATACTTTTTTTTGTAATAGATTCCAACTTTCATCTTCATTTAAGAAACGCAAGTGATGATGACGAGAACTATCACATTTAGCATCTCGAGCAACATCAGCATGTCGAGTAGTGAACATAATTCTACTTCCATTATTGTCATTCGGAAAATAACTCTTTATATCATTCCAAGCCTCGATATTCCATATATCATCCACAACTATAAGATATCTGTTACCCTTCAAGCATTTATACAGCTCTTCTCCCAACTTTGCATCACTCATGGTGTAAAATTTATCCTTTTGCTCAACAATAGAACTCAGAATACGGATTAACAAATCCCTCTTACTATATATTTGAGACACATAGGTCCAGCCACGGATATAAAAGTGATATACCATGAAAGGATCATTGTACAATTTTCTAGCCAGAGTTGTCTTACCCAATCCGGCCATTCCAATAATCGAGATAACTTGGAGTTGCTCTGGAATTCCAGTAAGTTGCTCTTTTATCATCTCTGCTTCATCGTCAAAACCGACCACTGTTTCTTTAACTTCGAGTTGCTTTGGCATGGATACCATCTCTCTCTCTAACAAATGTTTTAGCAAAAGCTGGTAATGCAACTCTTTAGTGATGAAAGAGACCTGAAACTGTAGGGAATTAAAATAATTATAATAGACAACTATAAAATGCAAATTTTCAAAACTTACCCAACTGCCAGCCACGAGGAAACTCATTGTATTCGTTTAATCTCATTTAAGATAAGAACAACTTGGGCATTTATTAATTTATTATAGGGCTAACTAATATAAGAAGTAATGATTTAAACATACAAATTACAACCACAATCCCTCGCATTTAATGTTATACTTGGTTGGAAGGAGGGACTAAGGAAGGATGGAAGAGAGGAGGGATAGAAATAATTTCCCTTGTTTGGTTGGATGGAAGGGAAGAGAGGGAGGAAGCAATCCCTAGCCCATTTTTTGAAAAGTTATTTATTGGTCCAAAATTAGACGGAAGAGAGGAGGAAAAGAAAGAAAAGTTAATCTACAAATACGTAATATCAATTTTAACATCTAATTACTTATAAAATCACTTATTAAACCCTACTAAAATTCTCTCACATGTATGATAAGGATATATTGGTAAAAAAATATAAAAATTCTCATTCTCATCTTTTAAACAAAAAAAAAAAAAAGTGTTACCCAATCCATCTTTTATACTCATTCCTTCTATTCAATCAAACAAAAAGTGAGGGAGACACTTTTCCTTTTCTATGGATGTCTCATCCATCCCCCTCTCCCATCCACACATTTTTCCATTCCTCCAACCAAACAGAGCATTAGTGGAAGGTTTGTTGGGTTTCGCCACCATTGTGGAGAGTACAATAAATTTATTTATGATGGCAACCCATTTGGAAGTTATTTTATTAACCCATTTACAGTGGACTAAGTAGGGTAAGAAATATCATATTGCTGATTAGGGTTTTTAACCATTAGAAGGTTGAGAAATTGTGGAAGACAATCGGTCCACTTCTCTCAACGATTAGATGGCCACTTCTCTCAACGATTAGATGGCCATTTCAACGCGGATCAAGGTGAAATTTTAAAGGAATTTTCACGATGTTGGGAAGCTCATCTTCAACATCTAATTTTTCATTTTGATTACTCTATAGTGTTTTTCATTCTGCCCTCCTCTGATTTGCACAGGAAGGAGAAATGTGTACTGATCATTTTTGGATGATTTGTTTAAATGACCTAATTAAAAATTGTGAAAAGTAAAAATGGAGGATATTATTTATTGTAAAAAGTACCATGCTCCTATTCAGAGTGAATCAACAAAGCTAGCAGACATTACTAAAGAAGATTGAAAATTGTTAAATAGACAAGTTGTTGCGTATATACGCGAATGGTGGATGATAATGTTTATCACCATGTATGAAATGAGACTTCAGCATACTCTCTTTGAAAGAAATTAGAGGAGCTTTATGAAAGCAAAACAACTGCAAATAAAACTTTTTTGATGAGAAAGCTTGTGAACCTAAAGTACAAAGAGGAAACTTTAATTGCCGAGCACTTAAATGAAATGCAGAGTATTGTTAATCAACTCTCCTTGTTCGACTATGAATCGATCAACTTAACCAATGTGTGTTGTATGGAGTGCGGGCGTGCCAAAGTCGTTAAATCAGTTCAAAGAGAATAAAATGGGTCGAACAATTATCTCTTTTAAGTGAAGACCAAGCAATGCATTTTTTTGGGATATGGACATGATGAGTTTGAGTACAGATTGTGAGACCTAGTTAACAAAAAAGTAGTCAGAAGCCAAAATGTTGCATTTCTCGAAGATCAAACCATTGAAGACATTAAAAAAGTTGAGAAACTTGAACCCTATGTTGATGATATGATTGAATCGAATACCAACACCGACAATGGATAATGATGCTAAGCAAGATGCAGAGAATGATCAGACAGATATAGAAAATGTTGATACTCCGGTAAATACTAATGAACTAACGGTTCAGGATGAGTAGTTACCAGCACAAAAATCTGTCATAATGAGTTTGCATTGCTTACTAATGAGGAAAAATAAAAAAATAACACATGATTAGAAAGAAAAATGGTTAAAATCCATGCAAGAGGAGATCATTCAGAAAGATAAAATGGACATGTTATCTTTCCCTTGTCCAAAATTTATCACATAGATAAGTCACATTCTAGCTTGATAGGTGGTCATCTGAAGAATCATAGTTTTTGCCCCCAATTAGCCAGGTTTTGGTTAACATAGCCCTATTTAGGAGTAAAATCATAATTTTGCTTAGCAAAACCTTCCAACCATAGCTAGACCACATAGGATTTAGCCCAAATAACTCTTCAAGGATGAAATTGTAATTTCACCCGTAACCTATCCAATCCAATAGACCAAATGTTTCCTTAAGGGTGAAATTTGTAATTTTACCTATCAACTATTCTAGTTTTGGTTTAACTACTCAAGCTCTAGTTAGAAAAGGGCCAACAAGAGAGAAATTATAATTTTTCTCACAAATACCTTGAAATAAGGCTACATTAGCTTTCTAAGGAAAATATTGAAACTTTGCCTGCAAAACCAGTTTTAGCCATGCCTCAATTACCCAGTTCGAGGGTCAAAATAGTCATTCCATTGAAACCTAGCATAGAAGCAACCTTTTACTCAAAGTCTAGTTAAGTCGTAATAGAGCAAAGGCATGTCTACCAATCTTATTTGGAATCTATCCATCATCCTCAGTCGAAACGACTCTAGGATGAAATAGATATTTTACCCTAGTATGATATTTTCATGGATAAAACATTAATTTTATCCAACAAATAGTTGAGGTCAAAGTTGTCTTTTATCCAGTTTATCCAACAACTGGGTGCCAAAACACGGCTTAAGGTTCATATATTTACAAATTTCTACGGATAATCAAACACAAAGAACTGCAAGCAATTCTGAAGATATTTCAACACAATACTCATTCAAACATCAAGTTTTCATCATCA
Source organism: Cornus controversa (assembly GCA_026545225.1). Classification (NCBI taxonomy): domain Eukaryota; kingdom Viridiplantae; phylum Streptophyta; class Magnoliopsida; order Cornales; family Cornaceae; genus Cornus; species Cornus controversa. Next base: position 9,870,151 of record CM048848.1, on the reverse strand, counting down.
TCATAAAGAATTAATAATCACCATCAAAAATCAAGTTTTCTAGCCAGCAAATCCACACACAAAAAAAAAAAAATTTCAATTAATATAAACACCAAAGCTTACCTAGCACTTAATTCTTCAATTCTGATCTTCTTTCATGCAAAAAACCTTCCTTTGGAAGCTCTTTCTCTCCGACTGTCTTTCTTTTCAAAAGTTAAAGGAAAAAGTCAAGCTGTATAGAAGAAAATGAGGACCACAAAAGCTACCTCCTGATATAATTTTCAACAATAGAAAACAAATATTTTAGGTTATTCATTAATTCCTGGGCCCTACTAGGCTGTGTCTCATGCTTCTTATTGCATGTGAAGAGATGAGGCTTGGTTTTTTTTTTTTTTATCTCTTTAATTAAGGATATCTTTGTCAATGTTCACTCAATTCTTCTCTTGGTTGATTGCCAACAAATTCAATAGGGTTTATAAAAACATGGTTATTAATATCAATTATTTGAAAGTTGCAATTAATTCCGAACTGTTGAACTGCCATTAACATACATATAATTTATCATTTTACCTTTCAAGAAATAATAAATAAAAAATAAATTATTATAAAATGACAAAAGAACTCTTAGGACTAGTTTGGTACGCAAAAATGAAATAGAGTGAGAATGGAATGAAGCTGAAAATGAAATAAGAATGAGAATATAATGGAATGACTGTTCTTATTCCAATGTTTGGTTACAGATAGAGAATGATGTAGGAATAAAATAGTAATATCTTCTAACATGCTATACTTTTTTATATAAAACAAAATCAATTTTAAAAACGGAACATTTAGCCAACTTTAATTTAATTATCATGAGAAAAAAAAAATTATCGATTCAATTAAAACTTTCTAAATCAAAATATAATCCGTCTTTTTCTTCTGGTCAAGATTAATATAATCTTTTATAAGAAAAAAAAATGCTTTTTTAAAAACTAAAAATGATAAAACAAAAATTTTCATTTTCTTTCACAACTTAAAATATAGCAAGTTATATACATGGACATGTGACAGGTATATGTATATATGCGTGTGGCAAGTATATAACATACCTGTTATATAAACAGAGAGAGAAATTAACGCTAATTACCTATATATATATATATATATATATATTTATTTATGGAGTGAGTTGTAAATTGCACAAGTTGTAATTTCACTCTTTGTGTAATTTACAACTCACTCCATATATATATATATATATATATATATGAGAGAGAGAAATGAACTTTATATACATATTAAATATATATATATTCTAGAGTGTGTTGTAAAAGAGAGAGTGAAAGAAATTAATGAAAGAGAGATGATGATTTTAATAATGAGTGAGAATGGAATGGTCGTTCCATAACTCAAGAAGGGAATGATTTTGTTAGAATGAACATTTCATTTCCAATGGAGAACAACAAACGAGAGAAAGGGAATCAGAAGTTGAATGGTTCCATTCCACCTCCATTCATGTGTACCAAACTATCCCTTAATGACAAGAAAAATAGGGCTCTATGTATGTATGATACGAAATATAAATAATCCATTTATATTGCATGGATTCATAGATCTAAGGTCATTTTCATCAATAAATAAAAGTATTATAAAGATTTCAAGTTTTCTAGTTTGCAAATCCACAAAACAAACAAGTAATATAAACTCCAAAGTTTTCTACCTAGCACTTAATTTCTCCATGCAACAATCTTCCTGTACGAGTGATCTATAAAAGCTACTTCATGATCATGTTTTCCAAAATACCCAAATAATTCTGTTTTAAATACCAAGAAACATATGAAAATTTTATATGCACGCCACAGAATCGGTGTCATTTGTGAAGCCAATACCTGAACTTTTCTCTCTCTTTCTTTCTATTTTTAATTTTAGATTTTTCTCTCCATTTCTATTTTGCTCAAGCATAATGATATTCATAAGATATCATTTTATGTTTTTGAATTATGAAGGACACATATATTAGAGAACGCAAATTCAACTGTACAAAAGATTACGTTGCCCATTATACTTGGGCCACGGTGGGTCTGCCTTCTTAGTTAGTGCAAGGAAAAACGTCAGAAACTCCCTTCATTCAATATATATATATATATATATATATCTTATCAGAAACAGCACTTGAATTAAATAACAGAAGAGGCTAAATACTCCTTGCTCGAACCTGCCAATACAAATCACTTTCGACAATAATCCAAGACCTTCATTCAATAATTACTCAAAGGAAGCTTCCGAGAAAGCCTCCTTGCCTGCTAGTTCCATTCACATTCAAAGGAATCAGTTATGTTTTATTTAACTACCGTAACAATCCTAAATGAACAAATAAAAATAAATAAAATTTACACTTTTCTTTTATACAGTTCTACTCTAATTTTAAAAAATACGGTACTTCTAATTTTAATTTTATAAATAAAAAATTAATTTTTTTAAGAACGATTTTTAGGCTCTCTCCAATTAATGTTTTTGATATCTGATACGCGTTCGTAACTCCCTCCCTTTCGCTTGCACTTCTAGCCTCTCTCCATTCTTTTTCTCTACTCTTCTCATGACAGCGTTCTCACTTAAGTATTCCTGGGCTCTCTCTCTCTCTCTCTCTCTCTCTGTGTGTGTTATTGTATTGCATATCGTATGGTATGTGTGGGTATATCATATGGCATGTTTGGGTGGGAATAAAGGAAAAACAAGATAGTACTAGTTTTTATTTGAAATGAAGAGACAGACTATGAAACTTTAACAAAAGGAAAGCAAAATTTCAAACCCTTTTTTCTTTGTTAATTTTATTTTTTAAATTATATTTTTTTGGTAATAAATTTCAAAGTTGTTCCAACACTGTCCATCCCTAAAATAACTTTTCTGGGTAATTTCAAAGTTGGTAAATTTATTTTTTTGGTAATAAATTTCAAAGTTTTTCTCGGAAAGTAAAATCTCGCCCGTTTGGTAATCGTTTATGTTAAGTGTTTATTGTTTTAAGTATTTATATAAACAGTATTTATGTTACGATTTTGTTTATCCATAAACACGAGTGCTGTTTAATAACATAAAAATGTTTGACTTATTTTAAAAATTATAAACAGAAAAATATGGTTGTTAACCTTAAACTGTTTATTTATTTATTTTTAAATCAACACAATAAACTGCATAAAAAGTCAAGTTCATGCTACTACTTTTTTTTCATTTTTTTGGAGTGAGAAGAGGGATTTGGAGGGCATGCTCTTTCTATTGAATTTCTTATGTTACTACTCTTTTTTTTTTCTTAATTTTTTTGATTTTTATTTTTCTTTCAACACTGGAAATGAATGAATGATATGAGTAGAAAATACCATTCTTGTTTCTTTAACAAGGAGATGGTTGAGACTTCTCTGTTTTTTTCCTCAAATAAGATTTTTTTTTTTTTTTAGCATGGGTGTCCCTAAGTAACTATTTTTTATTATCAAGTATATTAGTAATTATTCATATTGTACTCAATATTTTTTTCTCAAGGCAATTGATGCTCTTTAATTTTGTTCACATTTGATAATTCTAATATTTTTATTGTTATATCAAACAATAGCCTTTTATAAAAAAAATTTCTTTTCATTTTCTCACTTTTAGTTTCAAATAAGGTTTTTTTTGAATGATTGATATGAGTACAAAATACCATTCTTATTTCTTTAACAAGGAGATGGTTGAGACTTCTCTGTTTATTTTCCCTCAAATAAGGTTTTTTTTTTTTTTTAGCATGGGTGTCCCTAAGTAACTGTTTCTTATTATCAAATATATTAGTAATTATTCATATTGTACCAAATATTTTTTTCTCAAGATAATTGATGCTTTTTAATTCAGTTCACACTTGATAATTCTAATATTTTTGTCATTGTATCAAACAATAGCATTATATAATTTTTTTTCTTTTCATTTTCTCACTTTTAGTTTCAATTTTTAATTAAAATAATATAATCACCATTTTAGATAAAAAATAAAAAATAAGTTTTTTTTTTAATAAAAATAAACAATAAACATCATTTTGGTATTTAGGATTTGAAGGGACAGTGTTGTTTTAAAAGCGTTTTGACAATTTATAAGCAAAACAAAAATTATCAAACATGTTTATCCTAAAAATTTGTTTTCATAAACACTAAACATAAACAGTAAAAAACGGGAAACGTGATTTAGAGAAGAAAGTTTGTGAGTGCTCATTGAGTAGAGAAGGCAAAGAAGGTAAAAAAAGTTTAATTTTTTTTTAATGAAAATGGTAGTTATGATATTATAAAATAAAAGATGATGCATTAATGATTTTATGCACCTTCTTGTCATTTCCTTTAAAAGAAAAAAGAAAATAGAGTGCAATTGCATAAAAGAGGAATGCATGAATTTCTCAAATGAAAACGAGCTTAAGATAACAACTTGTAATTTGAGAACCTCAATATTACAACTTTCATTATGACACAATGATTAAACATACAAATTTATTGAAGCCATAAATACAACTAATACTATTGCACAAACAAAGACTAAAGTTACATAAACAGTGAATGAATGTTGATGTGGTTGGGACCTCTTTTAAGAATGCCACTTCTCATATATATAATCAAGAGCAGTTGAAACAAGTTTGGGCTGATCATGAGAAATCTCTGAGGCCATGATGAGAGATAGAGTTCATTTTGCTCTATCTGTCAGCATCTGTTACACAATATCTCACTATTGCAACTATGGGCTGAGGATTAAAACATGCTTGCAAGTAAGAACTTGTAGTGGTACCTAATATTTCTCTGGACTTCTCTGCTTTCTCTTCTTTGATTACTTATGGCTCTTTTTGATTTCTTTGTTCACAACTAGACTTCCAGGCCTTGAAAGACACAGAAATTGGACATTTATGCAACCTACCATATGCAGCAAACTAGTGTATTTAGGCTTGACTGCCTCCGAATGCAACCAAGAGCAACACTGCATCAGTTTGGCTTGACATCTTCACCACCATCAGCTAAAATGACTTGAACCTGCATTGCATTTACTCTTTATCAGTCAAATGTTACGTGGTTGGTAGTTATTGGGTCAGTTTACTCTTTGATCATGTCATTTCACTTGAAGGATTCATGTTATATGAGGCTTCCAATGAGGCCATTCTTCTAAAACCACAAATGGTCTAACTTCAAAGTGAATTGTTGGGAAAACAGACTGACTGGAACGCAAACACGACCAAGAAAAAGTAAATAAAATTATTTCTGATCCTATGTGAAGCATCTGTTTGGCCCATCTCCTTTTGTGTCAAATCTGGTCCTCTCAGTCAATTAACACAAATTGCCACATCATGGTGTTCAAGATGAGTTTCACATAATCTGATAAATGAATGACATTTTGCTAATTCAATCACACAGCCTATTCTTGAAGCCATTGCTTTTACTAATTTTTTTGAAAAGGCTGGGGGGCTTCTAAATCCTTCCACTTGATCAAGCTATCATAATAAACAAAATATAAATGAACAATAATTGATGAGTTCATGTACTTACAGAAATGTCATGCCAACCTACACCAGTGCTAATAGAGACTCATAAATTGTGAGTTCAAATCCGGAGGACGAATAAGGATCTTCAGCAAATCATTTCCCATGCTCTTTTGCCCTTCTTGAATTTGCCTGGCAGAATTTTCAGTAGAGAGGCTACACGCCCTTAGCTCAATTATCTGTAGTGTGGATATATCCCCTATTTCAGATGGAATCTCCTTGAGTTTACGACAGTGGTGCAGCAGTAAACGTTCAATGCTTGGAAATTGAATACTGGAGGCACTCCATTGCTCAATATTCATGAATAAAAGTTTCAAGAACTTGAGCCGACGAAACCCTCCATCACTTGTCTCCCAAAGTGGTCCAGCAAAGGCATGAAATTCTAATCTGAGAGCCTCAAGATTGGGTAACATCCCAAGGATTGACATCTCCTTCCACTCAAGCTTGGTATTTGATAAAGTTAGCCTCTTAAGATTTTGGGGGAACTTAACCCATTGAAGAGTAAACCTAAAGTGCACACTATGATTTGTATTTAACAACTTCAATGTTTCAAGGTGGTTTAGAAAATCTAGATAAAGAGACCAAAAATAACAAAGGTCTGAATTATTAAAATTTCCATAAAATCCCAGCTTTCTAAGATTGGGAGTCCTTGCCAAGATATATCCTGACAAGACATGGATGGAGGTAGGTATAAGAGGGTTTGTAAATTATCCAATATGGAGGGATATCCATCACTTATTGGTGCTTCTTCAATATATTTTACCCATTTAACATATAAATGTCTTAAACTCACCATGTTCCAAATATTAGGTGGAAGGGGACTGCTCCCATGTCTTGACACAACAAGGGTTTCTAGGTCCCAAATGTTGGATATTGATGCTGGGAGAATTAGATCATCATTACCATTGAGAGCCAAGAACCTCAGACGAAATAGCTGAACTATTTCGCTGGGAAAAGAGAAAATAAAAATGGCAGATAAATCCAAAATCTGAAGAAATTTGAAGGCTTCACAAATGGATGACAGGTTCACTATATCAGAAGGTGATGAACTCTGTTCAGACGCACACCACAAGAAAGAGCGGAGGTGTGAGGAAGGCTTTGAGGAGATGTAATGAAAGACAGGAGAATGGACACATAGACGACACTGTTTTTAAGTTGAAAGAAGAAGAAGCTAGCTCATACCGACAAATTTTCTGCAGAAAATTCTCTTCCAAAGCTTTCCTTGAGCATAAATTATGCAGCAGATCATGCACACGACATGCTTTGATTCCACCAGCAGACCTTTCTCTGGCAACCATGATCAACTTCGATCAAGTAGATCCATTAGGTAATCCTCTGCCACATCTTCCAATCTTTTTTGCCCAAATCGATCTATAAATCCTCCCGCGATCCACAGCCAAATCATTTTTCGCACTGGGATTTCATAGTCTTCTGGGAATGCTCCAAAATAGAGAAAGCATGGTTTCAAATGATTAGGCAAGCTGTTGTAACTCAGTGCTAGTGTGTTCATGCATTGTTCTGGATCACTAACAATGTATGCACTTAGGATTTCAACAACTTGATTCCTCCTCTCTGTCTGGACAAGAAGTCCAGCCACTACCACAATTGCGAGCGGTAGTCCTTGACATTTTTTTGCTATTTTCTTTCCAATATCCATCAACTCTGAAGGGCAACTTTCTTTAGGAAACACCTTTTTCTGAAATAGATTCCAACTTTCATCTTCATCTAATAAACACAAATGATGACGAGGACTATCAGATTTAGCATGTCGAGCGACATCAGTGAGGCGAGTAGTGAACACAATTCTACTTCCATTATTATCATTTGGAAAATATTGCCTTAAATCATTCCAGGCCTCGATATTCCATATATCATCGACAACTATAAGATATCTATTACCCTTCAAGCACTTATATAGCTTTTCTCCCAACTTTGCATCACTCGTGGTGTAACTTTTATCCTCATGCTCAAAAATAGAACTCAGAATGCGGATTAACACATCCCTCTTTCTACAAACTTGAGAAACATAGGTCCACCCACGAATATAAAAGTGATATACAATGAAAGGATCATTATACAATTTTCTTGCCAGTGTCGTCTTTCCCAATCCCGCCATTCCAACAATCGAGATAACTTGTAGTTCCTTTGGCATTCCAGTAAGTTGCTCTGTTATCATCTCTGCTTCACGGTCAAAACCGACCACTATTTCTTCCTCTACATTTGGAGCACTAGCTCTCAATGAAATTCCAGGGGAAGACATTCCAAAAACCACCTCTCTCTCTCTCTCTCTACCCAACAAATGTTTTAGCATAAACTGGTAATGCAACTCTTAGTGATGAAAGAGACACTGAAAGTGTAGGGAATTAAAAAAAAAAAACAAATGGTATGGGCCAACATTACACAATTGACAACTATGAGATGCAATCTTTTAATACTGACCCAACTACCAACATTACACAATTGAAAACTCATTGTTTTCGTTTGATAAGAACAACTTGGGCATTGACTTTGGCCATACCCAACTACCACATTTGCCATTCTTAGTGTATACTCAGGGGAGGTAGATTTGTTCTCATAAAATTAATTAACCAGATGAAAATATAAAACTTAAAATACAGCTTCCATTAGCTGTCGTTCCAGAAAAAATCAATTTTCATGTAGCAGCTATGATTCTATGAATTATTAATATTGACCAATTAATGATCAATTAATATACAAATTAACAACCACTGAAGGTCTACTCTTGTGGTATTAATAAATTTAAAGCTGACTAAATTTAAAGAAGAAACATTCCTTCAACAGTTTTGATACATCTATCTCTTAAAGGGGTGTACCAAAAAAAAAAGAACCTTTAACTAAGTTAAATGCTTGTTAGAATGAAGGATAACATCTCCTTTAACAGTTACCTGACAAATTCTTGACTACTAGTTGCCCTTGTCAGCATCATCGGGTTCATATCCTTCCGTTGCCAACTTTACTTTCTTCAAGGACTTGAGATTGAGAAGAATTGTTGGTATCACTTGGTACTTTCATGCACTAAGTTCCAAACTTGACTCAAATTAAAACAATGGGAATACTTATTTCAGAAATTCTCCAAAACAAACTTCTTACCAAGAAACCTCATTTTCACACAAATGCAGACTTTGTCTAGCCAGCAGCTATTAAGATCAACCCAGCCTGAGCAAGAACAATACTCTTTTCTCCTACATAGGAACCTCCCAAGAGCTCCAACACTGGAAGAAACAATTTTCTCAGAAGATAATGAATAAATAAATGGGAGTAATTGTAGGTTACCCAGAGTGGCACCATTGGAGTTTTAGTTCCGTGCGAGAGTCAAATATCCATTTAAAGGCTTTCGTCATAGTTGCAGTAAACTAATCAGGTAGAATTCCTTAATCAAGACTTGAAATTTGTATTATCTTGCTGAAGAAAGGTCCAATGTTTGCAAAAGTTTCTTAACTTGTGCCAAAATAAGTGTACTGAGAGAAACTTATACCCCTTTGTACCGAAAGAAACAGCAGGCTTTTTCATGAAATTTTAATAAAAATTCTTTAGCCAACCAGAAAAAAAAAACTTATAATCAAAATCACACATGACAACTGGATCTAACCACATCATGATAGTAGTGAAGTCGAGATAAATTTTAGAAGTCAAATTTAGGGCAAAAGGAATTTTACACTAGGTGTTTGAAAACTAATTCTCTGATAGCATGGATAGGAGGCTCTGTTTCCATCCTTAGATCTTTGTAATGACCATCTGCAGAGTTAATTCAATGACTTCTTTTTTAAGTTTTCCCCTAAAGGATGAAAGCCCAAGTATTTAAACTTCCCCAGCCATATGTTAAAAGTTGATAAGAGAACATATAAATGCCTTGATTGATATTTTCAGTAGTGTTAAGGAAGAAGAAAATCTCCAATTTATCAACGCTTACAACATGAGTCTTCACTGTAGGGTTTAAGGATCTCCATCGTGTTTGAACAATTAGAGGCGTCAAATTTTAGGAAGAGAACTTAATCATAGTCAAGAAATATATATGAAATGGGAGAGCATCTTCTTCTGATATTTATCCTCCAAAAAATTTTTGGAGACATAAACTGCAGTGGATATGTTTTTTTGAAAGAACATAAGATATAACCAAAATACATAGGGATAAAGCTAGATTTGATTTCCCCGCATTCACCACCATTACAATGAGGCTATGCTAACAGTCTTCACACACTGATAAACCAGTTGTACTCATTTTGAATAAAAACCATTTTTTCCACAAGTGCTTTTAAGAAGTCAACCTCAACTCTGTCATATCTATTGCCTTATCTGGTACCCTTTTATTATGTTGAGGTAGTGAAAGGCTTTATGTGCAACAATGATACTATCTTGATTGTGTCTGAGGAAAAAAAAGCATATTTTTTGGAGATTAGAGATTTTAAAATTTATTTCTTCACCATACCCAAGCCAGTCAGTCGATAATCAATCACTAGAGCCCATACATCTCATGTTTACAGAATTATTCCATCTTAAAATATAGCTTCAAATTGCTTCAGTTTCTCCTCAGAAGGATCATCTGCTTCAGTTTCGGAGTAAGATGCAATTAAGATCTACTAGAACAGTTTTGCCACTCCATAATTAAGCCGAAGCATTCCTTGAGCTACTTCCTGTGTTTTTAAAATTTTCTTAACATAGGCGGCATATATTGTATCTCTAAACAGCAGTATCCCTGCCTCCTCTAATTGTTTTAGCACATTTCACTAGAAGTTCTTCACATTGACTTCAATTTGAACATGTTAGTGACCTAGGATTGTTTTACATTCCCTACAGTGAGGGAGAAATTGATCTTACTAATGCTATATCGAAAGCTTGGACAGGAGGAAATTGCTTTCTTTACTGAAGATTAACCAAATAGGGTACTCAAGTCTCTCTTTCACTTGCTTCCTCAGAGCAGTACTTATTTAACCAGATGTATTTTAATCCCACAAAATCTGACTCCATCAGATTGCATGCAGTCAGAAAGAAAATAACATCAGAATCACCCATGACAATCCAAGGTGAAGCTCTAGCAGATGTAAAATTTGATAGTTATCACCACAAATCCTTTTGGACAAATGGCTTCTATATGTATAGATGAAGAAAGAATGCATTTGGGTGGCAATAGGGAGGAGGGAGGGTCATTATAGCAAAACTTTAGGAATTAACATGCTACCATTTATACTTGACATCGACTTCTACTTCATTCGACCACCAGAAAGCTAAAAAGGAATCCTTCCAAAGCAAGTTAGGATCTAATGTGAAGAGGATGTTGATAGTGAAGAGAACTTAATCATAGTCAAGAAATATATATGAAATGGGAGAGCAACTTCTTCTGATATTTATCCTCCAACAACTTTTTGGAGACATAAACTGCAGTGGATATATTTTTTGAAAGAACATAAGATATAACCAAAATACATAGGGAAAAAGCTAGATTTGATTTCACCACCATTACAATGAGGCTATGCTAACAGTCTTAACACTGATAAACCAGTTGTACTCATTTTGAATAAAAGCCATTTTTTCCACAAGTGCTTTTAAGAAGTCAATCTCAACTCTGTCATATCTATTGCCTTATCTGCTACCCTTTTTATTATGTTGGAGGTAGTGAAAGGCTTTATGTGCAAATATGATGCTTCGAATCGTAGTTTTAAGCTTTGCTCATGAGAATCATGCATCACCAAACAATGTTCAACTTAATTTTTGCTTTCCTTTTTGATACTTGGGCAGAAATTGCCGGAGTTTCATTCGCTAACGAGAAGGATCTGTGTTGACCAGCGGTTATGAAAATCTCAAATTAAAATTCCCTACAAACTTTGTTCTCACCAAAAAATTTGTAGCCAAATCAACATGTATGACCCTCCAGAAAGCTCAAACTGGAAAAACAGTTTTCTCAGAAAAAATGAATAAGCTGTAGGATATCCATAGTGGTACCATTGAGTTTAATTCCCTGTGAGAGTCAAATATTCATTTAAGATTTTGATCATATTTCCAGTATGCTAATCAGCTAGAATTCCTTAATCAAGACTTAAAATTTTAAAATATTATCTAGCTAAAGAAGTTTTTTATTTTTTCAAAAGTTTTTAGCTTGTGCCGAAGTAAAGTGTATTGAGATAAACTTAAACCCTTTTAATATATTGAAGGATTTATATATTTAAGTTACACCTTCTCTAACAGCTTAAGCTTTTAGAGTAGATGGTGGTCAACATGGTATTAGCATAGGTAAGGTCCTGTGTTCAAACTTCACCGTCACCCTGACAGGAGTCGAGAAAATTTTTAGAAGTCAACTTTGATCAATTCTCTACTAGCGCGGACAGGAGGCTTTGTTTCCATCCTAAGATCTTTGTAGTGACCTTCTTCAGAGTCAATTCAAAGACTTCTTTTCTAAATTTTCCCTAAAAGGATAAAAGTTCCAAGTATTTTAACTTTCCCTCCCATATGTTTAAAGTTGATGATAGAACTAATAACTGCCTTGATTGATATTTTCAGTAGTGCTTAGGAATGTTAACCACCATCTACTCTAAAAGAATAGCTGTTAGAGAAGGTGTAACTGAACATTTAAATCCTCGAACATGCCCCCTCACGTGTGGCATTCTTTTTGGTCCAACAAGTGTTTCAATTTCTTGTCGGATCTCAAGGTGCCATCTCACCTAAAACCAATTGATATTAAAAAGAGTGGTATCCAACAACACTCCCCTGTGCAATGGCACTCCTGCGAGTCAATCCCGTGACCTCTGACTCTGATACCACTTGTCGGATCTTAAGCCGTCATCTCACCTAAAACCAATTGGTATTAAGAAGGGCAAACTTTAATCTTTTATGGGCTAACACGCATCCGGTTAAGAGTATCACGTAACCATGAGAGTGGTATCTAACAACACAATTTGATACCATCTTCACCACCATCTACTCTAAAAGCTTAAGTTGTTAGAGAATATGTAACTTTAATATTTACTCTAATAAGGAAGAAGAAAAATTCCAATTTATCAATGACTGCTTGTAAGAAATCAACCTCAACTCTGTCATATCTCTTGCCTTACCTTTTACTTTTTTTTATATTGAGGTAGTGAAAGGTTTTATGTGCAACGATGATACTATCTTGATTGTGTAAGGAACAAAGGCAGCTTGTGTTTTGGAGATTGGAGACTTTGGGGATATTATTTTTTCAATATACCTTAGCCAGTCAGTTGGCAATCAATCACTAGAGTCCATAAATCTCATGTTTATATGATTATTCCATCATAAAATATAGGTTCTAATTGCTTCAGTTTGTTCTCCTCAGAAGGATCTTCTGCTTCAATTTCAGTCTAAGATGCAATAAAGATTAGCTAGAATAGCTTTGCTGTTCCATATTCAAGCTGGAGCATTCCTTGGGCTACTTCCCATGTTCTTCGAATTTTTTAAGCAAAGACGACACATATTGGATCTCTAAACAGCAGCATCCCCACCTCCTCTAATTCTTTTAGCACATTCCATTGGAAGCTTCACATTGACTTTAATTTGAACATGTTAGACACCTTCTATGATTCTTTTTCATTCACTACAGCAAGTGGAGTAAAACTATCCTATAAAGGCTACTTTGAAAGCTTGGACAGGAAGAAATTGCTTTTTCCACTGAAGATTAACCAAACAAGGTACTGGAATCTCTTTTTCAGTAGCTTTCCTCAGAGCAGGACTTATTTGACCAGGTGTATTTCAATACCACAAAATCTAACTCAATCAGATTGCAGTAAGAAAGAAACTAACATTGGAATCACCTATGACAATCCAAGTTATAGTCGTAGCAGGTGTAATGTTTGATTGTCATTACCACAAATCCTTCAGAACGAATGGCTTATATATGTATATATGAAGGAAGAATGCATTTGGATGGGGATAGGGATAGGGAGGAAACACACATCTACCATTTCATTGGAGTGGACTCCTAACTGTAAGGGTCATAATGCGTATCCTTCATTATTTCTCCAGTTGAGCTTGGTGCCGAACTCTAAGAAAGGCCCCAAGATTAATAAACTTTTAAGTGGCTGTTACTACAGTTGTTAGATTTATTACCATGGATTCAGAGCATATCAACAGAAATCATCCAACTAATTCAATTTCAAGACAAACTGAAGACCTTGATAATAAGTATTGGCTGAAGTCTTTTCAATGTATCCTTCATTAAATCTAAAGCAATGCGGCAATAAAAACCATGCTGATTGCCTTAATGCTAAGTGATAATTTATACATTTACAGTTCTTCATGGGGAAGATATAAAATTATGACATCTGTAGTTCATTTCTCTTCAATGAACATACAACACAATGTTGTGCAGCCAAATTGTTCACTTATTTCATTCCATTCCCACAAAGCAAATGTCATTAACATATCATTATTGCAACTATATAGAGGCAGAGGATTGCAGAAGTCTTACATTTTGGAACTTCTGATGGACCACCAGGCCTTGACAGATACAGAAACTGGACTTCTTTGGAACATCCCATACACAGCAAAATGGAGCATCATGTCTTCAATTCAAGCAAATGCAACTGAAAACTGCACTGCTTCACCATGAACTCTAATGCCTTGAACATGCAGTAAAAAGATACTCTGTCAAATGACTGTCACATGCTTGCTTTATTCATGTTATGTAATTTACCCTTTCATTGTATCATGTTATTTGAAAAAATTAGGGTATATATCTGAGGCTTATGATGAATTTAAGTTTTTTAGTTTTTGAGTAATTAAACAGACTATTTGGAACCCAAACAAAACGAGGAAAGAAAAAATATATATCATCATTCCTGATCCCCATGTGAATAACAGTTTGATTCCTCCCTTGTGTTCAATCTGGTTCTTTCCGCCAATTGGCACACCTTGCCTTCTAGTGGATTCCAAGATGAGGTTGCACCTATAATTTGATAAATTACAAATATTTTGCTAATTCAATTGTTTAGCCTCTTCTCTAAAGACAATGCTTTCATTTAGTAAAGCATGCAAGCTAATAAATATTGTCTTCTCATGTTAGTGATAACAGATTAAAAAAAGACAAAACATAAATACATTAAAAAATAATAATAATGAAAAGAAGAAAATATCAAGAAATACAATGTGATTGTTCCCATTTAGTAGATGAAGAATTCAAGTTTTTTTTTTTTTTTCCATATAACATTTTCAACTGTTATAGCAATATCTGAGAGATAATACTTGAATTCAAGTGTCAAAGATCGAATTTATGGGGAAATAAAAAAGAATCAAAGATAGATAAAAGAAAAAATAAATAAGCATCATTAGATAAGTTCACGTACTTACTGAAATGTTATGCCAGCATTCATCAAAGCTTAAGACAGCTTATAGTGTGAGCTTCCAATCTGGGGGATTGACTATAAGGATCTTCAGGAAATTATTTCCAATGCCCTGTTGCTCTTCCTGAATTTGCCTGGCAGAATTTATGGCGGAGTCGCTACAAGAGCTTACCTCAAACATCAGTAGTGTGTCTATATCTCCAAATTCAAATGGGATCTCCTTGAGTTTCCGACATCTGTGCAGCACTAAATGCTCAAGGACAGGAAAATGATTGTTGGAGGCATTCCATTGCTCAATATTCATGTAATAAAATCTCAAAAATTTGAGTTGACAAAAACCCCCCATCACTTGTTTCCCACTGTGGTCCGACGCAGGCCTGGAATTCTAATTTGAGAGACTCAAGGTTGGGTAATGACCCAATGATTGGCATTTCCTTCCATGGTAAAGCAGTATTTGATAAAGTAAGCTCTTCAAGATTTGGGGGAAACTTAACTCCTTGGAGATTGTACGTGTGGTCGACAGGAATGTACCGATCGAACAACTTCAATATTTAAGGTGGTTTAGGAAATCTAGGTCAGGAAACCAGAAACCACGGTCCTTTGATTCAAAACTTCCACATAATACCAGTTTCTGAAGATTTGGAGTCCTTGCAAAGACTTTTTGACATTCACTAGAAGGACATACCTGTGAGATGGTTTGAAGGTTATTCAATACGAAGGAATTTCCATCCTTGATTTGTACTATTGCAATAACATTTGCCCCTCCAATTCCAAATAGTAGTTGGCAAGTAAGTTGAACTCCCTTTTGATACAATAAGAGTTTCTAGGTTATGCAGTTTGGATATATTATACGGAAGCTCCAATTCCTTCCCTCGAAGTGCCAAGTATCTCAAGAAAACCAGTTGAACTATCAAGTAGGAAAAAGTGGAGATACAGATTGTTGATAAATCCAAGACCCTAAGAAGTTTGAAGCCTTGTTCAATGAATGGCATACCCATATGAGTTATTGGACTATATTCAGAGCCGAAGTACAAGAAAGAGCGGATGTATGGAGAAAAAAGCTGCAAGGAAATGTGATGAAAATTGCGAGAACAGTTGAAAATTTTCTCAAAAAAATTATCTTCCTTAACTTTTCTCAAGCATAAATCATGCAACAAATCATGTATACGACATGCTTTTATTCCACCAGTAGACCTTCTTCTTACAACCAATACCAAACTTTGATCAATTCAATCCATTAAGTAATCTTCTGCCACATCTTCCATACTTTTTTCACCAAATTGATGTATAAATCCTTCAGCGATCATAACCAAACCAACTTCCGCACTGGGATTTCATAGTCTTCCGGGAATGCACTGAAATAGAGAAAGCACGATTTTAGGTGATAAGGCAAGTGGTTGTAACTCAGTGCTAGTGTGTCCATGTAGATCTCTCTTTCGATATTCCTGAGACACATAGGTCCATGCACGAGTAGGAAAATAATCTATTATAAAAGGATCATTGTAGACTTCTCTGGCTAGAGTTGTTTTACCAAGTCCAGGCATCCCGACGATTGCTACAACCTTTAATTGCATTTCATGTTCTCCAATAAGCAATTCTATAAAGGTTGTTTTCTCATCATTGAAACCCACCATAATTTCTTCCTCTATTATGCGTTTGGGGTCTGTTACTGCAGCTCCATGTGAAGAATTTCCAATTTGGGGGACCCCAAAGCCATATGTCTTGTTGTGATAGATTTTCATCACCTGTGTCTTGATAGACTCAATCTCTCCTATGATACAGTCAAAACCATGACAAATATTATCAATCAGAAGAGATTGAAGACGTGAGAGATCGAAACCCTTCTCGCTAGGCCTAATATCTTCGGGGACAAGAAGATAGCGATGATCAGTAATTTTCTCAGCCAGGCTGACCATCGTTATGGACAAATGTTGAAGGAAACTAAATAAATGATGGTCGTGAGAATAACGGGGCATTACATTAGTCTTGAAAAACTGAATCTCCTTTAAGACACCACTAGAGGAATGACAAATTCTCTTAGCCAGGTCCTCCATGTATACCATCACATTGGAGAGGAGAAGATAGTCACCAGGCAAACAAAACTGAGGCCATGTGAGACTCATCCAGTTCATCATCAGGACATGTGATAGTTTGCATGAAAAACTGTGGAGGCGACAAAATTCATCATAAACCAAGAAAGACGGAAACAACTGGTCAGGGTTATGCTGACAAAATCGATCAAGCTCTTCCTTGCAACTCTTGATAGAATAAATATCCTCTACCAAAGGTGTAAATCCCTCTTGTATTCTCTTTGCCAAGTCCACAATTTCTTCAAAATTGGCCTGCATTTCAAAGTAATGAAAGCCATACCCTGTAATAGTTTTCGCCCGGTTTAAGTTAAGACGAAACAAGTCGAGGAGATCATGTACCTTGAAAGTGACGTCTCTAATTTTGGACACAACATCTTTCACTACCATCATGGCCTCCTCCTCATGTGCATATGTATGCTGGTTGTTGCGTGAATTCTTGAGAAACTTCCGCAGGAATTGCATCTTCTCATACATCCATTTGATTTTATACTTCTTGATGCCTC
The DNA here is from genome assembly GCA_026545225.1 of Cornus controversa. Classification (NCBI taxonomy): domain Eukaryota; kingdom Viridiplantae; phylum Streptophyta; class Magnoliopsida; order Cornales; family Cornaceae; genus Cornus; species Cornus controversa. Next base: position 9,852,759 of record CM048848.1, on the reverse strand, counting down.
TCCGCTCATTGTAAATCCATTGGAATCGCTGCTGCTTCTTCTTCTTCAATTTGTCATAGGTGTTTATTAGCTCCTTCAGCTTCTCCAGTACAAAATCAACACCAGTAATGTCTTCCATCTCTCTATCTCTTCCAGATCATAAAATAATATTCGACCATGAAAAACTGTTAGTTAACCTAAGCTATGAGCCATCCGACATCTATGATTGAAATGGGTTTGGCTACTATCGCCAGGGTGGTAAGAACAAGAAAGATTTTCTGGCTACCGCTTCCGTGTATAACTATTAAACTTTCCATCTACTGTATGCAAGACAACAATTTTAGAAAAAAAAAAGGAAATGAAAAATGAAAATAAAAAGTGAAGTGAATTAAAAGTTTTCGGATAGCATGAAAGTGAAAATAAAATGATTACACTTGTGAAAATTACCCTTATTTTATAAAATTGGGTTGAATAAGTAGAAAAGCTCTCTATCGGGTTATAAATATGATAGATATTTTTATACTGTCAACTTGTAAAATATAGCCGCAGTTGATTGTCTTTATTAACCTTCAAAGTACTCACACTCTAAGAAATATGGAAAAATAATGGGTCTAATTAACACTTACTGCTACTATCTTCGTGACAAGAGAGACCGTCGAGTTTTCCGATCTTGACTTAGCCTTTTTCACCAAATCGGTTTTTCTTCTAAATTGAACTCAACAACTTTATGAGTTTATATATGTTCGTGAAAAAAGATATAAGAATAGAAATAAATGTAATAGTAACTTCGAATATAACCGCTCCAGTTTCTCTTTTGCTTGTCGCTAACCAAACTCACAAAAACTTTAATTTTTTTCCAAACCTTTTCATTTCCAACTAGTTCCCGCTAACCAAACACAACCTTAGGTTGTGTATATAAGCATTAATGATTTTAAAAAATGTTGCAAATAAGGGTCCGACGTCATGGTTACCTTAAAAAAGGACTATTACTAGGTCATGTGAATGCACAAAACATTTATTCATACTGAAATTCCCAAAACACCCTTTTGTTGTTCTTAAAATGCCCTCATACCATATATATTTAAAGTACACTCCTCTCTCCTCACTCTACTGGTTCGACTCTCTCTTGGATCGCTCTCTCTATACCTCACCTCACGGTTGCTGACTCTCTCTTCCTCTCTCTCTTTCTCTCGGGTCTCTCTCTACTGGTTCACCAAAACAATCTTTTGGCGTGCTACGAATGTAATGGTGAGGTCGAATTTTTGATCCGGCATTCGGTGTAAAATGATAATTTTGCCATTATGATGATTGAATGTCTGGGATCATTTTTTAGAGCAATCCAAAATTTTTCAAAGGCTTTGAGATGCTCCAAATAAGATGGTGGCGTTCGATCATCGATCAGACAATCAGATTTGCTTTAATGTGAGATTAAAAGTTTGTTAGTTTGTTTCTTCAACCGTTCAAATTTTAGGATGGAGTTATGATGCGATTTTGAGTGATCTCAAGGTTTTGGGACATGGCGGATGTGAACATGCTTAAGATCACATAAAACTTGACGAAATTTGCAGACTTTGTGTGCAGGATAAGCAGACACGGACCTACGTGCAAGTCAGTGGGGCATATGCCCCCACTCAAGTTTTTATTTGTTGTATTATATGCTTATGATTTTATGAAAATTATGAAAATATCTCATTAAAATTACACTGAAATTACGAAAAAATTCCATTATATACAACTTTGCTACCATTTATATATAGTTTTTATCTAAACTAACCCCACAATTGTAAATCTAAACTCAACTTTGCTTCTTACTTGCATAATTTTATAATTCTTGTCACTTGAGATGAGTATACTCTCCTCATCAACCAAAGCCTGGGGATGAATTTGTCATTGGTGTTCATTTGCTTCATCAACTTCTTTATCAAAAAATCAACAGTAGTACATGTCTTCCATCTCTCTCTCTTTCTTCAAGATTAGTATAATTGTGTATAAAATCAACAGCAGTGTCTTCGATCTCTCTCTTTCTTCAAGATTATATAATTGTGTCTTGGAGATAGGGATGTCAATTTAACCCGTCCCGTCCCGCTCCTAATTGAATGAGTTTGAGATTATACTAATTGGGTTAGGGGCGGGTTTGGAAAGAGAGTTTAAAACCCGCTAAGTCCCGAACCCGCCCTGATTAATAATAAATATATAAATAAATATTCTTTTATTAACTATAATTTTTTATTTTTTTCCCATTAGTTACGATAATTTCAAATCTTAGCAACATTTTTGTAATTATCATTTGTAAGTATTTGTCTATAGTTAATTTTTTTTACAAAATTTTATCGTAAATTCGTTCAAGTTTGAATTGTATTTTTTTAAAAATATATATATCGGGGCACCCCGAAGTGAGTTTGGAAATAATTTTTTATTCGTGGGACAGGTTTGAAAAAGGGGTGTCCAATCCCGAACCCGCCCCGTTGACATCCCTACTTGAAGAAATTGTTAGTTAACCTCTTAAGAAGTGAATTAGTTAGTCGGCAGCATATTACGTAGATATTTATGTAGTAATATGTATGGATGGGATAAGGGGAACTAAGACTAGATTATCACAAGCACGATTAGAACAGATAGTTGTCACTAATTTTTACTAGTGCATATATGTAGTGTTCAACATTGTGCCACGTCAATGATAAAAAGTAAGATCAACTGAAGTTTACTCAATGCTCTAGTAGAAATTAGTGGCCAACAGATAAGAGAGGATCGTGGTCCATTTAATACTATGTACTTAGCTTATTAATTTTGATCCCTTTTGACAGAGCTTTTACTTCAACTTTTACGCATAAGAAAAAGAGAAGCAGAAGTTAAATGAGGAAGTGACGCCGAACAGAATAGTGATTATTCTGTAGGCTAATGGCAACAGAAAATAAATAGAAAGAATGTACGACAATTGCCCAAAAAAAACTCAGAGAAAAGTCTCTGGTATTCAAAGTATTATTCAAAATCGAAGTATCTTCGAATCAGCCCACAAGCCGGACTTATATAGTTGAAATTCGTCAACATTACCAAAAATAGCAGGATTTTAAAAATTGTGCCAAAATAAAATATGAAATAAAAGAAGGAATTTGTCAGAAATCTGGCCCAAATCAAGCCCAGAATCTCTTCCTAATCAACAAAATAAATATTACTAAAAAAGGAAAGAAATAACTAAAATTGGGGATTCGGAGTGGAAAATAGTGGATTTTGGCCTCGAAAAAATACACACCTAGCTTAACTGGGTGCCCACGACGTGCACGCCAAAACAATCTTTCCGAATTGTGGTTATAAAGGCGATTCTGACACCCGTAGCCAAAGTTATGGCCAAAATACCAAAGCGCGTCCAAAATTACCCCAATTAGGGACAAGGTCACGGTTTCCTGCCATCTTTGTGCTAATCTACCAACTCAAGGTATTTCAGTACCATCAACCTGTCGTCTGACAGCTCAACATCATCTGACTCGGATGCTCCTGTATCAGGAAGCTAATACCAACCAGCTTTCTTTGAACACTCATTTTGAATTCTGAAACTCTTCAGCCTTATCAATCGAAACACTCTTCAAAACGACTTTTGAGCTTGAAAAGTCGAAATCTGCTTTTCAAAAGCCAATCCAAACAAGGCCTATATATATATATATATATATATATATATTCTTTCAAAAGGATAAAAAAATATATAACTGAAGAGAATATGTACAAGTGAGAGCAAAGGCCAAAAGGGCAATAGTTCATACAGTGGTAAGGGCTATAGCCCAAAAGTCCAAACTAAAAATACAATATGAACAAAAACAAAGCCCAAAGATTGGGCCCAACAAAAGAATAAATAGTCGTTAGCGACAAAAAAATTGAGACCGTTATTAAAGGATATTAAGCATTCCGATGGATGAACCGTTGACAGCGGAAAGGAGAGACAACCCAATCAAGAAGGATCAAACCAAAGTCAGCACAATCTTTCAGAAACCCTAGGTGAAGAGATGTTGTGATTGATTCCATGATACGAGCAAGAATAGAGGATTGAGAGGAGACCTTATTCTTAATGATCCTTGCATTGTGTACTTCCTATATATGGTAGACTATGGAAGAGAGGCTCAATTTGCTTGTATGGTTTCTTGGATTCTTTGATTTCTATATTTCTTCTTAAGGTATCTTGCTATGCATATTTTGTTACAAAAATTAACAGAAACAGATGAAACACACATGATGTGCATATTTTGCTCGGTTCTCCAATGCCTCAAATTCTGCCGTACGAGCTGCCGACGCCTCCATCTCCTTCTTTAATTTGTTGTAGGCAATAACATACTTCTTCACTTTGTCCTCCTGCTCTTTGGCCATTGCCCTCTCCGCTGCCACCACCTCAGCAGCGGCGCTCAGCTTATTCTCCTCAACACATTTCAGACTAGCCAAAATAGTTTTCAACCTTTGGCACGCAGCCACTGTGGCAAAATGACTCTGCATGAACATCGTATAGACATTAATACGTACACAACAGTTTAACAAAATACATATGAATCCAAATATACCTTCAACGAGCGAAGGGTGCCATATCGATCAGCTCTCCCACATCGAACTTATCCATCACCTGTAGGTCTTTGGGAGGCGACATACCATGGGCAATGGCCCGACAAGTATAAACGTCCTTAAATCCAGAATCCTCCACAGTAAGCAATGAGCCATTCGGCTTCACCAAATGAGTTATCCACCACTCACTGGAGGATGAACCTGCACCGATGACTGAATGGGAGAGTGGCTAGTCAATACTTTTGACCATGAATGAACTAGTCAAACGAGGCACCGCTTCCACAGGGGCATTGCTCATTTGCCCACATTTTTTAACCTGAACTCTCCCAGTGTCCCCAGTGCTTGAGGACTCCCTGGCAGAGTTCTTTCACTTCAGGCCTGTTTCCACCTCATCTGTGCCAGATAGCATGAACATACTACAATCCTGTTCGATATCTTTCTTACTTCTTAGCCTCTGAACGGTATTTGGCATACTCATCCATATTGCATCGATAGCTTACTGCACGATCAACTTGAGGTTCCCTGGCACTAACAAATCCTTCGAACTCGATCGATCACTCCACATGTTCGACTGTAAAGTTCTTAGCCTGCTCTCCTCCTCGATGGTCAGAATGGCAAAGTTATCCTCTGCAAAAATGAAACAATCGTATTAACTAAACATCAAGAACAGTAATTAGCCGAAATCTACAAAGCTAAAGAGATTCATATGTACCTAACTTTGCAAATTTACTAGAGATAGGGTATTTATCAAATGACGACACCCTCCAGTTCTCATCAATAACCACTAACTTTTCCCTCCACCCTTTATCAGATGATGGTTTCTAAGTACAGATCACTTTGCAAGGTTTGGGGAATAAATGGTAACGATGTCTGTCATCCTTAATCCTAGTTACCCTATAACACATCATTAGGTCATAAAAGTCTAAACCCAATGACCTCGTACAATTTAACACCAACAAGCAAGACACAACCCTAAAAATATTTGGGTTGACCAGTAACGGCGTGAGTCCCAGGGTATTTATCACTATATGCTAGAAGAGGTGTAATGGAAACCTAAGCGCCGAAAGATGACCCACCAAGAGGAGTAATTCATCCTCCTTCACCCCCTCACCCAAACAAAAGTTTGATTGAACAAGATAAACCCTGAGCATCACACCCGCAGGGATGTCCCTGTTCTTTCGCAACTTCTCCAAATCAAGTTTAGCCACCCTACCTTCAAAATTCAAAGATCAGGATCTTCAGAACCCAAAACCCTAGCCTGTCCCATGTCCTTAGATCCAGTCTCCCCAGATGTACCTCCCACCCCAGGAGATATCTGTGCCATAACAATCCCTTCACCTGTTCCCACATTCCTATCCCCCACCACGTTGCCCACGATCTCCACACTACCTCATCACCAGAACTGGAACTAGTACAAGAATCACTACCAGATTCACTGCTTCCCGACGTACTCTCTTCCCCCCTTATTTTGAACTGAGGACTGTAACTAAATTATAAAAAACAAACACGATTATATGACTAACCTCAAATAGTAGCGCTCAAAACCCTTGGCAAAATGATACGGTTCGCAATGATTCAATAGCCAAACACCTCTGTCACCTCATACTTAAATAGGTGGCGTGACAACGGCCAGACACCTCTGCCACCTCACACTTAAATAGGTGGCGTGACCTCGTTCCCAAATACCGCAAACCAAATGTCACTAACGTTTGGATACTTCAACAAGCTTCCAATTCCCTTCTCATCCTTCAATTCTACGATCCAAACGAAATTGGAGACAAAGTGTGGATCTCTTTAAATACTAAGCCCAAAATCCTGGCCCAACTCCAATTACTCAAGTCAGGCCAACACGAAAAGGTCCAAACCATACCTCACCAAGCCCAATCCACCTACCTCTAAAAACTGGATACGTCCAAACTCGTGTTCCATAGAGGCAATACTTGACCAGTGATATCAAACCTATCATCACCAAAAGGCCAGCTCACATCCCACGAAAGAAAAACCCGACAAAGGTCCAACAAACACAATGATGAAGATGGAGGAGGCCCCAAAAATATCCAAGGGACCAAGAGGGGACAAGCCTGTAAACATGAGAACAACAAAGAAACATAAAATGCCTATAAATAGAAGAGGAAGAAGAAGGAAAAAGAAATTTCTTTTATCCAGTAATATAAAACTTTACACCCAAATTCTCTATAAGATTCAACCTTTGTTATTACGAAAATTGAGTGAAGTGCTTGTCTTATTTCTTCTCTTTGTGTTAATAATTTCAAGCATCAACACCCATCAATATCTTTTAATTGAAAAACAAGTAATAAAATAGATTTACCCAACAAAAAATGTGCCTGAAAAAACACAGAGATTAGATAAAGATAAAACCTTATAATTTGTGCATTATTAATTGAGGAGTGCTATTAGCTTAATCCGTTGAATGGGATTGGTCTTGTCGTAGAGCTAGTCTCACTTAAGAAAAGAGATTGAATAGCTATATAGTTTTGAATCTTGAGATAATTAAAGTACTAGTCTTTGTTAATTTTCATATTTCTCTATTTATATTACATCAATGTAGTTTAGATTTCACACTAATTAACACCAAAATAAGCAATATTCACCGGGACAAAAACACCTCTGTGAGTAGTGTAGTGAGGAAGTGATTGTGAAAGCTTGTTTAAAATCTAGAGGGGGGAGGGTGATTAGTTTTACTCGCTCGTCTACTAAAATTTTTAGATTAATTCAATTTTAAGTCCAATTAAAATTAACCCAACACATAAAACAAGTAAATAAAGTAAAATGCAGAAATAACACCTGATATATGTTGAAAACCCAGAAAGGGAAAAAAATCACGTGTGAGGTTGTAGCCTCAGAGAACCAAAAACACTATCGTCGAAGCAAAGTACAATAGACTCTGTAACAAACTAACACTCACTCCACTTTGCCAAGAATTTGATGCTAAACGCTCATGCTATTCTTGTGACTCCACGTGCAAATGTTGCATAATTCATGCTAACATACAATCCTTGTAGAAAGGTAACTGGAAAAACATGAATACTTCACAAATATTTTGTCCCCTTCATAGTGCGATTGCCTTCTCCTTCCTCACCAACGAATAATTGAGAAGAAACCAAACGAACCAGTGACTTGATCAATAAGAAATATTTGAAGCAATCTTCGAATAATTGATCAAGTGAAGAGTGATGTAGGACAATTGGCTTTGGAATTTGAAGAAGAGATTGACCGAAAATTGGCAAAATGCGCTGGTCAGAAGAAACGGGCATAACTTTTCACTCTGTTGTCAGAATAACTATTATAATAAGTTTCCTTTATTGTTTTAGTGTTTTCTTTCCTTTTTCATTTCCTTTGGAAATAGATTTTCTTTTCCTATTAGGATTAGAATTTCTATAAGTTTCTGTTATTGTTTTAGTGTTTTCTTTCCTTGTTTCGTTTCCTTTGGAAATAGATTTTCTTTTCCTGTTAGGATTAGAATTTCTACAAGTTTTCTTTATTTTTAGGTTCCTAGTCCTGTCAGGATTATGATTTCTCTATTATAAATATATGTACTGCCATAGGGCAGAGATTAATCAATTTATCAATAAAGTTTTACTTTGGTTTATAATTAATTGTGATGGTGGATTCCAGTTTTTGTTCTTAGGGTTTACGCTGGTAACCCATTATACTTCCGTTCTGCGTTAAGTGGTATCAGAGCCTAAGGATTTGTCTTGTACGATGGTTAACAACGAAGACGGAGGAGTTAAACCTGGCGACGCTGGTCGTAGGGATGCAGATATATGGGAAGTGATTAACGAGCAGCGACAGGCGATGGAGAGGTTAACGGCCATGTTACAGCAACTGATGGAGCGGCAGCCTAATCCCGACATCCCTATTGGTAACGCTCAAGCCCCTGCCAATAGAGTTAGAGTCAAGGGAGTTGCCCTTCGCCGCCCTAGAGGTGGACATCCGCTTAGAGCGGCGAGACACGAGCAATTCGAAGATTTGAGTGATGAAGACTCTGATGAGGACGTTGTGGGTCACCAAGGGATTCGTCAACAAAATCGAAACCAAAATCAACTTGACTATAGAATACGTGCAGACATACCGCTGTTCCATGGTAAATTGCAGATTGAAGAATTTTTGGACTGGATTTCTGAGGTTGAGAGATTTTTCGAGATGACTGAAGTTACGAAGGATCGACAAGTCAAGATGGTGGCGTATAAGTTGAGAAGCGGGGCTGTTGTTTGGTGGGAGAAGTTGCAAAACGATAGGCGACGACAAGGCAAGGCTCCTATACGAACCTGGAGGAGAATGAAACAACTTCTGATGAGTAGATTTTTACCTCCAGATTATGAGTAATTTATTTTCCAGAATTACCAGAATTGTGTACAGGGTAATAGGACTGTTGCGGATTATACTGAGGAGTGGACCAGGCTATCAGTTCGTAACAACCTGAATGAGACTGAGGGACAGCAAGTTTCCAGATACTTAGCAGGATTGAAGTCTACCATTCAAAACAAAATTAGACTGCAAGTTGTTTGGACAGTGGATGAGGCGCAAAACATGGCCTTGAAAGCAGAGTTAATGGAGAAGACATCCAATCGATTTTCCTACTACAAGAAGGACACGGCTGGGACATCTAATGTAGTTGCAAATAGGAGCAGATTTCCACCAGGCGATGGGCAAAATTATCAGTCTCAAACTGCTACAGATCAAACTCAAAGGGGTTCGTCTTCTAGTAATAACCATGTTGGGACGCATCCGACAGCAGCAGCTATGAAGGAAGCCCCACGGATGGTGCCAAACCCATATGCTAAAACAGGCGGTTTGAAGTGCTACAGGTGCGGCCAACCAGGACATCGTTCGAATGAATGTCTAGCCAGAAAACCAGTGAATTTCGTGGATATTGGGGAAAACGACGAGGATGTTGAAGAAGGAGTAGGCATTGACGAATTCTTGGATGGTGCAGAAATTGCGGAGGAACAGGGAGAGCATGTCAACTGTGTAATTCAGCGAGTCATGTGTTCAACGAAGCTGGAGGATTTCTCACAAAGAAATAATATTTTTAAGGCTTGCTGCAGTGTCCAGGGCAAAGTATGTGATTTAATTGTTGACAGTGGAAGTTGTGAGAATTTCGTGTCTAGAAAACTAGTGGAATACCTGAAGCTGCAAGCAAAAAAACATCTAAAGCCGTATGCGATTGGGTGGATTCAGAAGGGGCCTAAAGCGAAGGTGACGGAGGTGTGTAAAGTTCCTATTTCAATCGGGCAGCATTACCGAGATGAGGTGGTCTGCGATGTAGTCGACATGGATGCTAGTCATGTGTTATTGGAACGACCATGGCAGTTTGATGTGGATATCACCTACAGGGGGTGCGACAATGTTTGTGTTTTTAGTTGGGATGGCAGGAAGATTGCAATGGTTCTGAAGCAGAGTTCTGGTGGTGGCTCAACTAAAATTACAGTAGAAAAGCAGTCCTTAGTCTCTTTAGTCACAACTATAACTGAGTTGGAATCTGAAGTTAAGGAGGCACAGGAGGTACATGTTGTGGTTGTGCGAGCTCTAGTGATAGAAGGTAAGGAAGAGCAGAGAGTTGTGTTACTTGAGGAGGTGCAGTCCTTGTTGACCGAATTCAGTGAGTTGGTGTCTGAAGAGTTACCAAATAATCTTCCACCGTTGAGAGATATTCAGCACCATATTAATTTAGTTCCGGGAGCAAGCTTACCAAATTTGCCACACTATCAGATGAGTCCCAAGGAGAATCAGATTTTATAGGCTAAAGTGGAAGAATTATTACAGAAGGGATTCATTCGAGAGAGCATGAGTCCTTGCTTTGTTCCCATGTTACTAGTCCCAAAGAAAGATGGCAGTTGGAGGATGTGTGTTGATAGTCGCGCGATCAACAAGATAACTGTCAGATACAGCTATCCAATCCCAAGATTGGATGACATGCTAGATATGTTGGAGGGTTCGAAGTTGTTCTCAAAGATTGACCTGCGAAGTGGATACCATCAAATTCGGGTCAAACCTGGTGACGAATGGAAGACGGCTTTCAAAACAAAGGATGGACTCTACGAGTGGTTGGTTATGCCTTTCGGATTGTCCAACACGCCTAGTACTTTTATGCGGCTTATGAACCAGGTATTGCGACCTTTCATTGGAAAATATGTAGTCGTCTATTTTGATGACATACTGATTTACAGTCAGAGTGAGAAAGATCATATGGAGCATCTACGGGCTGTGTTAGAGGTGTTGTCCAAAAATAAGCTGTTTATCAACTTTAAAAAATGCAGTTGGCTGACAGAAAGATTGTTATTCCTTGGGTATGTGGTCAGTTCGGAGGGAATAATGGTTGATGATGAAAAGGTGAGAACCATTCGTGATTGGCCTACACCAAAGACAGTAGGAGAGGTGAGGAGTTTCCATGGGTTGGCAACGTTTTATCGTCAATTTATTAGGGACTTCAGCAGTATTGTGGCTCCTATTACAGAGTGCTTAAAGAAGGGTAAGTTTCAATGGGGTGAAGATTCCGACACAGCTTTTGCAGTCATTAAAGAAAAGCTATGCACTACTCCTGTTTTGGCTTTACCCAATTTTGAGAAACTATTCGAGGTGGAGTGTGATGCTAGTGGAATTGGGATTGGAGCAGTTCTGTCACAAGAGAAGAGACCAGTGGCATTTTTCAGTGAGAAACTTAGTGATGCACGCCGAAAGTGGAGTACCTATGACCAAGAATTTTATGCTATTGTCCGTGCTTTGAAGCATTGGGAGCACTATCTGATTCAGCGAGAATTTATTCTTTACACTGATCACCAAGCTTTGAAGTATCTAAACAGTCAGAGGAGTCTAAGTAATATGCATGCTCGGTGGGCGACCTATATGCAGAAGTTTCCTTATGTGTTGAAACACAAATCTGTGATTCTGAATAAGGTGGCAGATGCATTAAGTCGATGTGCGAGTTTACTGATCACTATGCAACAAGAGATTATTGGGTTTGAGTTCTTGAAAGAGTTATATTCTGAGGATGAAGATTTTGCTGAGGTATGGGAAAAATGTGGTCTTAGACAGACAGAGGGAGAATTCTATTTGGTCGAAGGGTACTTGTTTCGTGGTAATCAGTTATGTATTCCTCGGAGCTCTTTGAGGGAGAAGCTGATTCGAGAGTTACATGGTGGAGGTTTGAGTGGTCACTTGGGGCGTGACAAGACTATCAGTGGGATAGCCGAGCGGTATTACTGGCCTCAGTTGAAACGCGAAGTGGGTAACCTTGTTCGCAAGTGTTATGTTTGTCAGACTTCTAAGGGGCAGGCTCAGAATACAGGTCTTTACATGCCTCTACCTATACTGAATGCCATATGGGAGGATTTGTCGATGGATTTTGTTTTGGGTCTTCCATGAACTCAGCGTGGAGTAGACTCTGTGTTTGTTGTGGTTGACAGGTTCTCCAAGATGGGACATTTTATCCCTTGTCAGAAGACATCTGATGCGTCACATGTGGCTCAACTGTTCTTTCGTGAGGTGGTCCATTTACATGGAGTTCCTCAGTCTATAACCTCTGATAGGGATTCAAAATTTCTTAACCATTTTTGGGTTACGTTGTGGCGGCGGATGGATACTACTCTAAAGTTCAGTAGCACTGCGCACCCGCAGACCGACGGGAACACTGGGGAATTTAATTCGGTGCATTTGTGGTGACAAGCCTAAATAGTGAGATTTAGTTATGGCACAAGTTGAATTTGCGTATAACAATGCAGTTCACACTGCTACGGGTAAATCTCCTTTTGCTTTAGTGTTTCGACAGCCTCCTAAGCATGCGTTAGACCTGGCACGTCTTCCTAAGGTCACTGGAACAAGTATTGCTGCTGAGAACCTGGCTGAGCAAGTTCGCAATGTTCAGGCTAAAGTAAAGGCGCGGTTAGAGGAGAAAAATGCGAAATATAAAGCTGCAGCAGATGTGAAGAGACGTGAGAAATTGTTCACTGAGGGTGATCAGGTTATGGTGTTTCTGCGTAAGGAAAGGTTCCCAGTTGATTCTTATAACAATTTGAAGCCAAGGAAGTATGGGCCGTATAAGGTGATCAAGAAGATCAATGACAACGCCTATGTGATTGACTTGCCTACTGATATGAACATATCTCATACTTTCAATGTAGCTGATCTTTATGAGTTTAGTGATGATGTTCCTCTTTATCCGGATTACAACTCGAGGTCGAGTTCTTCACAGGTGGGAAAGACTGATGTAGGACAATTGGCTTTGGAGTTTGAAGAAGAGATTGACCGAAAATTGGTAAAACGCGTTTGTCCGAAGAAACGGGCATAAGTTTTCACTCGGTTGTCAGAATGACTATTACAATAAGTTTCCTTTATTGTTTTAGTGTTTTCTTTCCTTTTTCGTTTCCTTTGGAAATAGATTTTCTTTTCCTGTTAGGATTAGAATTTCTATAAGTTTTCGTTATTGTTTTAGTGTTTTCTTTCCTTTTTTCGTTTCCTTTGGAAATAGATTTTCTTTTCCTGTTAGGATTAGAATTTCTACAAGTTTCCTTTATTTTTAGGTTTCCTAGTCCTGTTAGATTATGATTTCTCTATTATAAATATATGTACTGCCATAGGGCAAATATCAATCAATTTATCAATAAAGTTTTACTTTGGTTTACAATTAATTGTGTTGGTGGATTCAAGTTTTTGTTCTTAGGGTTTACGCTGGTAACCCCTTATACTTCCGTTCTGCGTCAAAGAGAGAAACACAATCGTAATCACTCAATGTGTATATATGTGTGTGCTCTCAAAATATAAATTCAAAAATAAATTTTTGACCTAAAAATAACTCAATGCTTTCTCTCTCTAAAAATAATAATTTTCTGAAAGCATAATTAGAGATAAAACATAAGAGAGTATTTATAGATGATGAAGTCTTATAATTACTTGAAAAACAATTTGAAAATCGTTTAGGAATGTTTTCCAAAGTTTTAGGAATTTTAGAAATCAATTTAGAGTCAAAATGGGACTTTCTAAATTGAAAAAGGCAAGTCCAACATAGTTTGACCGATCCAGGGTTCATACGGACCAGTTAAACTAAGTTGAACCCACTTGGACCGGTCTGACCCTCATATGGATTAGTCCACTAATGTTAAAATCCAATATTGAGATCCTGAGACTACTTGAACCAGTCTGGGATTTATTTGGACCAATCCAACTTTAAAAATTCTAAAAAATTACTTTTAAAACCCTAATTTTTAAAGCCAGACTTCACTCTAGAAAATATTAAGTGTTCTCACATATTTTGCTTTACTAAATGACTCTCATACTTGATTAATGATGTCCACATACATTATTACACACTTGAATGCTTTAGATGGTCAAGTTTCTTCAGATGATCAAGTTCCTTGTCTAAATCATTGATGGTCTGATCATATGCCTTCATTGGTGAAAACACTATCCATGCTCTTGGTCATGATCAATTAGAAAGAATTGAAATGAAAAGTACAACTCAATCAACTTAGTCTTGACACCAAAGTTTGCTAATTACAAATATATACGTTATAACCTCCTCGAGTAAAAGCTTCCATAGTTGATTGACCAAAATGAGAATCGACCTTATTTGGCTACTATGGAGCAACTGTTCATGACTATTATGGTGAAATCTCTTACAAAGGAGTTATATTAGTTACATTTATATATGAAAAAATGTACCAAAGAAAAGCATAAGATCATTATCAACATAAAATCCCAAGTATGAAGCATGATGCAATTAAAATGGGATATGATAGCTTCTTTATGGTATAGAGCTTAGCAAATGAAGCATCCCTAGAGGTAAACCAACTCCTTGGACTACTACGAAAAAATAAGAATGCTTGAATGGAAATGAAAAAGTGTTGTAACTCCAGTTCCTTCAGACATTGAAAAATCATTGCCACAAGAAGGAATTAATTTTTCCCCTAGTATTTAGATTACTTCAATGAATCTTGGACTTCACATCACATTTTTATGTGAAACTTGTAATACAAATTTTAGTAAAACTTGAACAAAAATTGCAATACAAAATAGGATGCCATTTTAAAAGTTGCAATCTCTTTTTTAAACATGTTCACTATTTTTTGGTAATATTTCAAATACTGGACTTTGTTCCAAAGGAGCGAAACTACTAGTTACGTGCCTAGTCTAACAACGCTAATGTAAATTGTTTGATTCTCTCCCTTGAAGTCAATTGTTTAGATTGTATGCCCTAAAAGTCAATTTATTTATTTATAAGTTCAACAGTTTGTTAATAAATGTGATTTATTATTAAATTAAATATTCATGCACTCGACTTTTCATATGTTTGCATTAGATACATCATAGTTCTCAAGTTGCATTATAGGTGACTTATGTGTGTAAATGAGATTTAATGGTAATTGCCCACTATTGTCATTTCACCTCAATGGTATTTAATGGTAATTGAAAAAACTAGTAAGTTTCCTAAAATAATGAAACAAAGATAGTATAATTAATATCTGTCAAATTAGATCCTAAGGTTATAATTAAAAGTACCTTTGTTGAACCTCCTCCAATTTCAATCTGGTTCAATCCCTTTCACCTACCTTGGATTGCCAGTGTCCTCTACCTCTATCTCCTCTAGGGACTGTACTTCTTTAGTTGAAAGAATCACTGCCAAAATTAAGAACTGCAGTTCAAATTTTCTTTCTTATGCTGGTCGGTGTGTACTAATCAAGACAATTGATGTGCATTACTACTGGTCACAATAATTTGTTTTACCTTTAAATGTCTTGATGACATTAACAAAGTTCTAAGATCATTCTTTTTGTCTATTCATGAGCTAAAACATACAAAGGCAAAGGTTGCTTGTGCTTCTGTTTGCAAACCTAAGGTTCAGGGAGGGCTTGGCTTTCCTGATCTTGATCAAGAACATTTGGAAGATGTTTCTTTGAAAAATGATAGTTTATGGGCTGCTTCGGCTCACACATATATTATCAAGCTCAAAAGTTTATGGTCTGTCAAAGCAACTACCCTTAGTTTTGTTGGGATTGTATGCCCATTCATAGCACCATTTGGGATGTAAAGATATTATGTTTATGAATCTATTTTTAAAATGCTATACATATATTGTGAATGTTATGTATAGATCAGTTCAGGACCCTAATCGAAGTTGTCCCTTTGATTATGTAGTGATTTGATATATGTGTGTGGGTGTTAATGTGGAGATTATATAAATCATTGTTCACGTATATAATCATAAATGGTTCATTTTTGGTGATAGAGGATGGACTTTCTATTAAGGTTAAGAATATAACTGAATCGAGGACAAGTGAAAGAATTTACGATAGTCGTTATAACAATTACTCCTTGTCAGTGTTATAGCGATATAACTCTTAAGCATGAGAATTGTTATTAGCCTTGGTAATGGTTAGTGGATGCTTTGATTTATTTTAGCGGCCCTTAGGGTCTAAGATCTAGGTATTTTGGGTATTCATTAATTATTGACTTTGGAACGTACTTTCAAGATTGCATCTACGCTAGCTAATTTGTTATGGTTTGATTAGTTTGATCACGAAAAATCAAAGCCTTGGTATGTTTTGATAATGGTGATTAATATATATGTTGCGAATATATTTTTTAATCTTTTTATCAAAATGGGATTTGTGATCATTAGAGCAATAATCAAGTAGCTTACCGAATGTCAATTGTTGTATCGGATTGATGGTATTTTATCTGATCTAATTGTGCGTAGAGGGGTAATTTCATATAATTAACACGGTGATAATTACTTTTTTCAAATTGGAGTACAATAGTGGTACGATGTTTGGAATGGATTAATTGAATTGATGTCTTGGAAGACTTATTAATCAAGGAGAGATTGGACCCAAATAAGATCCTTATTTATAATCCACATATATAGATGGAAGTCAAGCCCAAGGAAGTGGAAGAAATAAATAAATTGTAGGGATTGATTTGAGCACTCCTATTATTTATTGAATAGGTGTTAGGGGCACTCCTAAGTTGTTAGTATTGCTAAGTACACCTATGTGCTAGGGCAGTTTCTTTTTGGAGAAAGTGCTAAGGGCACCCATTGGAGAGAATGAGATTAGATTACTAGGGGCGCCCATTTTTGGTAGGAGTGCCAAGGGCACCTAATTGGAGGTCTTTATATTGTTTTCTTGTAAATACAATTGTAAGTAACACAATATGGAATTGTAGAGACTTCATCTTCTTCACTGGAAATCCTAATTTCCCAAGCTCTCATCAATGGTGATTTTTCTCCCTTGAGCTCCCACAAGTTATGGCTTAGAGATCCCATCACTGGGGATATATAGGTGATTCTTTGGGGCATTCTTGAAGAAGGAATATAGAGGAGGAGGAAATATATATCCCTAGGAGGTGAATTCTAAATCCCTTGAGTGCATTTTCATGCATTCTTAAATTTTTGAATTCCATGGATTAACACACTACAATATGCACATATTGCTTCTCACTTAAAGACCCATTTCCAACAAGTTCTTGTTTTTGGGGGAAGCTTTTAAAACTAAGAGACATGGCTACAGGCTTGATTAGACATAGAATTGGGAATGGCTATAATATTATAATGTGGACAGACTTTTGGTTACCAAATGGCCCTCTCACTTCACAGCTTAACCTCACTGATATGGAAATTCTTCGACTAGACATTCAAGTCAAACTTTAAAGCCTGATTTTCAATAATCAGTGGTTAATCCTTCCCTTGAACGTACCCTATTTTTTACAAACCCCCCCATGTTGTCTCAATTAATTGCCTTACAACCCTCATCCTCTGAGAGGGACACTGTCATTTGGACCCCCTCTCCTTCCTCTTCATATTCTTTTTCTCATACCCTAAATTTATTTTCCCCACCTTCTTCTATTGTACAGTGGACAAACTTGATTTGGTTTAAATATCATATTCCAAAGACGAGCTTTATTGCTTGGCTTACATTTAAAGACTAAGCACACTTGATTCACATGCAAATGCATACCTGCACATTCCTAATGTTTGTTAGATTTGTTAATCTGAGGGATAATCCATCAACCATCTAGTTTTTCAGTGTCCTTTCTCAGCTACAATTTGGAATCACTTTTAGAATGCTGCTGGATTCCACATCCAACATAATTGTTGGGATGACCTGATTAGACGGTGCTTGATATCTGGTTAGGATGACCTCAAATAAATTCTTCGTTCACAAATTGATCTACACTTGCTCAGTCTAGTTTATTTGGCTTGAGAAGAATGCAAGAGTTTATAGTGACAAAGTTTCTCCTCTAGTCATAATTGGTTTATCAAGAGCATAATCAAGAACAGACTTGCCTCTACCATGCTCTTGAATGGTGCCTTGATTAGGAATGTTGAATCTTACTGGGATCTTCAGAATTTATTGTGGCTTGGTTCTAAAAGGGTTCCTGGACTGAGATGGCTTTTGGACTCTTGAGGCCTCTTTTTGTTGCTGCTTCTCTTTACTGCTTGGATGATCACTGTTTGATATTGATGGATTGAGAATTACATTGATTTGGTGTGCTACATTGACCTTTGAGGTTGCTGCTATTTTGGTTTCGCTGTATTGATGTTGATTCTTGTTTACTTCATTAATTTGGTTATGATGCTGCACTCCATTAATCTTATTTATGAAGCTTCTTGATAACTCATGGCCCACTTGATGGATTGGAATTTCTCCATTGCTACTGCTACATTGATCTGGTGTACTACATGGATCTATGGGGTGGCTGCTATTTTGGTTTGCTGCATTAATGATTTTTTGGTTTGCTTCATTAATTTGGTATGATGCTACACACCTATGATCCCCGGCTCCATTGGTTTGTTTGTATTTTACTGTTTTTGGAGCTGTCATGTTGCTCCCTCTATTTTCCAGAATGGTTTGTTGTCTCTGTGAAACCCTTGTAAATTCTTCTCTCTTTTTATATACTACTTATATAGTCAATCGAAAAAAAGACTTTTAACTCCAAGGGATAGAAGCTTTGGTCAAGTACGTAACCTAACGAGGCTGAGGTCTTGGGTCTGATTCTCTCCCTTGAGGATAGTCCTAATAGGGATTTTTCTTGAACTAAAATTGGCAATTTACATTAAAGGTTGCATACTACATGTTGATAGAGAAATGGTTCCACTAAATGGATGGGACTTGATGGAGCAATTTTAACTGGTAACTTCGACCGTCGGATGAGATAAGCCATAGAGGGTAGATGACGTCAAAAGTATCGATAAACAGTTGTGTAAATATTAAATACCCGTACAAATTTTATGCATGAGGTGGTCAGTGTCATACATAAAACGTAAGAGATATCTACAACTAATAGCAAACAAGCATAGAATAGAAGGACAAAAAAGAAAAGATTTATAAATGCTGAAAGAAAGTCTAATTGAAATAATAAATAACATTAAATAAACATAATACTAGTCTGAACAATACAACGTGAAAGTCCCGTAACTCAAGGACCTCTTTAACCAAAAATCGTAAAAGTAAAATACTTTATTAAAAGATCTAAATCCCTACACTAAAGTCTGGTAAGGAATAGATGACCGCCATGCTCTAAGAACTCCACGCTCTAATGTCAATGTGGAAACTACCTGGAACCTGAAATATCAACAAAGTGAGTTAAACTCACGAGCAAGTTCTCTCTACTACAACCTAATCAGAGAATTGATAAACATACCCTTTATATGAGGGACAATGAACATACACAAATATATATAAATCATTTTCTTATTTAACCTCTGTTCCAAAATAGAAACCATCATCTACACCATTCTAATCCATTAAACATAGATATATACATATCATTTCCTTATTTAACCTTGGTTCCCCAAAATAGAAACCATTTGACACAACATCCCAATCCATCCTCTATCACACAAATTATAGAACCTATTTTCTAAGTTCAAACCAAAGGCAATTCTTACGTGCCCGAACACTTTATTAAATAAAAAAATACCTTATTAATATTTGGTAATCCTAACATGCCTCCCTTATATGTATATTAGGTACCCTACTATGTAATTGTCAATCTTCACATGCCTCCCTATTTAACCTTAAGTACCTTATTAGGTATTGGCAATCCTAACATACCTCCCTTATTTATATGTTCAAAGCTGTTACTCAAAGCCATGATCATACTTCAGATTTTTTAAATTGACAACAAAAATTATTAGTTTCTTCTAGAGATTCTGTCAAACACAATCTTACCCAAAAAATTCAAGGGTCATATATAATAATACGTGACATTTAAAACAAAGATACAAGTAATAATTCTCTCAAATTGGCACCAGTACTCTATATAACACTTCACCTAAGCATGAATGTGTGTATAACTATATATATATATATACCTAAAAATCAAGAGAGTAAAATCAAAGAGAGAGAGAGGGGGGGATTATTGGAATTTACCTGAGTGACTTTTGCATAGGTGACCCACATAACGAGAACAATGACTATGAAAAAAAGCCCTGTCTTGTATCTCTAACCCATCAAAATTCAGAAGACTAAATGGGGAAGAGAATGGCAATAATCTGAAACAAAGCTCTCTCTCTCTCTCTATAGTTTCTTCTCTTCTTCCTCACCCTATATGTAATTATATATAGAGAGAGAGAGAGTAGGGGTGGGTGGGTTGGTTCTTAAAATCATTTTTAATAATTTCATTTCTTGTTATATTTTTTAATTAATCTATAATATGTCTTAAAATTACATTGAAATCACATTTTTCTAAAAAAAATAATTTCAAAATTACTCATCATGTCCTAATAGTGCCCAAATATATCTCGGTTGAAAAAAAAACAAATTTTAAGGCACTTTTAGTCATGTTCAACTCTTGTCTCTCATTTTTTTTTTGGGTCCTTTTTCTGGTTTAAAAAAAAATTGTATCTATGTTTAGTCACATAGGAGCCAAAATCACATTTGTTCACTTATCAATTAATTTCACAAGAAGCAACACTTTTCAATTAAAGTGATCTAACCATCAGTTAAATTGATGTGTGGCTAATTCTTGATGTTGTTAGACTAAATTATTTCAATTAAATAAGAATCAATTTTCAATCAAAAATAACCCAACGATCAATACCCACTAGTTTTAGTTAGTGGCCATGTTATTTTTTGTGGAATTCCTTCTTTTAGGGGCACTAAAACCTCGTACAATCAATACCCAAGTTAGAGGCCATGTTATTTTTCGATGGAATTCCTTCTATTAGGGATGCTAAAATCTCATTTTTCAATTCTATTACAAGACTTTGAATATTTCAAAATTTTTGTTAATCATCAAATTGAATTTGATATAAACTGATTTTTGGTATCTAGTAATTAGGTTTCTCATAATTTTTAGAAACAGTGCCAATTTTGACAGTTCTAGGATTTTCAAGTTTTTTTTAATATAAATACATGTACGGAAAAGAGAAGATTTATTCATTAAAAATATTTAGAATTCTCTTGCTTAGATTTTGCGCCCTCAAATTTATTTTTTCAGTCAACATTCTTAGCTTCTGTTTCATCATAAATCTATTAAAAAACTATCAATAGCCATCATAAATTAATTAAAAAATATCAATCTCCAGATATATATTTTTGCTAAAATTCACGTACTATGAAGTGATTGATTTTAATACAACAATTATAAATAAGAACACGCATTCTGCACTCTCAATAACTACATAACATAACTCAGTTCCTCATTCGTTCACTACTTGCAAATCACAACAAGTTCAGAACATAACTGATATATATATATATATATATATATATATATATATATATATATATATATATATATATATATATATATATATATATATATATATAGAATACTTGAACATTTGAAGAACAAAACTCAAGATCTCAGCTGAAGCAAATAACAAGTTCAGAACATAAACTAATATATGTATATATATATATATATAGAATACTTGAACATTTGAAGAACAAAACTCAAGATCTCAGGTCAAGATCTCAACTGAAGCAAATAACAAGTTCAGAACATAAATTGATATATATATATATATATACCTGAATATTTGAAGAACAAAACTCAATTGATCGAAGGTCAAGATCTCGGCTGAAGCAAATCACAAGTTTAGAACATAAACTGATATATATATATATATATAATATACTTGAACATTAGAACAAAACTCAAGATCGAAGGTCAAGATCTCGGCTGAAGCAAATCACAAGTTCAGAACATAAAATGATACATATATACATATATATATATAGATATATATAATACTTGAACATTAGAACAAAACTCAAGATTGAAGGTCAAGATCTCGGCTGAATCAAATCACAAGTTTAGAACATAAATTGATACATATATATATATATATATATATATATATATATAATAACTCAAG
Source organism: Cornus controversa (assembly GCA_026545225.1). Lineage (NCBI taxonomy): Eukaryota > Viridiplantae > Streptophyta > Magnoliopsida > Cornales > Cornaceae > Cornus > Cornus controversa. The sequence goes on along the minus strand of CM048848.1, from coordinate 9,830,900 downwards.
ATCGAAGGTCAAGATCTCGGCTAAAGCAAATCACAAGTTCAAAATGGTCAAGATCTTGGCTGAAACAAATCACAAGTTCAGAACATAAACTGATACATACAAATCACAAGTTCAGAATGGTCAAGATCTTGGCTGAAGCAAATCACAAGTTCAGAACATAAACTGATACATACATACATATATATATATATATATATACATATATATATATACATATATATATATAAAATACCTGAACATTTGAAGAACAAAACTCAATTGATCGAAGGTCAAGATCTCGGCTGAAGCAAATCACAAGTTCAGAACATAAACTGATACATATATATATATATATATATATATATATATATATATATAATACTTGAACATTAGAACAAAACTCAAGATTGAAGGTCAAGATCTCGGCTGAAGCAAATCACAAGTTCAAAACATAAACTGATACATATATATATATATATATATATATATATATATATATATATATATATATAATACTTGAACATTAGAACAAAACTCAAGATCGAAGGTCAAGATCTCGGCTGAAGCAAATCACAAGTTCAAAACATAAACTGATACATATATACATATATATATATATATATATATATATATATAATACTTGAACATTAGAACAAAACTCAAGATCGAAGGTCAAGATCTCAGCTGAAGCAAATCACAAGTTTAGAACATAAATTGATACATATATACATATATATATATATATATATACATATATATATATATATATATATATATATATAATAACTCAAGATCGAAGGTCAAGATCTCGGCTGAAGCAAATCACAAGTTCAGAACATAAACTGATACACATATATATATATATATAATACTTGAACATTAGAACAAAACTCAAGATCGAAGGTCAAGATCTCGGCTGAAGCAAATCACAAGTTCAGTAGAGAGTGAAAGATTTGCAAATCACGACAAGTTCAGAATGATTCTTACAGTAGAGAGTGAAAGATTTGCGTCGCAAGTGCTTCGATTTGTCGTGGTTGAACACGGAAGTTAGGGTTTGCAAAATCGCCCAAGAATCGCCTCTAAATCGGCTACGCAGAGGAGAGAGAAAGACAGTGTGAAAATGACCTAAAATCGCTTATATACCTGTTGCGAATGTGGGGTAAATGTTTGCTCCACTATAGTAGTTTTGGCCCAAATGTTTGGGGTTATTAGTTCCGCTACAGTGCCAAAACCAGAAAAAACACCATATTCTTATTTTCAGTTTGGGCCTCTTTTATGAAAATGTTATACTACTGTGCACAACACAACAGCCCTACACCAAACATGTTTTGGGCCTCAATTTGGGTACTGTAGCGGGCCTGCAACAAAAACACTCAAAACAAATCAGGAACCAAACAGAGCCTAAGTGGCAGTAGAATTCCGTGTTTCGTAAATTTTTACTCCTGATTTCCAAAACTTTCAAAACGTTTTTCTGTTAAGTGGCAGTAGATCTCCGTGTTTTGTAAAATTTTAACTCTTGATTTCCAAAACTTCCAAAACATTTTTTGTTATTTTCTATAATCCTATACTCATCTATCTCAGTTTTTTAAAAACTATTCTCTCAAAACAGTTCCAAGCAAACCTAAAATGACTTTTTTGAATTTTTGTTACTCTTAAGACAGAAAATTGTTTCCGGAGTGAGAATCTGTAATACCCCGCTCCAACACATGGTATGATATTGTCCGCTATAATCCTATACTCATCTATCTCAATTTTTTAAAAACTATTCTCTCAAAATAGTTCCAAGCAAACCTAAAATGACTTTTTTGAATTTTTGTCACTCTTAAGACATAAAATTGTTTCCGGCTCCAACACATGGCCGATATGATATTGTCCGCTTTGAACCTGAGCCCGCACGATTTTGTTCTGTCAGTGTGGTAGCTCAGCCCGACACTGTTCAGGCTCTGATACCAACTGTAATACCCCGCTCCAACACATGGTATAATATTCTCCGCTTTGGGCCTAAGCCCGCACGATTTTGCTCTTGGGTTTTACTCCAAAAGACCTCATACCATTTGAAGAGAACATACTACATATAAGCACATCCCCTTTTCACACCCAGGCGATGTTGGATTGAACACCTTGTACCCTGTCAGTGTGATAGCTCAGCCCAATGTCTGTCTTCGCACCCGCCCACTCACACTCGTCCATAAGGGTTACTACACAATCCAAGCAAGGCCTTAGTATTTAGTGGTTTAATACTGGCGGTTTAGAAAGTGTTGGACATTACTAAAATTACTGGCGTTTTAAATAAATGCGAGTATGCATTCCCAACTCTAGCGGTTTGAGAAAAATAGCCAGAAATGACCAGAAAATTTTGCGGTTTTCACTAAACGTTTGGCGGCCCCATAGGAAATAAAACAATTACAACACCGTATTAATGCTCGGGTACTGCATAACCCAGTTATACACCCCCACACCCATTCAATCTTGATAGAAGTTTCCAGACTCTCTCATAGGAGTAAGTATTGAGTACTCCGGAGATACTGTAAAAATAGAAATTCCACCAATACAAACTATTCATTTATAAGTTTTCCTATTATCATGAAAAAATTAGTGTTTGTATTGAATGAGATTCCCCAATACATAGTAGGTTGGTGGTATTAAATAATTTTCCCTCTCAGAACTTTGGAATTGAACTTGAGAACGTTGAAGTTTTTTTTTGTAACAGAGATTGGGAGGCAAAGAACCTTCATATTCATGACAGAGACATCAAAATCTTCCAGATCTGATTTCATAACTAAATTTATGGGCAAAGTACCGAAAAACCTGTTATTGAAGAGCTTTGTTTGGGTGAGTCTAGGGTTTAGAGCTAGAATTTCTGGAATTTCGCCTTCGAGATGGTTGTCATTGACATTGAGTGATTCGAGATGCAAACTCACATGACTTTCCAGCAATTTTTCGGTGAGATTGTTATCGGAGGCTTCAAATCGAAGCAATGAAGTTGTATTGGTGAATATATCAGGAAAATCTCTCTCTCTCTATATATATATATATGGCTTGAGTTCTGTGAAATCACTAAAAATTCATTTCGTTGTGTAACAATATATATGTATTTGGAATAACTTCAGTTTTCGCTTCAATTGCTGCAGTAGGACAAGCGATGATGGTAACCAAATTTGGCTTTTTGGTTTAAAATAGACGTTACCTTATTCATATGCAATTCAGATTTCATCACTCCAATTTTCTTTATATGTTTCGTGAAAATATTAACTCTTTAGTTTAGTTCTAGCTAGATATGCTATGACAAGATGCTTAATCCGTATTATATATATAAAGAGAACACCACTCCATAGTTAAAAGTATTCTTAATTTGAGCTTGGTTGGAATGACAGGAGTTGAACTTAGAATGTATTTTGACTTTACGTTTCTGGTGGCCACAGTGTGGTGTGACTTCTAGGAAGCAACTGTAATATTTTGGAGAAATAAGCTTGTATGCAAAAGATATACAAGAAAGTTTTCCAAAGTGTTATAGAGGGGGTCATAGCTCCACCCCAGATCATTCAATTTACTAGTCAAAGGAGACCCTGCAATTCTAATAAGTAATTTGCTTTCAACATCAAAAGAAGGTAGAAAAAGATTCTATTAACTGTGTATATTCTATGGTGCAGAAGGTGGTGGCTTTTTGCAAGTCATACTTAGTGGTAAACAGAGACGCATTTTGTGATCCAACCAAAGCTTAATCAGGGTGGCATTTTTGTGACACAGACATGTATATGTATCTGCCTATGGTATACTATGCCTATGTTTGTGTAGACAGACAAAGAGTGTTAATTAGTTTATCTTTCACTAGTTGCAAGCAGGACCAGCTGGAGTTTTCAATCACACAGAAGTTCTCTCTTGCATTTACACTCTTTTGTTTGATTTCTCCATAAACCAAATTGATAAGCCAAATGGTTTACCTTATTTCTTTTCATGTGCAGATGTTGTGCCTTATTCAGCCCATATTCCTCATTTCCCATCATCCTGTTTGGAGCACAAGAACATTTGTAATGTTTTGGATCTCCAATATGGAAGAAATGAAGAAATGAATTTCTAAATTTTTAGATGGTGTGTGTGTTTTTTTTCTAAAACATGTTAGCCAAGGATGCTCCAATTGTCCCCTGAATACACTCTAAAGTTTGATTGTTCCTTGGAATTAACAAAAATTCTTATTTCCTCTCAATGGTTTGCTGGTTGCTGAACTAATAAAGAAGGCCTACAAGATGCTTTCAAGCTTAGTGGATGGAAGAAAGATCATATGGTACTAGTGCAAAGAAATTAAAAATAAAAAAATAAAAAAGATCAGATTCAGTTGAAGTCCTGAGTGAGTTTTAAAGGAAAGTGATAAGAAAAACCTCTTATAGTTGTAGTCCTGAGTTGTTGGATGAGAATCTAGATTGAGCAAAAAGGATGGGAACCTCTTATATCAATTACTGTTATTGAGTTAAAATTTGATGAATTTGGATGTAAAATTTACTCTGAATTTTAATACTATGAATGAAGCTTTTGGTGGTTATAAGATTTTATTGTTTGATTTTAAAATTTACTTTTAAATAATGTCTCGGATATTTTTGTGTTTTGGTTTAATAATGGATTCATAGAACTATTTAGGCTTCCATCCCATGGAAAGTAGTGCTTCTAAAAATCGTTTCAGAAAAATAAATAAATAAATAAATAAATAAATAAAAGGGGGTTTCGCTGGCAGTTAACCTGCCGGTATTGATAACTATTACCGACAGTTGATCATAGGTTATACTGGCAGAATAAATTGCCAGTATTTAATATCGGCAATTTTTTACTTATTGTCAGTATTTACTACCAGTTTAAGAAAATTGCCGGTGATTCCTACTGGCGGAGGTTTTTCTGGCAATTTTCAAAACTGCCGATAAATCTTTTACTGCCGATTTTGATTGCTTTTTTCGACAGTTTTAACTGCCAGTGATTCTTGCAAATCTTGTAGCTAAATTCACTCTATGCATGTAATAAATGTGGTTAATTAGGAATCTAACGAGAATAAACTAAACAAGGATTTGAAGAACAAACAAGAAGAGGGAGACAAATTTGCACCCTCTTTTTAGGTTGACAACCATGTTATTGGCCATGGGATGTATACCAATAACGCATTTTGTAAAAACATCATACATGCATGGGATTTACGACCAAGAGCTTCTCATCATTTTTGAGAGATTAATTAGTAGGGAAAAGAAAAATGAAAAGCATATAATATAATACTATAATCTTACACATAACACAAACCCAAAAAAAAAGAAAAATAAAAAAAAAAACTGAAAACAGAACCACGACTTGATGGGTCATCAAAAGTTATTACATTTATTAGAACATCATTTAAATTGACCGGTTGCATGATCTAATGAGGTGTAATGTGCTTCATTCATCATCATCCTCATCCACATCCTCAATGACTACCTCATCAGGATCTAAAGAGGAAATAACAACCTTAAGAACATCATTTCCCGTGGCACGTTGATTTACTTGAATTTGCTTGGCAGAGTATGCTGTTGAGAAGTTACACGAGCGTACCTGAATCATCTCTAGAGTGGGTACATCTCCTAAACTAGATGGGATCTCCTCCAGTAGTTGACAGTCTTCTTACACCAATGTTTTAAGGCTAGGAAAGTGATATCTAGAAGTGTTCCATTGCTTAATGTCTAAGCCCTGCAATTTCAAGAATCTGAGTTTGTAAAACCCCCCATCACTTGTTTCCCAACTTGGTCCCTCGAATGCCTTGTATAACAGTTTGAGAACCTCAAGGTTGGGTAACCTCTCCAAAGTTGACATTAGATCCCAAGGTAGAAGAAAGTTCGATAAAGTAAGGCTCTTGAGATTTTGGGGAAAGCTATCAAGATGGAAAAATCTTATGCTTTCATTGTAAATTAAGTTTAGTGTTTCAAGGTTCTCTAGAAAGTCCAATTTAGGAAAGCCGTCATGTTGACATTTTAATTTTTTAAGATTGGGAAACAATGCCAAGACATGTCCACCATGGAGTTTGCCTATGCTTTGCAGTTTATCCAAAACTGAGGGAGAGCCATCAGGGATTTGACCATGAATTTGAATAGGCCTCGTACTATACACGTCTCAAATTCACAATCTTCTAGATATCATATAAATAAAATGAACCATTTGGTCCGTCAATAATAATGGTTTCCAAGTTCCAGAGGTTGGATATTGATGGCTCGAAATGCTCTTGCTCAACATGAAGTGCTATATACCTCATGTGAACTAACTGTTCTAATTCCTTTGGAACAAAGAGGACCTTGATGGATAACAAATTTAGCACTCGAAGAAGCTTGAAGGCTTGACAGACAAATGATACATCCTTCTTACGTAAGTCATGAAACGAATGGCCAAAGGACAAGAAAGATCGGATGTATAACTCGGAATGTTCAAAAGAAGTGCAATGAACAAGCTCATTATGGATGCACAATCGACACTGCATATGTGCAAAGGGATTTGTACAAGAATAAGAACTTTGTTCATACGTCTTCTGCCTTTCTCAAGCATAAATCACGCAAGAGATCATGGATACGACATGCTTTGATTCCACCATCAGACCTTTTCTTCGTAACAATTACTAGACCTCTGTCAATTAGATCTATCAAGTAATCCTCTGCCACTTCCTCCAAGTCTGTATGCCCATTTTGCCTTATAAATCCCTCAGCGACCCATAACCATATCAATTGCCTAACATGGATTTCATAGTCTTCCGGAAATGCTCCAAAATAGACGAAGCATGGTTTCAAGTGCCGAGGCAAGTGGTTGTAACTTAGTGCTAGTACTTCACTGACTTGTTCTTGCTCACTATTAATGTAGGAACTTAAACTTTCACTGACATGCCTCCACCACCCTTCTGTCTTGTCTTTTTCTACGAGAAGTCCCGATACTACAACAATCGCGAGCGGTAATCCTCACACTTTCTTGCAAGTCCCTTTTCAATTTCTATCAGATCTATAGGACAACTCTTTTTTCGAAATACCTTAAGACACAATAGATTCCAACTTTCCTCCTCATTTAGGAACCGCAAAGTGTGATGCTTAGCTTGCAAAGCCACTGCCACATTTACAAGCCGACTAGTGACCAAAATTCTGCTTCCATTGTGGTCATTTGGAAAATATCTTTTCAATTCATGCCAGGCTCCGCTCTCCCATAGATCATCCATGACAACAAAATATATCTTACCTTTCAAAGCTTTGTAAAAATGCTCACCTAACTCTCGATCGCTCATGTTACCTGTATTACCAAGAATCTGAATGCATGCAGAACTTAGAATGCTAAGCAATAAGTCTCTCTTCTGGTAGACTTGAGAGACAGTTGTCCATGCGCGAATATAAAAGTGATACACAATATAAGGATCATTATAAAGATTTCTGGCCAGAGTTGACTTACCTAGTCCAGGCATTCCAATAATGGCTATATATGTAAGATCTTGTTTATGTTCTCCGGCAAGCAGATCCATTATTGTGTTTTTGTCATCTTCCAAACCAACTACAATTTCTTCCACTACTCCGAGATTGGCGGGTTTTGATGCAACTCTGTGGGAAGAACTTGTAATTTGTGGGACTTTTTTTGCACATGTGTCATATATCTCCTTCTCGTAAATCTCCATCACCTCTCCCTTGATAAACTTGATATCTTCAATCACATCGCCAAGACCTTGATGCATTTCGACGTATGCAAGTGTTGGCAATACAAATTCAATTATTCGGCACTTGACAACCTTCATTGCCTTTGTATTGAGAACCTTACTCTCTTCTATGACACTGCCAAATTCACGATGAATTTTCTCAGCCAGGTTGATTATCTGTTGGAACGAATTGAAGAGTAGACGAAATTGATCAGACATGTGAGACTCAGGCCATGTGACACTCAACCCCTTGTCATAAATCTTCTCGACTTGTATGACAATAGGCTTTAGCTCTTCTATGACACAGCTAAATTGATGATGAATTTGCTTAGATCGGGTGACCATTTCGTCGAACCTATAGAAGAAGATAGAATATGATGATTAATTTTGTAACTAATGAAGGGAAATGAAAAGTTACAACTAAAAGTTTAAACATATATATAATTTTGAAACACGGTCCAACAAGTACAGCATTATTACACTGGCCCAGACTTGGCATTTGAGTCATGACGTTGGCTCCAACATTTTCTGTGGTGAACGTCTTGACACAACTCACTCTTATGACACAACAAGATAGAAAAAGGAAAAAGTTTTCTTTAATTAAAGAGGAGTGCTAGGGGCAGTCGCTCAAGCGAGTGTTCTTACAAAGTCACTGCCCTGATTGATGAAAATCAATTACAAAAATTAAATTCTTTCATGTAATAAATGTCCTACTTTTTTATTAATCAATATACCCTTCTAGCCCTAAAGTAATTACATTGGTGCCATCAGCAAACAAATAAAACTATTTATAAAATAAAATTGTTATAAGTATATAAAAGAAAAATATGTTCTTTAGTTCAATTAACCATAATTACAAAATTTCAAAAATTATGTAGGAAATGATTATAATAAGTATATAGATTATTAAAAATATTTAAAAGCATGAAAATATAAAAAAAAATATTAATAACAATATTTTAATACTTTAAAAATATGTTCTTTAATTCAATTAACCATAATTAAAAATTTTTAAAAATTATATAGGAAATGATTATAATAAGTATATAGATTAAAAATATTTAAAAACAAGAAAATAAAAAAAAATATTAATAAAAATATTTTAACACTTTAAAAATATGTTCTTTAATTCAATTAACCATAATTACAAAATTTTAAAAATTATATAGGAAATGATTATAATAATTATATAGATTAAAAATATTTGAAAGTAGGAAAATAAAAAAAATATTAATAAAAATATTTTAATACTTTAAAAATATGTTCTTTAATTCAATTAACTATAATTACAAAATTTTAAAAATTATATAGGAAATGATTATAATATGTATATAGATTAAAAATATTTAAAATCAGGAAAATAAAAAAAAAACTATTAATGCAAATATTTTAATACTTTAAAAATATGTTCTTTAATTCTAAACATAATTACAAAATTTTAAAAATTATATAGGAAATGATTATAATAAGTAAATAGATTATTAAAAATATTTAAAAGTAGGACAATATAAAAAAAATATTAATAAAAATATTTTAATACTTTATGTTTATAATTTTATTTGCTTCTTGATGACACCAGTGTAAATACTTTAGAACTAGAAGAGTATATTGATTGATGAAAAAGTAGGACATTTATTACAGGAAATCATTTAATTTTGGTGATTGATTTTCACCAATCCGTGTAATGATTGTGCAAGGGCAGTCGCTTAAGCGTCGGTCCCTAGCACTCCTCTTAATTAAAATGACTTTCTTACTTACTTAGACATATAGAGACCTTGACTTTACCATGTATCCGATAAGTTGAAGGTTGCTATAATGTCAATTTTTCAATAAGTTAATATCGTGTTAATTTATCTGGCCAAAACTTTGTCTTTATTTTGATAGTTCACTTGAGTTTCTTTTTGTTGTACCGATTTATTAATTTGTAGAAGGGTTGATTAGATTTACTTGGTCGTTTGCCTAATTTCTCAAATTGATTCGATTTTAACTCAAATTAAAATTAATCAAATACATAAAGTAAGTAAATAACATAAAGTTCAGAATGACACCTGATATACGTGCAAAATCTAGAAAGAAAAAAAAAATCATAGGTGAGGCTTATAGTCCGGAGAACCAACTTGTAGAGACCGGAACCAAATTTGACCGATTTTCTGATTTTCATCATTTTTGCTATAAATGCGTTTCGAATGATGCCTTGGATGTTTCGAGAGTGGGAAACATGTTATTAGGTTTTTGGAAGTTTTTGAAACTTTTGAGAAAGTTTGACTTTTTGGTCGGGGCCCCAAGATGAGGTTTAATAAGTTCAGAAATTTTGAAAAAAATTGAATTTGGTTGAGAGGTTACGTTAAGTGACTCGGGGGCATTTCGATCATTTCGCACCCCAAATGATGAGATAAATATCAAGAGGTTTAGGATATTTCATATTTATAGATTTCTCTCTCTCTAACTCTCTCACTTCATCTTTCTCTTCCTTCTCTCTAGATTTTGGAGTAGCTAGGATTTGATTTGTGATTAGCCGAAGAAGAAAAGTGTGTATGGGATGGCTAGGGCTTTGGTTTGAACAAACTCGTGTTTCAACAAGGTGGGAATCGCTAGAAATTTTGAAAAGTGCTTAGAGAGTCTTCAAAGTTGAGGTTGGGGTGTCTTCTCCTTCCTTTCATTGATTCTCTAGGGTTTTGTGGTACATTGATGTGCTAGTAGGAGTTAAAGGGATAAAATGTCGTGTACTTGATTTCCTCTTATATATATATGCATGTTTAGAGTGTTCTTTATATGATATATATGATGTATGTGAAGCATATTAGTCTATGCATGTTAAATGTGAGTTTTGTGCCACTTATATGTGAATACATGATGTATGTGACTTGTATGAGTGTTATAAATGAAGGATTGTGTACTTGGCATGCTAGTTATAACTTAATGATATTTTTTACATGTTATAACTATTAGTTGAGAAGTATAAGGTTCATTAGGCTTACCTTGAACCATGACTTGAGTTATGTGAACTTAAATGCCATATGTTGAAAAATGCATCAAAGGAATTATTTTCCATGTTAATGCATTTGAGGATTGTTGTGAGTGAAAATGCATGCAATGTGATATATGTGTTGTGATTACTTAGCATAGGTTCCTCTTGGTGGAAGGTGGGATGGTTGTTGAAAATAGAATGAGTATTAAGGAAGTTGGACTATGAGAATGGATGCACACGGAAGGTGTGATGAGCTAATATTTTCAATTGGTGGAAAACGAAATTCTCTCCTTTAATTGGTAGTTTTCAATTTATGAGGAACCGTAGTGAAAATCTTGACATTGACGAGTGTCAACATGTGATAATCTTGAGGTTGACGAGTGTCAACATGTGATAATCTTGAGGTTGACAGGTGTCAACATGTGATAATCTTGGTGATTGTGAAAATCTAGAATTATGAGGTTGAAAGGTTCCAACGTGATACTCTGAAATTTGCAAGGTTAAGTGCTTGAGTTAGTGGATAAGTTTGGTTTTTGAACGGTAGATTCATGTAGAGGATTCGGTTGTGAATTTAAGACATCCGTTATGTGGTTTGTGGTTGTGCGTGGTTACATGTATACTTATTATTTGTTACATTGTTGCCTTGTTAATTACATGAGTATTCGAGCATGACATGTAGTGTAGGAATGACATGATGTATATTATGTAAGTCGGTATCGAGTCGATGTTTAGGTGGGTTTGGTCATCTCTACTGAGCTGCCGTGGTGCTCACCCCTTTCTTCCCAAACATTTTTACAAGTAAGGCACTAATGGAGGATGAGACATGATTGGCTTGATGAACTTTTGAAGTTCTTTAGATTTTTGATCTTATGATGTATAGATTGATGTCCATACCAGCTTATGGCATGTGAACTATTTAGAAAGCATTGTAAATTATATTTTGATGTATGTTGATACACAATAGTTCCAAATGTAATGACTTTATGAATCATGTGTAACTTTTGAATTTGAATGGAAAGATGTTGGTTTCTTTTTCATCATGTATAGTTCTTGGATATGAATGCTTGGGTGTGATGATCATGAGTATGATTTAATGCTTGTGGATGGTGTAGGATCCTTTCTTGTATGATTTTAGAGTTGTATGATTTGATTTTGATGATAGGAATGACTTAGAATGCCAAGAATGCCCAAATGAATAGCGGTAGGATTTTTTGCAGGTGCACCAGTCTGGACACTTCGGTGCATCAAAATGCCCACTTAGATGCATCGAATCTACGATGTATCAAAATTACCACTTAGATGCATCGAAAAACCTACAGATTTTTGAGCGATACTTGTGCGATGCATCGAACCTACGATGCATCGAAATCATCATTTAGATGCATCAAAATCACTATTCACAACATGCTCCGAAATTTGTCCAAACTTTAATCGGGCATAACTTCTTCATTTTAAATTGAAATTGAGTGTGATTTTTTTTTAAATTGAGTATTTTTATATCCTCTATTCAATGGTAAGGGTTTCAGTTTCAAGTTCCAGTCACATGAGGAGTTGAGTTCCAGAATTGAGGGGTTATGTAAGTGTGGCTTGATGTGGGGCTCTCTGAGGTTGGTTGTGGTTGAGGTTGAGTTAGCACATCCATGTGCAAGAAAAGAGTTAAGCTTCTGCAGTATTTAAGAATAAATGAGCTCATTATGGATTAATGGATGAGTTCACCTTCAATTTCTGAAGAAAGGATATCGGGGCGTGATAACTTGGTATCAGAGCATGATATCAAGGACTAGTTATGATTAGAGAGTGGTTAGAGGTTGATTTCACTGTTCACACCTCATTTTCCTTGCTCTTAACCAGGTGTCAGAAATCAGGGCATGACATAACTTCACTATCTCGAAGCAAAGTACAACAGACTCTGTCTTAGACTCACATCCACTCCACTCTACGAAGAATTTGATGCAGAACACCCCAGGCTTCCTTTTGTGACTCCATGTCCAATTGCTACAGAATTTTGAATAATATCACAATCCTTGTAGAAGGGTAACTGGAAGAACACGAACACTCCACAAATATTATGTCCCCTTTGTAGTGCGATCTTCTTCTCCTTCCTCACCAATATACAGTTGTAGAAGAAACCAAGCGAACCAGTGACTTAATCAATAAGAAATTTCTGAAGCGGTCTTCGTATGATTAATCAAGCAAAGAGAGTCATCCTAAACCACTTTGTGAATATGTGTGCTCTCAAAGAAACTTAAATAGAAAAATAACTTGAATGACTTCTCTCTCTAAAAATAATTTTTACGATGTATTTTGAAAGCGTACTTAGAGAGAAATCATAAAAGAGTTTATATAGATGATAAAACTCTAATTTTTCTTACAAAATAAGTTGAAAACTAATTAGAAATGAATCCTAACTGAGACATTAAAAAATTATACGATGGACCCAAAATATAATTTGGGCTTACCTTCAATTTGACACACTTTGGAATGTGGCCCAATGAGTCAGATAATTCAAAGTCCAGACCCACCACAAATAAATAGGTCATGGGATGATCCAAATTGTCTAAGAAGTCCAAGCCCACTTGAAAATGGGTAAGAGAATATATATATATATATATATATATATATATATATAATTATCATCGAAGGAAATTATTACATATATATATTGGATAATTACCACAAAAGATAATTATCATCAGAGATAATTATCAATAGCAAAAGAATTTACTAGTTTGCCCCTAAGAAGTCTATAAATAGAGGTATAGGGTGGAAGAAGCAGAAGACTCTCAAAGAAAGTTAAAACTCTATAGGATTCTTCACTTGAAACCTAAAGCTCCAAACCATCTAAACCCTAAAGAAGAATAACAACAAGCACATCATCTATATGTCATTCTTCACCAAAGTTTAAATCCAACTTAAGATCAAGCTCCAGAAGCCTTTGAATCTAGATCACCAAGGAGATCGAATCAGAAGAATTTATCTTTCTTTTGTAAAGATCTACAAAGATTTGTAACTCATATTTCTTGAAATTCATATATTTGATATATTTGTCCACGTGTTTTGATCTTATTCTCAGACCCAAAATTTATGTGTACAAATTTCTAGCATGCCCGGTGGGACAATATTTGCCTCTCATCTCTATCTCCTACATCATAAATCCAAAACTCCGTTCATCAGAATCTATGGCTCCTCCCAAGATTCAGACTACAAACAAGAAAAACTCAAAAGACACTGTTGCTGCGTTGGCCGACATCAAAGCTACCACAAGCAGTGGCAAGAACACTAGGAACCCGTCTTGTGATAGCAGCACCTCAGCATGTCCTATGATGTGTAGCAAGACCAAAACAATTGCTTCACTCAAGAATTAGCAAGATTTGGTGAAAACTAATCCTGCTAAACCAATGGATGTGAAAACTAAACATGTTAACACCATTGATCCTTAGGGGGTAAAGAATTCTGACGTTCTTTAAGAAAAGTGGGCGCCACCACATCCACCCCACTCTGTCTCTGACACCAACTCTAGTGTTGGTTCATTCTCAAAGTTGTTACTTTAGATTTTAGAACAATCGGTCACTTCAAAGAATGTTGGCTCTCAAGGAATTCCTATTCGAATGTTATCATAGCTATGATGATTGGAACAACCTCAGTGGAAGACCAACTAGTAGTGATGGTGCGTGCAATCGAGAACCTCAAAAAAAATTGTGAAGAGAAGGACTTGCAGATCGCCACGCTAATGAGTAAGCTTGAAATCCAAAATCCTGACGACTCAACACAACTGCTTCAAATTCAGCCCTTCAAGGTGCCCAATCAAAAGATCGTCATCATATATCTATGTCAGGGCATGCAGTTGATGAAACTAACTATATTTTGCTATCTGTCAGATAATTGCAGGATATAATAATGAACATAATTTGAGCACAGTATGGCGGCGCCCCCCAATTCATTCTTATGTACTCAAAATCCTACACTGAAAGAATTGACAATTTAAAAACACCAGTGAATCGCCAAAGTTCTAACAATTTCATAGAAGAGGCAATCCTAAACAACATGTTGCATAGTTTGTGAAGACCTGCAATAACGCTGGCACCGAATGAGATCTCTTAGTCAAGCAAATTGTTTATTCCCTCAGAATGTATTTGATTAGCACATGGACCTCAAAGCTGGGAGTATTGACTGTTGGGAATGGATGAAGCGAGAGTTTTTCAATTGCTTCTACAGGACTCACAGAATAGTAAGCATGCTAGAACTCACTAACACTAAACAATAGAGGACAAGCTTGTGGTCAACTATATCAACCGCTGGCAAATTCTAAATCTTGATTGCAAAGATTGTCTTTCTAAAGTCTTAGCAGTCGAAATGTCTATTCAAGGCATGCACTAGGAACTTCTCTACATTCTACAAGGAATGATGTCATGTGCATTTGAAGAATTAGTTACTCGTGCCCATGATATAGAGCTCAGCATATCAAGTCATGATGCAAAGGCTCTTGTCTTTCCTAATATATCTGACAACTGTCTTAAAGAAGAAGGAGTTGAGTCCGAAGAGGAAGACGAAATACTTCTTAACTCAAACGATGAAACAAATACATCTTATCTTACAAGCATCGTCTCTAAAGACTTGTATCAAGAAACACATCATGTTGCTTCAGTGACTTTATCTGAAGGTTCTCAGTTACATAAGGCATTGAGTCAAAAAAACCTTGGTAGAAGACTAGAAAGACAGGGGGCAAACCCTCCATACAAAGCTTATTCCCAACTCTCTCATATAAAATACCCTTGGCAAGGGGGCAAGATTCACACCTGTCCTTTAAAAAGACCAACACATTTTCTCAAATCTCAAAAATAGGAAAGAAGTTTCAAGAAAGGAACAAGAAAAATAAAAGCATAACCAAAGTGACAAATCGCAAGGATTTGCATCAAAGAAGTATTTTAAAGGTAATTCTTCAAGTTTTCCTCAAACAACTTCAAGTAAAAAGGATCAAAAAATTGTGCCCACATGCAAGCCAAAAAAGAAAGTTCAAGATGAGAATAGTCTTGCAAGGACCTCGCAAGAATCAATGCCCAGAAATACACGAGTGATGTCTCAAGATTCACTTTCTTGAACTATCTCTAATAAATAACAAAACGGTCTCAAACAAGAAAGCGAGGAACAAGAATAAAGTCATTTCCAATTCTGAATAGAACGAGAAGTTATGAAAATCAAAAGATTGAAGAAAGAAAAAGTGATGGGACCAAAGCTCGAAGATGCTGTCTGGATCGAATCTCACAATGAAATGAAAGCATATTGGGTGAGGTTCAATTCTCCTACATGGACCATGATGAATGAAATACCTCTTCCTTCTGGATGGAGAGACGAGTTCGAAAGAAATGTTTCTTCTCAAGTACAATGAAGAAATCAAGTAAGAAGAAAATCTCCAAATTGGCACCGAGCTGGTTCACATCTTTCAACACAATCTTGAACTTTCTTCTGAGTCTTGAAAAGTTAAAGAATAATTAAAGCTAAAGTACTCCCTGATACGAGCATAAATTATTGATGATACTCTATGACTTGAGTATAAGCTGTCTATTAAAAAAAATACTCCTTGACACGAGTATCAATTGTCTAAAAACAAGCACTCCTTGACACGAGTATAAACTGTCTGCATGAAAAAAAAATCAAGGACTCCTTGACATACGTTTAAACTATCGCGAGGAAAAAAATCAAACACTCGTTGGCACGAGTATAAACTGTCTTCATGAAAAAAAATCAAACACTCCTTGATACGAGTATAAACTATCTGTATATATAAAAAAAAAAGCACTCCTTGATATGTGTATAAACTATCTTTACAAAAAAAATAAAAAAATAAATTTAAACTACGTAAATGACTTGATCCCTCTTTGAGGGTACGTAGGCATCTTGGAGATCTGTTCCAAGTTCAGTCGCCACCAAAAAAAGTGTGTAATACTCCTAACCCGCAAGAGTATAAACTGTGAATGACAGAACAAATAACAAATGACAATGTTGGTTTTAAAGCAATGGTGATTCTTTTATTGATGAAGTTGAAGACTACAATTCTACTTTGATAGCTAAATAGATTGCTATAAAAAAAAAGAAAAAAAATAATGATTCATTACAAAGCTACAAAGTTAGAATCTCTTCACGTTCTATTTGTAATAATTCTTCTATAGTCCTTATTACTTTAAGATCGTGAGCTGAGAGAATGTTAGCTTCTTCAACCGAGTCTCGCTCTTTCTTGAGCTTGGTGGTGCCTCTGAACCAAAGTTTTATCCATTCAGAAATTTTAATGATCTGGTCTTATTTATATTGCTTGCAAAGCTGGTGAAAAGCTAAATATAAGTATTGGCAACTCAAAGGGAGAAGAGAATTTCCAACTTTGTTTTTAGCGGATAATTCTTTTGCACGAGGAATGACTTCTTCGTAAAATCTTCAACAAAATGGGAGACCTCCTATCACATACAGGTCACAAAGGAAAATCGATAGTTCCTCGATCGAGCAGTGGAGTGTATTAGTTAAAGGGCACCAAGTCTTGAGGAAGGCTCTGATTACATTCACATACCGATCATATGAGAACAAGGAAACAAACATGGTGCCGTATAATTTGTTATCATTAAGGAATTTACCGTGACGACCCAAAATGTCCTTTGACCATTCCCAATAACCTTGGGTATACGCCAAGTCAACAAAAGCTTTAAAAGAAACAAATCATTCTACTTCTTTGGTGCGCATTTTATGACCTATGAATAAAAATTTCTCTAGTTCTTCTTCTATTTCATAAAGTGCAGATTTCAACACTAAAACCTCTGAAATTGATACTCGTACCTTATTCTGGTTATAGCCAAGATTCACAAGCATACAGGAAAATTTATTGAACCATTGTGACAACTGGTATGAAACATTAGACGGAGACACTCGTGGAGCAAAACAACCAACTAGTGGAGTCACTACATCAAGTGTAATTCATTTCTGTACAATATCGTTCTCTCGTTCTAAAATGGTAGCAGTGTTTGGCTTGAAGCTTTTAAAGAAAACTATGACTAGCAGAAGTCAAAGGTTCTTTACCTAATAAGAAAAAAAAAAGTGTGAGAGAAATTTAACCAAAAAAAAAATAATCCGAAAAAGAACTAACAAAAGTATTCCAACGGAATTAAGGGACCCCAAAGGGACAAAAAATTGTTCCAAAGGAACTAAGTGACCTCGAAGGGCACTAAGGGGACCCAAAAGGACGATAAAGTGTTCCAATGGAACTAAGGGACCCGAAGGGACGATAAAGTGTTTCAAAGGAACTAAGTGACCCCGAAGGGCACAAAGGGACCCTGAAGGGATGATAAAGTATTTTAAATGAACTACGTGACCTTGAAGGGCACTAAGTGACCCCAAAGGGACAATAAAATGTTCTAAAGGAATTAAGTGACCCCGAAAGGACGATAAAGTGTTCCAAAGGAACTAAGGCACCCCAAAGGGACTAATGAATGGTGTCTGGAACTCTATATTCTAAGAGAAGTTGATTTGGAAAAAAAAAATTGGTTAATTGCAATCATAGAAGACAAAGTTGCTACTGCAAAAAAAAAAAAAAAAAGGTGTTCTTTTCAAAGTTTAGCCGCATGTATACTGTCTTTCAAGGGTTTGTAATATATGGAGCGGTGCAGGAGAGATGGTATGGTGTTGTAATAACTCTTCCTGAGATCTTAAGTTCAAAACTAGCAAGCAACATGAAAATCTTTATATTTTTACACAAAAAAAAGGAAGAAGAATGAAGGCACAGTTAGAAGACGTTGTGAAGAAGAGCAAGAAGAAAAAAAAGGGATGCATTGCAGGCTTAAAACATGACATAAGTGGGATGCACTGAGACCGAGCTTTCCTCTACCATTCCTGACAATCCATTTCTGGTATGCCCACTGCTTCGTTCATAATTACTGACAATCCAACCTATCTTTATTGGGATCATACCCCCTTGGACTTTCAATCCTTTTTATTATCTGTATTGGACTTCGACGTTATGAAGAAGAAAGAGAAGAAAAAAAAAACATCAATAAAAAAGGAAAAAAAAAAGAAAAGAAAAAAAAGGAGTGAGCGTTGTGAAGTGGCAATAAGCGTTGTGAGAAAGAAAGAAGAAGAAAAAAGAAAGAGAAAAAAAAAAGAATGGAACATTGTGAAGTGGCAAAAAAGCGAAAGGAAGAAGGAAAAAAAAGAAAAGAGAAAAAAAAAAGCATTGTGAAGTGGCAATAAGCGTTGTTAGAAAGAAAGAAGCGTTGCATTGTGAAGTGGCAAAAAGGAGAAAGAAATAAGGAAAAAAGAAAGAAAGAAGCGTGGTAGTAAGCGTTGTGAGAAAAAAATAAGAAAAAAGAAGAAGAAAGAAGCCTTGTGAAGTGGAGTACAAAAAAAAAAGGGAAAAGAGAAAGGAAAAAAAAAGGCAAAAAAGAAACAAGGCAGTACGTTGTGACAGGAAAAAAAATCAAGGAACTTTTGAGAAGGTCGTACCCGATTTCAAGTCCTCTCCTCACTCCCTTCCAGTTTGTGAAAGTCTTTTTTGCAATTATACAAGTAAAAGGTCATGAATATATATAGCCAACACTGATTCTCAAGTCTTTAATTCCGCTTGGACAAGGAAAAGAAAAAAAAATCATATTTGCAATAGGATCCTCAAGTCTTCAATTCCGTTTGGACAAGGAAAGGAAAAAAAATCATATTCTCAACTCTTCAATTCCGCTTGGACAAAGGTTTTCCAGATTCCAATTCAACTTGACAAAGACGACATCCTCTTTAAAATTGGATTTTCGCAAAAAAAAAAAAAATTGTGAAAATTAAATACTTCAACTCGCACTTTAGATACAGGACAAACTTAATATAGCGCGAGACTTAAAGTGTGGGCAATTTGTAGCCATTTAAAAATTACATGATGGACCCAAAATATAATTTGGGCTTACCTTTAATTTGACCCACTTTGGAATGTGCCTCAATGAGTCAAATACTTCAAAGCCCAGACCCACCATAAATAAATGAGTCATGGCCTAATCTAAAGTGTCTAAGAAGTCCAAGCCCACTTGAAAATGGGTCAGAGGATAATTATATATATATATATAATTATCATCAAAGGTAATTATTACATATATATATATTGGATAATTACCATAAAAGATAATTATCAAGAGTAAAAGAAGTTACTAGTTTGCTTCCCAAGAAGTTTATAAATAGAGGTAGAGGGGAGAAGAATTAGAAGACTCTCAGAGAAAGCTAAAACTCTGTAGGATTCTTAACTTGAAACCCAAAGATTCAAAGCATCTAAACCCTAAAGGAGAAGAACAACATGCACGTCATCCACGTGCCATTTTTCACCAAAGTTTTAATCCAATTCAAGATCAAGTTCCAGAAGCCCTTGAATCTGGATCACCAAGGAGATCAAATCAGAGTAATCTATCTTTCTTTTGCAAAGATCTAGAGAGATTTGTAACCCATATTTCTTGAAATTAATATATTTGATATATTTGTCCCCTTGTTTTGATCTAATTCTTAGATCCCAAATTTGTGTGTACACTAACATTTTTTAAAAGTTTTGAATTCAATTCCAGTCAAAATAGAACACTGCATAGGAAAAAAAATGCATCAGCATGCATGGACCAGTTCTACTCGTTGTTGGACCAGTCCAAGCCTGAAAAGTTTGAAAAATTGTCTAAAAACCCTAATTTTCAAGGCCGGGAACCATTTATTCAAAAACTACATGTTCTCACTAGTTTACCTAGACTATGTGACTCTTATAATTGATCAACGATGTCCTCATGTATTTGTAATCACTTGGAAGCTTAAGACAATCAAATCCTTATTCAAATCATTGATGCATGATGAAGCTTCTTTTTATTGATGAACAAATCAAATGTATTAGTGAAGACTATGTGTTTGCTCTCTGTTTTCACTTTCTATGATCGATTACAAGAATATAAATGAAAGATTACAACTTGATCATGTCCAATTTTGACACTGAAGATTGTCAATTACAATTTTATAGGTCACAATCTCCCCCTTTGGCAATTTCGTGAACAATACCAACCTAGACAATTATAACCTAACCCACTGAAAAACTCATGTTACAAAGAAATATATTTTGAAGAGCTCAGAGCATCATAAGCTTGACATATGTAGTGTCTTCCGAAAAAGTAAAACCTTACACATCACGCAAACAACACTACCAGTGAAAGCTTAACAAAGAAAAAATAATTAATGAAATCAATGAAGCTCCCTCTTAATCATGTAATCATATCAAAAAGCATACTAGTTTATCTTTCCTTTTTTGAAACAAATTGACGAAGTAAGATCAAAGGAAAAGAGAAATTATAACACATAATGATTAAAAGAGAAATTATAAATATAAACTTCATTCAAAACATATAAGCAATAGTACCAAAATTATGGAGTTACAAACCAAATATCCAAAAAAAATATAGCAACACAGGATAGTTGAGAAACAAACATAACATAAACGTACATGTCCAAACATAAAAATAAAAAAATAAAAATAACCTAGACATAACATGTCAGCAGTAAAAGCTCAGTCTAGCAAAAAGATGAACTAGTTCGAATCATCAAAGCCAAAAAAAATAGTTATCAAATTACAAAAACTTAAAAACTTAGGAAAGTCTCTTTGGATTTGTGAATATATGAAAAATAAAAACAACAATAAAAATCATAAGAATGTTATATCAATTTTTCTCAAGCAGAATCATTAGTCTTAAAACTTCCCGCAAATTCAAAATAATCATGAATACATAATTTTAAAACTCATAAATTTGCCAATAAAATTCATTATTGATTTCATTCTCATGACACGAATCCCAATTCAAAATATTTATAAACATCTAGAAATTCATCTAACAAATCCATGAGTGTGTGTGTGCAATCCAACTTCATCAACAATTAATCATATTCCTTTGATCATTTGGCTAAAACACATTGCATAAAAATCATTCAGAACAACATATGATCAAATTAAACACTAAGTTTTATTATTT
Organism: Cornus controversa; assembly: GCA_026545225.1. Taxonomy (NCBI): domain Eukaryota; kingdom Viridiplantae; phylum Streptophyta; class Magnoliopsida; order Cornales; family Cornaceae; genus Cornus; species Cornus controversa. The sequence continues at coordinate 9,809,290 of CM048848.1, read as the reverse complement.
TTATTTCTAAGACAGTAGCTTTCACTCTTATGAGCAACCAACTCTTTTCTAAAAACAACTTATTATTTGATATCTCATTAGAGATTTTTTATCGTAGTGGTTGCTTCGGACAAATCCCAAAGATAATCTTTTCCTTTTTGTCTTAGATTTTCAGCAGTTCCTTTTCATTTTGTTTTCATTCTTTTCTTTTTTTTTTTGCTGATTTCAATAAACATAGAATCTTTTTATTATTATTTTCAATCATGTAGGTACTCAATTTGCTACTCATACAATATAATTTAGTCAACTTCTCATCAGTTTTCAATTAATTATATCAAAGTTAGTCTAGTGCACAAATTGGATGGATTCAAAAGATTCACCACTAAATATAAATAAATAGAGCAAATTAGTCATCAATACTTAGATCATAAATTCAAAAACTTCATCCATTGATAAACTAAGTGTCCTAATTATGCATTCAAAAATCATAGTGAATTTAAAAAGTATATAGAGAACTCATCTTATATGATGGAAAAATATGATTTTCACATTTTCATGATTATCACAAAAAATAAACAAAACCTAACCTACACTATAATGTATGGTTCAATGGAAAACAACTAATGAACATAAGCTTAGTCCATAACCATAAAGACATCATTTGTCTCGGTTAAGGGGTTTTGCACCCACAAAGTTCTCTAAATCTTTCTTTTTCATTCAAATTATTTTACCATCCAAACTATCCAGAAAGTATTGTGAAGAAACAGAAGCATTCTTCTTCTTATTTGAATTCTTTTTAGCTTGAGCTTTTGAATTTATTTTGATTATATGGCTTTCTAGATTGAACCCTATTCTTAGTAAAAGTATTATGCACATGAAATTAGAAGTAGAATGCTTTCTTTTTATATATCAATAGTGTTTACCATGTCTAGTTTAACACAAAAAGTATAATAAGACACATTGGACACACTATTAGCATGCATAGACTCAACTTGAAGCTTAGGTTTAGGTGTAGACCTGTTCAAGTCCTTGGGTTTAACAAAGACAGTTCTACCCTTAGATAAAGACCCATCATAAGCTAGTCCAGTCTTATCTCCTAAAAGCTTACAAACACTAATCATACTACCAAGTTTAATCTGCTCAGAAGTAAATGAAATCAACTTCTCTTGTGACTTTTTCAATTCAGACTCAAGAAAATCAATTCTAGGAACAAGAGTATCCCTAACATAAACAACTTGATTTACCTCGCTTTTGAGAAATTTTACATTACTTTGAAGGTTCTTATTGTCAGCTTTGTTCACCTTAATCAACTTCAAAGGTTCTTATTGTCAGCTTTGTTCACCTCAATCAACTTCACTTTCTTTTAATTCTCTTTCATCTAATTCCAATGACCGAAAATAAAAAAAAATAGAATAATTATTCAAGCTTGTCCAATAACTAATGGGTAAAATCAAGTTTGTAGGTTGTGAGAAACTTAATTTTTAGTTGGCAAAATTTGGTGTCAAAATCTGTATGATAAAATTGTAATTTTTGTTTTAATTTGGGTCTTGATTGTCAGAGTTGATCATCAAATGCATGGATACCGTTAATTTCGATGAGAACATCATTTGGAGTAGGTAATTTTGTCGAGACACAATGCACTGTAGTTGGGTTGGAATATGTTCGGGCTGAAATCGGGCCTGTCAAAATTGGTCCATGCGGTGCGCACTTGGCCAGTTGTGGTTTTATTATTTTCTCTACTACGGGTATGCTAGAACGTTTTTCATGTTCGATTTGATATCTTACTACCTACGGTCAGGCTGTATCAAGTAATGTACAAATATTCCTAGTGTCACAGCCTATAGGGGTCTCGCAGTCTTTCTACCTTATCTAAGCCATTCCATTTGTTTATTCTCAATGATTTTGTCCTCGCACACCTTGAGAAGCAATTCCTTGTTGGAGTTCATTAGTTGCATCTTCTTCTCCAATAGAAAATCCACAGCACAGTCTATCATTGACCTCTCTCTCTCTCTGGGTCGATGGATGATCTCTTTCCCCTTCAAATTTTATACATCAAGTATTTTTTTCTGGTGGTATTATTTCAGGGTCACTCGACTTGATGATATTGCTCCTCACATGGAGTCGCAAAATGTTAAATACTTTAAATTAATCCTATAGAAGTTTTTTGTTTTTTCCGTTCATATCTCCCTATTCACCACAAAACAAAAAGGCAGGGCATAATTGCACTTAAGTTATGATCAATAAGACATATGTCCTTATTTAATATTAATATTGTTGTTGTTGCTATTATTATTTGGTAAGTTACACACCTCCTTTTCAAAAAAAAAAAAAAAGTTTTACACACCCATTTGTTTTATTGGAAATTCAACTTTCAAATATTTAAAGTGATTAGAAGTCACTAGCTCTGATCCTTCCAAAAGTTTTAAAATTTTCTATTTATGGTATCTATATATAGTAATTAAAAGGGATTTGCAAATAAATTACTTGTTACTCCTTTAAAGTCCAATCAAAATTTAATCTAAATAAAGATAATGATGTGATATTTTTATAACCGTCCAATTTAGTGTAAGAGAGAGATTGGAGAGAAAAAAAAATTAGTGGAGAGATCCAAGTCCCAAGTCAAGTACAGAGACGTATAGTATTTGGGAGGTATATAGGAAGGCAAACGGAGTAGCAAACAATAATGACAACACTGTGAGTTGGTTAGTCTTTCTATCTTCTCTAGTCTCTACCAAATTGTGATGTGAATTAATTAGTCATTGTCAACAAAAATACTATAGCAATAGGTGTTTGTTTCTCTCTAAGAAAGGGAAAGTAGAGGTCTTTCATTTCTTCAATCTACCATTTTAGATAAGAGAAGGGAATATTAGAGAATTTTCATCTCAATTCCAATTCCAATTCATAAGGTGTCTCTTGAAATTGCTTTATTTTTCTCACACACAGACACAAGCATATCTATAACATATATTTTTCTTTTCCCCTGATTTCTTTCCTTTATTTTCCGTTCTTTTCCAATCCCTTTTCTCATTCAAAATGGAGGGTTAATATTTTCTTTTTCATTGAAGCAGCTTCAACCAAACTGTGATTTGTTGAAAAGGAATGGAGCACAAGTCACGGATCCAAGTCCCAAGAGTGAAATTGGGTACTCAAGGCTTCCAGGTAAAAAAAAAAAAAAAACCTTCAATTCTTTTCTCTCTCCCAATACATGTTGATAAACTCTAGCTTTAAATACGCATTCATATATCAAATCACAGATACCTTGAAGAATAATTAGCAACAGTGACGCAGAACGGAAGTATAAGGGGTTACCAACGTAAACCCTAAGAACAAAAACTGGAATCCACCAGCACAATTAATTGTAAACCAAAGTAAAACTTTATTGATAAATTGATTGATTTCTGCTCTATGGCAGTACATATATTATAATAGAGAAATCATAATCCTAACAGGACTAGGAAACCTAAAAATAAAGGAAACTTGTAGAAATTCTAATCCTAACAGGAAAAGAAAATCTATTTTCAAAGGAAACGAAAAAGGAAAGAAAACACTAAAACAATAAAGGAAACTTATTATAATAGTTATTCTGACAACCGAACGAAAAGTTATGCCCGTTTCTTCGGACTAACGCGTTTTGTCAATTTTCGGTCAATCTCTTCTTCAAACTCCAAAGTCAATTGTCTTACATCAGTCTTTCCCACCTGCGAAGAACTTGACCTCGAGTTGTAATCCGGATAAAGCGGAACATCATCACTAAACTCATAAAGATCAGCTACATTGAAAGTACGAGATATGTTCATATCAACAGGCAAGTCAATCACATAGGCGTTGTCATTGATCTTCTTGATCACCTTGTATGGCCCATACTTCCTTGGCTTCAACTTGTTATAGGAACCAACTGGGAACCTTTCCTTACGCAGAAACACCATAACCTGATCACCCTCAGTGAACAATTTCTCACGTCTCTTCACATCTGCTGCAGCTTTATACTTCGCATTCTTTTCCTCTAATCGCGCCTTTACTTCAGCCTGAACATCGCAAACTTGCTCAGCCAGGTTCTCAACAGCAATACTTGTTCCAGTGACCTTGGGAAGACGTGCCAGGTCTAATGCATGCTTAGGAGGCTGTCGATACACTAAAGCAAAAGGAGATTTACCAGTAGCAGTGTGAACTGCATTGTTATACGCAAATTCAGCTTGTGCTAGAACTAAATCCCACTGTTTAGGTTTGCCACCACAAATGCACCGAATTAAATTCCCCAGTGTTCGATTCAAATTCTCAGTCTGCCCGTCAGTCTGTGGGTGCGCAGTGCTACTGAACTTTAGAGTAGTATCCATCCGTCGCCACAACGTAACCCAAAAATGGCTAAGAAATTTCGAATCCCTATCAGAGGTTATAGACTGAGGAACTCCATGTAAATGGACCACCTCACGAAAGAACAGTTGAGCCACATGTGACGCATCAGATGTCTTCCGACAAGGGATAAAATGTCCTATCTTGGAGAACCTGTCAACCACAACAAACACAGAGTCTACTCCACGCTGAGTTCGTGGAAGACCCAAAACAAAATCCATCGACAAATCCTCCCATATGGCATTCGGTACAGGTAGAGGCATGTAAAGACCTGTATTCTGAGCCTGCCCCTTAGAAGTCTGACAAACATAACACTTGCGAACAAGGTTACCCATGTCACGTTTCAACTGAGGCCAGTAATACCGCTCGGCTATCCCACTAATAGTCTTGTCACGCCCCAAGTGACCACTCAAACCTCCACCATGTAACTCTCGAATCAGCTTCTCCCTCAAAGAGCTCCGAGGAATACATAACTGATTACCACGGAACAAGTACCCTTCGACCAAATGGAATTCTCCCTCTGTTTGTCTAAGACCACATTTTTCCCATACCTTAGCGAAATCTTCATCCTCAAAATATAACTCTTTCAAGAACTCAAACCCAATAATCTTTTGCTGCATAGTGATCAGTAAACTCGCGCGTCGACTTAATGCATCTGCCACCTTATTCAGAATCCCAGATTTGTGTTTCAGCACATAAAGAAACTTCTGCATATAGGTCGCCCACCGAGCATGCCTATTACTTAGACTCCTCTGACTGTTTAGATACTTCAAAGCTTGGTGATTAGTGTAAAGAATAAATTCTCGCTGAATCAGATAGTGTTCCCAATGCTTCAGAGTACGGACAATAGCATAAAATTCTTGGTCATAGGTACTCCACTTTCGGCATGCATCACTAAGTTTCTCACTGAAAAACACCACTGGTCTCTTCTCTTGTGACAGAACTGCTCCAATCCCAATTCCACTAGCATCACACTCCACCTCGAATAGTTTCTCAAAACTGGGTAAAGCCAAAACAGGAGTAGTGCACAGTTTTTCTTTAATGACTGCAAAAGCTGTGTCAGCATCTTCACCCCACTGAAACTTACCTTTCTTTAAGCACTCTATAATAGGAGCCACAATACTGCTGAAGTCCCTAATAAATCGACGATAAAACGTCGCCAACCCATCGAAACTCCTCACCTCTCCTACTGTCTTTGGTGTAGGCCAATCACGAATGGTTCTCACCTTTTCATCATCAACAATTATTCCCTCCGAACTGACCACATACCCAAGGAATAACAATCTTTCTGTCAGCCAACTACATTTTTTAAAGTTGATAAACAGCTTATTTTCGGACAACACCTCTAACACAGCCCGTAGATGCTCCATATGATCTTTCTCACTCTGACTGTAAATCAGTATGTCATCAAAATAGACGACTACATATTTTCTAATGAAAGGTCGCAATACCTGGTTCATAAGCTGCATAAAAGTACTAGGCGCGTTGGACAATCCGAAAGGCATAATCAACCACTCGTAGAGTCCATCCTTTGTTTTGAAAGCCGTCTTCCATTCGTCACCAGGTTTGACCCGAATTTGATGGTATCCACTTCGCAGGTCGATCTTTGAGAACAACTTCGAACCGTCCAACATATCTAGCATGTCATCCAATCTCGGGATTGGAAAGCTGTATCTGACAGTTATCTTGTTGATCGCGCGACTATCAACACACATCCTCCAACTGCCATCTTTCTTTGGGACTAGTAACGCGGGAACAGCGCAAGGACTCATGCTCTCTCGAATGAACCCCTTCTGCAACAATTCTTCCACTTTAGCCTGTAAAATCTGATTCTCCTTGGGACTCATTCGATAGTGTGGCAAATTTGGTAAGCTTGCTCCCGGAACTAAATCAATATGGTACTGAATATCTCTCAATGGTGGAAGATTATTTGGTAACTCTTCAGACACCAACTCACTGAATTCGGTTAATAAGGACTTCACCTCCTCGGGTAACACAACTCTCTGCTCTTCCTTGCCTTCTATCACTAGAGCTCGCACAAGCACAACATGTACCTCCTGTGCCTCCTTAACTTCAGATTCCAACTCAGTTATTGACGTGACTAAAGAGACTAAGGACTGCTCTTTTACTGTGGCTTTAGTTGAGCCACCATCAGAACTCTGCTTCGGAACCATTGCAATCTTCCTGCCATCCCAACTGAAAACACAAACATTGTCGCGCCCCCTGTAGGTGATATCCACATCAAATTGTCATGGTCGTCCCAATAACATGTGACTAGCATCCATGTCGACTACATTGCAAACCACCTCATCTCGGTAATGATGCCCGATTGAAATAGGAACTTTACACACCTCCGTCACGTTCGCTTTAGGCCCCTTTTGAATCCACCCAATCGCATACGGCTTTGGATATTTTTTTGCCCGCAGCTTTAGGTGTTCCACTAGTTTTCTAGACACAAAATTCTCACAACTTCCACTGTCAACAATTAAATCATAGACTTTGCCCGGGACACTGCAACAAGCCTTAAAATATTATTTCTTTGTGAGAAATCCTCCAGCTTCGTTGAACACATGACTCGCTGAATCACACAGTTGATATGTTCTCCCTGTTCCTCCACAATTTCTGCACCATCCAGGAATTCGTCAATGCCTACTCCTTCTTCAACATCCTCGTCGTTTTCCCCAATATCCACGAAATTCACTGGTTTTCTGGTTGGACATTCATTCGAACGATGGCCTGGTTGGCCGCACCTGTAGCACTTCAAACTGCCTATTTTAGCATATGGGTTTGGCGCCATCCGTGGGGCTTCCTTCGTAGCTGCTGTTGTCGAACGCATCCCAACATGGTTATTACTAGAAGACGAACCCCTTTGAGTTTGATCTGTAGCAGTTTGAGACTGATAATTCTGCCCATCGCCTGGTGGAAATCTGCTCCTATTTGCAACTGCATTGGACGTCCCAGCCGTGTCCTTCTTGTAGTAGGAAAATCGATTGGATGCTTTCTCCATTAACTCTGCTTTCAAGGCCATGTTTTGCGCCTCATCCACTGTCCAAACAACTTGCAGTCCAATTTTGTCTCGAATGGTAGACTTCAATCCTGCTAAGTATCTGAAAACCTGCTGTCCCTCAGTCTCATTCAGGTTGTTACGAACTGACAGCCTGGTCCACTCCTCAGTATAATCTGCAACAGTCCTATTACCCTACACACAATTCTGGTAATTCTGAAAGATAAATTGCTCATAATCTGGAGGTAAAAACCTGCTCATCAAAAGTTGTTTCATTATCCTCCAGGTTCATATGGGAGCCTTGCCTTGTCGTCGCCTATCGTTTTGCAACTTCTCCCACCAAACAGCAGCCCCGCTTCTCAACTTATATGCCACCATCTTGACTTGTCGATCCTCCGTAACTTCAGTCATCTCGAAAAACCTCTCAACCTCAGAAATTTAGTCCAGAAATTCTTCAATCTGCAATTTACCATGGAACAGCGGTATGTCTGCGCGTATTCTATAGTCAGGTTTATTTTGGTTTTGATTTTGTTGACAAATCCCTCGGTGACCCGCAATGTCCTCATCAGAGTCTTCATCACTCAAATCTTCGAACTGCTCGTGTCTCGCCGCTCTAGGCGGATGTCCACCTCCAGGGCGGCCAAGGGCAACTCCCTCGACTCTAACTCTGTTGGCATGGGCTTGAGCGTTACCAATAGGGATGTCGGGATTAGGCTGCCGCTCCATCAGTTGCTGTAACGTGGTCGTCAACCTCTCCATCGCCTGTCGCTGCTCGTTAATCACTTCCCATATATCTGCATCCCTACGACCAGCGTCGCAAGGGTTAACTCCTCCGTCTTCGTTGTTGACTATCGTACAAGGCAAATCCTTAGGCTCTGATACCACTTGACGCAAAACGGAAGTATAAGGGGTTACCAACGTAAACCCTAAGAACAAAAACTGGAATCCACCAGCACAATTAATTGTAAATCAAAGTAAAACTTTATTGATAAATTGATTAATTTCTGCTCTATGGCAGTACATATATTATAATAGAGAAATCATAATCCTAACAGAACTAGGAAACCTAAAAATAAAGGAAACTTGTAGAAATTCTAATCCTAACAGGAAAAGAAAATCTATTTTCAAAGGAAACGAAAAAGGAAAGAAAACACTAAAACAATAAAGGAAACTTATTATAATAGTTATTCTGACAACCGAGCGAAAAGTTATGCCCGTTTCTTTGGACTAACGCGTTTTGTCAATTTTCGGTCAATCTCTTCTTCAAACTCCAAAGCCAATTGTTCTACATCAAACAGCCACCAAAACTGATACAACTGATTGATATTCGTTTCTGTTAATGTACAACATTAGAACAGTTCAACTTTATTTGGTTCTACATGAAAACTTGAATTCTGTGTCAATTGTGTGTGCAGCATGTTTTCTTATACATTGTAAATTGCATGTATAGATCGAATATATAGGTGAATGCGGTTTTATGTTGACAAATTGACAACTGAAGTCTCTTCCCAAATATAAGAGGAGGTTTCAGTTGAATCTCTTTGCACTTTGTGTTGTCATGTGTTCAATAAAAATTGACAAGTAGATTAATAAAAATAAAAATAAAAATTGACAAAATCACAGAAATGAATAGCTTTTCTGCACAATTAAACCTGAGGTAATTTTACTAAACCCCTCTCCCTTGTCACCTCAAGATATTCTTAGAAGGTTTTTTGACATGTTGCTAAAATTTCCTTTAATGCCACATTCATGTCCATGGAACTGCATAAAAACTGCAGCTGAACATTCTTAGTTACCTTCAAGTCTAAAGTTTTAATTTTTGCAGGCAAAGATAAAAGAAGCAAAAAAGTGCTTTCATAATAGTGAAAACAGAAGGACAAGTGGTCAAACTTCAAACACTAACAGAATACCTGCTATGTAATGAATTGCTATTAGAATTGTGAAAATTTATGTGTATTTAAACTCCCCTCCAAATTCAAAAATAGGAATTGTAATTAGGATAAAACTTAGGAGTTAGATAATATGTGATTTTGGATGAAGTTCATACAATTTACTACTAAGAAGGGTACCTAATTTAACCATATCACTGAGTTTTTGTCAGCTATACCTTATTCTCGCTCTTGCTTTGATGTAAGTAATTGAAGAGAGGTTACAATATCTGTCTGATGGTGTCCTTTGTCTGCAGGTTTCTAGATTAGGTTTTGGATGCGAAGGACTTTCTGGAATATTAAATGCTCCTCTCTCGCATGATGTTGGATGTTCAATTATAAAGGAGGCTTTTGATAAGGGTGTCACCTTCTTTGATACATCTGACTTGTACGGAGATAATCATGACAATGAGATCATGATTGGCAAGGTACCTTTTTTTTAAAACAAATTTATATCCAACTTCAAATCTGAATTTAGCAAATACGAAAGGATGAAATAAACTGCAGGAGCATGTTACAATGAAAGGTTAATTGGCATAGCAATTAAGAAAGAGACAACATAAATCATTGAGTCAAAATATATTACTGCAGCCTAATTGTGTTGATTAATATGGCAAGCATTTGAATTCAAATGTGCAACACGCTTGATAAGGTGTGAATGTGTTAGGTGCTGTTAAGATACATATCTCACGGATGAAGTATGTGCTGGCTTACATTTATTATCTTATATTTACTGATATAATACTCTTTTCTCATACTTCTGCAAAACATGCCTGCACTCCACCTCAACTGGCTCTGGCATGGCTTCTCCATCAAGGAGACCATGTGGTTCCAATCCCTGGTATATTATATGTTCTCTTTCAGCATTGTGTTTAACATGTGTACCCTTTTTGACATTTCTGCACCTAATACACCAAACTTAAATTGTGTAGTGTGAGTTCATGGAGAAATCTCATGCATAAGTTCATATTTGTTCTGTACATAACCTGTATAAGCTTGTGAATGTTGTTGAAGACATAAATGTGGGATTTTGATTGCTGGGATGGTTCTAATTCTCATTTGGATATTATTATACAGGGACAACTAAGATTAAGAACCTTGATGATAACATCAGATCCCTAACAGTGAAGCTTACGCAGGAGGATTTGAAGGAAATTTCCGATGCAATTCCCATTGATGAAGTGACTGGAGAAAGAGAATTCACTGCCCTATCAAAATACTCTTATAGATTAGCTAATACCCCTATCAAAATATAATTATTCTCAACATATATATATATATATATGCTAAAACACGAGCGTCTGTACTTAAAAGACATTTGTTTTCTGCATTTCTATCTCCGTGGTCACTAAATAAACAAGTAGTTGTGCAAATAACAAACAACAGCGTCAACCAGTTCCTCTGCAAGAATTTATTATTCTGGTAGCTTGAACTCTTGGATGATCAAATTGTTGAATAAAGATCGAAGATATTTTAATTTCGTTTGATAGGATTAAAGATTCATGCAAGAATATTATCTCAGCAACAAAGCTATATATACATTATATTGAAGCTCATTAATTTTTTTGAGTGGAGCTTACTTCTGGCTATGTAAGATCATGAGCAATCTTAAGACACTAATGATGTGCTTAGAATGAGAAACAAATTATAGCATACAATTGTCTTTTAAAAGCATTCTTACACTAAACACATACACGCATCAATATACTCAACACGCATCAATATACATTACATACTACTACTTGAAGTTTGATTCAAATGGCAATACCATTCCCTATTATTTGGAAAAACTACACTTTTAAGTTGAGTTACGAGTGCTAAATAACAAACTCACATACGTAATAATCAAACAATACTTGTACAATCACAAATAATCAAACAATACTCGTACAATCACAAATGAGCCTCAATGAGCTTTAAGTGGCACTACCACCTCATCAGTGAAGCTCTTGATGTACTCCTCTCTCGCAGGATGATCCTCCTGTGGCCGATTATACGCCGTCCATACTGGATCTCCAATAGACAACCTCATCAACTACACTCACACACAAATAGTGAACAAAGAACTGTAATTCAACTGTAATTTTTGTACGCCATCTTCTAAACTGTGAAAAAGACTTTAACAATATCAACCAATTATATGCATTGTCACATAAATAAAATCGCATTTACTTCATTGATCAATTTAATTAATCCATGATACATGACATTGATATTCAAATGTAAGTTTGAGTGTTCACGACCCTCAAACAAATGGGTGTGTCCGATTGCTTCTAATCTTCTGATCAAATTAAAATCTTGAATGCCTCATATCTTAACAAAACAGCAAGGGTGGCAAAATAGATGCAAATCTGTCAATTCGCCCATATTCGTCCACTTTTTAATGGATATGGGTGAACAATTTTAAAATACGGGTCAAAACAGGTTAGATAAATCAAACCCATTTTTATAGAGGTTTAAATGGGTTGAATATGATATGGGTGCCGACATTCAACTCATATTTCACCCATGTTATAAGAGACCCAAAAATATTTTAGAAAACAAAAAATTTATACATTATATTAAGCGAGTAGTATTCCCTCTTGTATATCACAATCCTCTCTTTCTCTAAAATTCTCTCTATATCACAATCTCAAGGACATTCTTGTCATTTAAAAAAAATGAACTGTAATGGTAAAAAAGAAGACTGCAAATGTCTTATATATATTTAACTAAATTAAATTTCTTCAAAAAGAAAATACAATATTTAAATAAATTTTCCATAATTAAATGAAGAATTTTTTTACCTTGACGTAGTTAGCGGTATCGAGGGTGGACCTGTGGTAAATGCCAGCTGGCAAGATGATGAGATCTCCTTCCTTGATCAAGATCCGAATCCAACGGTCATCCTTGCCTCGAACATCGAAATAACAGCTGCCTTGTAGACAGTAACGAACCTCTTCCTTCGCGTGTATGTGCTCCGTATAGAAGTTCCTCAGTTTCACCTCGTAATCATCTACCTTATCAGGGCCGAAGTCCAGTACATCCTACAAATTGATACCAACCCATCATATATATATATATATGTATATGTATATGTATATGTATATGTATATGTACACACACTTTGAGTATTATTCGTGCGCATATTAAAAAATATATTATAAAAAAATATAATATTATTTTAAGTGTAAGAGTGAGTGAATGTGTACAGAAAATTTTGAATTTAGATGTAAATACAGTTACAAAATTGTGAGCGTCTAAATTATAGACAGAGATAATATTTTAAATGATAAGATTAAACTTTTAAAAATTTTTGACTATTTTTTTTAGTGGGGGACATCATGCTTGAATGTAATATAAATATATAAAGAGAGAGAGAGGAAATAGTACTATTATTAGTAATTTAGTATGAACAAAATATAAGCAAAATATATACCATGTAATCGTAGCCCCTGGTTTCTCTGATTTTCTGCAATTCCTCATCGTTCTCATAATCCTTTGGGTTCAAATGCCAATAAAGGACTCCGAGATCTGTATAATTCTCAAACTATGAATTCTAGAGAGAGAAAGTAAAAATTTGAGAGAGAGAAGATTAATTGATGACCTGCGAGGTGGTCCAAAGAAACGAACTCTTTGGGGTTCCGATGATGAGGTAGTCTCTGATCTTCATCACTCTCTTCCATAAACCATGCCTGATTTGGAATGAGCACCACCAAATTAAAATCAATATAATTCAATAAATTAGAACTAAGATTAAGCAAGTGAAAATAAACGTTATATATATATATATATATATATATATATATATTATCACTCACCTCCGTCGCCATGACTTACTGTGACTGAATTGTTAGCTAAGTTGAGAACAAGCTTAAATATAGAGGGAAGGGAGGAACGTTGGCTTCTCTCTTCAAATTTAATATAGTTAATGTAGTTGTCAGCTTTTTCTATCTCTTCAATAATTGTGTTTCAGGTTAGAACACTCCAACTTTCTACTATTTAATTTGCAGAAGTTAATAATTGCTTCATAAGATGTTTAATGGTGACATTCACTTGACCGAAAGTTTTTCATATAATATTATATATATGTATATACATATATATAATGTTTGATTAAATAATTCTCAAGAATCTTGTCTACAATATCATATGAGATTTGATTTGGAAATAATGAGATTTGATATATCTACTCCAACAAGTTGTATAATTTTATAAAGAAGATTTTTTTTTTTGGCTTGCGCAACATATTAAGATTAAAATTGGTAGGTGCCAGTGTAACAGTATATATGCTTTACAAAGGTCATTACATTGAAGGGCCTCAATGAGAGCTCCTAAAACAATTTTAACATGTACGAATGGTTCTAGGGTTTAGAAATATGGATTTAATGTTTTGATGCCTAATTCAAAAACTCTTGGCTGTCATTGGGTCACTAAACTAGGTTCATAGTGGTAGGTGGTTAATTTTTTACCGGAATTCGATTAATTAGGATTAAATTTATTGAGGGTGATTTTTGATTTGGTATTGCCATAGATGGTTATGGATTCATGTTTAAGTGATTTGGACGATTTGTAAACGATTACAAGTTCGAGGATCCTGTTAATTTTATCCGGTTTTGATCAGTCCCAAAATCTTGCTGATGGATTTAAACTCAAAGATGACTCATTTGGATTTTGGTTTCGTGAATATTCATTTCCTTCCATTCATCAGAGAACTCTTTCCAATCGCGAGTGGTTGGTGATGGTCCAAGCGATCACACTGGCGAAGTATATGTATGCCACGGACGATGACCAAAAAGAATGAGAGACATGACGTTTTCTAGGGCCAAGTCACTTTATGTCTTTTGGAGTAGACTTTCATTTTTTCTAGGGTAATGTTACTCAGGCAGAATTCAAAGATAGAATATTTTATATTCATCGGATGCATGTGGTAGGTCTCACCACATACACTCACCACAAGCATTCAATGGATGTAAAACATTCTGTCTATAAATTCTGCCTACGAATTCTGCCTGAGTAGCATTACCCTTTTTTTATCATTATTCATTTTGAAGTTAAAATTCAAATTTTCAATTCCTAATCGATGAAATTGTAGAAAATTTTTTTTCCATCTATTCACGTGGACTTACTAACATGCAAAGAGGCTGAACCTAAGAAAAATTAAGCCCAAAGTCTAAGTAAAAAACCTCAAAGAATAGTCTCAAAAGAAAGAATCGGTCAGACTGTCTTCTTCAGAATTAAAGTAGGATTAAAGTGATTTAGTACAAACATCAATCCAAATTATATTAGAAATTTATATGCTTAACAGAAAAGATAGCTGTAAATAGAGATATTTGAGTTCTGAAAGGATTCCAGTTTCAACTTTTATAAATTGAAGAAAAGATTAATGAAAAATGATTCTCCCTTTCTCTAAAAAAAATATTTTGTATTCTTGAATTTTTGAGTATGTAAAATAAATTAATTAACTAAAAATTAGACCAACAATTTTTTGAAACTTAATATATAAAGTGTACTCACTATACATACCTTATTTAAATTATATTATCCACAATTCAATACATGCACTTGTTGTTCAACTCCAACAACCAACATTTAAATTGAAATAAAAATTACAATTCCATATTTCTCACATTGGATCCGAGCTCTCCACTTGTTAGATGCTACAGCTGGAGGTCATGGTCCCGAGGTGTCTTGGTGGTTGATCCCATGTGTTAGATATTTTTTTTTAATAATAACCGCTTATCTAACCCAAATAAAAAAATAAAAGAATTATGGAGCTGTCTGCAATGAATAGAAAAATTAAATTTACATTGTATGACTTGAAGAGTGAATTATTAAAAGTTGAGCAGTAAGATGCAAGAACTTTAGAATTGAACTACTTGTGCATACTTGGCACCTCCCCCATTTTCGGTGCTCACTCACTCTGGGGAGGTACATTGCTTCTCTTTTTACAATAATATATTACTAAAATAAAGATACAATTAGTTGTCATTTTCAAAAGGGTATGCTAATACGAGGGGTCTTATGAATTTTGTTACGAGCTTTATCTCAAAATAAATATTTTTGAACAAAAAATAAATAAAAAAATATCATATAACCAATACTAAAATTATTTCACAAAAAAAAAAAAGACTCAAAATATTATAAATTGAATTTATAGGAGTCAACCAAAGTTTACTTCCTATTTCTTTTATATTTTTTTACATCAAAATTTGATCGTCTCCTATAAATTCAATTTATGATATTTTGAGTTTTTTTTTTGTGTGATGATTTTAGTTTTGATTACGTGATGATATTCTTTTTACATTTTTTTTTGTTCAAAAATATTTATTTTGAAAAAGAGGTCATGACAAGAGTCATGACAGACCCTCGTAATAGCATTACTCTTTTCAAAAATTCAAATTTCAAGTTGCAATTGTTAATTATAGTACTAATTTTGGCCAATTGGTGTTGAACCAAGAAAAGAAAAAGAATAGGTCTTGTTTTAACTTAAAGGCAAAATGGCCCAAAACCCTCCCTATGATTTTAAAAATGTGCAAAAAATTCCTCTATAATATATTTTGGATCATATCACACTCTCACCTTTGCAAAAGTGAGCAAATTATCTCCTTTTGCACATATTCTCATTTTCTCTGACTATTTTACCCTTTCCATTATTATAAAAAATAAAGAACAATAAAGAAAAGAGAACTTTTTTTATATTATGTTTTTTTTTTTACCTTAATAAAAAAAGAGGAGTTTTTTTTTTTTCTAGGAAAAGAAATTCCAAAAAAAGAAGCTATAAATGCACAATTACATAATAAAACTTTTTGGATTTGTTTTTAGTTTTTCAGAAAATTTTCCATTAGAAAGAGAGGTTGTTTTACACCAAGTTTTTTTACCTTAAAAAAAAAAAATAGGAGTTCTTTTCTGGGTAAAAAATTCCGGAAATAATTTCCGGAGAAAAAGACTAAATATGCACAATTACTTAATAAAAAATTTTGATTTTTTGTTTTCTGGAATTTGTTTCTGGAACTTTTCCATTAGAAAGAGAGAGAATTTATGAAAATAAAACAATTTTTGAAAAACAAAAAATAAATCTAAAAATTGTTATTATTGTGCATAGTTAGTTTTTTTCCTCGGAAACAATTTTCGGAATTTTTTTCTTGGAAAAAACTCTTTTTCTTATTAAGGTAAAGAAAAGTTTAATATAAAAAAACCCCTTTCTTTCTAATGGAATGGTTTCCGGAAAACTAAAAAAAAATCCGAAATTTTTTATTATGTAATTGTGCATTTTTAGTTTTTTTTTTTTAATTTTTTTCTAGGAAAAAAACTCCTTTTTTTATTAAAGTAAAAAAAAAAAACTTAATATAAAAAAATCCTTCAACTCTCTATTTTTTTATTTTTAATAATAATGGAAAGGGTAAAATTGTAATAGAAAATGAGAATATGTGCCAAAGGTGTACTTTGCTCACTTTTACAAATGTGAGAGTGTCATATGGTCCAAAATATAGCACAATGAAGTTTCTTGTACTTTTTTAAAGTTACAATGGAGATTTTGGACCCTTTTGCCTTAAATAATAGATGTACATCTTTTTACCACTATACATATATAACATAGAGTGAAAATTTAGGTTTAACTACTATACTGAATTACATCTGACTTTCAAGATTATAAAGTTCAAATTTTAGAAGGAAAAATGAAAAATAAAAAAATTTGAAGCAAACTAAAGAGAAATTATGACGTGCTAATGTAACAAAAAAATTCCAGCAAGCCATGCAAAGCGTCATTTTCACACGAATTGAATAAAGCTTGGCTAGTGTCAAGTACTAAGAAATTGTTTACACTTTAAAAGAGTCAAACTTTAGATATGATGATTCGTGAGACACGACTTTGTCCTAAAACTAACCCTTTGAAATTGACGTGTTAGTCTTTGTTAAACTCAACTTACCTTTCTCAACTACTTGGAGGCCGTCAATCAAATTTGTTAGAGTTGTATTCTAAGATGACCACAACTGTAACCGTTTATGCTTAGTGTTTATTGTTTAAGTGTTTATGATGAAGCAAAAATCCACCCCGAACTGGTCAAACGCCAACTTGTAAAAAAGGACAAGAGAAGAGTAATCGAAAGGGTATTAGCGCGGTGCCGGCCGACTACGCTTCAACGATCAAGTCAGAAATCGGAAGGGTTTTGAAAGTTATAAAGGAACTCAGAGGGTATTCATTGCGTACCTTGGTATATGAACCGTCCTATATTTATAGTGACCAGGTGAGGGTGTATCCTAATAAACTCTGTCTCTTCAGTTTCCCTTTCCCACTCGGAGATAACTAGTCTTGGTCAAAATTCTTTTTATCTATGTCACCTTCCCACGTTACAAGTTTCATATTAGGAGTCAAGCACCCCATAGGGCTGTGCTCCCGTAGGGCTATTTTAACAATGTTCTCGGAATTCATCCATCTCGCTTTTTTCATTAAAGGCCCTCCTTGGAGGTGTATCCCCGTAGGGTTGTGTCCCCATAGGGCTGTGCCCCCGTAGGGCTATTTTAACAATGTTGTCGAAATTCATCTATCCCGCTTTTTTCATTAAAGGCCCTCCTTGGAGGTGTATCCCCGTAGGGTTGTGTCCCCGTAGGGCTATTTTAATAATGTTATAGGAATTCATCCATCCCGCCTTTTTCATTAAAGGCCCTCATTGGAGATGTATCCCCATAGGGTTGTGTCCTCGTAGGGCTGTGCCCCCGTAGGGCTATTTTCTTTTTTGTTTTAGTTATAACAACATATTTTGAAACAAAAATGATTGCTATTGATATTTTAGTAATAAGTAGAAAATTATTCGAGCAAAAACCTCAGAGCTGTCGTCCTAAGGCTCGATATTAAATTGAGTTGCAGCTAGAATTATTAAAGTAAATGCAACTTTTTAAAAGAAAATCTTACTGGTGGCACTTCCTCAGATGCTCAGCATTCCAAGGATAGGCTAACTATCTTCCTTCTAATATGTCTAGTCAATATGTCCATATCTCCTCCAAGTCCACCGGAGATAACTCTGATTTCTCCCAATAGATTATTTTTTTGAGTGTTGTCATCTTTACCATTCCCATCCCATGGGCGGTTCCGTCTTCTCTTCTCATCTCTGGCCACGTATCTTTGTAGTTGGCCCCTACTAATTAGGCTTTTAATCAGCCTTTTCAAGTTAATGCACTCATCTGTATCGTGGCCATGGTCTCGATAGAACCTGTAATACTTGTCGCGGGACCTGTTGGATGGGTCGGTTCTTAGTTTTGGGAGCCATGCAACAGTTGGGTCATCTTGGATGTAGAGGAGGATTTGGCTTATTGAGGTGTTTAGGGGGGTAAAGGTGTTGAATCCCTTATCACAACGCGATAATTTATAGGTCTGCTCCCGTGACATTCTACCATACTTGGGGTCTCTATCTTCCTCACTGGAATGTCCCCCCCCCCCTTTTCCTGTTTGCCTTTCTCGTATCAAAGGCCTCCTCTGCGTTCATGTACTTTTGGGCCTTCACGAGTAGCTCGGACATACTTTCTAGAGGGTGCTTGAAAATTGAGTACAAGAACTTTGAAGGCAGTAGGCCCCCCATGAATGCGGTGACTGCCACCTTGTCGTCCAGAGTATCGACCTACAACATCTCCTTGTTAAACCGATTAATGTAGTCTCGCAATGACTCTCCCTTAATCTGTCTTACGTTCAGGAGATAGGTGGTGAGCTTTTTGTGCCTTCAGGAGGCAATAAAATTTTCTACAAACAATTGGCTCAGTTCTTTGAATGAACATACAGATACCGGCTTCAGGTTGTTAAACTATGACCAGGCAGAACCCTTCAATATAGTAGGAAAGGCTCTACATAAGATTTCATCCGGTATTCCTTGGAGGTGCATTAGAGCCTTGTAGGTCTCCAGATGATCTAGTGGGTCCTTGGTCCCATCAAAGCTTTCAAGGGTGGACATCTTGAACTTGTTGGGCAAAGGACAGTTCATTATCCTCGCGAAGAAAGGGAGGTTGGTTTGCTGGACCAGCTCCTCTACTGTAGCAGGACCCTTCCCCCTTATGGCATGGGCCATGCTTTCTACCCTAGCTCTGAGATCCTGCATCTCCATGTCATAATATATAGTTTCTCCTGGGTGCCCTGACATGGGGTTGGTTCTTTTCGAGTGGGACTAGGTGATTGGGGTTCGTCCCACCTCTTACTCGACTCTGAGCTGCGTCGTCCATTGGGACTTCACTGTCTCACCCAACACCATCCCCTTTTAGATTAGTAGGCCTAAGGTGACCCAGCGATGGTACTCGTGCCACAGGAAGGATGCGCTGCAGAATTGTCGTATTTTGTTGGAGTATCTGGGCCAAACTTTGATTCAAGGTCCGGACCTGGTATTCCAATGCTGCATCCATCCCTGGTTGTTTGGGATTTCGAGGCGTGCCCTAGGGAAGTCCATCTGTCAGGGGGGTTACATGTCTCCCTGTCCTGCAACTGGCACATTATAGGCAGGAATATCAAGGGTGGCAAGCTGGCCCTGTCCGATTGGAGGGCCCTGTCCGCCAGGAAGGTCATGGCTGACAGGAGGATCTCGTGCAGCTGGAGGATTGTAATTGGCATGAAGGTCCTACGCTGGAGGATTGTGACCTGCAAGAGGGTCCTGCGCTGGAGGATTATGGCCGACAAGAGGGACCTGCGCAAGATGGTCCTGTACGACCGTAGCCTCTAACCTAGATCATAGGTGTATCATGCTTCGTATATGATTCATGTAGAACAATCAAGTTTTTAATTGGTTCCCACAGACGGCGCCAACTGATGAAGCAAAAATCCACCCCGAACTGGTCAAATGCCAACCTGTAAAAAGGACAAGAGAAGAGTAATCGAAAGGGCACCGGTGCGGTGCATGCCAACTACGCTCCGACGATCAAGTCAGAAATCGGAAGGACTTTGAAAGCTATAAAAGAACTCAGAGGGTATTCATTGCGTACCTTGGTATATGAACCGTCCTGTATTTATAGTGACCAGGTGAGGGCGTATCCTAATAAACTCTGTCTCTTCAGTTTCCCTTCCCACTCGGAGATAACCAGTCTTGGTCAAACATTCTTTTTATCCATGTCACCTTCCCAAGTTACACGTTTCATATTAGGAGTCAAACACCCCATCAGTTTATATAAACGTTGTTTATGTTACGATTTTATTTATTCATAAACATGAGTGTTGTTTGATAACGAAAAAACGTTTGACTTATTTTTAAAATCATAAACAGAAAAAAATGTTTGTTAACCTTGAACTATTTTTCTAAAAAAAATAATCAACACAATAAACTGCATAAAAAGTCAAGTTCATGCTACAACAAATCTATACAGTAATAATAGAGCAAAAAAAATAAATAAATAATATTGGATTACATATATATCTATATACTGCAAATTATACTCTAAAATTATAATGACCCACAATCCAGAAGGTCCTAACAAGTAGGGGGATGCACACGATTCGGTTCCGTACTGAACGGTTCGGTTCAGTTCAGCTAAAGTTCTTTATGGTTCCACCGATTCTTTGTGCACCCCTACCAACAAAACAAAATATATAACTATGAAAAAGTTGTAAGTTTTTCAATTTGTATGAAGTGAGAAGAGGGATTTTGAGAGCATACTCTTTCTCTTAAACTTCTTAAGCTACTACTTTCTTTTTCATTTTTATGATTTCTATTTTCTTTTCAACACTGAAAATGAATGAATGAAGATATGAATACAAAATACCATTCTTGTTTCTTTGACAAGGATATGGTTGAGACTTCTTTGTTTTTTTTCTCAAATAAGGTGTTTTTTTTTTTTGCATGGGTGCCCTAAGTAGCTATTTCTTATTATCAAGTATATTAGTAATTATTCATATTGTACCCAAATTTTTTTCTTAAGGCAATTGATGCTCTTTAATTCTGTCCACACTTGATAATTCCAATATTTTTATCGTTGTATCAAATAATAGCTTTTTATAATTTTTTTTATCTTTTCATTTTCTCACTTTTAGTTTCAATTTTTAATTAAAATAATATAATCACCATTTTAGATAAAAAAGAAAAAAAAGTTTTTTTTTAATAAACATAAACAATAAACGTCATTTTGGTGTTTAAGATTTGAAAGCTTAGGTACAGTGTTGTTTTAAAAATATTTTGACAATTTATAAACAAAACAAAAATTATCAGACATGTTTATCCTAAAAATTTATTTTTATAAACAATAAACACTAAACATTAATGGTTGCCAAATGGACCCTAATTTTACACACCTAATTTTCAAAATAAAAAATTTGCTCACACCCAATTGTTTTATTGGAGATTCGAATCCTAAACTTTTCATTTAAAGCGTTGAGGAGCTACTACCGAAAGAAGCGCTTGATGCTGGCACTGGTACTAGTACATCCTTATTCACAGAACAAAAAAATGAAAAAAAGAGGAATTTTTGGCACCACTTCCACTAAGGCTTAGCGGAAGCAATAAGGTAATGAAGTAGACACTTGCTAGTAGAAACCATGAAGATAAAGGATTTACTATATGACCAACCCTATACTTAACTGTTGTACATGTGATGACGAGGATTCTCTCTTGTTCCTTTTTTTTTTTTTTTGTTCTGTATCGTCTTGTGTGTTTAAATTAATTTTAAATCGATAATGCAATAACCTAATATGAAATTTTTTTAATTTTTTGATTTAATGATGTTGCAACATTTGCAACACGAAACAATATAAGGTAAATTACACTGACTTTTTTTTAGGTCAATATACATTGACCTCCCATCTTATTTGTCATATTATACTAATCTTCCTTGAAGTTTGAATACGAGATAATACAAATTTTTCTTTCATCAGCAATTTGTATAATCTCGTATTCAAACTTCAAGGAAGATTAGTATAATATGTATTATCTCATATTGAAAAACATGTAAAGATGTAATTATCACTATGAAATCACGTGAAATACTTAAATACCTTTTTTAACTAAATAATGTTGCAAAATTAAACCATTCTTCTTCTTATCATTTCAAAAATTGATCTCCAGCGAAGGTTCTGGCGATAATTTTTATGGCAAAAGAGAGAAGTGATCTTCTTTTTTCTTTTCATTATCACCCTCTCCCTACTTTCTCTCTCTTCAATTAATTCAATCAAGAGTTAGGATCTTAAAATTAGAGAGTTTAATTGTGTGGCTTGCCTTCAATGGAACATATATGTGGTTTCGGAATTGGGTTTAAAAGAATTAGGGTTAAATTATTTGAATCGGAGATTCTAGATTAAGTTTATGTAATAAAATTTTCTTTTTTCTTTTTGATTCTTTATTTATGTTTTTAAAAGTCATAGTACAAAAGTTATATATATATACACACACTAGTATACAAAATTACAGAGCCAAGTAACCATTCCATAAATAAAAGCAAGTAGCTAGCCAACCCATATATAAAAGCTATTAGCAGACTCTTCACTTATTTATTTAAACTACAATTGGGTTTGAGTTGTCAAAAATATTTTATTTTTCATTAATTTTAGATTTTGTTTTCTCATCGGTGTCGTTAATGGCAATGGAGCAAAAGAAGAAGAGTGAGCAGATGTGAAATACAATTGAATAATTTTATTTTTTCGCTTTGCTTTGTTTATGAACTAAAATAATTTTTAAAAAAAGACAAAAAAGTAATTTTGTTACTTTCGTTAATGACATCTACCTATTAACTCCGACAAATTAAATCAGTGTAATTTGACAAATAAGATAGAAGGTCAGTAGATATTAACCAAATCTTAGAGAAGATTACTATAGTTAACCCTATTATATATTGCATAGTTATTGCATATTTGATGTAAATGTGTTAAATGAATTCTATATTATTGTTGTATTTGTTAGAAATAAGAAGAGAGGAGATAATATCTCTGAATTGTATTAATGAATGGTATATAAATAGTATACAGTGAGGGCATATATATAGGAGAAGGAAATAGTGGGGAGCAAGTTATCCTATACATCAGAGGAATCCTAATTGGATGTGAAAAATGATAAATATAAAATATAATATACTAATATATATTAACACTCCCCCTCAAACTCAAGGTGGGTTATACGATGCCATCTGGAGTTTGAAAATAAGCTCTCGAAAACGCCCTGGTGGAAGAGATTTGGTGAAGATATCTGCTATCTGATCATGGGAAGTGACCGATCGTAACTACAAGATATTCTGAAGTAGATGATGACAAACAAAATGACAATCGATCTCAATGTGTTTGGTCCGCTCATGAAAAACATCATTGTGTACAATCTGAATAGCACTATTGTTATCACAATAGATGTGAGTAGCAATGGGCGAATAAACACCCATATCTTGAAGAAGCCATCGTAACCATAAAAGCTCAGAAGTAGTATTGACAAGTGCTTTATACTCGGCCTCAGTGCTAGTTCGAGCAATAACAGACTGTTTCTTACTACGACAAGAAATCAATGAATTTCCAAGAAAAAAGTAATATCCTGTAGTGGAACGGCGATCTGTTGGGTCACTAGTCCAATCTGCATCAGAATAAGCACAAAGTAGCAGTGAAGACTGATGAGAGAAAAAGAGCCCATGAAATACAGTTGCCTTGACATAGCAGAGAATACGAAGAATAACAGCAAAGTGAATTGATCTCGGTGAAGCCATGAACTGACTGACAATATGTACGACATGAGAAATATCTGGACGAGTGACAGTAAAATATACCAAACTACCAATCAACTGATGATACAGAGTACCATCACGAAGAAGTTCACCATCATGTGGAATAAGTCTCACATTAGGCTCAAGTGGAGTATCAGCAATCTTGTTGTCTGTGATGCTAGCTTTGGAAAGAAGATCAGAACAGTACTTTGCTTGAGTAAGGTAGTAACCATCAGTAGCTCTAGTAATTTCCAGTCCAAGAAAATAACTGAGAGGTCCAAGATCTTTCATTTCAAATTGATGATTGAGAAAGTGCATAAGTTCCTGAATACCCTGAGTATCATCCCCGGTGATGATCATATCATCAACATAAAGTAAGAGAAGAATAATACCATTTGCAGTATGCCGGATAAATAAAGCTGAATCATATGTACTGGTAGAATAACCAAGGCGAGAAATAGTAGAACTAAACTTGGCAAACCAAGCTCGAGGTGCCTGTTTTAGACCATACAGAGCACGCATAAGTCGACAAACCTGATGAGGTGGATGATCAAAACCTGGAGGAGGCTTCATATACACTTACTCGAGCAAATCACCATTGAGGAAGGCATTTTTGACATCCATCTGAAAAAGTTTCCAATGACGGGAAGCAGCCACATCAATAAGAGTACGAACAGAATGAAGACGAGCAACAGGAGCAAAAGTCTCCTCATAATCAATGCCATACTCCTGTGTGAACCCCCTTGCCACAAGTCGGGCTTTATAGCGCTCAATAGACCCATCTGAACGAGTCTTGATTTTATAAACCCATTTACATCCAATGGCAGACTTCCCTGGAGGCAATTCAACTAGATCCTCTGTATGAGTCTGGGCAAGTGCATCTAGCTCTTTTTTCATTGTTCGCTGCCATAAAGCATTAGAGAAGGCCTCGCTAAAAGTGTGAGATTCATGAAGGTTTGCAAGAGCATGATAACAATAATAGTCATGAAGATGTGCAGGGGAGGTTCTTACCCGAGTGGATCGACGAGGATCCAAAGCAGTGGCAGCATTAGGAGCCTTAAGTGGGACAAATGATTGGAACTCAACTGCAGGAGGGTCAACCACATGTGATGAGCCAGAAGGGTCTACTGTATCTAATGAGCTAGCAGAAGGAGAATCTAAAAAAAGATCTGCAGATGTATCTAAAGAAGGAATAGGAAACTGGTGATCAGGAATACCAGTGAATGTGGATAAGGTATGAAACATTTTATGTTCCCAAAAAATAACATGACGAGAGACTCTAAGACTTCTCGCAACTGGATCATAACATCTATATCCTTTTTGTTCAAGTCCATACCCAAGAAAATAACAGAGCTGAGCACGAGGTTGTAATTTTGTTCGCTCATGAGGATGAAGAAGAACAAAACAAGCACACCCAAAAACTCTAAGATTACTATAGTCAGGAACTTGCCCGTAAAGACGCTCATAGGGTATTTGATTTTGTAAAAGTGGTATGGGTACACGATTCATGGTATAGACAGCAGTGAGGGATGTTTCACCCCAAAAAGATGATGGCACAGAAAAAGAAATAACAAGTGATCTAACCAAATCTAAAATATGTTGAAGTTTTTGTTCAACTCGACCATTTTATTGAGATGTACCAGGACAAGAAGAGTGAAAAATAGTGCTATATTGTTTGAGGATATTTTGAAATTCATTTTGCCTATATTCTGTAACATTATTAGAGCGAAAAGTTTTGATATTGGTGGAAAATTGAGTTGAAACCATTTGTGTGAAATCACGAAAGATGTTGAGTAATTCAGAACGATTTTTTATTAAAAATATCCAAGTGAATTGTGAAAAATCGTCCATAAATATAATAAAATATCGTGCCCCACCCATGGTGGCTACAGGAGAAGGTCCCCAAACATCAGAATGAACAAGATTAAAAGGAGAAAAAGAAAATGACTCACTGTTATTAAATGGTAAAGTAGGCTGTTTACCTAATTGACAAGAAATATAATCAAAAGAATCAGTTTTAACTGATCCTAACAAACCCTTAGATGCGAAACTTTTGACTCGAGAAACCGAGGCATGATCCAAACGAGAATGCCACAACTTAAGAGTAGGTATACTACGTTGTGTAGATGTAGCTATGACAGATGAGGTAGGTAGATGTAAGGAAGAAATCTCAAATAGGCGCCCTGTCTTACGGCCTGTCCCAATGATCTGACCTGTTTGAAAATCCTGTACAACACAGCCAGTAGAGGTAAAGGTTATATTCAAACCTAGCTCAGTCAATTTACCAACAGATAAAAGATTAAGAGAAAGATTGGGAACAAGATAAACATTGGGAATAGACAGATTTGACTGAGAGACAGTGCCTATGTGACTAACGGTCATAGTGGAACCATTAGCTGTGTGAATAATAGGGGCATGAGATGTAGGAGTCAGAGCAGTGAGCAAAGTATGGTCAGGTGTCATATGATTGCAGCAAGCAGAGTCCAAAATCCATGAATTAGGTGTACCTGGTGCAGTTGAGAAAGTAGAGTTAGATAAGCTTGAACCTGATTGCTTGGATAGAACCTGGTTGAGAATTGCCTCCAGATCAGCAGCAGAAAATGTAAATGGGGACGTCTGAGAATGAGTGGTAACTGGTGTAGAAGAAGAAAAATGAGAGGACACTCTCTCTGTGGTACCTATAGCTGCAACATTGCGAGGTCTAAGAAGTTTGAAACACTTCTCAATTGTATGCCCTGATTTGTGATAGTATTTGTAGGAACGTTGACTAGGTTTGGGATGAAATGACTGTGCTCACTATTGGTTACCACCATTGTAATAAGAAAAATATCTGTTGAGTGAAGGCCGAAAAGAATAATAGCTGTGAAGTGAAGACCTAGACTGAAATCTCATTTTGTGGTGAAAAAACTCATTTTGAGCCATGTACAAATCCCAAATGACAAAACCGACTACAAAATTGGAATTAACGTGAAATTTCACGCAAAGTAGGCCTAGGAATTTTTTTTGATGACGTGGCAGTACCTGATGACGTGGCAGTGAAGGGCTGAAGTGGCAGTCCACGCAGCACAGAAGCTGACGTGGTAGTCCACAAGGTAGAGAAAACTGATGTGTCAGTCCACGTGGTAGTGAAGAGCTGACGTGGTAGTCCATGCGATACAGAAGCTGACGTGTCAATCCATGTAGCAGAGAAAGATGACGTGGCAGATGAGTCAGCGATGATGTGGCACTGTTCAGACTGATTTTTTTTTTTTCAAGGGCTTTGATCTGATATATTCAGAAGATGAAAACAGGTCCAGAAGATTGAGTTTCGACACCAAATAGGAAAAAAAAAAAAAGTTCTCTTTGCTTGATGACAACAATTTTCGCAGAAAAATTTAAAAACCAAGCTCTGATACCATGTTAGAAATAAAGAAAGAGAATTGTATTGATTGAATTAATAAAGAATACATAAAGGACATAATCTTGAAGACTAAGTAAATTTAGGAAACAAGAAATTCTAATCCTAGATGGTTTAGGAGAAGATATAAGAAACCTATTAGGAAAAGATATATAATCTATAATGGGAAATATATAATCTAATGTTAGAAATAAAGAAAGAGAATTGTATTGATTGAATTAATAAAGAATACATAAAGGACATAATCTTGAAGGCTAAGTAAATTTAGGAAACAAGAAATTCTAATCCTAGATGGTTTAGGAGAAGATATAAGAAACCTATTAGGAAAAGATATATAATCTATAATAGAAAATATATAATCTAATAGCCCCCGCAAACTCAAGGTGAGTCATATGAAACCAACTTGAGTTTGGAGACAAAATCTTGAATGCGGCTCGCGAAAGCAATCTGGTGATGTAACCAACTGTGGCTGCGAACACATACAAAGAAACTGTAAAAGAGTCAGAAAGACCAAAAACGGCTCGTTGGAGCGAAAATCGATTTAAAAATCAGAAAAATAGCTCGTTGAAAATAGCGACTTTGACACACAGACGTTATGGCTCATGAAAACAATCTGGTGATGTTATCAACAGTGGCTGACAAACACATACAAAGAAGTTACAAAAGAGCAAACTCGTTGGAGCGGCAGTAAGACCGAAAACTGCTCGTTGGAGTGAAAACTGATTTAAAAATCATAAAAGAAGGCTCATTGAAATCAACAACTTTGACACATAGATATTAGTGGGAGCCGATGAATTAAACTTGAATTGGGCTGTCATATTTTTCTTTTATTATCTGCATAAAAAATATATATATATGGCAGAAGTTATTTTCTACGATTGACCATTGTCCGCCGGGGATGAAGCTAGTGGTGCCATCCCCGACGGTGACGACGATGAACTGAGAAAGATTTTCCAAGGATTGGTTGGCTCTGATACCATATTAGAAATAAGAAGAGAGGAGATAATATCTTTGAATTGTATTAATGAATGGTATATAAATAGTATACAGTGAGGGCATATATATAGGAGAAAGAAAGAGTGGGGAGCAAGTTATCCTAGTTGTTCATACCCAGTTGTAGCATCTACCATCTGGTCTATCTTTGGAAGTGGGTAACAATCTTTTGGGCATGCCATGTTTAGGTTGGTGAAGTTAATGCACACTCTCCACTTTCCATTCTTCTTTCTCACTACCACCACTTTCGAGAGTCATTCTAGATATCTCAACTCCCTAATAAAGCTTGCTTGTAATAATCGACCAACTTCTTCGACGATTATCTAGTTCTTCTACTTCTGCTTAACAGGGATGCTGGTGGGATCAGCATTCAAAGAATGTTCTGCAAGAGTGGGGTTAATGCCGGGCATATCGAGATGGCTCTAGGCAAACACATCTATGTTTTTTCTAAGCGTGTTGATTAGTTCATCTCTTTCTTTCTCCTACAAAAGTGTCCCAATTTGTGTACTTATATTCTTTTCTGGATTCCCAAGTTAAACCACTTGGAGTGGTTCTACGGGTTGAGCTGAGCTCTCGTCTTCCTCAAATATGCTGAATTTCTGTAATCGTTATTGGATGTATGTTCCTGTGCTGACTCCCTCCTCCTTCGATATGCGCTTGATCGTCAGCGAATAACACTTCTTTGCTGCTACTTGGTCACCGAGGAGATCCACTGTCCCTTTCCCATTTGAAGTTAAACACCTCATCACCTAGTGTACGGTTGATGGCACTCTGTGCATTCTGTGGATCCATCATCTCCGCATAATGAGATTGTATAATGAGTGGACTTCTGCTATTATGAATTGCTCTCTCAGTGTCCTCTACGTAGCTATTACAGAAATAGTTATTGTCCCAACTGGGGTGACTCTGTTTTTATCGAATCCCATGAGTGGGCCCTCGGCTGGTTTAACTTGAACATCTCTGATCCCTATCTGTTTGAAAACTTTGAGTGTCATTATGTTAGCACTCGACCCTGTATCAATGAGCACTATCTTTATCCGGCAGTTTGCCACCAGAAGACTAATCAACAGCGGATCCTCATAAGGGAGCTGCGCCCTCATCAGGTTTGAGTCCCCAAATGTGATTTGAGTGTCGATAATTTTGCTCTGGACCGAGTTGACTTCTCCCAACCTCTGCAATCTTTTCGCCTGACGGAGGTAGGATCTGCCCGTGCCTTGATCTTCCCGAGTTACATAACCATGTATGGTATTGATCATTCTAACTGGATTCAAATTTTGGTTTCTTCTGTGCTCGAGGGTCTCATGTTCGTTCTAATCGGGATGCTCCCTCGCTACGTATTCGATCAGCCCTCATTTGGCTATGATTGCCTCTATCTGTCCCCTCAGATTTCGACACTCATTGGTGGTGTGTCCATGATCCTGGTGGAAGGCGCAGTGTTTGCTTCTGTCTATATGCTTGACTGGAATTCGGATGGGAGACGGCATTTGGAATATGCCTCTGCCCTTGTTTTCTTGGTAAAGTCTGGCCAGAGTACATTTTAGAGGGGTTTTTTCTTCAAATCGAGGTCACTTCTCAGGTTTCATCGGGATGAGAGGGACTCTATTCTGGCCCTTCGGTTTATTCCCCCTTTTTTTTATTGGGTGTTGATGCTTATTAGGGTTGATCTCTGCTGGTGCAACACTTCATCTTCCTCAAGACTGAGGTATCCTTGTGCCTTCGTGTTTAAATCTCCCATGATTTTGGGGTTCTTTTTGTACCAAAGAGGAATGAAATTTGGAGCCAGAGATCATGGCCACCTTTAAGGCCTCTACAGCTACGGCCTGGTCACAACCATTGATTAAGGACATTTTTAGATTGAATCTGGTCATTAAAGATTTCAGAGTTTTCCTTTTTGACTGTCTCATAGTAAAGAGAGACGATATAATTTTCTTCTGTCTTTGGTTACCGATGTACTGAGCGATGAAGAGTTTGCACAACTTCGTGAAAGAGGTGATTGATGGGGTCATGCTGGTTGAAAAGACTTTGCACATGAGGCTCTCGTCCTCCGCGTGCAACGTTATTCTTTGTTGTACATGGAAGAGGTGATTGATGGGGTCGGTCGTCCCATCAAAGGTGGTGAAGCTTGGAAGTACGAACTTTCTCAAGTTCGGGGATTTTCATATCTTTTCTGTGAAGGGAGACTATACTACATTGCTAGTCACCCGAGTTGCCAAATCCACTGGAGTATGGTTCTTCAGGTCTTTGATATCGGCATTGACCTTCTCTAGTCATTTGGCAATTGCATAGAATTGGATGCTCAATCTAGGGGCAAGAGACTCCGGTCGATCGGGGATTTTGCTCTCTCTCTCCCGAGCAGAGTTGTGTTCCTCAGAGCTTAGTTGGGCTACTTTCCTATAAGCCAGGCTATCTTCTCTTGGAGTAGATCGTTGTGTCGGTTAGATTCCTCCAATTGTTCTTGTATTTCTTACAGGATCTGTTCATGTGTAAGATTCTGCTCTATCGTTTGGTTATGGATAGGTGATTGTTGTCCTACTATAGTTTCAGAACATAGCTGTATTGGCATAAATTCCTAAGGAATTTCTGAGTATGTCGCTCCCACAAACTGCGCCAAAGTGTAAGTGCAAAAAAATTGACAGTATACTTAAAAAGATTTTTCTCTCTTTTCTTTTGCCCACAGAAGCCTGCCTTTACCTTTACATTTTCTCTTCTTATATAGTCTCCATGGTTACATTTATTGTGCCTGTGATTGTTCTACAGTTCCTGGAGGATTTGATTCTTCCCTTACTTCCAGCTGATTTGTTATCTTAACTTATGCCATGATTTCTGCAGTGAATTAATGTCTAAATATGCGTATTAACGGAGAGTGTAGATCTTCCGTCACGTTTTTGTCGCCAAATGACTACTGACTTGGATGGTGGGCCACTTTTGGTGATCTGGCAGCCTAGTGTGCTTTGAGCTATCATTTACACATGTCACCTTAATTTATTGGGTATTTTTCCCCACTACAAAAGGGAGCCTTATGAATCCTTCCACTAGATCAAGTTATCAGAATCAACAAAAATATGAATGAACAACATTTGATGAGTTCATGAACTTACTAAAATGGCATGCCAACCTACACCAGTGTGAATAGAGACTCAAGAATGTGTTGTGAGCTCCAGATCCCGAGGATGGATAAGGATCTTTAGCAAATCATTTCCCATGCTCTGTTACTTTTCCAGAATTTGTTTGGCAAAATTTGTAGTAGAGAGGCTACACCACCTTACCTTAACTATCTGTAGTGTGAATATATCCCCTAATTCAGATGGAATCTCCTCGAGTTTACTGCAGTGTTGCAACACTAAATGTTAAAGGCTTGGAAATTGAATTCTGGAGGCACTCCATTGCTCGATATTCATGTATAAAAGTTTCAAGAACTTGAGCCGACGAAACCCTCCATCACTTGTTTCCTATAGTGGTCCGACACAGGCATAATTCTCTAATTTGAGAGCCTCAAGATTGGGTAAAATCCCAAGGACTGACATTTCCTTCTATTAGATATTAGATTGTTATTTTCATTGTATTTTTAACTGTGAGGGTAGAATGGTCTTTTCACACATTCTTTTTTGGCTATATAAATCCCTTTATGTGTATTCTCTTATTATCTTTACTAATAGAAACCCTAGCCCCC
Source organism: Cornus controversa (assembly GCA_026545225.1). NCBI lineage: Eukaryota > Viridiplantae > Streptophyta > Magnoliopsida > Cornales > Cornaceae > Cornus > Cornus controversa. The sequence continues at coordinate 9,777,350 of CM048848.1, read as the reverse complement.
TTTTTTCTCTTCTTATCTCTCTTTGTAATTCTCACATGGTATTAGAGTAATGATCCAGATAAGTTCTTTAATTGGTAAAAACATGGAAGAACTGCACGTTCCATCTACGCGGTCTATGGATCTAACTCCATGGTGAGTTGGCTGCGGGTTACAAGGGGTTTTTTTTTTTTTTGGCATCGATCTAGTTCCGGTATCGCTTTCGTCTAGCATCGAACTAATTTGCTTCTTTGGCGTTTCTTCTCGTTTTGTTTTGATCGACATCTTGTCATGGATTTTTATTTTTCTTGAAAATCTATTGGTGTTCGTTTATCTGTTATTTTTCGCAATGACTGGTGAAAGAGATAATTCTCTATAATCAATTAGTGTAAGATTGAATGGCAACAATTACTTGTATTGGAGTTATGTAATGAATAATTTTTTAAAATGAAAAAAATGTGGGGTTATATCAGCGGTGTGGTGAGTAAACCCGCAGATCCTAAAGATGAAAAATATGCATATTTGTTGGATAGTTGGGAAGCAAACAACTAAAAAATTATTACTTGGATTAATAATTTTGTTGAGCACTCCATTGGTAAGCAATTGGCAAAATATGAAATAGCAAAACAGGTCTGGGATCACTTGACAAGATTGTACAGACAATTCAACTTTGCTAAACAGTATCAGTTGGAAGTTGATATCCTAGCAGTGCAGCAAAATGATATGAGTATTCAGGAGTTTTACTCCACCATGTCTGATCTTTGGGACCAACTGGCTCTCACGGAGCTAGCATCCCTCCAGTGCCATGTTGACTACCTTGCTCGTAAAGAGGAATAATGTCTTGTTTAGTTTTTGATAGCCCTACGTGATGATTTTGAGGGACTTCGGGGAAACATTCTACATCGTAATCCCCATCCCCCTGTTGATGCAGTTGTAAGTGAACTTTTGGCTGAAGAGACACAACTCGAGACTCAGGCAGGAAAGGGCCCTCTCCCAGTGCCTAGCCAATTTGTTTTGGCTGTCCCTACTAAGCCATCTTTGAGTAATCAGACGAGGCTCTCTTCGAATGTTGGTTTCGATGAATGTAGTTTTTATAAGTAGAAAGGTCATTGGAAGATCCAATGTCCTAAATTGTTTAATAAAGCACAACCACCACAACAGCAATGACAACAACCCCCACCTCAGTAGTAGTGGAGGCAACCCCTACCTCCGCAGCAGTGGCATTCAGGAGGGTAGTCCCAACAGCAAGTTTATAGGCCTCCACAACCCACTACTGCAGCATTTGTACCTGAAGTTGCATCTTCTTTGGATCCCAACATAGAAGCTCTTGCAGAATAGTTTCAGTAGTTCCTTACCACATAGCCATAACCATAGCCATATGCCATGTCCATTCCATCTTCAATAGGTTTGCCATCTCCTAACCCTTCAGCTATGACTACACCTTTGTGGGTTTTAGACTCTGGCACCTCTCATCGCATGTCACTTGATTCATCATCCTTTATATCTGTATGTCACTTTACTTCACCTGCATCTATCATGACTGCTGATGGCACTCCCATGCCCTTGGCAGGAGTTGGTTCTATTCATACACCTCATTTATCACTTTCTAATGTATATTGCATTCCCAACCTTGCAATGAATCTCATTTCAATGAGTCAATTATGTGATTTTGGTTATTTTGTTCACTTTTCTTCCACTTCTTGTCATGTGCAAGATCCTCAATTCCAGAAGTTGATTGGGACAGGCTGTTGGCAGGGGAGCTTATATGTTTTGGACGAGCTACGAGTTCCAAATATAGTTGCTTCGGGTGTTAATTTGTCTTCCTTTCATTTAAATTCCTCTTTTTCTAGTTTTTACTTGTGGCATTCTAGACTTGGGCATGTTTTGGCCCATTGTTTAAAATATTTGGTTTCTAGAGGATCTTTGTGTACATTACAATCTCATGATATTTCTGATTGTAGTGCTTGTAAATTAGCTAAATTCTTTGCCCTACTTTTTAATCGAAGTGTTTTTATTCTGTTGCACTGTTTGATTTGATTCATTCTGATGTGTGGGGCCTTGCCCCTATCGCAACAAAAGGGGGGTCGAGATATTATGTTTCTTTCATTGATGATGACACTTGATATTGTTGGGTTTATCTAATATAACGTTATTCTGAATTCATAAACATTTATACTACTTTTTGGTCACTTGTTAAAACTCAATATTCTACAATTATCAAGTGTTTTCGTTGTGATTTGGGTGGGGAGTATACTTCTACAACCTTTTCAAAGTTACTTCGCTCTAATAGTACTGTGCACCAATCCTCTTGTACTAACACTCCTCAACAGAACGGGGTTGCCAAAATGAAACATCGACATATTGTTGAGACAACTCGTTCTCTTCTCTTGTCTGCTAGTGTCCCTAGTGAATTTTGGGGAGAAACTATTCTCACAGTTGTTCACTTGATCAGTAAAATTCTCACATCTCACACTTTAGGTCTCTCCCCCAATGAAAAGTTGTATGGTCATACTTCCGACTACTCATTTTTACCAGTTTTTGGTTGCACATATTTTGTTCTTTGTCCCAATGTTGAGCGTAATAAGTTATCGCCATGCTCTTCCATTTGTGTCTTTCTTGGTAATAGTGAAGGTTAAAAGGGTTATCTTTTTTTTTATTCTGTTGCTCATAAATTATATGTCTCCCGTCATGTTTTAATCCTTAAGCATATTCCTTTCTTTTCTGTTCTTACCAGCTCTCATAACATGACCAAGTCAACCCTTATCCGTATTGACCCTTTCTCTGTTGATGCAAGTGAAATTCTCTCATCTATTGTTTCATCTTCTACAAATGATGCACTAGCTCCTACCACTAATTCTCCTCTTCCTGTTCAACCTTTTCCTTGTCACTTCTCTCGCAGGACTCGAGCAGCTACTGATGGTGTAGCCCGTGACATTTCTGATGCTCCATTCTCTACAGATGATGATACTCCATCCCCTCCTACGACCACCCAAGTTCCTCCTGTGATTGTGGATCCTCCTCCTTCTCGCTTCCCGAAGCATACTCGTAAGTCAACTCAATTACCAGATTTTGCTTATTCTTGTTATTCTAGTTCATTTACTTCATTCTTATCATCTATTCACACTCTTTGTGAGCTTACTGTAGTAACCCTTGTGGACGGGTGTGAGTGGGCGGGTGCAAAGACAGACACTGGGCTGAGCTACCACACTGACAGGGTACAGGGTGCTCAATCCCACATCGCCTGGGTGTGGAAAAGGGGATGTGCTTATATGTAGTGTGTTCTCTTCAAATGGTATGAGGCCTTTTGGGGTAAACCCAAGAGCAAAACCGTGCGGGCTCAGGCCCAAAGCGGACAATATCATACCATGTGTTGGAGCGGGGTATTACAGTTGGTATCAGAGCCTGAACCCAGCCGGAAGAAGTGTGCCGACGAGGACGTCGGGCCTCGTAGGGGGGTGGATTGTAGTAACCCTTGTGGACGGGTGTGAGTGGGCGGGTGCAAAGACAGACACTGGGCTGAGCTACCACACTGACAGGGTACAGGGTGCTCAATCCCACATCGCCTGGGTGTGGAAAAGGGGATGTGCTTATATGTAGTGTGTTCTCTTCAAATGGTATGAGGCCTTTTGGGGTAAACCCAAGAGCAAAACCGTGCGGGCTCAGGCCCAAAGCGGACAATATCATACCATGTGTTGGAGCGGGGTATTACACTTACCTCCTATACAGAGGCAGTTCTTGATCCCCTTTGGCAGCTAGCTATGGTTGAGGAACTTTCTGCTTTGCATCATATGAATACTTGGGATTTGGTGTTGCTCCTGCCTGGTAAGAGCACAATTGGTTCTCGTTAGGCTTATAACATTAAAACTAAATCAGATGACTCCGTTGAGCGATATAAAGCCAGATTGGTTGCCAAGGTTTTTGTCCAACAGTATGGTTTGGATTATGAGGAGACTCTTTCTCCAGTTGCCAAGATGACCACTGTCCATGCTCTCAGTGCAGTGATCTCTATCCGTCAGTGGCATATTTCTTAGATGGATATTAAAAATGCTTTTTTGAATGGAGATCTTCAAGAGCAAGTTTACATGGTACCTCCTTCTAGTATCTCTCGTAATCCTGGAGAAGTTTGTTGTCTCAAGAAGGCCTTATATGGTCTCAAACATACCTATCGAGCCTGGTTTGAGAAGTTCTCTAAAGTGGTTACTTCCCTTGGTTTTTGTAATACCCTGCTCCAACACATGGTATGATATTGTCCGCTTTAGGCCTGAGCCTGCACGATTTTGCTCTTGAGTTTTACCCCAAAAGGCCTCATACCATTTGAAGAGAACATACTACATATAAGCACATCCCCTTTTTCACACTTAGGCGATGTGGGATTGAGCACCCTGTACCCTGTCAGTGTGGTAGCTCAGCCCAGTGTCTGTCTTCGCACCCGCCCACTCACACCCGTCCACAAGGGTTACTACAGTTTTTGCTCTAGTGCTCATGATTTGGCTCTATTTATTAAGTTTACTTCTGCTGGTCATATTCTTCTTTCACTCTATGTAGATGACATGATTATTACAGGTGATGATGTTGATGGAATTATAATATTAAATATCGAATTAGCTAATCAATTTGACATAAAAGATTTGGGCCCTCTACGGTACTTCTTGGGTATTGAGGTAGCCTTTTCACCTAAGGGTTATCTTTTTTATCACCCTAAGTACACAATGAACATCCTTCAGTGAGCTCGTCTTACGGATACTCGGACTGTTGATACTCCTATTGAGCTTAATGCTCGCTATGCTCCTACAGATGATATTCCTTTGCTTGATCCCACATTATATCGGACTATTGTTGGTAGCTTAATCTATCTCACTATTACTATTGTTAGTCAGTTCATTGCCTCCCCCTCTACAGTTCATTGGACTGCTGTTCTTCGCATTCTGCGTTATCTTCGAGGTACTCTCTGTTAGAGTCTTTTATTTCCTTCGAAGTCCTCTTTGGAGCTTTGTGCATACTCTGATGTTGATTGGGCTGGTGATCCGACTAATCATAAGTCTACTACAGATTTTTGCATTTTCTTGGGTGACTCTCTCATTCTTGGAAGAGCAAGAAGCAGAAAGTTATCGCTCGATATTCCACATAGGCTGAGTACCATGCTATGACATCTACTACAAATGAGGTTGTGTGGTTGCGGTGGTTATTAGCAGATATGGGTGTCACTCCTTCTACTCCCACCCCTCTTTACTACGATAATAGAAGTGCTATTTAGATTACTCATAATTTAGCCTTCCATGAGCGGACCAAGCACATTGAGATCGATTGTCATACCACTCGACATCATCTCCAGCGTGAAACGATTACTTTGCCTTTTGTCTCCTCTTCCATGCAGATTGCAGATTTCTTTACGAAGTTTCAAACCGTTCAGCGCTTTCGTTTTTTTGTTGGCAAACTCTCGATGCTTCTTGCTGCTGCATAGTGAGTTTGAGGGGGGGGGGGGGGATATTAGATATTAGATTATTATTTTTATTATATTTTTAGTTGTGAGGGTAGAATAGTCTTTTCACACTTTCTTGTTTAGCTATATAAACCCCTTTATGTGTATTCTTTTATTATCTTTATTAATAGAAATCCTAGTCCCCTCTCTCTCTCTCCCCCCGTGTGCGTGCGTGCGTGTGCAATTCTCACACCTTCCACTCGAGAGTGGTACATGATAAAGTTAGCCTCTTAATACTTGGGGGGAATTTAACCAGATTGAACCTATGCCGCCCACTAAGATTTATGTTCGACAACTTTAATGTTTCAAGGTGGTTTAGGAAATCTAGGTCAGGAAAAATGCCACAAAATCACAGCTTTCTAAGATTGGGTGTCACAGCCCAGGCACAGGCCCCGACGCGGACATGGAATTTAGGAAAATTTAGATAATCGTCTAAAACTTTAAACAAGTGAGCTACAATTTAATTTTTAAAGAAAGGGATTTTAAGGAAACAAACATTAAACTCCACTCACAAGGATTTTCTAATCCATCAGAATGTGCATGGCAACTGGAAGTAAACAAGAAAGAATACACAGACAAGCCAATAATCAATGAACTCCAAGCATTCTCAACATCAACCCAGATTACTTGATCGGACCACCACAACTACTTTGACTTTGACATGCTAACCCAAATCCACCTTCTTTCCTTTCATGGTGCACAATTCTCATCAGTTTCCCACATTTTAAATTCCTTAACTAGCTACTCAAATATACATATATTTATATACTTTAAGGGAAAGAAAAATAAAGATAAATAAAAATAGGCATAGTCAGGATAACATCTCTTTAAAACGAAAAAAAAAAAAAAACAAACAAACACTACGGGCCTTTCATTTTAACAAGTTTCCTGTACATACAAAAACAACAAGGGTCTTGTTTGACAAGGTTTCCAAATCACATGAGCCTCAACACTGATTGGCATTGCCATATCAAAACACTACCATGAGAACAACTAGTGGAGCAAAACAGGAAGACTACTTTATTATCTGACATCCTGGACATCAATAGGATAGGGAAAGTAATGAGCAGAGGATACACGTTCAAAATTCACAAAATCACCAATAACTAAGAAGGCAACATGAAGGCATTCAAGGACATCAACAACATCATTATTAGAGAACACTTGATTGGACTTGAAGTAAATAGGATCCAGGATTAGGAAAGAACACTAACTGGGCATTCAAAATATTTACAACAAGTGAGCTCGAATCATTCATTCAAGGAGTCCATTCACATAGACTTGTGACAAAACAAAAATAACAAATCTTTACCCTGCACAGTTCTCTACTACTTAAGTACACCCAACCCATTATATAAATTATTATCCAATAAGCCAAAACCTATATTACACTAGCAAGCTTCTAACTACAAATCTAAAGGAATTCATTGTATCAAATCATTCAAGAGAGTACCAGACTAGCATTTCAATAAAAACTGTTTATGAATATCAATACACAATAGAAGTAACCTTCTAATCATAAGGTCCTGCCAAACAAGCCACTTCAAAAGATTTAACATATGAAAGAGATATATACAACAATGTGTTCCAAGCACACAAAAGAGATATAGCATTCGTTTCCAAAAGAGAAATTCAGCACTATTTACAAGATTTATGCTTTACATATATTTAGAGAAATGCATGCCAAGGCAAAAGAATATAGTAAGCTAAGCATCTTCAAGAGGCATCACAAAAACACTGCAATTCCACCCAAAACCAATTCATCAACAAGATCCAAGTCCTTAGTTAGCACCACCATTATCACCATCTTGGATATTGCTACCTGAAAATGTTAAAGGGTGAGACGACACCCAGTAGAGGAAAACCAACAATTACCACTTTAAGATGAAATTTTCAAACCTTTAATGCATAGTTTGGTAAAATGCATATTTCCGCTGAAAATTTATAAGGTAAAAACATGCAGTTCAAGGATAGTATATCAAAAACCGATAAACTCATATTTCCTCTTCACCAAATAATTTCACATCAAATAAAAAATCATTATTCGTTTCAAAATATCTACTATAAAATTTCAATTAGCAAAAAGAAAGAGAAAAGTTAGATCTACTATAAGAAAAGACATATCTACTATAATACAACCATACACCAATATGGATACCTGGTTTACATCTCAAAATATCTAATGTCCATCCCAATACAAAAGGTCCTGTGAAAACCAAGAATTGTATATTCTGTTCTTTGGAGTCAAACCTATTTTGCAAACTAGGTTTGAGTTTCTTAGAAAGGAGAATTTGTCACCACAAAAATTGATTTCAATGAAAATTTTGAGTGATATTTATTGTTGTTAGATATATTGACATAGATTAACGGTCATTAGATGTGATAAAGATTGGACATGGACGAACCCTTTGATTTCATAGGGTATAACTCTGCAAGTGATTACAAATTGTTTTGCAATAAGAAGCATATATTTTTCTGGTTCGGTTGTTTCCAAGTTCTAAACTACTGCGGCAATTAAAAGTTTTGCTGTTTTCCTGAATTCTATATGATGAATTGTGTATTCAGCCTATCACAGGTTCTTATGTGGAAAAAGGTACAATTTCGTACTTCTTTTTATTCATTTCTCTTCAATGAATGTATGAAAGTCATTATGCAGCTGTTAGGCAAGCCAACAATGCACTTTTCCCAGTCTAAATTTCACGTATTTGTGTAATTTAGAAATTGACTCTTTAATTATTGGCTTCAGCTTCTGGATGTGGAAAGCCATGCTTTAGCCCTTCTTACAGCAGGCCTTATGTTGCCATAGCTGTTCTAACTGATTTTGGCACTTCATCAAACAATCAACAAGTTCAACCTATATTTATAAGGTTACTTCCCAACAATTCTATTTCAAACCAAAAAATTGATATTTTAAGGATAATTTTATTGAGTGTTTTGTAGGTATGGTAGGCTAATTTTTCCGTTACGAGTATTGACTAATTATTATCTTTATTAATCTGAGGCTTCTTCAGGAAGACGCTGCTTATTGATGATCTCTATCTGGTTCTCTCCTATAGGTGAAGTCTTTGGGTTATTATATTTAAATGGCAGATATTTACGAAGTAATAATTAGTTGTGCTGTGAAAACCAGGAACTATATGCTTTGTCGTTGAATTTATCCAATTTTTACAACAGCTGACAATGCACCAATGTATTTGAGGCTTTTAAGTGGCTGTTACTACAGTTAGATGTATTACCATGAATTAAGAGCATATCAACAGAAATCATCCAAGTAATTCAATTTCAAGACAAACTAAAGACCTTCATAATAAGTATTGGCTGAAGTGTTTTATTTCATAGCCAGTGATCCAACAAATCATAACAGAGAAATTTTCAGTAAGAAGCATATATTTACTTGTTCCCTTTAGTTCTCAAGTTCTAAAGCAATGCAGCAATACAAACCATACTGATTGCCCACTTATCTCACAGTTCTTCATGGGGAACAGTTCTGACATCTGTTAGTTCATTTCTCTTCAATGAACATATAACACAATGTTGTGCAGCCAAATTGTCCACTTATCTCATTCCATTCCGACAAAGCAAATGTCATTAACATATCAATATTGCAACTATATAGAGGCAGAGAATTGCAGAAGTCTTACATTTTCGAACTTGTGATGGACCACCAGGCCTTGACAGATAAAGAAACTGGATTTGTTGGGAACATCCCATACACAGCGAAATGGATCATCATGTCTTGAATTCCAGCAAATGCAACTGAAAACTGCACTGCTTCAGTTTGGCTTGACACCTACTTCACCATGAATTCTAATGCCTTGAACCTGCAGTAAAAAAATCCTCTGTCAAATGACTGTCACAAGCTTGCTTTATTCGTCTTGTCTCAATTTACCATTCAATCATATCATTTAATTTGGAAAAAAATAAGGTATATATCTGAGGCTTACAATGAAGTGAAATTTTTAAGTTTCTGAGTAATTAAACAGATTATTTGCCCAAACAAAACTGGGAAAGAAAAAATATATATCAACATTTCTGATCCCCATGTAAAGAATCAGTTTGGTTCCTCTCGTGTTCAATGTGGTTCTGGCCAATTGGCACACCTTCCCTTCTTGTGGATTCCAAGATGAGGTCGCACCTATAATTTGATAAACTACAAATATTTTGCTAATTCAATTGTTTAGCCTCTTCTCTGAAGACATTGACTTTCATTTAATAAAGCATGAAGTTAGTGATAATAGATTGAAAAAAGACAAAACATAAATAAATTAATAAATAATAATAAAAAGAAGAAGAAAATATCAAGAAATACAATGTGATTGTTCCCATTTAGTAGATGAAGAATTCAAGTTTTTCTTGTTCTTTTTTTTTTTTTATTTCTTTATTTTTTTTTTTTTGCCATTTAACATTTTCTACTGTTGTACCAATATCTGAGAGAGAATACTTGAATTCAAGTCTTAAAGATAGAATTTACGGAGAAATAAAAAAGTATCAAAGATAGATAAAAGAAAAAATAAATAAGCATCATTACATAAGTTCATGTACTTACTGAAATGTCATGCGAGCAAATTATTTCAGAATTCCATTGGGATCCCCTTACTAAAAAAGTACCGGGGAATTATAAGGAACTTCAGTAAATTATTTCCCATGCCCTGTTGCTCTTCCTGAATTTGCCTGGCAGAATTTGTGGCAGAGTAACTACACCAACTTACCACAATCATCTTTAATGTGTCTATATCTCCAAATTCAATTGGGATCTCCTTGAGTTCCCGACAGCTTTGCAGCACTAAATGCTCAAGGACTGGAAAATGATTGCTGGAGGCATTCCATTTCTCAATATTTATGTGATTAAGTTTCAAGGATTTGAGTCGACAAAACCCTCCATCACTTGCTTCCCACTGTGGTCCGACGCAGGCCTGGAATTCTAACTTGAGAGACTCAAGGTTGGGTAATGACCCAATGATTGACATTTCCTCCCATGCTAAAGCAGTTTTTGATAAAGTAAGCTCTTTAAGATTTGGGGGAAACTTAACTCCTTGGAGATGGTACCTGTGGTGGTCAGGATCGCATCTATTTAACAACTTCAATACTTTAAGGTGGTTTAGGAAGTCTAGGTCAGGAAACCAAAACCCTTCATACTCTGATTCAAAACTTCCATAAAATACCAGCTTCTGAAGATATGGAGTCCTTGCAAATAATTTCTGGCATTCACTAGAAGGACATACCCGTGAGATGGTTTGTAGGTTATTCAATACAAAGGAATTTCCATCCTCTTTTAATATTCCAATATGATTTTCCCCTCCAATACATAGATGCCTCAACTTTACCATATTCCAAATAGTAGTTGGCAAGTAAGTTGAACTCTTTTTTGATACAATAAGAGTTTCTAGGTTCTGAAGTTTGGATATATTATACAGTAACTCCAGTACCTTCCCTTGAAGCGCCAAGTATCTCAAGAAAACCAATTGAACTATCAAGTAGGAACAAGTGGAGACATTGATTGTTGATAAATCCAAAACCCTAAGAAGTTTGAAGCCTCGTTCAAGGAATGACATAGTCTTAGGAGCTATTGGACCATATTCATAGCCGAAGTACAAGAAAGTGCGGATATGCGGAACAAAAAGCTTGGAAGAAATGTAATTAATATTGGAAGAATGGATGCACAAGCGACGTTTTGCTGCAGTGCAACTTGAAGATGAAACTTCCTTATGCCAACCAATCTGTTGCAAAAAATTCTCTTCCTTAGCTTTCCTAAAGCATAAATCGCGCAACAAATCATGGACACGACATGATTTTATTCCATCAGCAAACCTTCTTCTCACAACCAAGACCAAACTTCGATCAACTAAATCCATTAAGTAATCCTCTGCCACATCTTCCAAGCTTTTTTCACCAATTTGGTGTATAAATCCTTCAGCGATCCATAACCAAACCAACCTCTCCACTGAGATTTCGCAGTCTTCTGGAAATGCACTGAAATAGAGGAAGCATGATTTCAGGTGATGAGGCAAGTGGTTGTAACTCAGTGCTAGTGTGTCCATGTATTGTTCTGGGTCACTCGCAATGTATGAACTAACACTTGTAGCAACATGGCTCCACCACTCCAGTGTCCTAACATTTTTTGCCAGAAGTCCAGCTACTACAACAATTGCAAGAGGTAGTCCTTGACATTTTTTGGCGATCTGCTTTCCGACAACCATCAACTCTGGAGGGCAGCTTTCTCTCTGAAATACCCTCTGTCGTAATAAATCCCAACTTTCGTTTTCATTCAGAAACCGCAAACAATGAGGGTTAGCATGCAAAGCCACAGGCACATCCAGAAGCCGACTAGTAAACATAATTCTACTTCCATTGTTTCCATCAGGGAAATATATCTTAAGATCATCCCATGTTCTGATATTCCATATATCATCCATGACAATGAGATATCTCTTTCGCTTTAGGTGTTTGTACAACTCTTCACCTAACTTTTCATCGCTCAATTCAGAAACTTCACTCTTCAAATTGAAACCAGAGCTTAAAGTGCCAAGCAATAGATCTCTCTTTCGATACACCTGAGACACATAAGTCCATGCACGAGTAGGGAAATGATCTACTATGAAAGGATCATTGTAGACTATTCCGGCTAGAGTTGTCTTACCAAGTCCAGGCATCCCGACGATTGGTACAACTTTTAATTGCTTTTCATGTTCTCCAATAAGCAATTCAATTATGGTTGTTTTCTCATCATCAAAACCCACCATGATTTGTTCCTCTACCATGGGTTTGGGGGCTCTTACTGCAGCTCCTTGTGAAGAATTTCCAATATGGGGGATTCCAAAGCCATATGTCTTCTTGTCATAGATTTCCATAACCTCTGTCTTGATAGACTCAATCTCTTCTACAACACTACCAAAACCATGACAAATATTATCAATCACAAGACATTTAAGACGCGTGAGATTGAATCCCTCCTCGAGAGAATTCATACTTATCCCTGTCATGATAGGCCTAATCTTTGTGGACAAATGTTCGAGGAAACTAAATAAAGCAGGGTTGTGAGAATAATGTGGCATTATAATTCTCTTGAAAGACTGAAACTGTTTTAAGGCATTGCCATAGTAATGACAAATTCTCTCAGCCAGGTTAGCCATATATGTGAACATATTGGAAAGGAGAAGATAGTCACCAGGCACACACAAGTCAGGCCATGTGAGACTCATCCCCATCATCAGGACATGTAATACTTTACCTGAAAAACTGTGGAGGCGACAAAATTCATCATAAATATCTCCCAAAGACTGAAACAATTCGTCAGCGTTATTATGACAAGTTGTAGGAAACCCAATCTCCGAGAGAATCTGCATCACCTCTTCCTTGCAACTCTTGATAGAATAAATATGATCTACCAAAGGAGTAAAGGCCTCGTGAATTTTCTTAGCCAAGTCGACCATTTCTTCAGTGACCGACTTCACTTGAAACCTCAATCTGCATCGAAGGAGTGAAGACTTGACGATTTTTCTTGGCCTTGGCCTAGGCCATGTGAGACTCATCTCTTTTATTACATTGCCGAGATTTAGCGAAAAAGAAAATCGAGTAAGACTAGTACTTTCCTCTGCTTGGCTTCTATCAGCAGTGTTAAAGGACAATTCTATTTCTGGGTTGGTCTCAGGACTCTCACATACAAGGTAGAACAGGTCAACCATGTCTTCTACCTTGCAAGTGACATCTCCAATTTTGGCCACGAGATCCTTCACCTCCTCATGCTCGTTGCGTATGTCCTCTGAATCCTTGAGAAACTTCCTCAGGAATTGCATCTCTTTATAAATCCATTCTATTTGCTGCTGCTTCTTCTTCTTCTTGATGCCTCTCCGCTTATTAGAAAGACATCGGATTTGCTGCTGCTGCTGCTGCTTCTTCTTCATGCGTCTCTCCACAAAAGTCAAACCCTGGAGAATCAATTTGTCATTGGTGTTTACTAGATCCATCAGCTTCTCCAGCACAATATCCACAGCAGTGTCTTCCATCTCTCTCACTTTCTTCAAGATTACTATTTATAATAATTAATGTTTTGGAGAAACTGAAACTCTTCAGAAGCTAGCTCTCTCCCTCAACCGTCCACCGTGAAACAAACCACTCCTCGGAACCGCATGGATTAGAAATATATAAAAAAAACAAAACAAACAAAAATTGAATCCAAAACCCCCCCAAATCAAAGATGGTGTTTACGAAGAAGACGACCTACCAAACCCAAACATAGCTCCTCTCCTTCAACACACTCCCAGCGAAGATGGTTTTTGTATCTTCTGCTCATCCACACCAATCTCACCTGTAAGTAAGCATCTTCACCACAGTAGAGATCAACGGCCGGAGTTCAGGAATTTATTGGGTGCAAATGAGACCAATCTTAAAGAATCTGCAAGCCACATGGACACTGAAACAGTAATGGGTTTTATTGGCCACAATGTTATTTCGATGAAAGACAGCAATTTGTTTCATTCAGGTAAACCAAAGCGAAAATTTTCACAATAACGGGAATCCATGCCCAATTTTCTTCAAAAAAAAAAAAAAAAATTCAAATTTTACTTTTCCGTCGCTTTATATTTTAATTTATTATTTTATCTTCTTGTTTCTTTTCATATTTTATAAAAGTGCTAAGTTATTACTCCCTCCGTCCCAAAATTCTTGGATATTTCGGGAACTGTGACTCACAAAGTTGTGAGTCACAGTTCCCGAAGTACCCATATATTTTGGGACGGAGGGAGTATAACTCTTCTTCACTCTAGCATTCCTATTATAACATGTATTTCTCACTAATACAATATCATTAGCTGATATATTATATCTATACATATACACTTATACTATTAAAAAATTGTATAGATTTCTTATTTTTTTATATATTTTTTATAATTTTATTAATTAAATAATTTTTTATAATTTTAATATAAGAAGTTAAATAATCCGAACATGTTTACTTTTGAAATTGTCAAGAGTTATAACTCTTTAATCAGAATGAGATTCTCAATACTTTATATATTATACTTATTTTTAAAAAAAATACATTTTAAAGTTTGATGACTCTTTCCGATAATTATCTTCCTAATCTAAATGACTATTATTAATAATTTTACCAACCTAACTGAAAGAGGTATACTAGCATTAAATCATCGTTATTATATCACACTTTCAGTTTTGAGGAATAGATAGTCTTTTATTTGACTTACATTAACTTTTAACTTCAAATACTCTCTCATAATTTCTTGATGACTTGCACTGTCTATTTGTTTACTAAAAATAAATATAAACAGTTGGGTAAAAAGAGATTGAATTTATTTAACACAAATTTATTTATTTTTTAGTGTTTAAAATCAAAGGGTAATTTTGGTAAGTGTAATTATTATTTTTTCATGTTCATACCATCCAAATTAACAAAGCAATTTGTTTAATACAACTTTACTGAAAAAATTTCATCCTAACCAAATGCATGTTGAAAACCTAATTTTCTTTTATTTCACTTCACTTTTCTTTCACTTTCTACCATAGTTCCGTCTAATCAAATAGACGCTTAGGGTTTGGGAATGGGCCTGTAGTGGAAGAAGAGGAAGCCGGCGACGAGCAGCGGAGGAGTAAGGCGGCGCGCGACAACCAAATTTTCTGTCGGATGATTTTTAATATATATATTTTTTAGACAGGTACTTAAGTTTAATTCGACAACGTTACTTGCGCTGTGTTAGTAACAATTTTTTTGAATTTGAAATTGGAAAAGGAATTGGATTGTAAATAAAATGAAATTTCATTTCCACGATTGGAACAAGGTGGAATTTGTAAAAAAAAAAAATTTGGAAGAAAATAAAATTTCTAACATTTTACCTCCATAAATATGTGTATTCAATATAGAATATTTACAATAAAAAAAAATCTTTTGGGTAAGAAAAAAAAAGTGCAAAGACAGTAATAACGATGGTGAAAGGCAATGACAATGGTGGTGGAGGTGGCAGTGGTGGAAGGTGACAGTAGTGGCAGTGGTAGAAGGCAACATTGGTGGTGATGGAGAAACAAATGACAAATTAAGAATATAACACAATCTTGTCAATTTATATATAAAAAATATATATATAAGGGTAATTTTTGTAATTCAATCCGTTACTTTCCAAATCCCTTCAATTTTTTTCTGAAATTCCTAGGCTGCGTTTGGTTAGCGGAAACTAGCAAGAAAGGAAAAGGAAAAAAAAACTTAAATTTTTTGCGAGTTTGGTTAGCGGGAAGGAGTAGAAAAGAGAAAATTTTTAGGAAACTAACTCGCATCAATTTTCTCCAAAACAATTCTAGCAAAAAACACCTGAAAATTTTGGTTTCCCGCGACACTGGTGCGGTTATTGATGTGGTTGAAACTTGAACTATATTGTAAGCTTATTTTCGCTCGCCCATTTTATCAAAATATAATTTAACCACTCGCAAGAGCACGAATCTTTGTAGATACGGTTCTATATAGAGGGTATCGATCCCACGAGTACTAGTCGTAATTGTCTTAAAGGAAGATTAATTCCATTTTAATCCTAAAAATAAGGTTTTGAGTTTTGTTTAGAAAACTATTGCATGAATGTAAAAACAATAAATTTAAAGAGTTTAAAGTTGGGAGAGAGAACTAGGGGTGGTTTTCACCACTAGCCATTCACATGTTCATAAGTGTAGCAAGCATGGGATTCATAAATTAAATGCCTAACAATGTCATTAGGCTTGTGAATCCAATGACATATCAAAAGATTAATGTGTGTGCCAACCTATCATAATCCATCTTCAACAAGCATAGCTCTTCAACCTAACTAATTACCCTATTTTGTAAGTGAACCTACATGCATCCAAACTACCTTATCTTGGCATGGTTTATACAAGCAAACACCACACATTCATTTAAACACCATTATCTAGCCATCATTTGCACTTCTTGTGGAATATGCAAATGTTGTGCATTCACATGAAAGAATCTACTCTAAGACAAGAATAAACTCAACATCAAATGAATATGTATAAGAAATGTATTAGTGTACATGGTCACTGGGCTAAATAATCAACATTTAATTACAAATCCCAAAATGCTACAAAAATGAACAAGTTTACATGACTAGAGGCTTCAACAACACCCTGGTAGGGAAGTTAGTTGCTCATGGTTGCCTTGCACTCTTCCATTGATGGAGAAAATGAAGCTTCTTGGTCTGGTTCAGCTTTTCCTTCTCCTCTCCCGAATGTCTCTCCTCTAGTATTCTGATGTGTATGACAGATATGTGAGAAATTGGCTTCTTTTGTGCTTTATAGCCACCTTTTCAACCTTGGGGGCCCACCATATATATATATGTATCAATATATATACCAACTTTATCAAAAAGGTCCCCAAAGGTCTTGTTCAAGTCAGAGAATCCCTCTAAGTCGTGCAAAAAGGGGGATTTTGTTGCAAGTGGAAGAGCAGGTGAGCAAGTGGGCAAGTGGCTCTGTAGAATCTCGATCAATCGAGATTGGATCTCGATTAATCAAGATTTCGATCAATCGAAATAAGATTGATCGAGATCAACATCTCGATTGATCGAGATGCGTTGGGTGCAATTCTAACTTTTCTCTTCAGCTGCAAAAAGCCTCAGATTTTTGCTCCTTTCACTACAAGACCTGCAATACATCAAAAACACAAAAATACCGTAAACATATCTCGGTAAACGTAGAAACGGGACTAACATATGCAATAAAGAGGGTTCAAATGCATAGAATTGAACACTTATCACACCCCCAAACTTACATATTGCTAGTCCCTTAGCAATGCAAAATTACAAAAATGAAATTAACTATCTTATACAAAAATTTAATTATGCTCAGTCATGAACTGGATAAAGGGTGATCATCCGTTCATTTCACAATTGGCAAATGCAACAAGTATTATAGAATTATGTAGTCATTGGCAAAAATGGACTTTCACAAGCTATAAATAAATGACGGTCCCCACATGATGGCCAGCCCGAACAAACATACCGGTCCCGACCCGAAAATCCTCTTTGAAAAGTGAATATGCACTCTAGCGCGTGATTTTTGTCATATTTGGAGAAGAATGGGAACAAATCTGCTTTTAAAAGAAAAAAACTCATTGAGACAGTTCGACACTGTTGTTCATTATCTCAAAACATTCATGATTGCTCATGCGCGGCTGACCGTGCAATGCTTAGCTCTTTTTGCTTTCTTGTAAGCCCATGTAGCGGCATTGGGCCAATGACTCCCAAACCAATTGGTTTTAGGGCATTAGGTGAAGAAGCACCCCTCGGACTTAATAACCGAGCTTACAAGGCGATGAGCTTAAGCAAGCCACCCGCTTATTATTGCTCAACCTTGCACACTTATACGCGAACACTCCATACTCAATGAGACATAGAAATCCAATTTATTGAGTGAGAAGGCTTATTGCATTTATTTTATAATATATATATATATATTTTTACAACAACCGGAAGAACTTATTCTCTAAGCTGTTCGGATAAAAACAAAAATTTACAAAATTCTCCATCAGACTTATACCCCACAGTTTAAAATGCATGTGTGAGAATTTGTGCAGTTAAGGACAAATTTAGGGCAAGAACTGTACATGTTCATATTTGGACAAAAATGTAGACCGTTCTAGCCTATTATATAGCTTGCAAAAGTGCGGGTATTTACAATGTTAAAGTTCTTAACTACCTGCTGCATTTACCTCGGACATTTATTCAAATGATCTTCCTTTAACAAGCAAGACATCATAGCAAGCATGCAAAAATATCAAGAAAAGAAACTTGCTCTACAATGACAATCAAAATAAAGACTGAACATTGCATGCATATGCAAGTGGTACAGCATACCGCACCCCCAAACTTAGACGCAACATTGTCCTCAATGTTTGGACAAGAAGAACAAGGAAAGAATTTACCGGGATTGCAGAACGCAACAAAAATGGCATTCCCATACTGGCTGTCATGTTGGAAATGAGAAAAACCTGCACGGAACACCAACTAGATACCATGAGCATTAAATTGAACAAAAAGTAGATAAAAAGAACATAATAAAAGAAATATGAACAAGCGGATACGACCGAGATCAATGCACATTCAAGACTCTGAACTGGTGTTTCCTAATTGACTAAGAAGTCTATGCGATAAGATATTGACTATCCAGGCACGCTAACGTATAGCATGCAAAGGGGCTGCCTTTCTTTATTAGCGCCATACTGCATTGAAGCAATCTCAACAGTATCGGGAATTGAAACAAGGCGGTAATAAACGGAAAATCATCAACTAAATCGCATATAACAATTAGGCAAGTGGTACTACATACATAGTCAAAGTAGGGAGAGAGCATTGATATGGGCAGAAAGTAAAAATAAAGACAGAAAATATAACACATGGGATAAAAGAAAGGATAACTGTATTCCATATATGTGAACATAAGTTTCAGTACAAAGGGTACATGGATGTGGAATACGCAAAAACTAAAATGGCCAACATGGCCTATCAAAAATAAAGAAAGAAAAATACAGAAAGTAAAACAGAAAGTGCGAATGGATAGGGCTACTCGAGGGCGAGTGGTGGTGGTGGCTGCTCGGTGGGAGTAGAGGTGGAGGTGGAAGCTCGTCCTGTAAACAGGAACTGCAGGTCCTGCCGGAAGGCCCGGAACTCGTCTAAAATAGCCCTCTGACCCTGCGCCAGAGATGAAATGTCTGATCAAATGCCCTCCAGCTGACTCTGCGTCACCTGGACGTGCTCCTCAAAACCCTGCTGGAGCCGCTCTATGTCAGCTGCCAGGCAGGAGTCGCCAGGATGTCATGCCGCTCTGCAGCAATATCCATCTCATCCTCCTCCATCTCCTCGTCAAAAGACTCACCCTCTGCAGGCATCGCGTCAATCTCGATTGATCGAGATGCACATCTCGATCAATCGAGATTTCGATTGATCAAAATCCTACTTCGATTAATCGAGATTCACTTCGATCAATCGAGATCCCACTTCGATCAATCGAAATTTCGATCGATCGAGGACCTATCAAAGTGCAATCGAAGAATACTACCTCTCGGGACTTTGGACTTGGTAAACTCTCTGCATTATTTCGATCAATCGAGACCGAAATCTCGATCAATCAAAATCTCGATTGATCGAGATCTCAGCTTCGATCAATCGAAATGGTCAAAAACAGTCAGCTTGAGCTATGCTTCATGGACTTGGACTGATGGGACTTAGATACTAAATTGCTTAGATACAACATTTTCCTTGGATTAAAGGGACATCATGGAAGCATGATAGCTACCACGGCCTCGCCACCTTACACGTCTATGGCATGACGTCCGAATCGGCTCACAAGTCAAAATACACGGGATCCGTCAAAGTGACGACATCCACGTATTCGGTAGTAACTTGGTCATCCACGCACACTTTTAAGCGCTGCCCGTTTACTTTGAACAACGATCCGTCTTTCAAGTCCTTCAATTCCACCGCTCCATGGGGAGCGACGGAATTAATCAAAAATGGACCATCCCAACGGGAGCGAAGTTTTTCGGGAAACAAATGGAGGCGTGAGTTGTACAACCATACTTTTTGGCCCGGAGAAAACGTTTTGACTCAAATATTATGATCACGAAAGGCTTTGGACTTTGCCTTATAGATTTTAGCATTCTCATATGAGTCATATCGCAATTCTTCCAATTCATTTAATTGAAGCTTTCGATTAGATTCGGCCGTTTACATGTCAAAATTGAAAGTTTTGGTGGCCCACATAGCTTTATGCTCCAATTCAACCAGGAGATGGCACGCCTTGCCATAAACCATCCGGTAAGGTGACATTCCAATGGGAGTCTTATACGCGGTTTGGTATACCCATAATGCATCATTTAGTCGCACTGACCAATCTTTCCGATCAGGCCGAACGGTCTTTTCAAGAATGTTCTTAATCTCCCTATTGGATACCTCTACTTGCCCACTAGTTTAAGGATGGTATGGGGTGGCTACTTTATGTGTGACAGAGTATTTGGTAAGCAAGGTTCGAAGGAACTGGTTACAGAAATGTTTACCTCTGTCACTAATGAGGGCTCGAGGGGTACCAAATCGGCTAAAGATATTCGCTTGAATGAACTTAACCATGACTGCGTGATCATTGGTTTTGGTAGCAACGACCTTTATCCATTTAGATACGTAGTCCACCGCCACAAGTATGTACTCATGACCATTAGAGGGTGGAAATGGTCCCATGAAGTCAATGCCCCACACATCAAATATCTCAATGATAAGAATAGGGTTAAGAGGCATCATGTCCTTCCGAGACATCGCGCTAAGGCACTGACATCGCTCACAAGAGGTGGCAGAATGACTATGCAACCCGATGAAGTGTTGGCCAGAAAAATCCGCATTGAAGAATTTTTGCTGCAGTTTTCTTAGCACTAAAGTGTCCCCCACAAGCGAGTGTATGACAAAATTTGAGAATGCTATGGAATTCACTGTTGGGTACACACTTTCAAATTATTTGATCGGGCAATATTTGAACAATTGAGGATCGTCCCAATAATATGATCGTGATTGGGAGAAAAAACGATCATTCTCTTGCTTGGTCCAAGAAGATGGTATTTTACCGGTTGCCAAGTAGTTAACAACATCCGCATACCAAGGGATACTCTCTTGAGAAATGACAAAGAGTTGTTCATCCGGGAAGGATTCACAAACTGGAATGGAGTTATGGAGGGATTCAACAAGAAGTCTAGACAGGTGGTCAGCCACCACATTTTCAGTTCCTTTTTTGTCTCTAATCTCAAAATTGAACTCTTGCAACAAGAGTATCCATTGGATCAACCTAGGCTTGGTGTCCTTTTTGGCCAAAAGATGCCGGAGGGCAGCATGGTCCGAATAGACAATGACCTTGGAACCTAATAAATAAGCTCGAAATTTGTCCAAGGCAAATACTACCGCAAACAACTCCTTTTTCGTTGTGGTATAATTGATTTGAGCCTCGGAAAGGGTTTTACTTGCGTAGTAGATGACATGTGGCAATTTGTCTACTCGCTGCCCTAAGACCGCACCCATGGCATACTCAGATGCATCGCACATGATCTCAAATGGGAGAGCCCAATTTGGAGGGATTAGAATTGGAGCGGTTGTAAGCATGGTGCGGAGTTTTTCAAAAGCGCTAAGGCACGCTTCATCATAGGTAAAACAAGATTCTTTTTCAAGAAGGCAGCACAAAGGCCGAGAGATCTTGCTAAAGTCTTTGATGAAATGGCGATAAAAGCCCGCATGCCCAAGGAATGAACGAATCTCTCTCACCGTTGATGGTGGGGAAAGTTTGGAAATAAGCTCAACCTTGGCTTTGTCAACCTCGATTCCTCTCTTAGACACAATGTGCCCTAGGACAATACCCTCTTGCACCATAAAATGACTCTTTTCCCAACTAAGAATTAGGTTGGTCTCTTGACATCGTTTGAGAACACGGGATAGATTTTGGAGACATGATTCAAATGAAGGCCCAAACACGGAAAAATCATCCATGAACACTTCCAAGAATTTTTCCACCATATCCGAAAAGATAGACATCATACACCATTGAAAAGTCGCCGGTGCGTTGCACAACCCAAAGGACATGCGTCTATAAGCAAATGTGCCGAAAGGACATGTAAAGGTGGTTTTCTCTTGATCCCTCGAGTCTATAGTGATGTGGTCGGAACTAAATTATATTGTAAGCTTAATTTTGCCCTTTTTATCAAAATATAATTTAACCACTCGCAAGAGCACGAATCTTTGTAGATAAGGTTCTATATAGAGGGTATCGATCCCACGAGGACTAGTCGTTAATTGTCATAAAGAAAGATTAATTCTACTTTAATTCTAAAGAAACAGGTTTTTGGTTTTGTGTTTAAAACTATTGCGTAAATGAAATGACGATAAAATTAAAGAGTAAAGTCGGGAGAGAGAACTAGGGTTGGTTTCCACCACTAGCCATTCACATGTTCATAAGTGTAGCAAGCATGGGGTTCATTAATTAAATGCCTAACAATGTCATTAGGCTTGTGACCTCAATGACATATCAAAAGATCAATGTGTGTGCTAACCTATCATAATCCATCTTCAACAAGCATAGCTCTTCAACCTAACTAACGACCTAATTACCCTACTCTCTACGTAAACACTACATGCATCCAAACTACCTTGTCTTGGCATGGTCTATACAAACTAGCATCACACATTCATTTAAACACCATTATCTAACCATCATTTGCACTTCTTGTGGAATATGCAAATGTTGTGCATTCAAGTGACAAAACCTACTCTAAGACAAGAATAAATTCCATATCAAATGAATATATATAAGAAATGTATTTGTGTACATAATCACTAGGCTAAATAATCAACATTTAATTACAAATCCCCAAGAGCTACAAAGATGAACAAGTTTACACGGCTAGGGGTTGAAACCAACACCCTAGTAGAAGAGTTAGTTGCTCATGGTTGCCTTGCACCCTTCCATTGATGAAGAGAATGAAGCTTCTTGGTCTGGTTCAGCTTTTCTCTTCCTCTCCCGAAGGTCTCTCTCTTCTTCTTCTGATGTGTATTTTGAGAGATATGAGATATGTGGCTTTTGGTGCTTTTTGTATGCTTTTTGGCTCCTTTGGGCCCACCATATATATATATATTATTATTATATATATCTCTTGTATCAAGAAGGCCCCCAAAAGTCTTATTCAAGTCAGACAATCCCCCTAAGTCGTGCAAAAAGGGGGATTTTGTTGCAAGTGGGAGAGCAGGTGAGCAAGTGGCCAAGTGGGCTCTGCAGCATTTCGATTGATCGAAATTGCATTTCGATTGATCGAGATTTCGATCAATCGAAATCTCGATTGATCGAAATCCACATCTCGATTGATCGAAATGCCTTTGCAACATTTTCTGATTTCATCTCTTGACTGCAGAAAGCTTCCAACTTTGCTCCATTTACTCCAATACCTGCAATACATCAAAAACACAAAAATACCGTAAACATATCTCGGTAAACGCAAAAACGGAACTAACATATGCAATAAAGAGGGTTCAAATGCATAGAATTGAACACTTATCACACCCCCAAACTTACATATTGCTAGTCCCTTAGCAATACAATATTACAAAAATGAAATCAACTATCTTATACAAAAGTTTAATCATGCTCAGTCATCAACTAGATAAAGGGCGCTCATCCATTCATTTCACAATTGGCAAATGCAACAAGTATTACAGAACTATGTGGTCATTAGCAAAAATGGACTTTCACAAGCTATAAATGAACGACAGTCCCCACATACTGGCCAGCCCGAACAACTATAACAATTCCAACCCCAAAATCCTCTTTGAAAAGTGAACATGCATTCTAACGTGTGGCTTTTGTCATATTTGGAGAAGAAAACGAACAACTCTGTTTTTAAGAGAAAAACTCATTGAAAATGCTCAACCCGGCTGTTTCATTATCACAAAACATTCATGATTGCTCATGTGCGGATGACCGTGCAATGCTTAGCTCTTTTTGCTTTCTTGTAAGCCCATGTAGCGGCATTGGGCCAATGACTCCCAAACCAATTGGTTTTAGGGCATTAGGCGAAGAAGCACCCCTCGGACTTAATAACCGAGCTTACAAGGCGATGAGCGTAAGCAAGCGGAGCGATGAGCGTAAGCAAGCCATCCGCTTATTACTGCTCAACCTTACACACTTTTACACGAATATTTCCTGCTTTGAGGCATAGAAATCCGGTTTATTTAGTGAGAAGGCTTATTGCATAATTTTCTCTTTTTATTATTATTATTATTATTATTTTTTTTTTTTCAACAACCGGAAGAACTTATTCTCTAAGCTGTTCAGATAAAAACAGAAATTTCAAAAATTCTCCCTCAGACTTATACCCCACAATTTAAACTGCATGTGTGCGAATTTGTGCGGTTAAGGACAAATTTCGGGCAAGAACTGTACGTGCTCGAGTTTGGACAATAATGTAGACCGTTCTAGCTTACTATCAAGCTTGCAAAAGCGCGGGTATTTACAATGTTAAAGTTCTTAACTACCTGCTGCATTTACCTCGGACATTTATTCGAATGATCTTCCTTTAAAAAGCAAGACATCATAGCAAGCATGCAAAAATATCACAGAAAAAAAATTGCTCTACAATGACACTCAATATAATGACTGAACATTGCATGCATATGCAAGTGGTATAGCATACCGCACCCCCAAACTTATATGCAACATTGTCCTCAATGCTTGGACAAGAAGAGCAAGGAAAGAAGTTACCGGGATGGCAGAATGCGAGAAAAATGGAATTCCACAGCAGCGGTCATCCTGTAAATAAGAAAAATCTGCACAGAATACCAACTGGATACCACGAGCATTACGAGGAACAAAAAGTAGATAAATAGAACATAATGAAATACTTATGCGCAAACAGACAATACCAATATCACTGTAAATCTAATGGTCTGAACTGGTGTTTCCCGATTGTCTAAGAGGTCTATGCGATAAGATATTGACTATCCAGGCGCGCTAATGTATAGCACGCAAAGGGGCTGCCTTTCTTTATTACCGCCATACTGTGTTAAAGTAATCTCAACAGTATTGGGAATTGAAACCAGGCGGTAATAAACGGAAATCATCAACTGAATCGCATATAACAATTAGACAAGTGGTACTACATACATAGTCAAAGTATAGAGAACAGATAGGTTGACGGAAAGCAAAATAAAGACAGTAAAGATAACACATGGCATAAAAGAAAATAAATAAAAATAAAAAAAAGGTATTCCATATAAGTGAAAATGAGTTTTAGTACAAAGTGTACCTGCAGGTGGAATACTCAAAAAGAAACTAAACATGACCAACATGGCCTATCAAAAAAAATAAAAAGAAAGAAAGAAAGAAAAATACAGAAAATAAAGCAGAAAAGATGAATAAAGTGCAGCTACTCGAGGGCGGGTGGTGGTGGTGGTGGGTCGGTGGGAGCAGAAGTGGAGGTGGAGGCTCGACCTGCGAACAGGAACTGCAGATCCTGCCGGAAGGCTCGGAACTCATCTAAAATCGCTCTCTGGCCCTGCACTAGAGAAGAAATGTCCGTCTGAATACCTGCCAGCTGACTCTGCGTCACCTGGACGTGCTCGTCAAAACCCTGCTGGAGCCGCTCTACGTCAGCTGCCAGGCAGGAATAGCCTGTCGCTAAGATATCATGCCGCTCTGCAGCGACATCCATCTCCTCCTCCTCCATCTCCTCATCCTCTGACTCCGCCCCTGCTGGCTCTCCCTCATCCATCTCCACCGGGGCATCCATATCTACATCGTCTGGTGGATCACCCTGATGGTCCTGTCGCTCTAAGTGTCGCCTCACCCGATCCCACTGAGTAGATGTGAAGCGGGTGGGCGGTGCCAACTGAATGTCAGTCCAACTGACTGGTGTACTGGCACTGCTGAGAAAAGCAGCGATCAGGAATGGAAAGGGAAGCCGCCAACTCGCTGTTCTCCTCTTCCTCTTGTTGACGAGGCCATCCCAAACTTTGTGCATCTGCCCCCAGATAAGCGATGGGACAGAAAACCAAGCGCCCGTATGGAAAGCATAGAGGCAACGGAGGAGGTCACCCCTGTGCTTGGCCACGTGCTGCAACGGACACGCGTTCTTGAGGAGAACGGTGTCCAGGAACCAATATCTGCTCGGGCACATCGACTTGGACGTGCAGTTGTGGTTGGGCGTGGTAAACGCCCCGCCACAGATGTCCATCACTATCGAGAAGAGCGTGGTATCTGCTGGGAGCGTGGCACTATAGAGTGGCTGACCGTCCGGACCAACCATGTCCGGCGGCTGCTGGTGAGGAATGCCGAGCATATGAGCAATCTGGCTCAGCGTAATCGTGATCGTGACAGTGACCACGGTAGTCTCGAGTGTATCTGGCGCTGTGCAGGAGTAGGTCATGTGCTCGTAAAAGACCTGCACTAGGCGCTCGTGTGCCATGTCGGTGGGAGGCACACATAGCCGGTCGAGGCGACGCCTCCTGAGCTCGGCAACCGTCCACTCGGTGTCGGGACACCTCTCAAACTCGGCTAAGTCGAAAACCTGCTCCGGGTGGAACTTCCGAGACCGGAAGGCTCGCCCGGGCACGTCACGAGCAGCACCGGCGGCGTTTTTCACTCTCGCCATCGCCTCGGAACAGTCTGCACTGGATTCCAAAAGGTACGTAAATAAAAGATGAATAAGAAGAAAGTTAAACTACTACTAGACTAAAAGAATAAAAATAAAAATGAAGTCCTAGTCCAAGGTACTGACAAAAATGCAAAAAAGTTGCACTCGAAGAGGCAATGTGAACGGGCGCAACCGAAACGAAGGTGCCGCGGTTATACACCGTACACTAAGCGTTTGAAATGAAGAAAATGCCAAATCCCACTCCTGCTTGAATTCCTACCCCCCGAAACCCACAAAAACTGGTTTCGGACATCGCAATCGCAACCATCCACCCCAACATGATCTAACTATGTTTATTCCGCTGTAAAACTATCAAAAATGGTGAGAGAATAAACAAAAAGTAGCCATGCATCACTTACCTCGTGAGGAAGAAGATGAACGGCTCAACCGAAGAAAACTCCACGCGCAGCCGCGAAGAGAAGATCGCGCAGATGCTAGCGGCGGATCGGACTGCGTCGGATGGCGGCGGATGATCGGGAATGGAAGATCGAGTGCTCGGGAGTGCTTGGAGAAGGCTTGGATCGCACAGAGGGAGAGAAGAAGTCGGATGGTCTTTTAAAATGGGAGGGAAGCCCAACGGTTTAAATAGATTTTCGACTCACGTGCAGGCTCCGCGTGCATTTCGATTGATCGAAATGTGCATTTCGATCAATCGAAATTTCGATTGATCGAAATCTTGCTTCGATCAATCGAAACTAACTTCGATGGATCGAGATTGTCTCTTCGATCAATCGAACATTCCTTCCCTAAATCACATTTTTACTTCGATCAATCGAACATTTAATTGATGCAATCGAACTTTTATTTAGATCAATCGAAATCTCGTTTCGATCAATCGAAAGTTTCGATCGATCGAAGACCTATCGAAGTGCAATCGAAGAATACCACCTCTCGGGACTTTGGACTTGGCAAATCTCTGCAATTTTTCGATCAATCGAAACCAAAATTTCGATCAATCGAAATTTTTGATTGATCGAAATCTTGGTTTCGATCAATCGAAATGCTCAAAAACAGTCAGTTTAAAATATGCTTCAGGGACTTGGATATTGGGGAATTAGATACTACATTGCTTAGATACAAACCTACTTTGGATTAAAGGGACACCATGGAAGCTTGATAGCGACCATGGCTTCGCCACCTTACACGTCTATGGCGCGACGTTCGAGCCGGCTCACGAGTCAAAATACACGGGATCCGTCAAAGTGACGATATCCACGTATTCGGTGGTGACTTGGTCATCCACGCACACTTTTAAGCGCTGCCCGTTTACTTTGAATATCGAACCATCTTTCAAGTCCTTCAATTCCACCGCTCCATGGGGCGCGACGGAATTAACCAAAAATGGACCATCCCAACGGGAGCGAAGTTTTCCGGGAAACAAATGGAGGCGTAAGTTGTACAACCAAACTTTTTGGCCCGGCAAAAATGTTTTGACTCGAATATTACGATCGTGAAAGGCCTTGGACCTTGCCTTATAGATTTTCGCATTCTCATAAGCGTCATGTCGCAATTCTTCCAATTCATTTAACTGAAGCTTTCGATTAGAACCGGCCTTTTTCATGTCAAAATTGAAGGTCTTGGTGGCCCACATAGCTTTATGCTCCAATTCAACCGGAAGATGGCACGCCTTGCCATAAACTAACCGATAAGGTGACATTCCAATGGGAGTTTTATATGCGGTTCGGTATGCCCATAATGCGTCGTTTAGTCGCAATGACCAATCCTTCCGGTCAGGCCGAACAGTTTTCTGAAGAATGTTCTTAATCTCCCTATTGGATACTTCTACTTGGCCACTAGTTTGAGGATGGTAGGGGGTGGCTACTTTGTGTGTGACGGAGTATTTGAGAAGCAAGGTTCGAAGGAACCGGTTACAGAAATGCTTACCTCCGTCACTAATGATGGCCCGAGGTGTACCAAACCGGCTAAAAATGTTAGCTTGTATGAATTTAACCACGACTGCGTGATCGTTGGTTTTGGTAGCAATGGCCTCTATCCACTTAGATACGTAGTCCACCGCCACAAGTATGTACTCATGACCAGTAGAGGGTGGAAATGGTCCCATGAAGTCAATGCCCCACACATCAAATATTTCAATGACAAGAATAGGGTTAAGAGGCATCATGTCCTTCTGAGACATCGCGCCGAGGCGCTGACATCGCTCACAAGAGCGGCAGAATGAATATGCATCCCGATGAAGTGTTGGCCAGAAAAATTCGCATTGAAGAATTTTTGCTGCGGTTTTCTTAGCACTAAAGTGTCCCCCACAAGTGAGTGTATGACAAAATTTAAGAATGCTTTGGAATTCACTGTTGGGTACACACTTACGAATTATTTGATCGGGGCAGTATTTGAACAATTGAGGATCGTCCCAATAATATGATCGTGATTGGGAGAGAAAACGATCCTTCTCTTGTTTGGTCCAAGAAGATGGCATTTTACCGGTTGCCAAATAATTAACCACATCCGCATACCAAGGGATACTCTCTTGAGAGATGACAAAGAGTTGTTCATCCGGGAAGGATTCACAAACTGGAATGGAATTATGGAGGGATTCAACAAGAATTCTAGAAAGGTGGTCAGCTACCACATTTTCAGTTTCCTTTTTGTCTCTAATCTCAAAATTGAACTCTTGCAACAAGAGTATCCATCGGATCAACCTAGGCTTAGTGTCCTTTTTCGCCAAAAGATGCCGGAGGGCAGCATGGTCCAAATAGACAATGACCTTTGAACCTAATAAATAAGCTCGAAATTTGTCTAATGCAAATACTACCGCAAGCAATTCCTTTTCCGTTGTGGTATAATTGATTTGAGCCTCAGAAAGGGTTTTACTTGCGTAATAGATGACATGTGGCAGTTTGTCTACTCGTTGCCCCAAGACCGCACCCATGGCATAGTCGGATGCATCACACATAATCTCAAATGGGAGAGCCCAATTTGGAGGGATTAGAATTGGAGCGGTTGTAAGCATGGCGCGGAGTTTTTCAAAAGCGTCAAGGCACGCTTCATCAAAGGTAAAGCAAGACTCTTTTTCAAGAAGGCGACACAAAGGCCGAGAAATCTTGCTAAAGTCTTTGATGAAACGGCGATAAAAGCCCGCATGCCCAAGGAATGAACGAATCTCTCTCACCGTGGCTGGTGGAGGAAGTTTGGAAATGAGCTCAACCTTGGCTTTATCAACCTCTATTCCTCGCTTAGACACAGTATGCCCTAGGACAATACCCTCTTGAACCATAAAGTGACTCTTTTCCCAACTAAGAATTAGGTTGGTTTCTTGACATCTTTTGAGAACACAAGCTAGATTTTGGAGGCATGATTCATATGAAGGCCCAAAAACGGAAAAATCATCCATGAACACTTCTAAGAATTTTTCCACCATGTCCGAGAAGATAGACATCATACACCGTTGAAAAGTTGCCGGTGCATTGCACAACCCAAAGGGCATGCGTCTATAAGCAAATGTGCCGAAGGGACATGTAAAGGTGGTTTTCTCTTGGTCCCTCGGGTCTATAGCAACCTGATTATAGCCGGAATATCCATCCAAAAAGCAATAAAAGCTTTGCCCGGTCAATCTCTCCAATATTTGATCAATGAATGGGAGGGGGAAGTGATCTTTCCGAGTGGCTGAATTTAATTTCCTATAATCAATGCACACTCTCCATCCTGTGGTGGTGCGTTGGGGAACTAATTCACCCTTATCATTAGGTTGCACCGTAATACCAGACTTCTTTGGAACCACTTGAGTGGGACTAACCCACTTGCTATCAGAGATGGGGTATATGATCCCCGCATCTAGTAACTTCACCACCTCCTTCATTACAACGTCCTTCATGTTTGGATTCAATCGACGTTGTGCCTCCCTTGAGGTCTTTGCATCCTCTTCCAAGTGTATGCGATGCATACAAACAGAAGGGTCTATTCCCTTAAGATCTACCACACTCCATCCTATTGCTTCTTTGTGCTCTTTGAGCACCTTTATGAGTTCCAATTCTTGAGCATTTGTGAGATTGGAAGCAATAATGACTAGAAGGGTCTCATTTGCGCCCAAGAAAACATACTTGAGTGTAGCTGGAAGAGGCTTGAGCTCAAGTTGTGGTGGGGAAATTAAAGAAGGAGTTTGGGGAGTTTTGGACAAAGGGGGCAAGGGTTCTCTCGAAACTCTCCACTTAGGCAAATCCATGACAGTATTAACATCGAGCATGGAATTGACTTCACATATGGATTGCTCAATGTCAAAATCGTCATAGTTAAAATGATTTAGGCATGCCTCTAAAGGGTCCGTGGAAAGAATAGAAGGAAGTGCTTCTTGAACAAGGTCGTCCACAACATCGACACAAAAGCACTCACTTTCATCGTCGGGTGTGTGGTGGGAAGCATTGAAGATGTTCAAGCGGACTTTCATATTCCCAAAAGAGATGTCCATCACTCCAGTACGGCAATTAACGCAAGCGTTTGCCGTGGCTAAGAATGGACGACCTAGAATGATAGGAATATGATGATTCGGATTTTGGACCGGTTCCGTGTCAAGGACTATGAAGTCCACCGGAAAATAGAATTTGTCCACTTGAATGATGACATCCTCAATGATGCCACGTGGTTGCTTCACCGAACGGTCGGCAAGTTGCAACACAACCGTGGTATGCTTGAGTTCCCCCAAACCTAGTTGTTGGTAAACTGAGAATGGAAGCAAATTGACACTAGCCCCTAGGTCAAGAAGTGCTTTTTCAAAAGATTGATTTCCGATGGTGCACGAAATGGTCGTAGCACCCGGATCTTTGAATTTAGGAGGGGCTTGGTGTTGGAAAATGGAGCTTATGTGCTCAGTTAAGAGGACTTTCTTAGGAACATTATTCCTAGATTTGCGCTTTTGAGTGCATAAGTCCTTCAAGAATTTCGCATAAGAGGGAATTTGTCGAATAGCATCAAGGAGAGGGAGATTGATCTTTACTTGTTTGAAGATCTCCATCATGTCTTGGATTTTCTCTCCTTGCTTCCCGAAATGAGAAGGTTCCTTCAATCGTTGAGGAAAAGGAACCGGAGGTTCATAAGAGGTGTCAAGATTTGGAATCGATGATGCCACAACTTCACTTGCCTTTCCTTTTGGATTTGAAGGGGTATTTTGCAAATTTGGATTTAACGGAAACAATTTTGGATTTAATTGGGATTCTTTTGGATTTTTAGGTTGCTCTTGAAATTCCTTTCTCTCTTCCTCCCCTACCTTGGAGTTAATGATTTTACCACTCCTCAAGGTTGTGATTGATTGAACTTGCTCTGCAGGAGCATTACAAGTTGAAGATGATGGATCTTCAATCATATGCACACCCTTGGGATTCGCCACCGGTTGACTTGGCAACTTACCTTCCTCCCTTCTATTTAAGGCATTAGCTAGTTGCCCGATTTGAGCTTCTAACCTAGCCATAGATTGAGCATTGGCCTCAAGCTTAGAGATTGATTGGGAGTGAGTTTGCAATAAGCGGGTGTTGGCCTCAAGATTGCTTATCACTCGTTCTTCAAAGCTTTGGCTTCTTGGAGGAGGTGGTGGTTGTTGGTAATTTGATCTTTGATTGTAAGGTTGAGGGTTTGGCCTATAAAGAGGCTGTTGAGATTGGGAATTAAAAGAACTTTGCCCTTGGAAAGAGGGACTTGATTCTTGATTCTTCCATGAAAAAGCCGGATGGTTCTTGTAACCAGGATTGTACGTGTTCGAATATGGATCATTCATTTGTTTAGCGTACAAGGCATTCGCTTGCTCTTGAGCATAATCGGGAGATTCCCCGGCAACGGCGCCAAAATTTTGATGTGGTCGGAACTAAATTATATTGTAAGCTTAATTTTGCCCTTTTTATCAAAATATAATTTAACCACTCGCAAGAGCACGAATCTTTGTAGATAAGGTTCTATATAGAGGGTATCGATCCCACGAGGACTAGTCGTTAATTGTCATAAAGAAAGATTAATTCTACTTTAATTCTAAAGAAACAGGTTTTTGGTTTTGTGTTTAAAACTATTGCGTAAATGAAATGACGATAAAATTAAAGAGTAAAGTCGGGAGAGAGAACTAGGGTTGGTTTCCACCACTAGCCATTCACATGTTCATAAGTGTAGCAAGCATGGGGTTCATTAATTAAATGCCTAACAATGTCATTAGGCTTGTGACCTCAATGACATATCAAAAGATCAATGTGTGTGCTAACCTATCATAATCCATCTTCAACAAGCATAGCTCTTCAACCTAACTAACGACCTAATTACCCTACTCTCTACGTAAACACTACATGCATCCAAACTACCTTGTCTTGGCATGGTCTATACAAACTAGCATCACACATTCATTTAAACACCATTATCTAACCATCATTTGCACTTCTTGTGGAATATGCAAATGTTGTGCATTCAAGTGACAAAACCTACTCTAAGACAAGAATAAATTCCATATCAAATGAATATATATAAGAAATGTATTTGTGTACATAATCACTAGGCTAAATAATCAACATTTAATTACAAATCCCCAAGAGCTACAAAGATGAACAAGTTTACACGGCTAGGGGTTGAAACCAACACCCTAGTAGAAGAGTTAGTTGCTCATGGTTGCCTTGCACCCTTCCATTGATGAAGAGAATGAAGCTTCTTGGTCTGGTTCAGCTTTTCTCTTCCTCTCCCGAAGGTCTCTCTCTTCTTCTTCTGATGTGTATTTTGAGAGATATGAGATATGTGGCTTTTGGTGCTTTTTGTATGCTTTTTGGCTCCTTTGGGCCCACCATATATATATATATATTATTATATATATCTCTTGTATCAAGAAGGCCCCCAAAAGTCTTGTTCAAGTCAGACAATCCCCCTAAGTCGTGCAAAAAGGGGGATTTTGTTGCAAGTGGGAGAGTAGGTGAGCAAGTGGCCAAGTGGGCTCTGCAGCATTTCGATTGATCGAAATTGCATTTCGATTGATCGAGATTTCGATCAATCGAAATGAGATTTCGATCAATCGAAATCTCGATTGATCGAAATCCACATCTCGATTGATCGAAATGCCTTTGCAACATTTTCTGATTTCATCTCTTGACTGCATAAAGCTTCCAACTTTGCTCCATTTACTCCAATACCTGCAATACATCAAAAACACAAAAATACCGTAAACATATCTCGGTAAACGCAAAAACGGAACTAACATATGCAATAAAGAGGGTTCAAATGCATAGAATTGAACACTTATCATATAGCAACCTGATTATAGCCGGAATATTCATCTAAGAAACAATAAAAACTTTGACCGGCTAGTCTCTCTAAGATTTGATCAATACCAGACTTCTTTGGAAACACTTGAGTGGGACTAACCCACTTACTATCTGAGATGGGGTAAATGATTCCCGCATTTAGTAACTTCACCACCTCCTTCATTACAACGTCCTTCATATTTGGATTTAATCGACGTTGTGCCTCCCTTGAGGTCTTTGCATCTTCTTCCAAGTGTATGCGGTGCATACAAATAGAAGGATCTATTCCCTTAAGATCTGCCACATTCCATCCTATCGCTTCCTTGTGCTCTTTTAGCACCTTAAGGAGTTCCATCTCTTGATCATCGGTGAGATTGGAAGCAATAATGACTGGAAGGGTCTCATTAGTGCCCAAGAAAACATACTTGAGTGTAGCCGGTAGAGGCTTGAGCTCAAGTTGTGGTGGGGAAATTAGAGAAGGAGTTTGGGAAGTTTTGGATAAAGAAGGCAAGGGTTCTCTTGGAACTCTCCATTTAAGCACATCTATGATAGTAGTGACATCGAGCATTGAATTGACTTCACAAATGAATTGCTCAATGTCAAAATTGTCACAGTTGAAATGATTTAGGCATGCCTCTAAAGGATCCTTAGAAAGAATAGAAGGAAGTGCTTCTTGAACAAGGTCTTCCACTACATCGACACAAAAGCACTCACTTTCGTCTTCGGATGTGTGGTGGGAAGCATTGAAGATGTTCAAGTGGACTTTCATATTCCCGAAAGACATGTCCATTACTCCGGTACGGCAATTAACGCAAGCGTTTGCCGTAGCCAAGAATGGACGACCTAGGATGATAGGAATATGTCGATTTGGATTTTGAACCAGTTCCGTGTCAAGGACTATGAAGTTCACCAGAAAGTAGAATTTATCCACTTGAATGATTACATCCTCAATGATGCCACGTGGTTGCTTCACCGAGCGGTCAGCAAGTTACAACACAACTGTGGTAGGCTTAAGTTCCCCCAAACCTAGTTGTTGGTAAACTAAGAATGGAAGCAAATTGACACTAGCCCCTAAATCAAGAAATGCCTTTTCAAAAGATTGATTTTCGATGGTGCAAGAATGGTTGGAGCACCCGGATCTTTGAATTTAGGAGGGGCTTGGTGTTGGAAAATGGAGCTTATGTGCTCAATTAAGAGGACTTTCTTAGGAACATTATTCCTAGATTTGCGCTTTTGAGTGCACAAGTCCTTCAAGAATTTAGCATAGGAGGAAATTTGCCGGATAGCATCAAGAAGAGGGAGATTGATCTTTACTTGTTTGAAGAACTCCATCATGTCTTGAATTCTCTCTCCTTGCTTCCCAAAATGAGAAGGTTCCTTCAATCTTTGAGGAAAAGGAACCGAAGGTTCAAAAGAAGTGTCAAGATTTGGACTTGATGACGACACAACTTCACTTGCCTTTCCTTTTGGATTTAATGGGATGTTGTGCACATTTGGATTTAAGGGAAACAATTTTGGATTTAATTGGGATTCTTTTGGATTTTTTGGTTGCTCTTGGGATTCCTTTTTCTCTTCTTCCCCTACCTTGGAATTGATGATTTTACCACTCCTTAAGGTGGTGATTGATTGAACTTGCTCCAGATGAACATTACCAGATGAAGATAATGGATCCTCAATCACATGAACACCCTTAGGATTCGCCACCGGTTGACTCGGCAACTTACCTTCCTCTCTTCCATTCAAGGCATTAGCTAGTTGCCCGATTTGAGCTTCTAACCTAGCCATAGATTGAGCATTAGCTTCAAGCTTAGAGATTGATTGAGAGTGAGTTTGCAATAAGCGGGTATTAGCCTCAAGATTGCTTATCACTCTTTCTTCAAAGCCTTGGCTTCTCGGAGGAGGTGGTGGTTGTTGGTAATTGGATCTTTGATGGTAAGGTTGAGGATTCGGCCTATATTGAGGCTGTTGAGATTGGGAATTGAAAGAATTTTGCCCTTGAAAAGAGGGACTTGATTCCTGAGGTTTTCATGAAAAAGCCGGATGATTCTTGTAACCAGGATTGTACGTGTTTGAATATGGATCATTCATCTGCTTAGAGTACAAAGCATTCGCTTGCTCTTGAGCATAATCGAGAGATTGCCCGGCAATAGGACAATCTCGCACAAAATGTGAAGTACTATAGCAAAACGAACACCCTTCTTGATTTTGAACAAGTTGGCTTGGAGTAGGCAGCCCATTTTTCATGATTAGATCCATTTTTCGGGATAAGGCTTCTACTTGCATGGCAACCTCATCTACCCGTGAAATTTCATGCACTCCTCTACAAGGTTGGGTGGCCTTCCCTTTCCTAGTGGAGGAGCGTTGAGCTGAATTATTGCTTAGGGTTTGAAAAAGTTTCCATGCCTCATCGAGACTTTTCAAAAGGTATCCACCTCCATAAGCGGAGTCTATCATTTGCCTATGTTGCTCACTCACCCCATCATAAAAACTTTGCACTAGCTGCCATTTTGGGACAGCATGATGCGGACAAGATTTAAGAAGATCTTTTAATCTCTCCCACGTCTCATGAAATTGTTCTTGATCAATTTGGGTGAATCCGGTAATTGCTCGCCGAATATCACTTGTCTTTCCCATTGAGAAATATTTTTTTAAGAACTCTATTTGCATCTCCACCCAAGAATGGATTGAGTTAGGTTCTAGGGAATTGAACCAACTTTGAGCCTTATCTTTTAGGGAGAATGGAAACATACGCAGCTTTAGATCATCCTCCATAAAGTGTGGCACCCTAATGGTGAAACACACGGAAAGGAAGTAATCTAAGTGCAGGTATGGATCCTCATTAGGGAGACCATGGAAGCTATTAAGAAGATTGATGGTGGAGGACTTTATTTCGAATTGATTTGCCGCTACATCCAGAAATTGAATACATGAAGGTACTTCAAATGTAGTCAGAAGATAAAAGTCCATAAGCAATTCTCCTTGAGGAGGAGGAGGTGGAGGTTGTTGTTCATGATTAAAAGGAGGTAGTCCGGGAGGTTGTCTTTCATTTGGGTCCATGTTTTTGGTCCTAGGCAATATAGGGTCCCTAGAGGTTCCTCTACGTTGTCTAAGTGTTCTTTCAAGTTCAATATTACACGGAAGCAACGGAAGTGACAATGACCGTCTACCTAGCATGCATTAATAGTAGAACAACACCTCAATACGCAAAATAAACAATAATATATACAAAAGAAATGAATGAACTGAAACCCACTAATTTTAGACTTTATACTCTCAAAGGGTTCCAACTTTAATTCTTTTAGATGCCCGCTATGTGGTATACCTAAAATCAAGAAATTTGAGAAATAAGAACAAGATATATACAAAAAGAATGAAAGAATTTCTAGCCTAAGAATTAAACCAGATTTAATCTTCCAATGGCGAAAATTAAACCGTAATCCCCGGCAACGGCGCCAAAATTTTGATGTGGTTGAAACTTGAACTATATTGTAAGCTTATTTTCGCCCCTTTTATCAAAATATAATTTAACCACTCACAAGAGCATGAATCTTTGTAGATACGGTTCTATATAGAGGGTATCGATCCCACGAGTACTAGTCGTAATTGTCTTAAAGGAAGATTAATTCCATTTTAATCCTAAAAACAAGGTTTTGAGTTTTGTTTAGAAAAATATTGCATGAATGTAAAAATAATAAATTTAAAGAGTTTAAAGTTGGGAGAGAGAACTAGGGGTGGTTTCCACCACTAGCCATTCACATGTTCATAAGTGTAGCAAGCATGGGATTCATAAATTAAATGCCTAACAATGTCATTAGGCTTGTGAATCCAATGACATATCAAAAGATTAATGTGTGTGCCAACCTATCATAATCCATCTTCAACAAGCATAGCTCTTCAACCTAACTAATTGTGAGTTGCGCGGTGCGGAAGCGGTTGCGAAAAGTATTTTAGAACCTAGAGGGGGGGTGAATAGGATCACTTGCTCGTTTGCTTAATTTTTAATTAATTCAATTTTAAGTCCAATTAATTAAACAATTAAAGCAAGCAAATAAGTAAAGTGCAAGAAAAGAAAAGAATGCACCAGATATACGTGGAAACCCAAGGCGGGAAAAACCACGGAGGGAGGCGGCACGCCTCAGGGAACCAATTCACTATGATGAAGCAAAGTACAACAGACTCTGTCTCAGTCTCACACCCCTCTTCACTCTGTCAAGGATCTGATGCGGAACACCTCAGGCTTATGATTGCGACAACACGTCCAACTGCTGCAGACTTCCGGCTAACGTCACCACCCTTACAGAAAGGTTGCTGGAAGAACCAAAATACTCAGCAAGTATTTTGTTCCCTTCGTAGTGCAATCTGGTCACCTTTCTTCCTCAGCAAGCAAGCAAGCGAAGAACCTTCAATCCAATGTTCTGATCAGCAAATAGATTTGATGCAGTCTCTGAGCAGCTAATCAGAAGTAGAACACCATCCTAAAATCACTCGTGTAGTATGGATGTGTGTTCTTAAAAATATATAAACCCTAATTATTATGTATATACTTTCTCTCTTTAAAACTAATATTTCAGGGCTTCTTTTTCACACCTTGTAGAGAAAATATGGATACATATATATAGGCAAGGAAGTCCTAATTCTACTTGGAAAAGAAGTTAAATACCAAAATAGAACTTTCCTAGAAGTTTCAAACCCAATAGGAATCAGAATTTTTATCAAAATTTATTTCCTATTTGGAATAGGCTAAGTTGGACCGGTGCCAATTAAATAGGACCGGTGGGACTTTTTGAAAACCTGCAGAACCCATCTTACCGAGAAAAGTTGGACCGGTCCTAAATATTGGGGACCGGTCCTACTTTGAAAAACCCTAAAATTTTCATTTAAACCCTGGTTTTTCAAAATAGGCTCGGAACTACAAAGTGCAGAATGTCCTCACCATACTTACCTGTACTATATGGTGTTCTAACTGATTTGTCGGCTTCCATGCACTTGAGTGTCAGCTCGAAGATGTCGATGATCGGTTACATAAAATATCATGAAACTTACAACTCGATCATTCAGGTTTTGATCACCGAAATATGCCAATTACAAATTTATATGTCACACTAATTACCCTATTTTGTAAGTGAACCTACATGCATCCAAACTACCTTATCTTGGCATGGTTTATACAAGCAAACAGCACACATTCATTTAAACACCATTATCTAGCCATCATTTGCACTTCTTGTGGAATATGCAAATGTTGTGCATTCACATGAAAGAATCTACTCTAAGACAAGAATAAACTCAACATCAAATGAATATGTATAAGAAATGTATTAGTGTACATGGTCACTAGGCTAAATAATCAACATTTAATTACAAATCCCAAAATGCTACAAAAATGAACAAGTTTACATGACTAGAGGCTTCAACAACACCCTAGTAGAGAAGTTAGTTGCTCATGGTTGCCTTGCACTCTTCCATTGATGGAGAAGATGAAGCTTCTTGGTCTGGTTCAGCTTTTCCTTCTCCTCTCCCGAATGTCTCTCCTCTAGTATTCTGATGTGTATGACAGATATGTGAGAAATTGGCTTCTTTTGTGCTTTATGGCCACCTTTTCAACCTTGGGGGCCCACCATATATATATATGTATCAATATATATACCAACTTTATCAAAAAGGTCCCCAAAGGTCTTGTTCAAGTCAGAGAATCCCTCTAAGTCGTGCAAAAAGGGGGATTTTGTTGCAAGTGGGAGAGCAGGTGAGCAAGTGGGCAAGTGGCTCTGTAGAATCTCGATCAATCGAAATAAGATTGATCGAGATCTTGATTGATCGAGATCAACATCTCGATTGATCGAGATGCCTTGGCTGCAATTCTGACTTTTCTCTTCAGCTGCAAAAAGCCTCAGATTTTTGCTCCTTTCACTACAAGACCTGCAATACATCAAAAACACAAAAATACCGTAAACATATCTCAGTAAACGTAGAAACGGGACTAACATATTCAATAAAGAGGGTTCAAATGCATAGAATTGAACACTTATCAGTTATATTCTAAATTACTATTATACCCATGTTTCCTATTATGCCACATTACTTGTTTCGCTTCACTCTTCTTCTTCTTTTTCTACTTTCCAGTATAACATATTCTCTCTTACTTAAAAATTATACTAATATAATATAATGTGAAAAACAATAATATGTTTTGAAATTCATTGCTCATTTTATGTTGTAGGGGAGGCAATCTTTCTTCTTTTATTATTTGACTGTGGAACTCTATTTTTTATTTATACTTTATTTTTATTTAATTATGTTATATATATATATATATATATATATATATATCTTTTTTTCATTCTCTATCATTGTGGTACCCAATCAATTGGTCTATCACTGAGTTATATATATTCATAGTTTTGATGACATGAACGTGAAACTTCATTTGCTTACATATAACAAAAAAAAAGTTTAAATCACCATTGAGTTCCACCTAAGAAAATATTATGAAGTCTTATTTTAAAAATAAAAGAATTTAAAAATAAACACAAATAATTATATTTATTATTTTTAATAAATCATCATTTTACTATTTCTTTGCTAAAAATGAATATAAATAATTGTGCATAAAGAGGATTATTTAATAGAAATTCATTTATTTTTTTAGTATTTGAAATATAAGGGTAGTTTTGGTAACTAGAATCATTTTCTTTTCGCTCTCATGCTATCCAAACCAGCAAAATAATATTTTTCCACAACTTTCTTGTAAAATTTTCATGCTAGTTAGTTTTCTTTTCATTTACTTAACTTTTCTTTTCATTTCCTTTGTTTTCTAATTGATTTTATCTAACCAAACGGAGCCTTAAGGTTACAATATTTTCCTGATATCCCTTCACATCTCATTCCTTTTTAAAATCCCATGGTTCTAAAGAAGTCAATTCCCTTTTGAAATCCAATTCCTATGAAATCTTGGGATTCCAAACATAGTTAGGAGTATTGTCCATTATAGAATACCTCATGATTTCTATTTTTTAGTATTCCAACCCAATTAAAATTCTTTGTTTCCCATGATAGTAGGAAATAAACAGTTTGTAGATAATATCATCATATTTCCTACTCACATAATTTTATTCAAAATTATCCGAATTTGGAAGATATATCATTTTTCAAAGAGAAGAGTCGATCTTACTTTTGCCCAAAATTTAGTAATCAACCTCATAGAAGTATTATCAAGGAGATTTGTTAGCCAAGACTATAGCTCCTCTCATTCGTCAGAAAACCATCACGTGGGAGGACTTACTTTCCTAAAACTATGCTATATCTCTGTTACAACTCTTTAATTTGTTAATGTAAAATATCATATACACATATGATTGGATATAAAATAATGTAAATTTAAATTGGGTAAATTACACACATATCCCCTAAGATTTTCCTTTATTACACATAGTGGTCGAGATGTCCTTTATTACTCTGTACTCCCCCTAAGGTTCCACGCATGTTTACCACTTCCCTAGTGTTAGTTAGCCACTAGAACCATTAGAAAAAAATTATGTGACGACAAATTTGCCTTTCCTCTAAAGGAAAGATGGTAATAGTCTTTTAAATTTCACAAAATTAAAAGGGTGAATATCTCTG
Source organism: Cornus controversa (assembly GCA_026545225.1). Classification (NCBI taxonomy): domain Eukaryota; kingdom Viridiplantae; phylum Streptophyta; class Magnoliopsida; order Cornales; family Cornaceae; genus Cornus; species Cornus controversa. The sequence goes on along the minus strand of CM048848.1, from coordinate 9,735,865 downwards.
ACCTCCCTCGAAGATTGCCAAATTATAGCTTGACAGAAAGTTTTTGCAAAATGATAGTCAACCTCCCTTGAGGTTTGTCCAAATATCTCTGACCACCACTGATGTCAATTAATACCGATAATGCCCTTGAGTTTGGTAAAATTACTTAAAGGGTAATGTGCATAAAACCCCTCCGCTATATAAAAAATGTGCAAGAAACACCCCTGCTATTTGGTATGTGCATATAAATCCCTATAATTTTAAAATTCGGAGCAAATTGTCTTCTATTGCAAATTGATGATGTCAGACTTTTTTGAAAATTCAAAAGCACCATTTTTGTCATTTCACATTTTGGCTTTTTTTATTACTTATTTATAAAGTAAGGGGTACTTTAGTCATTTCATTTTTCAAATGGAACATTGTCCTTATTTGTCCAAATTGAAAAATGTAGGGAGTTTTGCGAACAAAAGGGGGGTCTTTGCACATTTTTTATATAGCAGGGGTTTTATACATTGTACCCTCACTTAAATAACCCCCTCTTTTTCTTTGTTTATCCTATACACTCCTCTACCCCCCCTCCAATGTTCATCATGATGCTTATTTTTTGTACTCATCTTGGAAAAACATCAAAGCAGATCTTTCTTTTCTACATACAACGTGTGTTTCAATCATCAATAGAAATACAACTTAAATGGGAGAGAAATTTATACCGCAACTATTAATCCACAACCAAATGGCTTCTATGATTTTCTCTATGACGTATATATTTGTAATTGGTAATATTCGGTGTCAAAAACTAAGTTTGATCGAGTTTTAATCTTTCATTCATATTTTTGTAAATCAATCATGGAGTTGAAAATTGAGAGCTTCGAGTGTGTTCTTCATCAATGCATTATCTGAAATAAGGAATTTGATTCAGTGAAGCATTCAAGTGACTTTAAGAGACCATGGACGTTTGTTGACCGTGATTTGAGCATCATTTAGTCTAGATAAGTTGGTAAGGACACTTAGGTTTTGAAAACTTGGTTTTCGGCTTTGAAAATTAGAGTTTTGGAGTTACAATTTCATATTTTTCAAAGTTGAACTGGTTCAAGTCTTTTTTAGACTAATCCAAGAGCTCTTAGGATCTCAAAATTGATCCTCATACAGTTAGACCGATCCAAGGTTTAGCTGGACGAGTCTATGAGGTCTCAGTACCTCGAATTAAGGTATCGGCAGGGCTGGACCGTTCCAAGAATGAGCTGAACCGGTCTAAAGCTTTTAACAACCCTATTTTGACTTTTTTTTAGTTCTGTTCTGACCCAGATTTGGCTCTAAAGTTTTCTAAAAATCAGAATTTTTTTCCTGTTGATTTTTAACTTTTTGTTCAAATAAAATTAAGGCTTTATTATTTATATAAACTCTCATAAGTTTTCTCTCCAATTAATGCTTTCAAGGAGCTTTTCATATACATCAAATAATATATTTTTAGAGAGAAAACAATTGAAATATTTTGTCACGCCCCGAAATTCGGACCGCCGAGACTCCCCCGGACCGACCCGAACCCCGAGTCGCGAACCCGTTTACTCAACCTCACGCTATAACCACCACCTGATCATACAATTTCAATTTCCAATTATTTTTACGAAAATCGGGCATGACCCATTCTAAATAATCGGCTCCTGGCATATTACACCTGTTTTACAATTCAAATGGACACTTCTGGGCACGTGTCCCCCCAGCATTTCTACAACATGCATAATAGAATCAAAAATATACATGTCTCAGTCCTTGAATGTCCGTGTTATATACATACATCACATGAATGAAATACATCTAAAGGATTAGCTCAACATAATTACTTCATACATTAATCCAAATGTACAACATTCATCTACTATCCTGAACATAAATTAGATTCTAAGGAATCTAACTACTACCTCTGCAACTGGCGCTATCAGTTTCCCCAACTGACTCCATAATCGTCAAAACCTGCAAAACCTGGGAGGGGGTGAGCTCAAAGGCCCAACAAGGTATGTAGAACCATACTATCATCGCAGCAGCAAGTCGATCCTCACATATTCTCAAAACTATACATGCACTTAAATATATCACGATATTTAAAGTCATGCCCCCCCTAGCATACATGAACTAACAATGCACATGGCAGTTCTAGCACTTATGAACATAAAAATCAACTACATATGATTTTCAAAAATCATTTTTCAACATGCTTGAAAATAGTAAAAATCCAACATTATATGTATGAAGAACACAAGTATCCACGCATTTACATGACCAATATAAATCAATCACTACGTCATCTACTCTATAAGTAGCAATCTCAAATGCGATATGAATGCTTTTAAACCGTACAACATGCTTAACAGTCAATCATGTAAGCATAAAGGTATTTACACCTTCTTCGATTCTAACTCGATACATAGGCATGATCGGTCCACTTTGACGATCATGTGGTGTTAAGTCACTCTAACGACATCAAAGTGTTGGTCAACTCCGACGACACTCGTGGGATAGGACAACTCCAATAGTCACACAAATCAAGGTATTCGTAGTTAATGTTCTAACTAAATTGTGCAATCCTTCATGAGATACTATAACATGCACATAAATGATGGTATAACATGCTAGCAAGAAGAAAACAAAAGCATCACTCTACATTCCCAGTCCTAGTCATAGTCATAGTCATAGTCATATGATCAAGCACTAACAGATCAAGCGAATTTCAACTCCGGTATTCAAGAGGCTAATCATATTTTGTTCCATCATTTTCAATAAAACATAAGCTACAATTTAAGCATATAATTCCGGGCGTTGTCCGTAGTTCCGTGCATTTATCGAAATAAATCACGTAGATTCCGTGCACTTACAGAAGTAAGTCACGTAGATTCCGTGCACTTACACAAGGTAAGTCACGTAAATTCCGTGCACTTGTTAAAACAAGTCACGTAGCACTGCCGGTTTTACGGGCTACTAACCCGATGGAATCCGACACCACTTGGCCAAGTTTAGGATAGTTTCCCTTCATTTTCCGGCACAACCCCGTCAACTAAATCAATTTCCAAGTAACAAACATTCCAACAATCCCATATACACATGTATGTCAATTCCTGCATATAAATCATATATGCTTACAATCCTCTAATCTAGCATATATTATTCATGCTTTCCACTCAACACATCCATGTATTACAGGTAACTAGTCTGCATCCCACTCACACCTCCAACGCATACTCACATACATACCAAATCCTGCATATAAGTCACCTATGTACATAAACTAGCATAATGTAATCATACTCCCATTCAATGCACACACTGGTTACAGATACTTAGCGTGTATCCGTTTCTACATAGATCCCCATATAATCACGTGAATGTCATTTCCCACTCTTATATACAATGTGGATGCATATACACTTATCATATTATTTTCGTGTTCTAATCCATGCTCATTAATACTACAAAGAAGTATATGGCATATCTCCTGTCACAACTCACTACATATAGCCCATATGTGTATAACACATGCATATTATACCACTTATGCATACAACTTCAAGATCAGCATACTTTACTCATGTCCCACCCAATACATACATTTAGAACATAGAAACAGCATGCATTCAACAACTACATTCCCACATATAAACACACATGTGTCACATCCTGTATATAATCACATATGCACGTATACTAGCACAAATAGAATCATACTATCATTCCATGCATGTATTTACTACAGCAATCTAGGATGTATTCAAATCACAATATATATAACCATAATATATTCTATCATTCGTAAATGTATTATGCACACATATCACACCTAACATTTATCGTGCTTCTCAAGTACTCATCAATGTTATATTCAAATTTAGCATGCGTTTCTACATTGCAACCATATATATATATATATAATCACGTATATATATATATATATATATATATTTAACATCATGCATAAGGATCATATATGCATGCAAGGCAACATCAAGCTAAATATACATATATAATTTAGCATACTTTACATGGCTCAATCCCTAAATATGCATATAACAATGCAAATTGACATTTGAATCTAACAATGCTCTTACTCTCCAAGCCCACACATATATATATACCCACATGTATTTATCCTCACACCCCACGTATATATATATATAAACACCTTTATATATATATATATATATGCACATATATATATATATGCAAACACCACATATGACTAAATTAAGCACATATGTAAAATTAATCAGCATAATTAAAATATGCATAGAGATAGAGGCAAGAATCAACTTGCCTTAGGTCCAGCTTTCAACCGGTCCGTGCCTGCAAATCGGCCTCTACCAAGTCCGGTCCGGTCCGATCCCTCGTCAAAGTTAACACAACCGACCCAAAACACGAGCTATAATATCTTGTTATGCAAGACCCTCAAGCCAACCCCAAGGCCGGCATCTCCAAACCATCCAATCGAAGCTCCAAGCTTCGGCACTTTTGTCGACCCCAAGGCCGAACCCATCAAATCAGAACCCTGGCTGCTACTCCAAGCAACTCCCATGACATGCCCAGCTGAGACCAACTGAGACCTCCTGATATTCAACCCCCGTGGTTACCTCTTCACGGCCCAACCACGAAACCATCCATTCGGCAGCTAGCCTCTAGCCGGCCACCAACCCAAATCAATCATAAACCTATACATTTGTAGATCTCCAACATTGCAGCCCAAAATTATGGCTGCTCAAACAAACTCAACAACTACATACCAAACAATCCACAACCAAACACAACCCAGCTATCTGCCGAGTTTCATCCCGAATCCCCATCGAGAATTACAACCATGGAAGCAAACCCAGCCAAACCATGAACCCAACTCAACTCAACAACTCACCTCAACTGAACCAATGACCCAGCAGGAACCATCAAAGCCTCGGCTTCCACTGTGAACATCCACCATAGCCGTCAGCCTCCAATCACCATACCCAAATGGAACCCATTCAAAAACCATACCCAACCAACCAGCAACTGAACCTAACGGCTCATCGTAACGGATCTACTAGCCGAAGCCTCCAATCTGACCGAACACAACCCATCGACCACCTCTGTCTCAAGCCCAGACAGCCTCGTACCGCCGTCCGACTCCACGGCCGGAAACACCTCCATCTTCGCAGACCCAGTCACCGTGAGTGTCACCGTCGGGATCATCGCCGGTTGAACCTTCCACCGAACCGGCGAACTCAACCCAGTCGCGAGCAGCTCGGTCGAATCGAGCCGTCACGCAACGCCGGACATCACCGCCGTGGGCAACCACTGTCACCGTCGCCGCCGTTGCCGGAAACGGCCCCCGTCGCCGCTGATCGGCCGCCGAAACCGATTCCCCCTCTCGGCAGCTCTCTCTTTCTCTTTCGGTTCCCTCTCTCTCCCCGACTTCCTCTCTTCTCTCTCCCTCTTCTTTTTCCTTTTCTTCTTTTCCTTTTCTTTTCTTTTCTTTCTTCTTTTTCCTTTTCTTTTCTTCTTTTTCTCTTCTCCAGCTGAGACCACTTTTGGTCTCTTCTCTTCTCTTCTTTTCTTCTTTTTCTCTTTTTTCTTTTCTTTCTTCTTTTCTTCTTTTTCTCTTTTTCTGCTGACCACACATGTGGTCTTCCTCCTCTTCCTTTTGGTCCACATATATATATTTATATATATATATATATATGTGTATAATACCATATACACAACACATTATTTATGTACATATATCATATATATATACATACTTAGCCCACATACACTATTGACCCTCTTCATGCACAAAATCACAAATATGCATCTCCATGTATTCATAATTACATAAAGACCCATTAAATATATATATATATATACTCATGTCTCCATACATATATATACACACTCACCATGCAACCAAGTATATATATATATTCCCATATATATATATATATGATTTTTCCATACCCTCCATCAACATACATTTAATTACATATATATATATATGTATATCCACATTCTTTTCGAATTTAATTTATTCAAAAAAAATAAATCCGGTCAAAATTCATCCGGGACCGGTCAAAATAAATTTCAGTCCTTACATATTTTTTACTAGAGAATTTTATTCTTCTTTTTATATTTTTGAGAGCACACACACGAAGTGTTTAAGTTGTGATGTTCTTCTCAATTTGATTAACTAGATTCTCAAAGACATCATCAGTTTAAACAGTTTTATCAGAGCAGTAGTGGTAGTTTCGTAATACTACTTGATTCTATCTGAAGAGGAAGAAGAAATGATCATTACAAAGGGAAAAAATACTTGCAAAGTATTTGTGTTCTTTCAGCTACCTTTCTGAAAGGATTGTGACATTGGCTGGGAGTATGCAACAATTAGACGAAGAGTCGGAAGAGTAAGCCTGAGGTGTTTCGCATCAAGTTCTTGTCAGAGTGGAGTGAGTGTGGGACAAAGTCTGTTGTACTTTGCTCTAAGATAGTGAATTGGTTTCTTTGGAGGCATTTGTCTCACCCCCGTAGTTTTTTTTTCCCAGAGTTTTCACGTAAAATTCCTAATGTCATCTCTAACTTTCCTTACTTGCTTTCTTTATTTTGTGATTGGTTTAGATGCTTAATTATTAATTATTGTGGGTAATTAATCAATAATAAAAATTGGATAAGAATACCTATTCACCCCTCTCTAGGTCTAAGAATTAACATCTCACACTAAATTAACTGAACCGTTTCTACACTGCATAACTCACATTTGGTATCAAAGCGTACAAAATGATAGAATCATTTATGATATTCCAGACCATCTAATGTCATGATTGTAAACAAGAAATCCTTGGCTGGAGTCAAGGCTTAACTTTAGAATCAAGCACATTAACTTTTCTTGTATAGCTTTCCCAATTCAGTATAAGAACCATGTGTACCATTGTACAATATATATATAAAAAATGAGAGAAGTTTTCTCTATATTTTCATTCTCATCTCATATTTTTTACATGGTATCATAACTCCATTCTTGGTAACTTTAGAAACTTTGTTTTCTTTTCTTCTTCTATCTTCTGTTGGAATATATCCAAGAGATGGGGGACGAACCCAAGACCAATGAAAAGACAATCTCTACCGAGGCATCTCTAGATACTACGGATCCTCTCTCTTACATCACTCGGATCATTCGGGCATCATTCTAGTCTCCAAAGTTCTCAAATGAGACAATTATGGGGCTTAGAGTCATGTTATACATATAAGCTTTAGTGCAAAGAACAAAATCGTTTTCGTTAATGGATTGATTAAGGCTTTGTCAACAACTGAAGCAAAGTTCCCTCTCTGGCAAAGATGCAACGATATGGTTATGTCATGGATCCTTAATTCACTTCATACAGAGATCGCCAATAACATTATATACGCTAAAACTGCAGTAGAGGTTTGGTCAGATCTAAAGGAACATTTTTCACAAGGTAATGCTTTACGCATCTATTAGATCCAAAGAGACATCGTGGAGCATAGACAAGAGCAAGAATTGATTGCTCTTTACTACACAAAACTGAAGGCACTTTGGGATAAGTTTGAAAAGTTTCGTAACCATCTACTCTAAAAGCTAAAGTTGTTAGAGAGAGCATAACTTAAATATATGAATCTTTCAACACGCACCCTCGCGTGTGGCCTTCTTTTGGTTCAACACGACCTTGCTTGCTCTGATACCATATTGAGTTTTAAGAATTTGATAATGGAAGCTCTTATTGTATTATTGACATTGTACAAAAGTTATACAAAATAGACAAGTTGTAATATAGGAAAGAAGAAATACAATTACATTAATTGCATAATAATAGCAGTCACAATGCACGGAATAAAATTAGCTAATGCTATGTTGTATTATCTTCAATAATCATGGCTAAAATCATGGCTGCTGATTCAGTTTTAATATTGCCGAGATTAGCTCCGTTAACAGAGTTGGCTTCATACAATGACTCCAACCTACACTTGTGAAGGATTGAAAAAGCTCACCGAGCATGAAGAGAGAGAAAAGGTAATGCAATTTCTCATGGGATTAAATGATTCCTATTTCGTTATTCATAGACAAATTCTATTGATGCAGCCCTTATCCGATGTTCGAAAAATATATTCTCTTGTACTCCAGCAAGAGAAACAAACGGAGGTTGCCTTGAATCATGACAACATTGCCCACCACACGATGAATGTTGGGTATACCAGGTAGCCCACTGCAGAAAATTCCCAAGGAAACAAAGGAAAGCTACTTAAGTGCACACATTGTGGGAAGGACACCCACATTATTGATTGCTATTAGATCCATATTGTGTTCCCACCTAGACACAAGCTTTATGGCAAGACAGTCAGACCACCAAAATATAAGAAATATGCAGTCAATAACTCTCAAGTATAATTCAAAGATCTTTTTATAATTGGAATAGTTCATACTGCACCACCAAATAGCACCCCCAAGTTCACAACTAAGGAATTCAATCTACTCATGGCTCTCCTTCATAATAATAATGATTCATCCTTTGCAAATGTCACATGTATATTCAAACTCTCCTATCACTCATATAATCTTATCTCACACACCTCAAAATATTGGATTATAGATAGTGGTGCCATAGACCACATATCTTCTTCACCCAATCTTTTGCATCAGTTGTCACCCCCCACAACATATTTTTGTTCATTCACTTAATGGTGCATGAGTCAACATTAATTCCAATGGTTCCACACAAATAACTCTTGATTTATCCCTTGATGATGTGCTTTATGTACCTAACTTTCGTGTCAATTTATTATCTATCTGTAAACTTATGCACTGTAGTGTTTTGTTCTTTCCCATCCTAGTTTTGTGTCATACAAGGCTGAGCTATGAAAAGGATGACTAGTCTAGGCAAGCAATATAATGGGTTTTACTACTTGGCTCCTGCTCAAAATCCTCACATCATTCATAGCGTCACCCACCATTCCAATCTTTGGTATCAACGTCTCGAACATCTATTTGTTGCACCTTTGTAGGCCTTGTCAAAAAGTGTCCTTGAAGTTAATTTTTTTTATGTTTTTCCTTTGGCAAAGCAAACTCGTTTACCTTTTCATTAAGTTCTATTTCTTCTATTGCACCTTTTGATTTAATCCATTGTGATATTTGGGGACCTCATAGAATTAATTCTCATTTTAGTGCATGTTATTTCTTAACTATTGTTAATGATTTTTCATGTTATACATGAATTCATCTTATGCCTTTCAAATCCAAAACACAGGATTTGTTGAAATATTTTTGTTCTTTTGTTAAGACAATTTAATCGCTAAATAAAAGCACTCCTTACTGACAATTGTGCTAAATTTATTTCTATGCGTTCAATACACATGGCATTCTTTTCAGTATTCTTGCACATCAATACCTCAACAAAATGGCGTTGTTAACCAAAAGCATCGTCATCTTTTAAATGTTGGTCGTGCTTTACGATTTCAAGCTCATCTTCCTTTAATATTTTGGGGTGAAAGCGTAGAAATAGCTATTTATTTGATTAATAGATTTCCTACTCCCATTCTTTCTCAAAAATCACTTTATGAGAAGCTACACAATGTCACACCCACATATGATCATCTTCGAGTTTTTGGTTGCTTGTGATATGCTACCAATCTCATTCCATCCCACAAGATTAACATGTATGCAAATGTATTTTTATTGGTTATCCACTAGGCCAAAAGGGTTACTGGGTATATGATATCACCACGAAAATTTTCTTCTTTACTCGTGATATGATTTTCCATGAAAACATTTTTCCTTTGTCCCATCTTCCACCAAATGATTAGCCAGATACACCTGTTTTACCTTTTCCTCGTATAAATATTCCAAATACCGATGCTCCTCATGAGCACCATGGACCAACCCCATCTAGTCCATCTAGTCCACCCTCTCCACAACCATCAGTTCCCTTAGCACCACCAGTTCCCATGGCTTCTTCTTTACCACTAGTACCACCACCACCACTATGACAATCTAGTCGTAATTAGCAACTATCTATCCTCCTATGAGATTTTCATGTTTATCAGGCCCCATTAATTGTTCCTGGTGCTCCATTTTTCTCCAAGTCAGGTACTCGTTATCCTTTATCCCATTTTATTTCTTATTCTAATTTTTTATCATCTCATCGTTCCTTTGTGAACAACATCTCGAGTCTTGTGGTGTCACGTCCCGATTCCCGAGGCCCGGAAACTGAGGTGTGAACTCCGTGAGATCGCCCTCACGACACAACTATCACCCGATCATGCAACCTCAACTTTCTATTATTTTTACGAAAATCGGGCATGACCCATTCTAAATAATCGGCCCCTGGTGTGATATACCTGCTTTACAATTTATATGGACACTTCTGGGCACTTGTCCCCCCCAGCATTTATATCTAAACAATAAAAATGGACACTTCTGGGCCCGTGTCCCCCCAAACTTTCTACAACATGCATAATACAATCATAAATATACATGCCTCAGTCATTGAATGTCTGTATTAAATACATACATCACATGAATAAAATACAACTAAAGGAGCTGAATCAACATAATCGCTTTATACATTTAATCCAAATGTAAAGCATCTATCTATCCACTACCCTGGCATACATTAGATTCTAAGAAATCTACTTACTACCTCTGCAACCGGTGCTGTCAGTCCCCTAACTAACTCCAAAACCAGCAATACCTGCAAAACTTGGGAGGGGGTGAGCTCAAATGCCCAACAAGGTATGTAGAACCATACTATCACCGCTGCAGCAGGTCGATCCTCACATATTCCCAAAAAAAATATACATGCACTTAAATATATCACAATATTTAAGACCATGCCCCACCTAGCATGCATAAACCAATGATGTATATGGCTACTCTAGCACATATGAACATACAAAATCCACCACACATGATTTTAGAAATCATTTTCAACATGCTTGAAAGCAGTAAACATTCAGCACCAATATGTATAAAGAACATATGTGTCCAATCATTTACATAAACAATGCAAATCAACTACCACATCTCCTACTCATCAGGTAGCACATCAGATGCAATGCAGTGCATTTAACATGTGGAGAAATTACGCATACAACACAACCATATCATAAGCAAGGTAGAATGCAACATGATATGCACAACTCCCTCATCCTTCTCACATATTGGTCTCCAATTCCCGTGGACAACCAATCCCACCTACAGAGGGTTACCTTTACCAGAATACCTCGCCGTTTTACCGAATGGATTCCATCGTTCACATTACTTGCCTCCCTCACCATACCAATGAATATGATCCCCACAATGTTATCAAATGTACTTTCATCATTTACAACCAATGAGGTATTTAAGAATACACTCATACAAATTCCCATTTAAGCATCATATGCATTTGCAATGAATATGCTTCACACATCCACATTTCACACACCCACATGTCCTTCACATTTTCCCAAATTCACAAATCAGTTCCAACATGTTTATAAATTTCTCTAAGGCATTTATAAACATACAATCATATCAACCGACATAAATAGCACATATGTCCAATCTTGCATATAAGTCCTATATGCACTTATACTAGCATGAAAATAATCATGCTTCCACTCAAGGCACACATTTACAACAAGCAACTGGCATGTTTTTCATCCACAATATACAACTACGTATATATATATTCCATCACCATATATGCATTAAAGACATATAAAACACTTAGCACATTTCATGCTTTTCAAATACTCGCCAAAGCCATATTCATATATATATATAGCATGCATTTTCACTACCATCACAATTATATAATCAAATATATATTTGACGCCATGCATAAAAGTCACATATGCATGCAAGACAACACACAGCTAAACATGTACATAATTCAGCATACTTTTTACATGATTTTAATCAATACCATACATGCATATCTCGATGCAATTAGGCGATAAATTTAAACGTGCCATCGCTCCCAAACTCACCCATATATATATATATACACACACATATATATCCTCACACATCTCATATATGTACCACATTCCCTATACACATATATATATAAGCGCCTACATATATATGTATATACACATACCACATATGATCAAATTAAGACATATATAAATTACTCAACGTACATAAAAGATATGTATGAGATAGAGGCAAGAATCAACTTGCCTTAGGTCCAGCTTTCGCTAAGTCCATGCTTGCAAAGCGGTCCTTTTTCCATATCCGGTCCAGTCCAGTGTCAAAGCCCACATGACAATCCTCTGAACCATTTCCTTGCCCTTTCTAATTTCCATAATTGGTCCAATTTATTTGTGCAAGCCCATGTATAATTCAAGCCCGTAACTAATTTCAGTCCACGTCTGGATTAACCCAAATAACCAATTTCGGCTCACTGTCATGTCCGACCCAACCCACATATGAATTTGTTGAACACACACACTCCAGTATATACAGTTGCACCAAATTTAACCCAGGAAATCCTCCAATCAAAACCATGTAAATAGGCAGCCCACTGTCCATGCCGACACCACAAGGCTGCCATTTCCATGGCCAAACAGTCCACAAACCAGCCCCTTTTGTACCACCATGGGCTCCAAAACGGTGAGCAACCCATGAAGAATCCACAATCGTACCATATCCAAGTGGATCTCATTCGAAAACCAAACCCAAGCTGCAACACCCAAAACCCAGTTGACCCAACACAAACCCGTTGCCGAAAATATCTCTACAACTGAGTCAAACGCCGCCGTGTCACGGCCGAACCCAACACAAGCCACTGGCCACCATCACTGGCAGCCCCTCATCACCAACCAAACTCAGTACTACAACCACAGCCAAGCCGAGACCAAACATCAACTGCAACTCCCATGGAAAACCCACCGGAAGCCGCCTATTTCCACCAACTTCCCCGACTGTCCACCGCCGGAACACACCTGCTGAAGCCACATCAAAGCTTCAAAAATCCAACTGGGACAACCCCAAAGGAATCGGACCAAACACAGCCCAAACACGCCGTGCGCACCGTCGTCGAGCCATCCGAAGCCACCGTCGGCACTAGCCACGGCCAAACCCACCACCGTGACCTCCGTGACCACCACCATCTGGCCGCCACAACCGGAACCACCAAAAACCCACCGTGATCGGACCCCCATCGAACTAGCCGAAGCCCCCTTCGCGAACGGCCCAGCTGCGAAACCCCCAGTCGCGGCCAGCACTCACCACCTGCCGTCGGCCCACGTCAACCGCCACCCCAACCGTCATCGGAGCCCAGGCGAAGCCCCGCCATGAGCGCCGCCAGTCGTGACCTCCCCTTCCCCTCTCGGTTCTCTCTCTCCCCGATTCTCTTTCTTCTCTCTTCTTTTCTTTTCTTTTTCCTTTTCTCTTTTCTTTTCTTCTTTTCTTCTTTTTCTCCTTCAGCCGAGACCACCCATTTCTTATCTTCTTTTATTTCTTTTTGGTCCACATATTACTCATATATAAATATATATATATGATATATGCTACACAATACATGAAATTATGCATGTGCACCCACACTTCTTCATATTTGCATATAAGCCCACCCTATATTTATAATTAAATATAAATATAGGTACTATGTAAATATACATATACATACACCTTCCACTTGTATGGAAATATATCCACACCCTTTTCAGAATTTTAATTAATCCGAAAAAAATCAATTCGGCCCAAAATCATCCGGGACCGGTCAAAATAATTTCGGTCCTTACATGTGGAACCTGTGACTTTTGAACAGGCTGATAGTGATCCCAAATAGAGGGAGGCTATGGATTCAAAAGTTCATGCTCTTGAATGAAATCACACATGGACACTCACTATACTGCCTCTAGGTAAGAAAGCTATAGGTTGTAAGTGGGTGTACAAGCTCAAATATAATTCTGATGGCACCCTTGAGTGTTATAAAGCTTGCTTAGTTGACAAGGGTTTTACACAGAGAGAAGGAATTGATTACAAAAAACACTTTTACTTTCGTTGTCAAGCTTATCTCTATTCACTATCTATTGGTTGTTGTCGTTATTCATAATTGGTCTTTGCACTAACTTGATGTCCAAAATGCTTTTTCCATGGTGATCTCCATGAAGGAATTTATATGTATCTACCCCTAGGGCTTCGTCGTTAGGGGGAGAAGGTTGTATATTGACTCAATAAATCCTTGTATGGTCTCAAACAAGCTTCACGCAATTAGTTTTCCAAATTCTCCACTACTATTCAGTAAGTAGGTTACAAACAGTCCAAAGCTGACTACTCCTTATTCACTCAGGTATGTGGAGATTCTTTTACAATTATATTGATATATGTGGATGAAATGATTATTACAGGTAATGATAATTCATTTATCCTTGCTCTCAAAAGTTTCTCCACATCCGTTTTTGAATTAAGAACCTTAGACCCCTAAAGTATTTTCTTGGGGTGGAAGTCGCTCATTCCAAAGAGGGCATCTCCATATCCTAACGAAAATATACACTCAATATCCTAGATGAAGCTGGGATACTTTGTGCATGGATGGTAAACTTTTCTATGGTTAAAGTTAACCCCAATGGATAGAGAAATCCTAAACAATCCATCATACTATCGAAGGCTAGTTGGCCGCCTTATATATCTCATAATCACAAGACCAAACATCACATATTCAGTTCATGTCTGCAGTCAATTTATGCAACAATTGCGAAAGCCACACCTTGATGCGGTTCATCAACTTTTGCATTATTTAAAGGAAGCCCCGAGCCAAGGTTTGTTATTTCTATCTAAAAGCACATTGACATTAACTAGTTTCTGTGACGCAAACTAGGGTGGTTGTCATACCACAAGGAGATCAGTTACATGTTATTGTATTTTTCTTGGAGGTGTACTTTTATCTTAGAAAACTAAGAAATAGTCAACTGTCTCTCAATCTATCGCCAAAGCTGAGTATAGATCCACGGCATCAATCACATGCAAGTTTATTTGGCAACTATGATTTAAAGGTTCGCCATTCGGAGCCTGCAAGATTACATTGTGATAATAAAGCAGCTTTACACATAGTTGCCAATCCAGTATACCATGAGCACACCAAGCATATTGAGTTAGATTGTCATATAGTTCGTGAACAAATTCAATCTAGTGCTATAATGACAACCTATGTACCAACTGGACAATAGATTGCTAACATATTTACCAAACCTCTCAGACAAGCCGTGTTTCATTCCCATCTGGGCAAGTTGGGCATTCTTGACATTCACTCTCCAACTTGAGGGGGGGTATTAAATGATAGAATTATCTATGATATTCTAAACCATATAATGCCATGATTGTAAATAAGAAATCCTTGGCAGGAGTTAAGGCTTAACTTTAGGATCAATCACATTAACTTTCCTTGTATAGCTTTCACATTTCAATATAAAAGTCATGTGTACCATTGTACAATATAAAAAAAATGAGAGAAGTTTTCTCTATATTTTCATATTTTTTACAAAGCGGCTTACTCAGTCTTAAGTTAGATTTTGTTTGTTTGATTTGATTGTGAGTTCCAGGATGTCTCATATTGTTCTTCCGATGATGATTGTGTTATACCTCAATTTTCTAAGTCTGTCACAGAAATGTATCTTGAATGGTCTAAGTTGAAAAGAGATTATGAAATTTTGTTGGAGAAATTGAAACTTGCTGAACTTGATAGAGATATTTATAAATTGGAAGTTTCTGTCACCAATAAGAATTTAGAGGAAGTTAAACGTGATAAGATGAATCTTCTTGGTGAAGTTGAATTTTTGGAATAGGCAGTTAAACAGATTAAAAGGTTTAATAATTCACTTGAGCATAAGATTGATAATTTGAATAGTGACCTTGTTAAATCTAATCAGTCTTTCTAGAATTTAACTCTGACACTTGCAAATTTGATAAGTTGGATGTTTCAAAAAAATTGAGTAATAAAGAAGAATTGACTTCAACTTCAAAGGATTTGTCACTTCAAAAATCAAAATATGCTTTTGTGAAAGTTGAGACCAAGCCTTCTGTTATTACTTATGCTTCAAAACTTATTTCAACATGCCATTTTTGTGGAGAAAAAGGTTGCATCAAATATAAGTGTCAGAAGAGAAAAATTAAACTGAAAAAGCGTAAGACCTTAGACAGTTCAAGAGCGTTTCTTATTGAGATGAAAAAACTTGAAAATAAGTAAGAGAAATTGAAAGAAAATTTTTTAAAACTGAATTGCTTTAATTCTACTCTAAATTTTCATAAAGGTAAAAAGAAGATCAAGAAGATAGAGCCATTTGATACTAATAATTTTGAATCTAAAGCAATTAGGAAATCATTTGATAATAAATCTAATATTGTTTGAGTGAAAAGTGATAGTCTAAAATGTCTGGTTATGCACACTACACTAGGAGCACTTGGTTTTATAGGTTAGTACTTAGATAGTGGTTGCTCTAGGCATATGACAGGGACATAATATTATTTTCCAGTTTTAAGGATTAAACTGGTGAGTCTATTACTTTTGGCGATGCCACTGCATCTAAAGTGAATGATAAAGGTAAAATTGATTTTCCTACTTTTGGTGAATTGAAAAATGTTATGTATGTTAAAGGTTTAGTTACAAACTTGTTGAGTATTAGTCAAATATGTGATAATATTTTTAATTTAACTTTACTCAGCATGGTTGTTTTGTAACTAATGAGCAGGGTGATTGTGTTATGAAAGGATATAGAACGTCTGATAATTGTTATGTGATCTTTTTAGATCCTTTACATATGTGTTTTTTTGCAGTTACCGATGAGACTATCTTATTGTTAGGATTGAATGCCCTTTATAGCACCAATTGAGATGTAATGGCATTGAGTTATTAATAAGAATCTATTTGCTTATCAAAAACACTATTTATATATTATGAATGCTATGTATTGATTCGATTCAAGACCCGAATCGTAGTGTCCATTGACTATGCAATGATTTGGTGCGTGCATGGTATGGTTACCAAAGTTAGGAGTACAAGTCACTTATATTGCGTTATCATAAAGTGTTTCGTTTGTTCGACATTAGTGGGTGAAATCCCTATTGATAAAGAATAGAACATGATCGCCGACAAGTCATTATCAAAGTAATTGTAAGCTATGTTACCCGGACTTGGGTACGGGTGTCGGACAGGGGTGTGTGTCTAGAGATCGAATTCATCTATCTATCAAATTATAGGACACGGGGACACGAATTAAAAGTGTCCAAAAATCAGACACATGTACTTGGACACTGCATAGAAAATATGAAAAAAATGACAAATATAATACTAACTCATACAAAATTATAATGTAAGTAAAATTATTAAGCTATCCAAATCTATTCTTATACTTAAGTTTATAGCAATTCATGAGAACTTATATTATAAATCATGAATATGAGGTCTACACTCTATAGAACTATAGATTTAAAAACCATTAAACTTGTATTTGAAATTTAGAACTTAGCAAGCATAATTTGGCAAAAGTCTTGCAGACAACTTAAATTTAGCAGTGATTCAGTGAATAATAAATTCAGTAATGCAACTGAAATCTCTCACCTCCCCCACCATCCTCATTCCTCAACATCCTATTTTTTTTAGCCATGTCTTGCATTCTTGGTCAAATTGTGGTAGCTGCTGAAGCAACTCCTCACTTGATGCACTAGCCTGAAATAAATCATTAGGATATCATATTAAAGGGTGTTCTCAGTTCCCACTCCCAAGCTAGCTCCCAACAAATGGCATACTAATTCTTAATTTCTTATCTTTAATGGTTCTCAAACCAAGCTTTGTAGGCTTCTAGCTCCAACCAGATTCTCTTGCAAGAATGATCACCTAAAAATTATACAATATTTATTAAGTTTTGAACATAAGATAAAAGACTAAAACTAAAATTCTAAAAGTAAATAATATAGGCTTACTAAAAAACAAGTTAATAACTACAAGAGGACATAAAAAAGTATTAAATTTCATAATCAAACCTTCAAAATAATACAACTATAATGATGATATCAGTATATCACCAATTCAAAAATTAATATCAAAAGTGATACCTTTTAAGTTTTGAATCTTTTGAGTTTTGATAAAATCATAAAGGCATAAAAAAAAACTTTAAAAAGCAGTTGTTATAGACTTATAATTCTAAGTTCTAGGCTTCTAGCTTCTATCAGGACTTCATTTGGTCAAACTTCAATCCATCATTCTAGAACTTCAATTAGTTCAGCAATTTCATCTTTAGCCCCTAAGTTATATTCTTCAATTCATTCATCAAATGTTATAGTCTCTAACTCAGGCTCATTGATGGAAAGCTCCGCAAGTTCACTAAAGGTGTTGCCATCAATATCCAACTTATCCCCACCTATCAAAATAATTAAAAAAACTCATTAATCAGTAAAAGAAGAGATTAAAATTTAAAAGTCACAACTCACAACTCACAACTAAATTAGTGAATGTACACAAGTCCCAATATGTTGTCGACCATTCCTTGTATTCCTTTTTCTTTCTTGCATGAGTCGGATGTTGCAATGTACAAATACCAAATCTTTAGCTCTACTTGAACTCAGTCTGTTTCTTTTGATGCTTTGAATAAGAGAATATGTGCTACAATTTCTTTCGCAACAAGATGATGATGTTGGTTGTGAAAGCAACTTGAATGCTAAAGCTTGTAACAATGGTGTTGAAGAACATGATTAGCCCACCATGAAATTGATTCCTCATACAACTTTGCTTCAATAACATGAAGCTCATTGAAGTAACCGAATTCACTTGAAAATGCAACATATTTTGTATAAACTTTTTGAAGTTCACTTTGATTACTAAAAATTTATTTGAAGCATTTGCTTCTATTTAAAGAAACTTCTTGATCTTCATATGGTGAGAGCCGTTGAACTCCATTACTTTCATCTCCAATCCAAGTATCAGTGTAGTATTTAGGAACCAATGAATGTGCCATATAGTGTAGGGGAGTGTTGCTTTTGTTCCATCTTGTCTCCAAAGTAGAGTGAATGGTGTCAAAGAAATCTGACTAGCTGGTGAGCAAATCTTTTTCCTCATGTTCAAAAATTCTGGCTTTCACTTTCTCAATCATCGCATCCCACATATCATAAATCAAATGTAAAATAGGAGCATCAGTGTCTGCTAACCTCAAAAAATCAATTATAGGTTTAGTAAACTCCAAGAGGTATTCAAAGTTGTCCTACCACATGTCATTGACAATGCACTGCTTCATTTCAAGTGCCTTGATTTTCATTGCTGATTTTCCATCTCCTTATAGAGACATTCTCCAATTTGGATCCATCACCATTTTCTCAAGTGCAACCTTAACTTCTCTTATACGTTTGGCCATGATAATGCTTGATACAAATCTTGTTTCTGCCACCCTTAGCAAACTCAATGCTTAATAAGTGTTGAAGATCAACAGTATCATGCCATGGTTAACAATGAAGTTTCTTATGTTTTGCACATCACTCACCAAATCAACAATCCACTTACAAAGAACATATTGAGTTGAATTTTCAGAAGGTTCACACATACTTTTCAGAGCCAAATTTAGGTAATGCACAATGTAATACCCCGCTCCAACACATGGTATGATATTGTCCGCTTTGGGCCTGAGCCCGCACGGTTTTGCTCTTGGGTTTACCCCAAAAGGCCTCATACCATTTGAAGAGAACATACTACATATAAGCACATCCCCTTTTCCACACCCAGGCTATGTGGGATTGAGCACCCTGTACCCTGTCAGTGTGGTAGCTCAGCTCAGTGTCTGTCTTTGCACCCGCCCACTCACACCCGTCCACAAGGGTTACTACAATCCACCCCCCTACGAGGCCCGACGTCCTCGTCGGCACACTACTTCCGGCTGGGTTCAGGCTCTGATACCAACTGTAATACCCCACTCCAACACATGGTATGATATTGTCCACTTTGGGCCTGAGCCCGCACGGTTTTGCTCTTGGGTTTACCCCAAAAGGCCTCATACCATTTGAAGAGAACATACTACATATAAGCACATTCCCTTTTCCACACCCAGGCGATGTGGGATTGAGCACCCTGTACCCTGTCAGTGTGGTAGCTCAGCCCAGTGTCTGTCTTTGCACCCGCCCACTCACACCCGTCCACAAGGGTTACTACACACAACACATGGTATCCAAAAAATGTGAGGATATTTACTTTCAATTATACCCCCATTAGCCTTAAAATTACTCCCATTATCTGTAATGACTTAAACAACATTTCTGGTCCCACTTATTTGATCACAGGTATAAACAGATTTGTTACATATTCTGCATCCTTAATGTTACCACTTGCATCAACTACCTTAAAAAACATTGCATCACCTACTGATGCAGCCATTATGTTTATCAGTGGCCTTCTTTATCTATCTAACCACCCATCTGAACATAGGGACATGCCTTTCTTTTTTCAAGTATCTTTTATTGGCTAGAGCTTCTGATTCACATGTGCCTTCTCTTCGGCCAGCAATGTTGTTTGTAATCTATCAAATGTTGGAGTGTAGCCTGATAACTTGTTGTTGGCTAATGTGAGTGAATATTTTCTGAAGTGGGGGCACCTTGTGAAGTTGAATGATAATGTAGACCCATAGAACATACGAGCTGCCTGCTTATCAACAATATCTCTTTGCACAACATTAAATGCCTTTTTTAGAGCCCCTAGAGATGATCCCTTCCTTTTTTCTTTTTTGCATTGTAATAAATCTGATCCTTCAGGCAAGGACATATATTCTTCCTTCATTCTCACATTTAATTCTTCTTGAGCTTTTTTGCCTTCAGATTTGTAATGACCTGTAATTTTTAAAATTTACATGATGTTCTAAAAAGAAAATTCACAAACAAATGTCAAGGTAGTATTCTCTACGTAAACACAAGTCAAATGAGTATAATGTTGCCTATGTTTTGACTTAGTGGAATTTATATTTTTATTATTATTAAAATATTTTTTTTACTAAGTTATTTTATAAGATAATTATATAAAGGTATAGCTATGTATAAAATTATACATATTGCCATGTGTATAGAAACTCAATGATTACACTTAATGAGAAAAATTAAACTCACAACTCTTGGGGTTCTCCAACAGATGCCACTAATGTTCTTTAGGTTACAACCCTTTCCTCTTACTAGAGTAATGATAAGGTTATAGGTTACAACCTTTCATCTTACTTGAGTAATGATTAAAGCTTAGGTTACAACCTTTCATCTTACTTGAGTAATGATTAGAGCTTATGATACAACCTTTCATCTTACTTTATTAATGATTAGAGCTTAGGTTATAGTCTCTTCATTGACTAAATTAATGAATAGTTGATTTGTATTATTCTAACAAGTTTAACATTCTATATAAATGGGTACTTGAGAAAACCCACATGATAGTATGTGATGACTTGTAATTTGTTTTTTGATACAGGAGCATCCGAGTCAGATGATGCTAAGCTGTCAGACGACACGTTGATGGCACTGAAATATTTTGAGTTGGCAGATCAGCGTAAAGATGGCAGGAAATCGTGACCTTGTCACTAATTAGGGTATTTTTGGATGCGCTTCAGTATTTTGGCCATCACTTTGGCTACAGGTGTCAGAATCGCCTTTATGACCACACTTTGAAAAGTTTGGTTCGGCGCACACGTCGTGGGCACCCAGTTAAAACTAGGTGTGTCTTTTTTCGAGGCCAAAATCCACTGTTTTCCCCTCTGAATCCCTAATTTTAGTTATTTCTTTCCTTTTTTGGTAATATTTATTTTGTTGATTAGGAAGAGATTCTGGGCTTGATTTGGGCCAGAATTCTGGCAACTTTCTCCTTTTATTTCGTATTTTATTTTGGCAAGAATATTAGGTTTTTGCTATTTTTGGTAATGTTGACGAAGTTCAGCTATATAACCCGGCTTGTGGGTTGATTCGAAGGGACTTTTAATTTTGAATAATAATATTGAATACCAGAGACTTTTCTCTGAGTTTTTGGGCAATTCTCGTGCTTTCTTTCTGTTTATTTTTTGTTGCCCTTAGCCTACAGAATAATCACTATTCTATCCAGCGTCATTTTTACTTTTACAAAATTGTTTTATTATTATTATTATTATTATTTAAAAAAAAATATTGTTACAAATTTGTTATGAGACACTGATACAAAAGTTTGTATATATATATATATGTATATGTGTGTGTGTGTGTGTGAAAAATAGTAATGCGGGAATGTGAAGGGGTTAGTAATGATGAGTTATTTATTACAAGGGGTGTTACTTATTGTGTTATTAATGGGAAGTAAAGCACCAATTAATAGGGGACTTTACAACTTCTCAACTAACACAAAATTTATATTTAATTATTACCTAAACTAAATGTCGGACTTTTCATTTCTTGTCAGTTACAAAAGGATTATGTGTGTATGTGTGTGTGTATATATATATATAACAACAGATCTCTCTTGCTTTCGACATAACATTCGCTCATTTAGAAATCACAGAGAGAAGATAGAATGAAAGAAAAGGCTGATCGACAGAGGAAAAGAGGTACAACAGGTAAGGGATTTAAGGAGTACTCTATTTTTATATATGCTAGTAGAATGGAAGTTACAGAAGAAATATTTTATATATTTATTCTGTTTTGTTATATACACTCTTATATATATTCATATTTATGAAATTCATTTGTTAATGGGTCTATATAATTAACGATGTGGGTCTTGGAATAACTTGTTAATATGGCAGTGGGTGGTATACATATTATAACCGGTTTGTAAGTCGTTGACTTTTTAGTTTATATATGTATTTTATTTGGTTCTTAGTATATAATTAAAATGGTATATATATTACTTTGGTATTACTAGTTGTTTATACATATACACGTGTGTATTGTTTGCGTGGAATCAATGAACCGAAATTGTGGGCAAAGGTAACTTAATATATATATATATATATATATATATATATATATGTATATTAAGATTGTAAACCCACTTTTGTTATGTTTTAGTTTTATAATTTGAAATTATTTGTTCTGAATTAAGTTTAAGTCCATTGTTACTTTTGGGTGTTTTATTTGTTGTTTAATTAATTATTAATCAAGTGAAATTTTGTAAATGAATAGTATTTTGAAGAGAGAAGTTTTATTTTCTGAATTTGATGGCATATAAGTATTTAGTTTAAGAAATGGTACATGAATTGTGTTATGTTTATGACTGTGAATGAAATTTGATTGTGTGTGCTCGTACATGTATAACTGGATAAAAATAGGTAGGATTGTAATCCCTTCGGTTGAAATACCGAGAACTGTTCGGAACTATAGTTGGATTCAGTGGTCCGTCGTGAGAATGATCGAAAATCCGCAGTGTGTGTGTGCGGTGTACATGTCGAGGGGTTATATTATGGTTAATTTATCAATAATTGATTTATACTTGCATTAGTTTTTTATTGAACGATTATTTGTACGGTGTATATGATGAGATTATAATAGTTTATTGAATATGATCGAACTTGACTTTATGCTAAAATCTTGAATGGTGGTTGCATTTTGCAGTAGTTGTTTTATTATTATTATTTTTATTTATACGTAATTTATGTATATTTAAATTATATATTCTTTTGTATGCTGTTTCGTGTATATATGGAAGTAGAGTTGTTGTTTTCCTATTGGGCGATTGTTGTGCTCACTCCAAAAATATTTCAGGTCTGATTGAAGTATAAAGTAGCTAAGAAATTATTAGAGGTTACTTGAGAGCGTGTTTTGTCATACAGAGTTTAAATGGAGGTTATTTTATTATAATATCTTTTGTAATCGGAAAGAAATATTTTGGTTGTGGGTGTAAGATATTTTTTATTAAGATAAAATATTAAGTGAGAAAGTTTATAGTTGAAATGTTAAGTCTATAAGATTTTAATTAATTAATATGTCTATTTTATTTTATCACGTCTCGAAAATTCGAGGCGTGACAAAGTGGTATCAGAGCGAAGGGACTAGATCCTTTGGGAGTTTAAGGGTATTAAAGATATAATATGAATTATTTTTGAACATTTTATTTATTTAAAAATAACAAATCCATCACATGTAGGATTTTAATTAGGAAATTGGAATTCATTTTGCAGTCTAAGACTATGATTGAAATTGCAACTTTATAGGATTAAAAGCCAAATTTGTTTTATTTATTTGTTTGTTGGATTGAGGTTGTTTTGGAAAAGTTGCATGATCATTTGATTTACGATTGACAGAATGACATTAGTAAGTCTTTCACTTGAGATATCCTAGTTTTGTCATACGGTTAGTGTCTGAAGCAAGCAACTAACATACATGTGCATGGTTTATTTTTTTTATCAATTTGTTTGACGGAATTAAAATGTTAAGTGTTGATCCAATCGAGAAACCTATCTATCAAATGCTAGGTTTGAAGTAAATTAAACAATTTAGTAGGTAAAAAGAGGTATATGAGCTTGATAGGGAAGTTGTTATATGAAGATAGTACCTTGACTAGACATTTCCTTTATTATCATCAACAATTTAGATGCAATTTTAAGCTTCAATTTAGATCCTTCGTGCATCTTCAATATGGTCTCTATAGCTTGTTATCTTGATTTGTGTATGTTACTAATGCCATGACATTATTGAATCAATCATTTGGTTGCCTAGTGTCGATAAAGTTTAAATTGACAAAATTAGAGTATGGGTTAAGTATAATTGGAGTTCTACTGAAAAGAAATCTATGTAGTGTGGTGGAATAGTGAAGTACATAGGAGGGACCATTTCCTATCTTGAAAGAAGATATTGGCGGTAATGTTGTTCATAGAATTATGGTAGGATGAATGGAATGGATGAGTGTTCCCAATGTGTTGTATGACTGAGGAGTTCTACTAAGTTAATGAAATGTTTTAGAAAATAGATCCGAAAAAAAAAAGTATTTAAGTTACATATAGTAAAAGGTAGTTGACACTAGGATGTTGAGATGGATGGATAGTTAGAAGTATCATTAATTGAAAATAAGACGAGGGAAAGTCATGTGAGAGAGTTATGCCTTGGATATTGTAGATAACAAATGCACCAATATGAAGTACTAGTTGATTTGAGTTTAAAATACCGAAGAGTATTGTTCGAGGTTGTGAGGAGATCAAAATAACTATCATTGAGGTTAATTGAGGATGTGGCTTTCTAAAAGTCGGTTAGAGAACACAATTCATTTAGCTTATTCAAGATTTTCGATACCTTATGTTGAGTATTAATGACAAGAATGAGTCACATAATTGTGGGTTTAGGTTGTAATTAATTGGGTGCATATTCAAGTAGAACATATTGAGATGATTAAGTGACTAAGACAAGTGTTTAGAGAAGTGACTTAATAAAACGAATGCGCCATATGGACACAAGGATGACCTGCTGGAGTTAGTGTCGAAAGCAATGATTAACTTTCATATTTGAATTTTATTATTTAAGGTTAAGGATTTATTTGATATTTGGAGAACAAAATGTATTGCATTATTTTGAGGAAATGCCCTAACTTGAAGAGTATGTGTGATAAATTGATTAAAGGAATTATTTGATTGAGATATTATTCTTTAATTTAAAAGTAAATATATATTTTGATGGATTGTTTTGGAATCTTAATCTTCTACACCTTACTATTTGGTGATTTGGGATTTTATTATTCGACTTATTTGGTGATTTGGGATTTTATTATTAAAGTCAAATTGACAGATTTTCTAATTAACTCTAAGTATCGAAGTGGATCACAACATTGGTGTATTTAGAAATAGCAATTAAGATTGTAATATTGTAAAATTACAATTTTTAAATGAAAATACTAAGAGTAGTAGGACTGATTTGTATTATGGCATGCTTTGATGAATTATATGTGGGATGAGAAAACAAATGAAGCTTGATTGAGGATTTAACATAGTAAGAGTTACATTACAGAAGTTGGATATAAGTACTGGAGTGGTAGGATTGATTTACAATGTGATGTATGATCGTATGAATAAGTCAAATTGGTATTTGATGGACAATATATTGAATAAAAGTAAAAGAGTGTGAAGTTTATTGAGGTTTAAGGTTTCTATAATATACACTACATTTAAGATTACAAATAGCGGGTACGTATGATTTAAATTTCGAGGATGAAATTTTCTTTAGGAGGGTAGTTTGTAATGATCTGTAATTTTTAAAATTTACATGTTGTTCTAAAAAGAAAATTCACAAACAAATGTCAAGGTAGTATTCTCCACGTGAAGGTAAGTCAAATGAGTATAATGTTGCCTATGTTTTGATTTAGTGGAATTTATATTTTTATTATTGTTAAAATATTTTTTTTTACTAATTTATTTTATAAGATAATTATATAAAGGTATAGCTATGTATAAAATTATACATATTGCCATGTGTATAGAAACTCAATGATTACACTTAATGAGAAAAATTAAACTCACAACTCTTGGGGTTCTCCAACAGATGCCACTAATGTTATTTAGGTTACAACCCTTTCCTCTTACTAGAGTAATGATAAGGTTATAGGTTACAACCTTTCATCTTACTTGAGTAATGATTAAAGCTTAGGTTACAACCTTTCATCTTACTTTATTAATGATTAGAGCTTAGGTTATAGTCTCTTCATTGACTAAATTAATGAATAGTTGATTTGTATTATTTTAACAAGTTTAACATTCTATATAAATGGGTGCTTGAGAAGACCCACATGATAGTTTGTGATGACTTGTAATTTGTTTTTATTTTTACAAAATTATTTTATTATTATTATTATTATTATTATTATTATTTTAAAAAAAAACATTGTTACAAATTTGTTATGAGACACTGATATAAAAGTGTGTATATATATATAGATATATATATATATATGTGTGTGTGTGTGTGTGTGTGTGTGAAAAATAGTAATGTGGGAATGTAAAGGGGTTAGTAATGATGAGTTATTTATTACAAGGGGTGTTACTTATTGTGTTATTAATGGGAAGTAAAGCACCAATTAATAGGGGACTTTACAACTTCTCAACTAACACAAAATTTATATTTAATTATTACCTAAACTAAATGTCGGACTTTTCATTTCTCGTCAGTTACAAAAGGTTTGTCTGTGTATATATATATATATATATATATATATATATATATATATATATATATAACAACAGATCTCTCTTGCTTTCGACATAACATTCGCTCATTTAGAAATCAGAGAGAGAAGATAGAATGAAAGAAAAGGCTGATCGACAGAGGAAAAGAGGTACAACAGGTAGGGGATTTAAGGAGTACTCTATTTTTATATATGCTAGTAGAATGGAAGTTATAGAAGAAATATTTTTTTTATTTATTCTGTTTTGTTATATACACTCTTATATATATTCATATTTATGGAATTCATTTGCTAATGGGTCTATATAATTAACGATGTGGGTCTTGGAATAACTTGTTAATATGGCAGTGGGTGGTATACATATTATAATCGGTTTGTAAGTCGTTGACTTTTTAGTTTATATATGTATTTTATTTGGTTCTTAGTATATAATTAAAATGATATATATATTACTTTGGTATTACTAGTTGTTTATATATATACACATGTGTGTATTGTTTGCATGGAATTAATGAACCCAAATTGTGGACAAAGGTAACTTAATATATATATATATATATATATATATATGTATATTAAGATTGTAAACTCACTTTTGTTATGTTTTAGTTTTATAATTTGAAATTATTTGTTCTGAATTAAGTTTAGCTAAATTTATAGTTATAAGAAATAAGTCCATTGTTACTTTTGGGTGTTTTATTTGTTGTTTAATTAATTATTAATCAAGTGAAATTTTGTAAATAAATAGTATTTTGAAGAGAGAAGTTTTATTTTCTGAATTTTATGGTATATAAGTATTTGGTTTGAGAAATGGTACACGAATTGTGTTCTGTTTATGACTGTGAATGAAATTTGATTGTGTGTGCTCGTACATGTATAACCGGATAAAAATAGGCAGGATTGTAATCCCTTCGGTTGAAATACCGAGAACTGTTCGAAACTATAATTGGGTTTAGTGGTCCGCCGTGAGAATGACCGAAAATCCGCGATGTGTGTGTGTGGTGTACATGTCGAGGGGTTATATTATGGTTAATTTATCAATAATTGATTTATACTTGCACTAATTTTTTATTGAACAATTATTTGTACGGTATATATGATGAGGTTATAATAGTTTATTGAATATGATCGGACTTGACTTTATGCTAAAATCTTGAATGGTGGTTGCATTTTGCAGTAGTTGTTTTATTATTATTATTTTTATTTATGCGTAATTTATGTATATTTAAATTAGATATTCTTTTGTATGTTGTTTCGTGTATATATGGAAGTAGAGCTGTTGTTTTCCTATTGGACGATTGTTGTGCTCACCCCAAAAATATTTCAGGTCTGATTGAAGTATGAAGTAGCGAAGAAATTATCATAGGTTACTTGAGAGCATGTTTTGTCATACAGAGTTTAAATGGAGGTTATTTTATTATAATATCTTTTGTAATCAGAAAGAAATATTTTGGTTGTGGGTGTAAGATATTTTTTATTGAGATGAAATATTAAGTGAGAAAGTTTATAGTTGAAATAGTAAGTCTATAAGGTTTTAATTAATTAATATGTCTATTTTATTTTATTTTATTTTATCACGTCTCGAAAATTCGGGGTGTGACAAGATTGCTCATGCTCCTTCTTGAAGGCGTGAAATATATAATTTGTAACTGACTTGAAAGCTTCAACCCCATAATTAGGAAGCTTCAATAAGTGAGCCTTCACTTTTGAATATAACCCTGTAACTCTTTTATTGCAGTAATTGTAGGACCAAGCTCTATTTCCACCTCCATGTGTTGGTAGACCAAGAACCTTCACATGATTCTATAGTGGCTTGTCATCAAATTGAGACCCTTGAACTTTTGATGGTCATAGGTTTATCTTTTCTTTCCCTTTGACAGATGACATTATATCTAGATCCTAAACACAAGTTTAAACTTTAAACAAGAAAAATGGTAGAAAAATCTAACATATTCAAAATCAAAAAGTATTTTTCTGAAATCACACATGGCATGACACCGTTTATTTTTCTGAAATCACACATGACATGACACTTCATTTTTCTGCAATTTTCAGGGGCATAATAATATATAAATAATTAAAATCAAATAGAATATTTTGTGAGCTTTAAGTTACAGAATTGGTATTAAAATCAAATAGATGAGAAGAATGTAAAGTTAAAGTACACTCACAAATTCTAGCTCAACAAGATGACGATGAAGATGCCGATTGGTGGGCTTCGCTACAATATTTTTGTTCCTTTGCTATTTTCTCCTGATGATGATGATGTCGATTGATCAAATCATATCTGTGATCTTCAAATGATATAATGCAAGAAGACTAGAAAAAGAAAAAAAAATTGGTGGCATGTATGAAAAGAGAGAGAGAGAGAGGTGAAAAAGTGGTGGCATGCAAGAAGGTAAAAAGAGATATACAACATGCAAAGAAAGTAAAGAGAGATCAGAGATACTTCAGAATGCTTTGTGTCATGTCACGTGTGATACTTCACCATAGAGCCACACAATCTATGTTTAGACATTTGATAAGGTATCAGGATGCATTAAATGTGAAAGACATCTCCAAACATATATATATATATATATATATATATATACATACATATATAAGCATATAGTTATTTTATAACTAGTTAGGTTCTAATTGAATTCATCTCCACCTACAAATTATAGATTAAACATATATTTTAACTAAGTGTATTATAGTTATACAGATCATGTGAGAAATTATTTAACAATTTATTAGTTAGAGATTAAACATGACACTCATTAATTCAATTAGATGTATTATATATGAATTAGTAGTCTCATTAACTTAATTAAATATATTGATATCTCAATCAGATACTTATAAAAAAAATCAATTAGATTTAGTACCATGTTTCAATTAGATCACTTATAGATGAATTAGTATAGTCTTAATTCAATGATTTAGTATCATATTTTAGTTGGATCACTTATAGATGAATTGGTATAGTCTTAATTTAATTAGATATAGAGTCATATTTCAATTGGATCACTTATATATGCATTATTATAGTCTTAATTTAATTACATATATCAATTAGATCACTTAGAGATGAATTAGTATAATCTTAATTTAATTAGATATAGAGTCATATTTCAATTGGATCACTTATAGATGAATTAGTATAGTCTTAATTCAATGATTTAGTATCATATTTCAATTGGATCACTTATAGATGAATTAGTATAGTCTAGTCTTAATTTAATTAGATATAGTATCATATATCAATTAGATCACTTATAGATGGATTAATATAGTCTTAATTCAATTCGATAGAGTACTATATATTTATTAAATCACTTATAGATGAATTGGTATAGTATTAATTTAATTAGATATAGTACCATATATCAATTAGATCACTTATAGATGAATTAGTATAGTCTTAATTTAATTGGATATAGTACCATATATCAATTAGATCACTTATAGATGAATTAGTATAGTCTTAATTTAATTAGATATAGTACCATATTTCAATTAGATCACTTATAGATGAATTAGTATAGTCTTAATTTAATTGGATATAGTACCATATATCAATTAGATCACTTATAGATGAATTAGTATAGTCTTAATTTAATTGTATATAGTACCATATATCAATTAGATCACTTATAGATGAATTAGTATAGTCTTAATTTAATTAGATATAGTACCATATTTCAATTAGATCACTTATAGTTAAAGATGAATTAGTGTAGTCTTAATTCAATTATATCACATATATATATATGAATTAGTTTAGTCTTAATTCAATTAAATATAAATATAATCATATTTCAATTAGATCACTTGTAATAGAATAATAGTCATAAATCAATTAGATATAGTAACATATTTTGAATGACTTGTAATTCCCTAGGCTTAATATCACGTATGATATTCTAAAGCCACACAATATGAGTTTAGTTGAAAAATGGCATCAGGAATGTAGATAGTTGTCACCTTTTTCAAAGACTTATTTGACAAGTCATCAGGAGTATTTAATGTGAAAGACATCTCCAAATATATATATATATAAACATATAGTTATATTGGAACTAGTTGGGTTTTAATTAAATATATTTCCAACTACAGATCATAGATTAAACATATATTTTAATCAAGTGTGTTATTCTTGTACAGATTATCTAACAAATTACTTAACAATTGATTAGTGATTTAATTTATTCCAACTACATATATAAATTAGTATAGTCTTAATTCAATTAGATATATTGTCAATTCATGTTCTAATTATATCACATATATATGGATTTGTTTAGTCTCATTAATTTAATTAGCTATAATCATATTTCAATTAGATACTTGAAAAAAAAAAAAAAAGACATTGTCTTTCAATTTAACTATAATTAATTTAATTGACTTCCCAATTTTGAATAAATTGCATTCCCAATTTATTAAACAAGATACTGTCTTTTAAATTATGATTCAATTGATAATTCTTTCAACTTATGTACAAAAATTAATTCTCAATAACAGAAATTGTTCCATTTAACAGAAATTCTGAATCTCGCGAGCAATTATGGTAGCCCTTTTGTTATACTGCACAAGTCTGGAGGCCTCCCTAGTGAGCTTCTCAAACATGTCGTTGATGAAGCTGTTCATTATGCTCATGGCCTTGCTTGAGATCCGAATGTCAGGGTGAACTTGTTTAAGGACCTTAAAGAGATATAATTTGCAAGTCTCCATTCTCTTCTTCGACTTTTTTTTTTCTCTAGCAGTAGCAGTACCCCCTCTCGCCATCTGCTTCACCATCTACTCCTATAAGTTTAGAACAAAAGTGAGAAGACAAGAGAGAACGTAAGAGGGGAGATTAGGTTAGGGCAAGAAATGATTACATCTAAGATAATAGTATAATTATTATACACCACCCTATAGCCCTACCTACTGCAAAGCATGCCATCTCCATCGGGTTTACATATAACTCTTTACTTGGTACTTTATATATATATATATATATATATATATATATATATATAATATTCTGTCATAATTTAATTTATTTCTTGTACAGCTGTACCACAATCTCATAAATATGATGTTAATAAGTTACTGTATCTTTATATGGTAAATGGTATGTTAACTATTATGTATAGTTATGCAGAATACTGTATCTTTATATGGTAAATGAAATGTTAACTATTATGTATAGTTATGCAGAATATTAAATATATATACATCTGTAATCCACTTGGCAAATGTTTTACATGGTCAATTGGTAATTATATTTATATATTAGAAATTTTTTGGCAAATAAAAAAAATATTGAACTTCTTTTTAGAGCTGATGTGTCATATTATGATTAGATTACATAAAAATGAATAAACTAATTTGGTATTAGTTTGACACAAATAAAAAGAGTTACCTTCCCAAAAATAAACATAGATTATATATATGTATATTGGATACATGTAGCTGTAATTCACTATGTATAGGCTCCAATGTATATGCCAAATGCATGAAACACACTCAGCAATTACAAGGACAAAAGTTAGCGCGTGATTTAGACATCATCTCGGATACAATTGTAATCCAATTCCACTATGCAATATGCCAAACGCGTGAAGCACACTCAGCAATTACAAAGAAAATTGGACAGTGATTAGTACGTGAATAGACATCATCTTCAACCTTTCGATGACAACACGATTTAGACCACCATTTTTCAACCAAGAAAATTCTTAAAACCATGTATGACAGCGGATTTAACCAAAAAACAAAATGTGAAAAACTTTCTAATCTCTCACAAGCATCAACCCGCACATTATTTTGTATGGTTTCATCATCATTTGTGTCCAGTGTAGAAGTTGAAGTGCCGGACTCATCCCATATCCGTGTTCGCGTCGAGTCGTGTCAACATCGGCATCGTCGACGGTGTCGACGAGTTCAGATAACACAGATTGTAAAGCCGTCATTGCAATTACTACTTGTTAGTATTAGGGCGAATGTTATCCTCAAGTATGAGGGAGTGATGAACCCTAGGCAATGTTGGTTAACACTTTGATATATGCGGTTGACGGTTGGCCCTAGGGTCTACTATTCAAATATATTGGGTGTTGGTTAATCATGTGTTTTGGAACATGCTTCCAAGATTTACATCTATGCTAGCTAATTTATTATGGCTTGATTAGTTTAATCAATGATAAATCGAAACACTTGATTCGGCTTTAATAAAATAGGTATGCACCTTGACAAAGTGCATAAGTTTTATTAAAGGCTTATTGATTAAATGGAAGGTATTCAAGTGGCTTAATAAATATCCAATTGTTAATTTAGATTGATCGACACTTATACATCCATATCCAATTGTGCGTAGAGGGGTAATTTCATATAATTGACACGGGTGTTTTGTATTGAGGTAACACAAGGTTTATAGACAACACATGATTCAACCATTCTCGAGTTGGAATGCAACAACACTTATATAATGAAATTAAGTTGTGATTAATGGATTATTATAATTTAAGGTCATGGGATGACCGGGTCAATTTATAATCTATTGGAGCTAATAAGAGTTTGACCTTAAATAAGATCATCACTTCTAACCCGTTGGGTCAATTGAAAACTAACTAGGTTGTTAAATGTGAATTATTTTAATGTGCTAGGGGCATTTGTAATTTAATTACATGCTAAGGGCACAAGTGAAATTATATATAAATATATATTGGATATTTTAATATCCTAGAATATATATTAATATATATAATTTAAATATATACATAATATTTTATTTTTCGTACGGAGAATATAAGATATGTAGTGTGTATATATTTTCCTTTTATATGAATATATGATTTATTATGTATTGCATATATGGAAAGGAAAAGTTGACTTGGGAGAGGCTCT
The DNA here is from genome assembly GCA_026545225.1 of Cornus controversa. Lineage (NCBI taxonomy): Eukaryota > Viridiplantae > Streptophyta > Magnoliopsida > Cornales > Cornaceae > Cornus > Cornus controversa. Next base: position 9,701,936 of record CM048848.1, on the reverse strand, counting down.
CCTACAAATGTCATATTCTCTCCCATATGAAGGTGTGGAAATTAGTCATAAGACTAGGGTTTTACAATTACAACAAGAGTGGTTGTAGGAGATTGCAGAGAGAGAAATCAATTCACAAACCTAGGATTCCCTCGCAAGAACTAAGTTTTTAGATAATCAACCTCAAGAATCATAGCGGTGATTGTTACGGGCAGTACACCAAGGAGATCGATTGCTTCACTAGTAGTTGAATACTAGGGGTTTGGCAAATTATCCCTATTAAGGTACACGATCTCTGAATTGCATACTCTCTATGTAATCATATTTGTGTTCAATAGAAAAAAATTTGTTGTTTACATAATCTTTCATACATCAAAGGGTTTGATTACTTTCGCTGAACCATGCTTCCGCAATTATTTTTTTAAAACCCAAAGTGTTTTTCCCATCACTTATGGCATAGGAGACCTGATCATGTGAATTACAATGATTTGGTAAATTTGTCTAATCATGAACGAGTTCGATGTTTGAGGGGGAGACTTTATAAGCATGAAACATTTTGTATACATTAGCATTTCTTGTTTTTTTATTAGTGCTTATATTTATTTGTCTTTATTAAGATTTCACGATGGTATTTTGAGTGTTGTTTTGCAGAGTATCGAGGTCTATCATATTTGCAGTATGTAGGTGTTCTTTGTGTTTTCTACAAGCTCAAGATCAGAGTGAATGCTCCGTTTGACTCAATTGTTTGTGTTTTTTGACAACTTGTAATTTTTTTTTCTGCTATGGGGTAGATTACATATTGTCTAGGATGGTTTTGTTACAAAATTGGCAAATGGGAAGATTGTGACGTATATATTTGCAATTGGTAATATTTGGTATCAAAACTAAGTTGATCGAGTTGTAATATTTCATTTATATTTTCGTAAATCAATCACGGAATTGAAAATTCAGAGCTTGGATTGTGTTCTTCGTCAATGCATCATCTGAAGCAAGGAATTTGATTGAGTGAAGCGTTCTAGTGACTTCAAGAAAGTATGGACGTTGTTGATTGATCGGCGTTGAATGTTATGCATTATAGCCTCTTAATTTACATATTTTATTCTCTTACTGATAATTTATATGTGATTTTACTCTGTTTTTGTGTTTTCTGTCTTTTTCAGGGCCTTAATGATTATTTCTGATAAGACCATGATTTTGGGCTTTTAAAGATGATATCCAAGAAGGTTATATGAAGCCTACATCTAATGGGTCCATTCAACTCCATATTTTAACTCAAATCAGCCCAAGGAAGAGGTTCTAGAGAATTACAACTGCTTCAGAAGATTACGGGCCTGAAGCCCAATTCTACACTTAATCCAGTTTTAATCCCGTTTTGGAAAGTGGACTTAAAACCTTATTTCCGAGCTTCAATTCGACTTAATTCTCACGTAGGTTGAACAAAATTCGATTCTGGACACTTTTGTATTTAACGTAAATTTCATGAATCGGACTTCTACTGGGTCAAAACTTGGGCCGAATGTCAGCAGAAAAATATACCTATTTTGGGCTGCGGGAAAACCCTAATTGTCTCCTAATTGGATTAGGACTTTATCTCCTAATTGGATTAGGACTTTATCTCCTAATTGGATTAGGACTTTATGTATTCTCTTGGGGTATAAAGAGGTGAATTGGAGGCTGTTTTGAGGAGGAGAAAAGAAGAGGAGGCCAGGGCAGAGAAGACAGAGACAATCCGGGTTTTATTTATTCATTATGTCTTTTATTATTTTGTTATCTTCTTCTTCTTCTACCATGTGTAACTAAACTTCTCAACTAGGGTTGAGGAGGAAACCTCCATTAATGAAGTGAAGTTCTTTTGTTCATTAATTGATTCTCATGTGTGTGATTTAATTGCTTATGATTTTCGCTTCTTGTGATTAATTATTTTATAATTCTTTCACCATCTATATCATGTATATGTGGTAGTTAGAAAGTATTATAATTAATCTAAGCTTGAGTTTGCATTTCTTAAAAGTGATAATCTTTGATCTTATGTTTTTCATTAAATTGGATACATAGGATGCTTAGAATTCTACACTAGTAAAGCGAAGGAAAATCTACCTTTTTGATATATTATTCATAGTGCTTTATTGATAAATCTTGAATTAGCAATAGATTGATTTCTTGATTGTTACTCTAAATTTGGGAATTAATAAATGAATATAAGAAGCTTCATGGATTTAATGGTGGTGGAATCCGAAACCTTAGTTATTTTCTCTATTTGATTTTAATAGTGTTATTTTATTTGCATGTTAGTTTAATTTATCTCAAATCAACCAACTTGTGTTTAAACTAGATTAGTTTTAAATTAATTTGAATTTGTGTTAGTTTTTCTTCTCAAAGCATTTCCTTGGGTTCGACCTCGTTCTTGCCGAACTATACTTTAATAGATTCGTACACTTGCGAGTTATTTAACAATTTTAAAACAACATCAAGTTTTTGGCGCCGTTGCCGGGGATTGCAAACAAGAAAACTAATCAAATTTCGATTGATTTAATTCTTCTACTAGTTATAATTTAGTTTTTTTTTTCTTTCTTTTGTTTTATTATTTTTAAAAAAGAAAAAAAAATCTTTCCAATTTTAATTATTTGTTCTAGGTTTTTTTTTTTAAAAAAAAAAAAAACTTTTTCTTTATTATTATAGTTTAGTTTTAGTTTTAGTTTTAGTTTTAGTTATTTTATTTTTATTATTATTTTTCTTAGTTTAGTTTTAGTTTTATTTTATTGTTATTGTTTTACCTGATACTTTTTGAATTCTATAGGTGGTATTGTTGAAAATTGCCTTTTTCGCATGTTCTTGGGCACTACTTTGGAATCCAAGTAAGTACATTTTTTTTTTCTTTTCGTTTATTTATATTTTTATTTTCTTAGATTAGGAAAACATAGATTTTTGTTTTAGGTTGATAATTTTTGCATGAGAACTTTAGGATAGAATAACTTAGAAATGGCCTTAGGGTCACACTTTCTTCAAGTTTATTTTTTTATTTTTTTTATTTTTTTTTATTTTTTTCTCTCTATTTAAAAAAAAAAAAAAAGAAGAAAGATCACACACTCACTCACTTTTTATTTTTTATTTTACTTTTGTTTTTATGGTGTGTTTTGTTTGTGCATTTTAATTTAGCACTCTTGCATTAAAATTTTAGTAAGGGCACAAACCCCCAACAAGATAAGGATTGGATTTCATCACCAATTCCTTGCCCAACTAGGTTAAAAATCTCATTGCATTTGTCTATCCCAAGCCAAATTTAGTTTAAATTTAAAATCAAGTAAACATTGGCCATAGGAATTCACATAGCTTATAGGACCCTCTTGGACAGAGTTAACTTTTAGTAACTCCAGTGAGCACCTTCCAACTTCACAATGTCTAGGAAAGTTCTGAGGAGATTGGTTTTTAAGTGGGACCATTTGTGACCCCTCCAATCTATCTTAGAAACTTTCCTGGTTGTATTGTTGGTGGGGCTTAACTGGTAATCCTCTAGTTCCTCTGAAAGGGAGTAGAAGCTGTCTAACTAGGTAAGAATTATTTTGGAACTAGTCCAGATAATTCTTTAGGAAAATAAAAAATAAAAATAGAAATCACTAACCTTGAATTAAATTTGAAAAAAAAAAAAAAAATTCGCTTGTTTATTTGGTTGGTGTTTTTGTGAGTCATTTTAGTGTATGTTAGGTCGTTGATCACTGATTCTAGAATTGCTTCCATTAGATCTTGAGATTGAGAGAACCTTTTGAAAGGGTGTGAAAAATTCTAGGGTTAGAGATCCTTCTTTACCCAAGATGGCAGATCCCGTTGAAACTAAATCCCTTAAGGACTATTACACTCCCGTGCAGATTACAAACCCGTCTTGCATTGTGTTACCTACTACCCAACATGGACATTTTGAGATAGGGGCGGCGGTAATTAATTTACTGTCCACTTTTAGAGGTCTTAGTTTTGATGACCCATACCTCCATGTTAAGGAATTTCTAGAGATTTGCTCCACACTACAATTTCAACATATTTCTGAGGAGTCAATTAAATTGCGGTTATTTCCATTCTCTTTGAAAGAGAAAGCAAAATCTTGGTTATACTCACTAGAACCCGCGTCTGTCAATTCATGGGATGGGTTATACACTAAATTCCTTACCAAGTTCTTTCTCATGCACAAAACTAACTCCCTTCGTCGAAATATCATGCAATTTACTCAAAAGAGGGTGAAGAGTTTTACATATGTTGGGAGAAATTTAATGATATTCTCCTTAAGTGTCCACATCATGGTTTTGCCAAGTGGCAATTAGTTCAATTCTTTTATGAGGGGTTGTCACCCTATAATCGTCAACTAATTGAGTCACGAGGTGGGGTAGAATTTATGTCTAAGAATGAGGATGAAGCATGGAAATTTCTTGATGCATTGTCAGAGAACTCTCAACAATGGGAGTACTCAGGGAGGGTTGAAAGGAGTGGTCTATCACTACTCTCAGAACCCAAAAAGGGAGGAATCTATGAACTCCGAGAGGATACCGATTTGAGTGCAAGGATAGCTAGTCTAACTAGGAAAGTAGAGGCTATAGAGATGAGTAAAGGAAATAACTCTTCTATTCGTACAGTTAGTGAGGTGTGTCAATTGTGTGAAATTTTTTCTCATTAAGCGCAAACTTGTCCATCTATTGCATCTTTTCATGAGTATATAGCCGAACAAGCCAATGCACTCAATTCCTATAAGAAACCATTTGACAGTCCCTATTCTGACACATACAATCCTAATTGGAGGAATCATCCTAATTTTTCTTGGAGGCAAGACCAACCTCGGAACAACCAAGGGGTGCAACCTACGCAACCCCAAGGGCAACCACAATTTTCATATCCTTCCATGTCCCAAAATGACCCTCCGTATGTTCCCCCACCTCAACAGAGACCAACTTTAGAGGATACTCTCCAACAGTTCATGCAACAGACCAGTCAGTCAATTTCTAAGTTAGAAACTCAAATAGGTCAATTAGCCATTGTTGTAGGAGAGAGGGAGAAAGGAAAGTTTCCTAGTCAACCTGTGCCTAACCCAAAGGGCCAGTTTCATATTAGTGACCAATCCACTTCTGGTTCACATGAGCAGGTTCACTCTATCACAACCCTAAGATCAGGTAAACAAGTTGATAATGGAGTCCAAATGTCTATATATAATGAGAAAATTGAAAAGGACCATGTTAGCGGAAGAGAGGATAAAACTACATCTGAAGTTGAGACAGAAATTCAAGTCCCTAGTCTTGACCCACTATCTCAAATACGTCCACCAGTTAGAAACTTTGTTCCTACTGCACCATATCCTCAAAGACTTCAAAAGCCTAAGAAGGGGAATCACTATAATGAGATTATGGAAGTGTTTAAACAAGTCAAAATTAATATTCCATTTCTTGATGCAATTCAACAGATCCCCTCTTATGCAAAATTCTTAAAGGACTTGTGTACGGTCAAACGTGGCTTGAATGTGCATAAGAAAGCCTTCCTCACTGAACAAGTTAGCTCAATCATCCAACATCGCACTCCACCTAAATTTAAGGATCCTGGATGTCCTACGATTTCATGTACCATAGGTGATCAAAAAATCGAACAAGCTTTGCTTGACTTGGGTGCAAGTGTCAATTTGTTACCTTACTCTGTTTATGAGCAACTAGGTCTTGGTGAGTTGAAACCCACGAAGGTGGTACTCCAATTAGCAGATCGCTCAGTTAAGGTTCCTCGTGGTGTTATTGAGGATGTGCTCATTCAGGTTGATAAATTCTTCTTTCCTGTAGACTTTATTATCTTAGACACTCAACCTGTAACTAATCCTACTAGCCAGATTCCTGTCATCTTAGGTCGTCCATTCCTAGCCACTTCAAATGCTCTAATCAACTGTAGAAATGGTGTTGTGAAACTTTCCTTTGGTAATATGTCTGTTGAACTTAATGTTTTTAACGTAAACCAACAATCACCAGACTCTGAGGATATTTGTGAGTTAAATTTAATAGAGAGTTTAGGTCATAATACTTTTATTCATGCTGGTTATAAGGACCCTTTAGAGGCAAACCTAACTAATTTTCGCTGTGATTTTGATACTGATAGTGCCTGTAAAAATGCGAATGCTTTAGTGGATGTGAATGTTTCCTTAAATTCAGTCCATTTTATAGACACCAAAAAATGGAAAGTCAAGATGGAAAGCCTAGGTATCGGTTGAGTTATTGACCTATTTGGTCATCATTGTACATTATTAGTTTTAGGATTTATAGCTCTTGCGTCTTTTTATTTCTAGTTTGTGTATTTAATTTTCAATTTTTCTCTAAAAAAAAAAAAAAAATTCATCATGATCCGGTATAGCCGCCCATTCTCTGACTAAGTATGTAGTACCAATTCTACAATTTGTGATATGATTGATAAAGTTGATGATTTCCGTTTATTAAAGTCTGGTTTCAATACCCAATACTGTTGAGATTGCTTCAACACAGTATGGCTTTAATAAAGAAAGGCAACCCCTTTATACTCTATACGTTAGCGTATCTGAATAATCAATATCTTATCACATATACATCTTGAAAAATTGGGACCCACCAGTTCAAAGAATGGGGAGCAAAGTAGTACCCGTGGTTTTCACGTAAAGATTAGGTTTTAAAAATAAAAAAAATAAAAAAAAACCTTTTTGTTTTTCCTTTCTGTTTCATATTTATCTTCACCCATGTTATTTCACTTGGTCGTTGGAGTGTAGTCGTTATTTTGACAGGATGTAGCATCCAAGTTTGGGGGAGTGACTTCATTACCTTCATGCTACTGATTTGCTCTATTTTCTTGCCGCTACTCTCGTTTTCTGGTAATATCGTTCTACCCCTTCTCTATGCTTTGATTGGGTGTACATTGAGGACAATGTACAGTTTAAGTTTGGGGGTGACGCGATGCCTTATGTGCTTTATTGAAGTGAGAGAAATTTTTATAAAATTTTTCTTGTTCTAGGACTTTTGGTTATTTGATTTTCTTAGTTTTTTATTTATTTTCTTTTGTTTTATTTTTAGATAGGATGTTTTGACATTTTTCAAGAGATTAATACTCTATGTAGGTGCTTAACTTGCAATTTTTTAGTATGTTTTAAATTTTTAGAAACTATGGTTTGAATTAGTGGTTTAAATCATTATTTGCATTGACATGCCTTGGGGTGATTAGTTTTAGTTTCCTCACATGCATAGGCACACTAGCATAATCTTATGGGGTATAAACTTTGGCTTTGAGTTGTTGGGTTACATATACTTGATATTAATTGGTATCCCTTGAGAATGAGTACCGATGATGTGATTTACATGACTTCAATGAAAAAAAAAAAAAAAAGAAGAAAAAAAAAAGAAAAAAAGAATATGTGATGAATAGAAAATCAATTTGATCATTTTCATGAGTAATCGGGCCTCTATGCCTCAGGAAGCACGGAGTGTTCGCGTCAAAAGTGAAAGGGTGAGAAAAGATGAGCATTGGTTGTCTTGATTTGTAGCCTGACTGATTCGAGTAATTAGGTTCTTCGGGGTGTCTTAACGCCTAGTGCCCTAAAGCCATTTGGTTTGGGAGTCACTGACTAAAAGCTTGCTACATGGGTCTTTCAGAAAGCTTAATAGATCAAGACATTGCACAACCAATAAAGTAATAAAAAAAAATGAAAAAAAATATATGAAAAAGTCATGTATTCATGTCTGGAAGTATGATTTCAATAAGGGGAGCTAGTGAGTTGAAGGGGTATGTGTCTTAATATATTCGGAGCTGGGTAATGCCACATGAGAGGATTGCTAGTTCACTTTTCACGAGGGAGCTAGAATTGGTTACTTTGAGATATGTTGATGTGAATTATGTGTGGGGACCATTACTTTGAATTATGGAATTTGAAAATTTGAAATTATTCTTGAATGCAAGTTTATAACTATATATTGTAATCTTCTTTTTTATTAATGTTTAAACAGAAATTTTGAATGTTTGTGGGTAACATTTCTGGAAACTCTCACGAGACTATAACTCGTCCACTAGGGGGAACCTAGGGGTTCAAAGGCTTGTTGCATATGCTAAATGCAATCGTTTCTCCCACGAAAGAGGAGTTGGGTAGTTTAGTTTGTGTTTAGTTAGTTTTCTTTGTTTTAGTTTTATTTTGTTTTATTGCTAAGGGACTAGCAATATGTAAGTTTGAGGGTGTGATCGGCGTTGAATGTTACGCATTCTAGTCTCTTAATTTACATATTTTATTCTCTTACTGATAATTTATATGTGATTTTACTCTGTTTTTGTGTTTTCTGTCTTTTTCAGGGCCTTAATGATTATTTCTGATAAGACTATGATTTTGGGCTTTTAAAGATGATATCCAAGAAGGTTATATGAAGCCTACATCTAATGGGTCCATTCAACTCCATATTTTAACTCAAATCAGCCCAAGGAAAAGGTTCTAGAGAATTACAACTGCTTAAGAAGATTACGGGTCTGAAGCCCAATTCTACACTTAATCCAGTTTTAATCCCGTTTTAGAAAGTGGACTAAAAACCTTATTTCTGAGCTTCAATTTGACTTAATTTTTGCGTGGATTGAACGAAATTCGATTCTGGACACTTTTGTATTTCACGTAAATTTCATGAATCGGACTTCTACTGGGTCAAAACTTGGGCCGAATGTCAGCAGAAAAATATACCTTTTTTGGGCTGCGGGAAAACCCTAATTGTCTCCTAATTGGATTAGGACTTTATCTCCTAATTGGATTAGGACTTTATGTATTCTCTTGGGGTATAAAGAGGTGAATTGGAGGCTGTTTTGAGGAGGAGAAAAGAAGAGGAGGCCAGGGCAGAGAAGACAGAGACAATCCGGGTTTTATTTATTCATTATGTCTTTTATTATTTTGTTATCTTCTTCTTCTTCTACCATGTGTAACTAAACTTCTCAACTAGGGTTGAGGAGGAAACCTCCATTAATGAAGTGAAGTTCTTTTGTTCATTAATTGATTCTCATGTGTGTGATTTAATTGCTTATGATTTTCGCTTCTTGTGATTAATTATTTTATAATTCTTTCACCATCTATATCATGTATATGTGGTAGTTAGAAAGTATTATAATTAATCTAAGCTTGAGTTTGCATTTCTTAAAAGTGATAATCTTTGATCTTATGTTTTTCATTAAATTGGATACATAGGATGCTTAGAATTCTACACTAGTAAAGCGAAGGAAAATCTACCTTTTTGATATATTATTCATAGTGCTTTATTGATAAATCTTGAATTAGCAATAGATTGATTTCTTGATTGTTACTCTAAATTTGGGAATTAATAAATGAATATAAGAAGCTTCATGGATTTAATGGTGGTGGAATCCGAAACCTTAGTTATTTTCTCTATTTGATTTTAATAGTGTTATTTTATTTGCATGTTAGTTTAATTTATCTCAAATCAACCAACTTGTGTTTAAACTAGATTAGTTTTAAATTAATTTGAATTTGTGTTAGTTTTTCTTCTCAAAGCATTCCCTTGGGTTCGACCTCGTTCTTGCCGAACTATACTTTAATAGATTCGTACATTTGCGAGTTATTTAACAATTTTAAAACAACATCATTGATCATGATTTGAGCATTATTTAGTCCAGGTAAGTTGGTGAGGACACTTAAGTTTTGAAAACTTGGTTTTCAGCTTTGAAAATTAGAGTTTCGGAGTTACAATTTAATATTATTAAAAGTTGAACCGGTTCAAGTCTTTTACAAACTAGTTCAAGAGCTCTTAGGTTCTCAAAATTAATCTCCAACACAGTTGGACCAGGCCAAAGTTTAGTTGGACTAGTCAATGAGGTCTCAGTACCTCAGATTGAGGTCTCAGTAGGGCTGGACCGGTCCAAGAATGAGCTTGACATGTCCAAGGCTTTTGATAGCCCTTTTTTAGTCTTGTTTTGACCCGAATTTGGCTCTAAAGTTTCATAAAACCAGAATTTGTTTCCTATTGATTTTTAACTTGTTATTCAAAGAAAATTAAGGCTTTATTATCTATATAAACTTTCGTATGTTCTCTCTCTAATTAGTGTTTTCAAGGAGCTTTTCATATACATCAGAAATATATTTTTAGAGAGAGAAAGCAATTGAGATATTTCACCAGAGATTTTTATTCTTCTGTTTATAGTTTTGAGAGCACACACATGAAGTGTTTAAGTTGTGATATTTTTCTCAATCTGATCAACTGGATTCTCAAAGATATTATCAGTCTATATAGTTTGATCAGAGTAACAGTAGTGGTTCGGTGATACTACTTGATTCCATCTGAAGAGGAAGGAAAAACGATCGCCACGAAGGGGACAAAATATTTGAGGAGTATTTGTGTTATTTCAGCTACCCTTCTGAAATGATTGTGACGTTAGTTAGGAGTCTGCAGTAATTGGACAAAGAGTCGCAAGAGTAAGGTTGAGGCGTTCTGCATCAAGTTCTTATTAGAGTGGAATGAGTGTGACTCTGGGACAGAGAAAATTCTAACCCAGCCTATAATAGCCTTAAACCAGATATGGACTATTCAACTAAACAAGAAACAACCTTAATTGAGCCATTAACTAATAATAGTAAAAACAGAAACATGAAGATATAATCACCTACCAAACATATCTTCCAGTTGTAGTGCAAGGCTTGAGTAACCCATATGATCAAGTAGGCAAATTTTCCTGCCAATGATCACCCTTCCATGTTAACCTTCACATAGGCCTAGCACTCTTTGCTCAGCACACCCTACGTTTCATCGTCACAATCCTCTGATAAACTCTTTGGATATCCCATATTTGCACTATTCAGCTGTGGGTTGAACTGGTGCCAATTTATCAGGTCACCATAATCATCTGGGCTTACATTAATTCAAATCCCAAATTTGTTGAAAACGTAATAAGTTTGCTTTTTACCCTGAAATAATAGAAAATTAAACTTTGCTTTTTCCCTAAATCATAGTTAAATTCTTCCAAGGTTGTGTCCTAACTGATTTATCTCTCCACTGAGTTTTTTGTTTTTGTTTTGAACTTTCAGTTATTAAATGAATTCTTTATTATTCCAAGTACAATGTAATTCCCAAATCATCAATTTGTCATCATTAAATATAAGATTCAGTAAGGTTTTAGAATAAATATAAGAAAAAGAGAGTACCTTGTCCAGATGTATGATATGCTTCAGGCTGCAGAGTTTGAAGACTAAGACCAAGTTAATTAGACCATCATCCTCCTTGGCTTGATAATAAACTGAGTGAAGAGTTGTATGGTTTAGAAGGTACCCTGATGCATTTGAGTCAATAGAGTTTTGCACAACCAATTTTATTAAGTAGAGACCTACATCATATACACACACACATACATATATATACTTAGCTTTGTTGGGGAAGAACTAAACTCTCTACTAGACAAGCAAGTAGCAGTGGGGTTGACTGACCAGACATGGAAGATAACAAAGACTTTACCCCATTATTAATCATTGAGCAGCAGTTATCACATTCTGCAACTATTAACATGCAATAACTCAAGGAAGTAACAAAAAATCAGAAGAACAAGTGATGGCCAGAATGAAAAATTGAACCCCTTTGGAAAATGTGCTTGGCAGGGCATTTTTGAAAGCCCCTTAAGGAAAAAAATTCCAGAAAACTGTCCATAATTAAGAAAATGTTCTGAATAGTTTTCAGTTGAAAATTTGATGGCATTCAGAAACACACATCAAACATTCACACATAACATAAACCCCTACAACCACAAGCCCATACCCACACTCAAAAACCCATTTCCGAAACTACAGAGCTATCCATACTCCGACAAACAGAATACCTCGTAAATCACTATAAAAGCAAGGAAGAAGAAAGCCAAAAGACAAATTAATGTGAGGGAGCAAATAACAGCTTTGATTGGTATTTCCATACTTGCATTTTCACTAATAGGATGGAAGCCCCAAGTATCTTAACTTCCCCTCCCACATATTTAAAGTTGATGAGGGAGCAAATAACAGCTTTGATTGGTATTTTCAGCAAAATCACTAATTTGCCAACGTTTAAAAACTGATGAGTCTTCACTGTAGGTTTTTAGGATCTCCATCAAGTTTGAACAATTGGAGACATCAACTTTTAGGAAATGAGCTGAGTTATTGTCATCAAGAAATATATATCTTCCTCTGATAATTTATCCTCACAAACAATATTTTTGGAGATAAACTACAGTGGATATAATTTTTTTGAAAGAACGTAAGATATAACCAAAAATACAAAGGGATAAACTTACATTATTATTTCCCCGCATCATCTACATTTCAACGAGCCTATGATAACACTCCTAACAATAACCATTTTTTCCATGACTACCTTTAAGAAGTCAACCTCAACTTTGTCACATGCTTTATCTTGATCCAACTCTACTGCCTTATTTCTAATATGTCTTTATTATGTAGAGGTAGTGAAGGAATTTATGTTCAAAGATCTTGTTTGAGTCTGAGGAACAAAAGCAGCTTGATGTTGGAGATCAGGGCTTTTAGAATTTATGTATTTACCATCTCTAAGCTAGTCAAAAATTTTTTTTTCTGAATTCTAAGCTAGTCAATTGTCAATCAATAAAGCAAATACATCTCATGTTTGCAGACTATGATGCAGTGAAGATCTGCTAGAACAGTTTCCTCTTTCCCTATTCAAGCCGGAGCATTCCTTGAGCTACTTCCCATGTTCTTCAAATTTCCTAAGCAAATACAGCACATGTTGGATCTCTAAACAGAGGCATCTCTGCTTCTCTGATTGTTTTAGCACATTTCATTGGAAATTCTTAAAATTGACTCTTATTTGACATGTTAGTGACCTTCTATGATTTTCCAATAAGCATTATTGATTCTAGGCTATATGGACAGGAGGAAATCACTTTCTCCACTGAAGATTAACCAAACATGGTAGCTGAGTCTTTCTTTCACTAGCTTCCTCAGAGCAATAGTTATTTGACCAGGTGTATTTATATACCACAAAATCTAGCTCCATCAGATTGCAGCAAGAAAGAAAATAACATTAGAACCATCCATGACAGTCCAAGGTGAAGTCCTAGCAGATGTAACTTTTGATAGTTATCAGCGCAAAGATTTTTGAAGGAATGGATTATATATGTATGGATGAAGGAAGAAGGACTTTGGGTGGGGATAGGGAGGACAGAGGGTCATTATCGTGCATTTTGAGGATTTAACATGATTCTATTTATACTTGACATCTACTTCTAATTAATTCGACCACTGGAAAAGTAAACAAGAAGTTCTTCGAAAGCAAGTTAGGGTATACTGTGACAAGGATGTTGAGGATGTTGATAATGGGGATGACGCTTTGAATAGTAGTCTTAAGATTGTTCATTAAAGGATGATGGCTCATCACTCTACCCATTCAGACAATCCTGTTCCTCAAGAGCAACCTACTAGTTAATGCCATGGAGAACACACTTCTACTGTCAAATTGGAGCCAACTAGTTTGTGGAGGAACCCTAAGAAGGGCCCCAAGCTTCAGATGCTCTCCAAGAAGGGATTCCTCTTATTCCTTGTCTCTCTACTAAGCCAATGCATTCAGTTAGGTTACATAAACCTGCTACCAAACATGTTTGTTATTTCTTCTCCTGAGAACTACCAGGTGTATCATTTTTTTCCCTGGTCTCATGGTGTAGAAATTGGTTGTTTAGGGTAAATATTGTCTATCTTCTTTCATTGTACAGACTGAGTATTTATCTTTTTACAGAATACATACAAGGAAAAGAATCACAACAAAAAAGGTAAGAATAGATTACAATTGTCCTAACTAAATTAATGGAGAGAATCATGGGATTGTGAGTTGATCTAGGCAAGAATCAAGGTGTAACATCATCCTTGAAATCTTCCCTCAAATCTGTTTGATTTGGAATACTTTCCTTATTAAATGGGGTGTAAGGGTGACGTTTCTTTTCCTAGGTTTTTCTCTGTTTGGCTTCAAAGCTTTTTTAGCTGATAGTTTTGAGTTACTGTGTTAGATTTATTGTTATAGATTCATGGTCATTAGACATGGTAATGGTAATGATTGGACATGGATGAACCCTTTGACTTCGTAGTGTATTATTCTGCAGGTCATAACAAATACTACAGAAATTAAGGAAGTTTTTATGTTTTTCTCAATGCTAAGTGATAAATCGTTCATTCAGAGGCTCTTATAAAGAGAAAAAACATTTTTGTACTTTTTTGTTCATTTCTCTTCAATGAATGTACTAAAACTGAATGTTGGCTATTCAGGCAAGCCAATGTACCCTTTCCTAGTCTAAATCTCAAGTATTGGCCTAATTTAGAATTCGACTCTTTAATTGTGCGCTTCTTGTGCTGGATGGGAAAAGCCATGCTATAGCCACTCTTACTGTAGACCTTGTGTTGGCATAGCAGTTCTCACTGGGTTTGGCTCTCCATAAGAAAATCAACTTTAGATTGTTCAATCTTTTATCCATATGGTTATTTTGGCAACAGTTCTACTCAAACCAAATTAACATTTTAAGGGAAAAAATACAGTTCTGACATCTGTTAATTCATTTCTCTTCAATGAACCTACAACGCAATATTGTGCAGCCAAATTGTCCACTTATCTCATTCCATTCCCACAAAGCAAATGTCATGAACATATCACTATTGCAGGTTTGCAATTATATAGGCAGACGATTGCAGAATTCTTACATTTCGGAATTCTTACAACTATATATATATAGCCCTTGACAGTATAGAAACTGTACTTCTCAGGAACATCCCAACAAAATGGAGCATCATATCTTGACTTCCAGAAAATGAAACTGAAAACTACACTGCTTCTGTTTGGCTTAACATCTACACTGAAAAATACACTGCTCCAGCAAATGAAACTGAAAACTTCACAATGAACTCTAATGCCTCTGTCAAATGACTACCACGTGCTTGCTAGTTATTCGTTTTGTGTCAATTTACCCTTAACCATATCATTTAATTCGAAAAAATTAGTGTATAGATGAGGCTTACAATGAATTGATTCTTTTAAGTTTTTGAGTAATTAAACAGACTAGTTGGAATCCCAACAAACTAGAAAAAGAAAAAGAAAATAATATCATCCTTTCTGTTCAATCTGGTTCTTTCAGCCAATTGGCACATCTTGCCTCACTCTGCATTCCAAGATGAGGTTGCATCTATAATTTGATAAATTACAAATATTAATTTAGCTAATTCAATTGTTTAGCCTCTTCTCTAAAGGCATTAGCTTTCATTTAGTAAAGCATGTTAGCTAATAAATATTGTCTTGTCATGTTAGTTATAACCGATTGAAAGAAGACAATATATATATATATATATATATATATATATATATATATATATATATATATATAATAAAAAGAAGAAAAGACCAGGAAATATATTGTGATGGTTCCCATTTAGTAGATGAAGAATTCAAGTGTCAAAGATAGATAAAATAAAAAATAAATGAGCATCATTAGTTGACTTCATGTACTTACTGAAATGTCATGCCAGCAGTCAACAAAGCTCAGTACAGCTTTATAGTGTGAGCTCCCAATCCGGAGGATTGATTATCAGGATCTTCAGGAAATCATTTCCAGTGCTCTGTTGCTCTTCTTGAATTTGCCTGGCAGAATTTATGGCAGAGCCGCTACAACAACTTACCTCAATCATCTGTAGTGTGTCTATATCTCCAAAATCAAATGGGATCTCCTTGAGTTTCCGACATCTGTGCAGCACTAAACGCTCAAGCACTGGAAAATGATTGCTGGAGGCATTCCATTGCTCAATATTCATGTAATAAAATCTCAGGAATTTGAGTCGACAAAACCCTCCACCACTTGTTTCCCACTGTGGTCCGACGCAGGCCTGGAATTCTAATTTGAGAGACTCAAGGTTGGGTAATGACCCAATGATTGACATTTCTTCCCATTCTAAAGCAGTATTTGATAAAGTAAGCTCTTTAAGATTTGGAGGAAACTTAACTCCTTGGAGATTGTACTTGTGGTGGTCAGGAACGTACCTACTTAACAACTTCAATATTTTAAGGTGGTTTAGGAAGTCAAGGTCGGGAAACCAAAAACAACGGTTCTGTGATTCAAAACTTCCACAAAATACCAGCTTCTGAAGATTTGGGGTCCTTTCTAATACTTTCTGGCATTTACTAGAAGGTCGTAGTTGTGAGATGGTTTGTAGGTTATTCAAGACGAAGCAAGTTCCATACCTGATTTGTAACATTGCAATAACATTTTCTCCTCCAATACACAGATGCCTCAACTTTGGCATATTCCAAATACTAGTTGGCAAGTAAGTTAACCCCCCTTTTGATACAATAAGAGTTTCCAGGTCCTGAAGTTTGGATATATTATACGGGAGCTCCAATTCCTTCCCTCGAAGTGCTAAGTATCTCAAGAAAACCAGTTGAACTATCATGTAGGAAAAAGTGGATAGATTGACTGTCGATAAATCCAAAACCCTAAGACGGTTGAAGCCTTGTTCAATGAACGACATATCCTCGGGAGGTATTGGACTATGTTCAGAGCCAAAGTACAAGAAAGAGCGGATGTGCGGAGCAAAAAGCTCTGAAGAAATTTCATGAAAATTGCGAGAATGGATGCACAAACGACGTTGTTTTGCTGTAGTAGATGGGAAAAGTTTCTTATTTGCAGTGCAACTTGAAGATGAAACTTCCTCATACCAAGCAATCTGTTGTAGAAAATTATTTTCCTTAGCTTTTCTCAGGCATAAATCATGCAACAAATCATGGACACGACATGCTTTGATTCCACCAGTAGACCTTCTTCTTACAACTAAGACCAAGCTTCGATCAATTAAATCCATCAAGTAATCCTCTGCCACATCTTCCAAGTTTTTTTTGCCAATATGGTGTATAAATCCTTCAGCGATCCATAACCAAACCAACTTCCGCACTGGGATTTCATAGTCTTCCGGAAATGCACTGAAATAGAGGAAGCATGCTTTTAGGTGATGAGGCAAGTAGTTGTAACTCAGTGCTAGTGTGTCCATGTATTGCTCTGGCTCACTAGCCATATATGAACTAACACTTGTAGCAACATGGCTCCACCACTCCAGTGTCTTGACATTTTTTGCGAGAAGTCCAGCTATTACAACAATTGCAAGAGGTAATCCTTGACATTTTTCGGCAATCTGCTTTCCGATTTCCATCAACTCTGGAGGGCAGCTTTCCCTCTGAAATACCCTCTGTTGCAATAAATCCCAGCTTTCATTTTCATTTAGAAACCGCAAACGGTGAGGCACGGCGTGCAAAGGCACAGCCACATCCAAAATTCGACTGGTAAACATAATTCTGCTTCCGTTGTTGTCATTAGGAAAATATATTTGAAGATCATCCCAGGCTTTGATATTCCATATATCATCCATGACAATGAGATATCTTTTTCCCTTTAAGCGTTTGTACAACTCTTCGCCTAACTTTTCATTGCTCAATTCAGAAATTTCATCCTTGAAATAGAAAGCAGAGCACAAAATGCCAAGCAGTAGATCTCTCTTTTGATACACCTGAGACACGTAGGTCCATGCACGAGTAGGGAAGTGATCTACTATGAAAGGATCATTGTAGACTTTTCCGGCCAGAGTTGTCTTACCAAGACCTGGCATCCCGACGATTGGTATAACTTTTAATTGCTTTTCGTGTTCTCCAATAAGCAACTCTATTATGGTCACTTTCTCATCATTGAAACCCACCATGATTTCCTCCTCTACTATGGGTTTGGGGGCTCTTACTGCAGCTCCATTTGAAGAATTTCCAATTCGGGGGACTCCAAGGCCATATGTCTTCTTGTCATAGATCTCCATCACCTCTGTCTTGATGGAATCAATCTCTTCTATGACACTTCCAAAACCATGATGGAGATTATCAATCACAAGAGATTCAAGATCTGAGAGATCCAATCCCTTCTCGTTAATATTCATGCATATCTCTGTCTTGATAGGCTTAATATCTTCCATGACACCACGACTGGCACGAGTAATTTTCTTAACCAGATCGTCATCAATTTTCTTAGCCACATCAACCATCTTCTCAGACAAATGTAAGAGGAGACCAGAAACATCAACCATGTGGGAATCAACAAATTTGACCCTCAATTCCTTCTCAAAAAATATCATCACCTCTCTCTTGAAATAATTAGTTTCTTCTGTGACATGGTGAAAGGCATGAGGGATTCTCTTAGTCAGGTCGACCATATATTCTATCATATGGGAGAGGAGAAGAAAGTCACCAGGCACACAAAAATCAGCAGGCCATCTGAGACTCAACCCCATCATCAGGACATGTGATAATTCCCTTGACAAACTGTGGAGGTGACAAACTTCTTCGTCAATCATGTGAGACTTGAGCCATTCGAGCTGCAGGCTTATCACCACTGTAAGCTGCATCCATTTTCCATCGATATGGCTATCATCATAAGTTTTAGGAAGGTCATGCTCAATCTCCATATCCAGCTCCAAGAGGACGTGCATCATCTCTTCCTTGCAAGCCTTGATAGAATAAATAACTTCTATCAAAGGTCTAAAGACATCATAAATTTTTTTACCCAAGTCAACAACATTTTCAGTGACCGACTTGAAATGAAGATCAAATGAAACTTCAATATTGTTCATCGAGGAACTAAAGCAGCCAGGAGGACTAGTACTTTCCTCCGTTTCACTTCTATCAGCGTTGAAGAAGGACAATGAGCTTAATTCTGGCATGTCATTTGCAAGGTGGAACGAGTCAAGTATGTCTTCTACCTTACAAGTGACATATCCAATTCTTGTCACAACATCTTTCACCTCCTCGTGCTCATTCCTATTCCCCTCATCTGAATCCTTGAGAAACTTGCGCAGGAATTGCATCTTCTCATAAAGCAATTCATGTTGAGAAGCTAATCTGTTGAACTGCATCATGTTCACCAAGAGAGAATCAAGAGCACTGTCTTCCATCTCTCTCTAATTTCTTCAAGTTTATTGCAGAAATTGTTGAAAACAATCAATCATCAATCATAAAACAAACCAATTCTTGAAACTGTAGCGATTAAAATAATGGGGAGGTCAACATTGCATAACCGACAACTATAACTTGAATTATTAAACCGGCCTGCAAGCCGGCAACTCTTGTGATCAACGAAGTATAAAAAATTAAAAAAAAAACAAAACTGGTGAAATGTACAATGTCACAAGGAGGTCCTTTAGAGGGTTTAATTAAATTGATATATATATATATATAGTAGGCCCTTAGCTCCATGATAGAGTAAGCTTAATTAATCTTAAGCTCAGCAGCACTAGGATCAATAAGGCTCCATGTTACAGCAACTCATCGAGTGTAAAGCATTGGTGATTAAGAACATTATGATTGCATATATATATATATATATATATATATATATATATATATATATATATGAGTTCCATATTGTTTCATATTTCTTTGCTGTGATGATATTATATAGAGGCAGTT
This sequence comes from Cornus controversa, assembly GCA_026545225.1. Taxonomy (NCBI): domain Eukaryota; kingdom Viridiplantae; phylum Streptophyta; class Magnoliopsida; order Cornales; family Cornaceae; genus Cornus; species Cornus controversa. The sequence goes on along the minus strand of CM048848.1, from coordinate 9,682,485 downwards.
TTAATGTCAATGCTATTTGTTTCTCAATTAAAATTGTTTTAGACAATTATACTTACTCTGTCCCAAAACCATCGAATTGAGTATATGACAGACGATTCTCCAACTGAAGTCATGTACATAGACAATCAATACAACAGTAGTTCTGTGCTGTTACCAGTGCATAGCCAAGCAGAAAGCAAAGTACCCATCACAGCATTAGCTCGTGCATCTATAGTTCCCCCATTTATCTCTCTCTGTGTATGCATGTGTCTGTGTAGCATAAGAAGGTACATCATTCCATCTTTGTGCCACTGTGCATGCCTATAGAACCTAAAATTGTATTGGACAATTATATAATATACATATATAGATATATAGTGAACATGTACGTATATATACCTGCGAAAGATCTCCGAGCGACACACTGGTCGCATTGATGTTGGGGTCACCACTATTGTCGAGATTCCAGATCTTAGCATAGCCATTCTCGGGTCGGGTCGGATTGACGATTCGAAGTTGAACAACGTAATCAATCGTGAACCAAACTCCACAGCGTGCAATTGTGCGGTGCATAGGGCACATCTAGCCCTGCCGTGGCAGCCTCATGGATTAGCTGTCTCAGTGTGACACCACTCTCCACACTCATCGTCATACTGGTGGCAACCCAGCCCAGCCCTCAAAGAGGGGTGTGTACGGTAGAGACCTGAATTTTTTTTTTCTTTTCTTTTTATTTATTTATTTTATTTTACTATGTGAAATTATGAAATTCATTTTTAGGATTGGTGTGCACAACTATGATATATAAATATTGTATGCATTTTCTTCGAGTATATGGACTCGAGACGGGTGGGTTGACCCGAGAAAATAATTTCACGGACTTTTTAATTAGGAGTGATGATAGTTGTAATTTTGGAGGGATAGAAATGAAAGATTTTAAGAAAGAAAATGGGGGATTGCAAATTTGGAAGAAAGTTGGGTCAAGTTGTGAATATAGACTTTTGGGAGAGAGTTAAATGAGGCTAGACTAAAGAAAATAAATCAGATGGCAGCTTTCTCTCTCTCTCTATACGTATGAGCTCTTGACCCATTTAGATCTACTCTCTCTCTCTAAAAAATTGAGCCTCTTAGAGTAAGATTTGGAAGAAACCACAAGAGGCAAAGATGTTCTCCTCGTCTTCCTTGTCGTTTTGATCGGTTCATCTCTCCAATTTGGTGACTTTAGTTGGGTAGAAATTTGAAGTTTTTTGCTTGATTTAAGGTATGTGTAATTATTCTTCAATAGCTTTGGTTGTTTGGGAATATTAAGTGATTTTCAGGTTTATAAATTAGTTGTAAGATTAGAAAGTGAATATTCTGCCCTCAATTGATTTTTTTTGTAAGAAGCTTGATTGAATTGATTTGATAGTATGAAAATATGGTCTTTTAGCTTCCATTTGAAATTTATTTCATGCAATTTGGCTTTGAGATGAAGGAGATATGAATTTTTGAAATGGGAAGCTTGCTGTTGGAAATTTCGTTTTTTGAAAACAGAGTTGGTCTGCCTTCTTTATCAAAACTGATTTGATCCACAAGGGATCTCATGAAACAAAAATTACAGCATGAAAGTTTAGTCTTTTGGCTTCATTTTGGGCTTTGATTTCGTGTCATTTCATTTAGTATTCTATTTTTGGCGAATTTTTGAAGATAACCTGTTCTTGCTGGAAAATTGGTTTCGAAAACAGAATTTTGCTACTGTTTTGTTCAAAAACGGACCTGAATTAGTTTTTCTCTTTATGAAAGTGAATAGATGGTATGAAAATATTGTCTCTTAGCTTTCAATGGACTTTGGTTTCATGCAATTTCGTTTTAAAATGATTTTTCTATGAATTTTTGAAGTTGGGAGCTTCAAGCTGGAAATTCTTTTCTGGGCAGAATGTTTATGGTTCCTTTGGTCTTAGAACTGATTTAGATGGTGAGGAATTTTGAGAAGGTGAATTGATAGTTTTGAAGTTTAGCCTTTAAACTTTCAATTGCATTTGGAATCATGCAATTTGCTTGAGAAATGAAATTTTTATGAATTTTTGAAGTTGGAGGTGACAAGCTGAAAATTCTGTTTTTGGACAGAAATTAGGAGCATTTCTACGGAGGTAGTTCGTCAATAGTTGTGCTTTCGTAATTGGAAAATTTGGAGTTTTCACTCTAAATTGAGGTATGGGTGTGTTATGCTTTTAACCTATGAATTATTTGAGTTTTATGGTCATGGTGTGTGTTATACATGCATAGTGTGAGTGTGTGTGTGGCTTTGACTTATGGATAGTGCTTGTATTCATTGAAAGTGATAGTTATGTGATTTGTTTTTGATGAATTTATATTCTAATGATCATGTTTAAATGATGCAATGATGCTTCTTGAGTTGATGCATTTTTAATGTTGTTATAATGTCTTTAGGATGTAAATTGATCAATCTAGGATTTTTTATAATGTCATAATTGTGAGCATGTCATGATAGTGTTTTGGACTATAGGACATGAGTTGCGTGGTTAACATGTGTTATGTGCGCGTGTGACGTGCTAAATATGATTATTAAACTATGTGTACTCTTTTGTGAATTGGTTGATGATTTTGGGAGATATTCTGTTTCTGTTACTATTGAGCGAGGGTATAGCCTTCGGGGTGAAGATCCCCATTTATAGTGGCCACTAGGCTTGTTCCCTGCGGGTTAGTAGCCCGAAAATAACATTTACCGGTGCATGCAGTAGGTATGTCCGGGGGTTCGTTGATCTATACCGAGTTATCCCATTTGTTGATTTCAAATCTTGATTGACAAGTTGGCATCCATGTATAGTTGCAACTTACGATTTATGATATTTCATTATATTGCATATGTTTAATTGTGTAGTATAATTGCATCTTGTTATAATTAAAATAACAAGATTTCGAATCTTTAATTGATTATTGCATCTTGTTAATTGTGTGCCTTACTTTATTATAATTAAAATAAAGTTTTTTATTTTAAATATATTATATATAATATTCAAAACTTTTTCTTTTCAACTTCTTTTATTTAAATATTAATTTATTGAATGTTAATACGAAACTCCCACCAGCCTATTTCTCGGCATATTATATGGTTTATATTATATAGTATACTACATTTTAGTCCAGTATTCCATTTAGGGATGTTCTAAAATACATGTTCGTTTCTTAAAATAGATGTAATATCTTTTATATGATTTCTAAACTATCCTTTTCAAATTTTATTATTCTAAAAGTTGGTTCCACCATATAATAATAATACTAACATTTAAACAAGAACTAATGTGTAAATTTATTCATTATTCCTATAAAAAGTAGATCCTACCATAAAAAGTTAAAAATTTCAAACATCCCAAAAATTATGGCCATTTGTTGTTGAGCAAGTTTGGCTTACAAAAGGGAGTCTGGCGTGTTGGATGAAGCTCTTCCTCTCATATAAAGGGAGTAGTTTAATTTAAATGTAATTATCAGTGAGTTTTAGCTATTCTCTCAATAACATTTTCTTGCATGTTTATTGTTTGCTGACAAAAATATTAGTTTTTTGGCCTAAATTTGGATAAAAACCAAATTTCTTTAACTGAAGGTATGAAAAAACTGAGTAAATTTAAAGAAAAATCATTTTGATCTTCCAACCAAGTTACTTAGATTTGACCTAAAATTCAATTGTTGCGAAGTGATGTTATAATGATTAAAATATCTTTTAATATCAATTTAAAAAAATTTAGTTTTCTAAATTGATTTTTTTTTAAGTGTAATACCCGAAAAATATATATATATATATATATATATATATATATTTTTTTTTATTTTGGTGGGACCTAAATAAAAAAAAATTAAAGGTTATGTGGGACAGTCATGTGAGTGGTGTGTGGGTGTGGTGCATATAATGGTGTGTGGTGTATATATATATATATATATATATAGTATTACTCCCTCCGTCTCATAATTTTAGTCCATTATTCCTTTTTGGGATGTCCCAAAATATATGTCCATTTCCTAAAATGGATTATATGATTCCTAAACTACCCATTCCAAACTCTACTATTCTAAAAGTTGGGCCCACCATATAATAATAATACTAACTTTTAAATAAGGACTAATTTGTAAATTCATGCATTATTACACTAAAAAATGGGTCCCACCATAAAAAGTTGGAATCCCCAAACATGCCAAGAATTATGGGACGGAGGGAGTATTATATATATAGATAAGAGATTGATGGGTTTGCTGACACAAAGGAAAGAAGAAGTAAATGAGGGGGGCAAATGATCGGCTGAAAAGATAGAGGAAGAAGAAAGAAAAGAAGAAAAAAAGAAAGAAAGAAAAGAGAAGAAAAAAAGAAGAGAAGAGAGAAGAAAGGGAAAGTTAGAGAGAGAAAGCTTGAAAAAAGATACGTTAGAGAGAGAGAGAGCCGAGAGAAGAGAAAGACTTGGCTTTGGGATGGTCCATGGTCGGCGGCAGCTTGTGGCGGAAGATAGTGAAGATTGCATGGGCTGTTATTGGGTTCTGGCTGGCCGTGAGGTGATTGAAGTGGGTTCGGTGGGTTGGGCCATGAGCGAAGGTGTGGCTTGCGACTGTAGGTGGCTCGACTTTGGGGCTGGTTTCACAGTTGGGTTTTCATGGTTTTGGGAGGCTGTTCCGGTGAGGGGGAAGTACACGGTTTCAGCTGGTCGGTGGTGCACGATGGTGATGCTATGAGTTGAGGAAGGTGGCTAGTGGTGGTCACAACAGAGCAGGGCCGGCCCTAGGCCTCCCAAAATTTTTAATTGTTTGAGGGTCCCAATTTCAAGTAAACTCACTAGATATATATATAATTTTTTAAAATAGTAATTAATAACTCCAAAGTTTAGTAAGAAAGTGGGCCTCATTTAAAAAATAATGATAATGGTCCAATACAATGATCGATGTCTTATTTAAAAAAAATAAATAAATTACTACTAACTATTTGTCTTAGATATTTTTTTTTTTCAGTCCTTTCCTTTTATTCTTCTATCTTCACAACGAGTAGGCGAGTAGCAGCAGGCGACAAGGCAACAACTTTTTTTTGAAAATTGTGAGTACTTTAATTGATAATTTTGCAACTAAAAATACAAAACGATCACATTTATTTTGATATAGAGTTCAATTTTGATTTTTGTGAATTAGGTGTATTAAATATTTTCTTTTAATTTTTTTTATGTGAACTGAATTATGCTATTTATAAAGCACCAAGATCAGGATTTTTTTTTTAATATTAATATATTTTATTTGTTTATCGTCTCATTTTAATAAAAATTTTGCACTCCTATAAAATTTATTCGCACGTGAAACTTTAGATAGAAAAGGCCCCCATTTGAAAGTCTGCGTAGTGCCTCTCAATATTTTTGAAATCTTAGGGTCAGCCCTATAATAGAGGTTCACGACTTGGGTGAGCTTGGGTTAAATATGGTGGCAGCTTGGTTGGCCGGAAATGGTGGATTAGGTGGCCAGAATTGTGATTTAACATGGGTTGGTCCTTTGGTGCATGTAGACAGTTGGTGGAAAATGAATTGGATCTGGTTTGGCAGCCATGAAATTGGTTTGGTGTTTGGTCTTAAATTGATCATAATTGGGTTGGATCATCATGGATTGGTTTAGGTTGTTTGGGTTGAAATTGTGGGCTGCCAACTTGAGTTACATACATGAGTTTGGGCAATTGAAATGAAATTAGATCAAATTGGGTAGCCTAATTAAATTGGGCCTAAAGGTTTGGATTTAATTTCCAATTGATTTAGATTTTTTTTTCCTCAATTGATTTAGATTGGGTTGAGTTAGTATTTGGTTTGGACAAATTAATTGGACCAAGCATGGAACACACAAAAGGAAAGGAAGTGGGTTCATATGTGACTTGGACACGGGATCGGATCGGACGTAGAAATGGACTGCGTTGTAGGCGCAGGCACAGTAAAAGCGGGACCTAAGGCAAGTTGATTCTTGCCTCTATCTCCTATATAAATATATATTTTAATTTATTTATATTCTAGTATGTGCATTTGTGTTGATGGTATATATATATATATATGTGTGTGTGTATATATATATATATAAATGTGAATATTTGAATAATTGATGCACATGTGAACATATATATGCATATACTTGGATTTAAAAGCATGAGAGTTGATATTTGTTTTTACATGATTATATGTAAATTTTAATATATATATATATATATTATGGTTGGATCATTTTGTTGCTTATTTAGCATGCTGAAAATGATGATTTTTAAACCATGGGTAATTGATCATTTTATTTGCTTAAATGATGCTTGTTGAGTTGATGTATTCTCAAAGTTGTATATTGTCTTTATAATGATAAATATATTATTTTATTATTATTATTATTATTATAAATTGTGAGATTTCATTAAGAAGCATGTCATGATAGTGTTTTGGACTATAGGACATGAGTTGCATGGTTAGCATGTGTTATATGCGCCTGTGACGTGCTAAATATGATTATTAAAGTATGTGTACTCCTTCGTGAATTGGTTGATAATTTTGGGAGATACTCGATTTCAGTTACTATTGAGCGAGGGTATAGCCTTCGGGGTGAAAATCCTCATTTATAGTGGCCACTAGATTTGTTCCCTGCGGGTTAGTAGCCCGAAAATAACATTTATCGGTGCATGCAGTAGGTATGTCCGGGGGTTTGTGGATCTATACCGAGTTATCCCATTTGTTGATTTCGAATCTTGATTGACAAGTTGGCATCCATGTGTAGTTGCAACTTACGGTTTATGATATTTCATTATATTACACATGTTATTAGTGTAGTGGTTGTATCTTGCTTATTTGCTAGTTCTAGAATTATGCAAGTTAATTGATTTGTAATATGTGTTGGAAATTGTCATATGAATTGTTAACACTTGAATACGATGAAATTTTCAAAACTGTGAAAGTTGAGTATGTTAATTATTGAGATATAATCAATTTACGTATATTTTGAGAATATGTGGGAATCGACCTGCTGCAGCAGTGATAGGATGTTCAGCATACCTTGTTGAGCTTTGAGCTCACTCTCTCCCAGATTTTGCAAGTAATGTCGATGACGCGGAATCATTAAAGGATTTGATAGTACCAACTGAAGAAGTAGCAATTGGATTTATTAGAGTTTAATTATGTTCGGAATGTGAGATAAATAGATTTTTATTTGAGTTTAGATATGTTGGAGGAATTATGTTTAGTAAATTACTCTCTGTTGTAATTTGGTGCGTATGCAAGAGTGTATGTGATTGTACATTGGATATAATGTATATGAGATGCTTTTGAATTGTCCAATTTATTTATATTGGAGAGATGATTTTTCTTGAGAAAAAAAAATTCGGGTTTCAATAACATTGATGATTAGATTGTGAATTTAATGAAATTTTTACTATTCACCCCCATTTCCTTCGTCTTTAACCGGGTGTCAGAAATCGAGGCCTGACATTAGAGTCCTTTTCTTTTTAATTTTTTTTTAAAATAAAACTTTAAGAAAATTTTGAAAATTACATACAATTAAAGTGATATTATAATGACGAAAATGTCCCTTATTTTCACTTTCTTGTAGACGCACCATTAATTTTTTTTCAAAATTTTTTTTTAAACAATACTATGCCAAATGAGTTATTTTTATTAATTTTAATTTGCTCATTTCACAATCCCTTTTCCATTTTTATTTAATTCTTTTTCATCCATCTTTAAATCCAAATCTCAAGCTTAGAAATAATTACAAACAAGTCTTGTTTTTCATTTAATAGGACCATTAAGTCATTTCAATGTAAAATAACTCATTTGGCATAGTATTGTAAAATAACTCATTTGACTTGGATGGTAAAGATTTCCACCAGATCCTGTAGATGAATGCCCAAAGTATCCACCACATCCCAGATGATGAGTACAAAATTGTTGCCTTAAAATTGAAAGAAAACTAATAAAAGTCTGAACTAATTTTCTTTCTGACGAGCGGAAACTATGAATGTTCGCGTACGAACAAGATAAACGACTTTGAATCTACAAAGTTAAAGAAAATTACAAAGCAATTGTTATATTGTTGATAAATTGATTGATTTCTGCCATATGGTACATATATTTATAATAGAGAAATCCTAATCCTAACAGCATTAGAAAACCTAAAAACAAAAAAGAACTTGTAGAAATCCTAATCCTAACAAGAAATGGAAATCTATTTCCAAAAGAAAACTAAAAAAAAAAATAGTACCCAAAATTAAGCTTTCTCTAAAAAAATATTAAATATATATATAGATATATATCATATGAAACCTACTAAAATTGTCCTACATCAGTCTCCCTGCTTGAAAAGAACTCGTCCCCGAGTTATTACTGAAAGATCGTCCCTCATTTGGCGAAAAATACTCAAACAAATCAGCAACATTAAATGTAGGAGAAATAGTCATGTCTTCAGCAAGATCAACAACATAAGCATTATAATTGATTTTTTTTTAAATCTAATACGGTTCGTAATTCTTATTCTTCAACTTGTTGTAGGTGCCAACAGGAAACCTCTTTTTATGCAAAAACACTACAACTAAATCTCCCTCCTGAAAGACCTTCTATGTCACGCCCCAAAATTCGACCCACCAGAAACCCACCAGTCCGAGTCTAAACTCCGGTTGTGAGGTGTAATGCTTGCCTGATCAATAACCCTATGACCCCGAATGGGCGCGACAAACACAATCATGTCACCCTCGGCTGCTATCCGGATCACTAAGACCATCTCTCGTTGAAGCTTTACTAACCCACCCTTAGTTCCTATATGCATCACTTGATTTCTAATCTCACTTTTTATTCTCATAACCGAAAGAAAGCTTAATCCTATGCACACTATGAAGGCATGAGTTCACCTCTCACATCACAAGCTCATCCCTAGCCTGTACATAATCGTTCCTTACTTAACTAGACTTAAAAACACTATTTTCCAACTTCTACCAGTTTCAATCGGCTGGTGGACTCCCCATCAGTTGGTTGAAAACTAGGCAAATGCTTCGGTCGGTTGAACAATTCATCAGTTAGCTGAAGGTCCTCTTTTAGTCGACTGAAGGAAACCTTTGGTTAGCCGAAACCTGTTTATGTAGAACCTACTATTACCAACTCTTGGGATCTCCCAGTTTCGGTCGACTAAACGATGGTTTAGTCGGTTGAAACTCTCCAAAACCTATTACCAATTGTTTTTAAGCCTCAACTGCATCTCATAACATTCATAACTCAATGGAACCTCCCAATTCATTATTTTAACAACTCAATCATTCCCACAATTGTCATACATGTATAATTGAACATAAATAGAATTCAAAATCATCATTCTCATCATTTAACATCCGTCTAAGTCCCAAAGCCTTATATATATGAATATATTCATAAAGCATATCTAAATTATATGTTCCCAAAACATTAAAGGTCATATACATAATCAATATAAGTATTTAGTCCACATCCCAGATATGCATTTTGAAAACAAGTGCTAAATGTTCTCAAAAGAAAGCTAGCAACGGTCCACACCAACTCATAGTCGGGGAGACTCCACTATTTCTTTACCATTTCCTGAAAATAGTTAATATATGTAGATACCGGGTTCAATTTTGGCCGGTTTCCATTCTAATTATCATTTTTTTTCTAGTTGCATTTTAAATGATGTTTAACATATTTTAATTGTGGAAAATATGTTTGAAAAGTTTTTTTTAAGGTTTTGGAAAGTTTTGAGAATATTTAGAGAAGTTTGACTTTTTGGGTCCCCGGGACACGATCCGGGTGGCTCGAGAATCCAGAAAATTTTTGAAAAAATATTATTTTTGGTTATAGATTAAACGAAATGTTAAATGAGTTAGGAAAGTTATTTCAGAGTCATAGTCGCTTTTGAAATTGAAAACAGAGGTCGGGAAGTACGTTAAGTGACTCAGGGGCATTTTTGTCATTTTGCGCTCCAAGAGGATATAAATATCTAGGAGATGGAATCTCAGCCATTTATAAAGCTAAAATATCTCTCTCTAACTCTCCCACTTCACCTTTCTCCTTTCTCTCTACATTTCAGATGTGCTAAGCTAGGATTTGGCGAACGCCGAAGGCAAGTAGATTGTTCTACTCAGCGAGGGCTACACATTAGACTGAACAAAGTTCACATTTGGCAAGATAGAAAGGGCTGAGATTTTGGGACTTAGTTTTCAAGACTTGAGATTTGAGGTAAGGGTGTGAATCATTGCTTTATTTTGATTCTATAGGTCACATAATTGTGACATGAAACTTTACCTTAGAGATTTGAAAATGTGATTTTGTGCATATGTATACATGAAATTTATATGTTATGCATGGCTTAGTGATGTTAATGAATACATTTTATGATTTGTGTTCATTTGAAAAGTTGTGTGAGTTTATTCCATGAGTAGAGTAAAATGCATAAAAGAAGACTTTCAAAGAAATGTATAAGTGTTGTGATTTTCCTGAGTTGAAGGTGATTGCCTTGAATATGCATGTGTTGGGTTTTAAAATGCATTGACTTGGTATTTGTTATGTATTTGGTGAAAATTGTAACAAGCTTGAGTTTTGGTGCATTTATGTGATAAAATGCATTATGTGATAATTTGTGATTTTGGGGGTATGTGTGAGAATTAAGAAGGGCCCGGAGCCCTAGCGTGCAAGGCTCAAAAATTGGCCAAGCAAATGTCGCTTCCGTTGGATTAGCAACCCATAGAGCGTAAGCAGAATTTGTAGTTTCGAAGAAACCCTTACTATGGAATTGTGATAATCTGAAGTCCCCAGTTGAAATGATTTTCGAGTATACGTGGTGTGAGTTTATTTGAACGTTATGATTCCTTATAAATTATTTTGTAATTGGAATGTGAAACATCAAGCATTATTTTAAAAATATGAATGTTTTGGGTATGAAAAACTATTAAGGCATGACACGTAGACACTTAGAGATTTCAAGTGCATTCATACATGGCTGTCTGAGTCAAGGTAGAGTCGGGCGGATCAATCCTACTGGGCATAGTTGTATTCTCACTCCCTTCCCCCAAACTCTTTTTCAGATAAAACTCCAATGGACGATGAGGCTTGATTGGCGATGGTTCAAGTGGACTTTTGACTTTCTTTTGGATCATATGTGTATAGACGTCTGATAAGTGTACAAAACTTGCTATTTTATATCCCAAAATAAGTTTTTAATTACTCTTTTATTTGATTTAAATGTTCTTATCTTTGTATTTTATGTTTTATAAGGGTTGATTTTCAAATAAGAAGAAAAGTAGCAAAAAATGGCTAAAAATGATATATATAACCAAAAATGAACATAAGAAGAATTGTAGGAGAGATGGTATTCTGTGCAATCTATTTTATAAGAGGTATCAAGTTCAAAATTATACAAAATATTTTTTACACAACCACGTTTGCAGTCCAGAATTCAAATTAAAGATATGGAGATCAAATATTAGATATTTAAATTCAAAATTTTGTATTTTGAATTTCTGTTTTTAAATTTTGTATTTTGAATTTAAAATTTTTCCCACCTAAACCATTCCCCTCTAACTCTATAAATATGGGATCTTAGGGGATGATGAAGGGAGTTAGAAAATTGTAGAGAAATTATAGAAAAAATAGTGCAATTATTTTCTTGATTCAATGAAGAATAATAGTTTCATTTCTATATGTTTTATTTCTATTGATATGCAAGCGTAAATATCATTCTCAAGGGAGTGATGAAGCCACCATGGCTGAAATATAAGTAAGTCATTTTATTTTCTTGTCTAATTTGTAATAACCCTTGTGGGCGGGTGTGATGTGGGCGGATGTAAGAAGAGATACTGGGCTGAGTTACCACACTGGCAGGTTACAGGGTGCTCAATCCCACATCACCTGGGTGTGGAGAAGGAGATGTGCTTATATGTAGTGTGTTTTCTCCAAATGGTATAAGGCCTTTTGGGTTAAAATCCAAGAGCAAAACGGATTCGATGTGGGACAAGACTCTCTAACATTTGGCATGTGTCCTTGATAAGGGCTCTATGCCAAGCCTTCCATAAACTTATGCACTCCTCTTTGGTGATAGTGACCCTAGGCCATGGACCTTTCTTCTCTAAGTCTGCAGATACTTCCGTCAGACTGTGCGGGCTTAGGCCCAAAGTGGACAATAAAATACCATCAGGTGGAGCAGGGTATTACAGTTGATATTATAGCTTGAACCCAGCCGAAAGTGTGCCAACGAGGATGTCGGGCCTCGTAGGGGGGTGGATTGTAGTAACCATTGTGGGCGGGTGTGATGTGGGTGGGTGCAAAAAAAGACACTAGGCTGAGCTACCACACTGGCAGGCTACAGGATGCTCAATCCCACATTACCTGGGTATGGAGAAGGGGATGTGCTTATATGTAGTGTGTTCTCTTCAAATGGTATGAGGCCTTTTGGGGTAAAATTCAAGAGCAAAACCGTGTGGGCTTAGGCCCAAAGCGGACAATATCATACCATCAGGTGGAGCGGGGTATTATATAATTTTTCCTCCCATGAGTATTCTTTTACTTTTCTATTCTGAATTTTTATTTTCAAAAATTAGAGGGAGGATTCTTTGTGTTTGCCAAATAATGGTAATTCGAAGAATGCCTATCTTTGTTTACCTAGCCAATATCAATCAGATTAAGTAAAAAAAATATTCTCTCGTATATAATCAAGTGTTATTTTTTTATGCCATATTTTCCTTCATCTTTCCAAGTTCTAATTGGATTGGTGAAGTGTATTGATTATTAGGGGAAAAACTAGATAAGAATATTAGAAACTTTATTTATTATGGATCCATTGTGATGAATTCTCTTTTTTTGAGATTTTTTCCATCATTTGATCAAAGACATTTAGTGTTAATTTTTATTATTAAAAAAATAAAAAGTTTATTTTTTAATATTCATTTTTTATCCCAAAAGATTGAGATTTTGAATTTTAATTTGAGACTTGTTATTGATTCTCATTTGAGAGTGGTTCGACCCTGCTTATTACTATAGGATTTTTAGTAAAGTTTTTGCAAGTTTATTTTTGCACGAAGTGTAGAGAAGTAACGACATCCATTCATTATTCTACATTCGTCAACGTCCATGTCGGCTTGTGGCATGAGGACTAGTTTCTTAGAAATGTTGTCTTTACATTTGATTTATCTTGATGTATATAGATTTCAAATGTAATTGTCACATATGGCTTATATGTATACTTTTGAGGAAATGAATGTATATAACTTTTAGTTAGAACTTTAACGTTTATGTTCATAAGTATGATTAGTTAGAGAATCAATGCATGTGTTTGGATTATGCGATCTGTGTTAAAGACCATTTAGGATGTTTAGAATCCTATAGAGAGTGTGTGAGCATTGATGAATGAGAAAGTGGAGTGAAAAATGGCCTCTTATGGGATTGCAGGATTACTGCAGGGTTCCATTTCGATCGTATGAAACCCATGTTTTCACATGATCAAAAATTTTGATTGTGCAAAACCCATTTTTCGCATGTGCGAAAAATTGTAGAGTTTCGATTGTGCAAATATGGACTTTCGATTGTGTGAAATGCATATTTCGATTATGCAAAAATGGAGACCAATAGATAGTGTTATGCAAGTGTGGGCCTTAGTTAAAGGTTGGTGTTAGGGCATACGTAGGTACTCGTGTACATGTAATTAAGCTTCTGCAAGTGTAAGATGTTAATGAGTAGTGTAAATGTTGATTTCACCGTTCATCTCTCATTTCCTTCGCTCTTAACCGGGTGTCAAAAATTGGAACATGACAATATACGTGGGATGAGCTCCTGCATGCTCAGTAGAAATATCTAAAACATAATTTCACAAGTTTTGTGAATACCACATAACATATAATCATATTATCATGTTAAACACAAGTTCATATACAATTATCTATGTCATGCATCATGTATTGGTATGCATAGTGCCATGCTCTCCCCATATGTCCTACACACATACGACCTAGAATACGAACTCGAGTGACGGCCCATCCGATATTCCATTTTCTTTCTCTTTTTGACCATTCAAACTCCTTTGTCGGCCCATCCAATATTTTTATTATCGATGTCTTTTGTCAGTTCATTCAATTTTATAATCGAACTCCCTTGTCGGTTTATTCGGTGTTCCTCTCTCTCCATATACACCCCAATAGTCATGCATGTGCAATGCATAGGCAGTTTATATTTTTATGTTCATGTCCATATTTTCTCATGTCAAAGCATTTATTTCAAAAGTAAATCATGCCTTACAACAACTCGTGCTGTCACGCCCCGATTTTCAACTCCTGAAAACTGAGGGTGATCATGTTACACGTCATCACCTCACATCAGAAGTCTCGTTATGATACCCTGCTCTGATACCAAGTTGTCATGTCCCAAAATTCAAATCACTGGAATCCCCATTTTGAGCCCAAATTCCAAGAGTGAATCCGTTCATTTAAATCATTTGAAATCTCATAATGCGGAAGCATAATCTCAATTACGTATACAATGTGTATACATATACGAATATAAACCATCTCATACATATGGGTCCCTCACAAGGGCATATGTGTACTTAAATCTCAACATTGATTCTTGCTGTTTATACAGTTCTATTGAGCGAAATATACCCTTCGATCAATCGAAATGGGTATCTCGCACAATCAACATTGGTCTTTCGATTAATCGAAGTTTCAATTAATCGATAGTTTATCGAAATGCAATCGAAATCCTACTGGAATTTGGCATACTTCCATCGAAATTATCTCAATTGAAGCTCGCTTAATCGAAGGCTTTCGATTAATCGAAATGGAGTTTTCAATCAATCGAAATGCCCTTTAACTGGAATTATGATTACATCACACTTAGGCAATTTTCATGGTTCAACCTCAGATTCAATTTAACAATGTCCAATTTAATCCACATCATATATAAACGATAATATAATCGCAATTATACTATGTAAAGGAAAGAAATCTAACTTAAACATAAATCCCATATCTTGTCCTCAATTGGTTTCAAGTGCCAAACATGGCTCATATATATAAAATCCAAATTACAAGTTCGATAAATGCCTAAACATAGCATATGAAAGCATAACATAAACGATATTAACGAAGTAAATCCTGCGACCTAAGCACTTCAAGCTCCATCTATCACTGGTGCCTTATCTGTAAAAATGGTTGGGGAAGGGGGTGAGCATCAACATGCCTAGTAAATATACCAAAACCAACTTATGCATCGACTCAACGGGACCTACATGAAATTCAATCATGACATTCCTATGTACTACATGACATACTTCCAATGCTCGTAAGATGCTATCATAGCATTCCTAAACACTACGTGGCATATGACAATGCACGTGATCAAAGAATCTCAATTCAATGCTTAGATGGAACATGTACTCAACAATGCTCAATTGAAGTAGAAGACCACGCAAGCATCAACATGAATATCACAATTCAACAACAGGACTTAAACTCCAATTTATTTAAGTTTCAAAATCATACAAGGGTGGGAGTAGACGTAAGTCACGGGTCAAAAGCTTTTTAAGCAAAATTTCCAAATATTCTACTTTACGAGAAAAATCGAGGGTTTAGACAAAACTAATATTCTACTTTACGGGCGATCAACTCAAGGGTCTAGACAAAATCAATATTCTACTTTATGGGCTACTAACCCGAAGGTCTAGACAAAATCTCATTGGCCAAATTTCGGGCTCGGGGCCCTTTTTACATTTCTAACTTACTCCTAAAATCAACAACTAATCACATAGGATTCAAGTATGGCAACACATACAATTTCGAATATCTCACACATTTTTCAAGTGCATCATAAGCCACTTGATTCCATGCTAAAACATGTCTTTTCATGCATACAACATTGCAATATCAATTCCTTCACAAGGTGCTCAAATAATACAATTTTTATAAAAATGAATATTCTTATGCATTTCATCAACATATAATACGTAACACGTACAACATAGTCTCCACAACTATAAATCATGCTATTAGGCAATATTTATCCACAATTGCTAGCACATAGGGTATGTATACACAATTCACACCATAATTCACTTTGATACACATTCAAACACATTTGAATTCAATAATATCCTCAAAACATATACATAGAAAATCAATGTATATAACTAACACCATAACTATCATGTGGAGACTTAATTAACAAGAATTAGCATAATTAAAGATGCAAGACTCACTTTCTAGCATTCCTAAATACGCTTACCAATTCAAAACTACATCAATTCCTAAAGAATCGATGATAAGGTAGAGAGAACACCCCCACCTCAATTCTAAGCCAAATTCTTACCAAACTCAACTTTGTCTGAATTCAATTTTGATCAGACCAATCTCCAGCCCTCAATGCATGGACCGATTCTCTCTTATTCGGTGCCTTCCAATTCTTGCCCTAAGCCTCTCAAATTTAATGGAAAAGAGAATAAGATGATATAGAGATATATATGTATCTATATTGCTCTCTCACGGCTGATGAAGAATAAGAGAAAATGAATTCTGCATTCTCCTCCTTTCTATTTATAGACATAACTCTCATATTTATAAAAATGTCACTAGTCACTTACTAAACCTTCTTGAGCTCCATTTTCACTTTCGATAACTCATACGGACTCGAAATTGATTCCGTAGAGCATCAAATATTTTATTTAAGCTATCCTAAAAATTTGGTGTCATTTTGACACTTTCAAAATTTTCAGGCCCACAGGGCCCATGTCCCGGGCCCACCCGACCCGAAAACTCAAATTTCACCAAACGTTCCCAAAACTTCCTCGAATCCATATATAAGTCTTTGAACATGTATTTCACATTTAAAACATGCATATCATCATTTAAATCACTTATAGAACATTAAATAGAAATAAAAGAAAACTGGCCAAAAGTGGTCACGGTCTTTACACATGCTCATTAAGGCAATTAATCAAATGCTTAGGTGTCACATTCACATATACAAATAAAACATGTATAATTCTTTTACATTTTTAACACAACATGCTATATAATCACATATGACAATTCAAAGCACATAACTACATCTATTCATGGTAGAAATTCATTTTAATTTCAAAATGTAGCATCTTTAACTTTGAAAAATACATAATTATACACATATAACTAATTGAGTGCTATAGGCAACCAATATACTCACACAAACTCTGGATTCCATGGTTTAGACATCCCTACCTCAATTTGGAGTTATTATTATTAGCTTCTTCATGCTCAACATTTGACCATGTTGCCTTATCCTTTACTACAGTCACAATGGCATCACCAGTACTAGTGGTAGACGTAGGAATTGTATATCCATTCTCAACAGACATCCATACTCTCTCACCTTGAGATTTAAGAAAGGCTTTCATACGAGACTTCTAAAAAGTATAATTTGAAACATCAAATAAAGGAGTTCACTGAATCAATCTACCATCTTTCATACTAGATTCCATGATGATTTTTGAAAACAAAAATAAATTTTTTTATTTTAAAAATTACTTTCACAAGGAACTACTAAAAAGTTAGAGAACACTGCTTTGATACCAAATGTGAGTTATGCGGTGCAGAAGTAGTTGCAAAAGATGGTTTAAAACCTAGAGGCGGTTGAATAGGTCACTTGCTCTTTTGCTTAATTTTTCAGATTAATTCAATTTTAAGTTGAATTAAAAATTAACCAAACACATAAAGCAAGTAAATCAAATAAAGTACAAGTAAAGTAAAGATAGTGCCAATAACACTAACTGTCAGTGATTGTCAATGTTGGCATTGTCATATTTGAAGATTAATATAACAAAAATACTCTCCAAATATTTGTATAAATTTTTTTGTCCTATGTTGCTTGTGCAAAAAGACAAATTTAACCCAAACTAAAGAAAATACATAGATTATTTTCTTATGCATATCGCCTTTCACCTTTTCTTTCTCTCTCTAAATCTATTGTCAATTTTATATCTATATATCCGTCAATATATCCTTTAGTTTTATTCCTTGTTCGCTTTCAATTATTAATTCAGATAATGATGAATGATGAAAACTAATAGATTTTGAAATGTCTCTTTGTTGTAAGTGTTTGACAGACACTTCGAACAAAATGGAATAAGTTTTGATCCTTTGGAACGTTTCAACCTTTAAAATTTATGAAAATATATGCGAGGGTACGTATAATATAATTATGACAAAATAGTTTTTAGTTAAAATTATTTATATAATAATAATGGCACAATCATAATTTCACATTTTCGTCGTATAAAATCTTCAAATTTGGTCACGCCAGCATTGACCATTGCTGACAGTTAGTGTTACTGATGATAAGAAAGTATTTGTTACAAACATCCAAATTAGAGAAGAGTAAGTGTAATATTTCAAAACACAGGGGTGCTGAGTGTAATAAGTTAATCTAGAGGGGAAGTAAGTGTAAATGGCATAAGGGTAATTTTACATTTTTTGTTAACAGCCATTAACATCTGTTACTAAGAGGGGGTAAGTGTAATATGTGACGAATGTAGACTAGTTATGTTTGTCGTTGCTTCTCTACACTTCGTACAAAAATAATAAAACCTGCAAAAACTTTACTAAAAATTGTATAGTAGTAAGCAGGGTCAAACCACTCTCAAGTGACAATCAGTAACAAGTCTAAAATTCAAAACCTAAATCTCTTGAGATGAAAAATGAATATTTAAAAATAAACTTCTGATTTTTTTTTTTAATAATAAAAACTAATTCTAAATGTTTTAGATCAAATGATGGGACAAATCTCAAGGAAAGAGAATTCACCACCATGGATCCATATAAATGAAGTTTCTAATATTCTTATCTAGTTTTTCCTTCAATAATCAATACACTTCACCAATCCAATTAAAACTTGAAAAGATGAAGGAAAATATGGAATAAAAAATAATGACTTGATTATTTATGAGAAAGACATTTCTTTACTTAATCTGATGCCCATTGACTAGGTAAACAGAAGTAGGCATTCTTCGAATTACCATTCACTACAAGAAAGAAGACCTTCTATAAGAGGCCAAAAATGCCGTGAAAAGTCATTTACGGCACACATAAGGCTCCCGTCTATTACGGTCCCGTGAATACTCTAAATTTTTAACGAAAAAAAATTAACCTTGTAGAAAAGTAATATTTTTTCCGTCAATATATGTTTTGTCTGTATAATAAATTTATTTACGAGATGAAGATTCTCTCGTTAATATTTAATTGACGTCATATACGGACTCTCGTAAAAAAGTTAAATACACCCCGTCTAAAAGTTTGTTGTATACCTAATAAATTTATTAATGAGGTGCATAATCCATTGTAAATAATTCTTTTAGGGCATACCAGCCCCTCGTTAATACATCGAATGTCCTTTTATTAATGGGATTTGGTGCCCCCCGTTAATAAAATACAGTTTTTTTTAATAAAAACACCCTAAAATTCTACCTAATCATCCACACATGACCTGTATTTCGAACAATTACAACTAAGCATAATAAAGCCAATAATACCTAGGAATATATACACACATCACTTAATACCAATAACTAAACCAATATATCAAATATACCATTAACATATCAAAATACTAAAGAAGTACATTTTCATAATCTATCTATATGCCAAAATATATCAAAAAAGGAAATTCATTTGTAAAATACTTTCAATTTTTTAGCACTTCTATTAAACAATTGATCCACACATGATCAATTCAGAAACCAAGCAGTACGTCCTCCTATACATTGATTTACACATGATATTCACATTGTTCATTTCTTGGCAAAAGTCAACTTTCAATTTTTTATCTTGACACTTTCCCACAAAATCTAAGCAAGTACCTGCATCACACCACAAAATCCAAGCAAGTACCCACATCACACAAGTCTCAATTTCAGTATTCTAATAATGCCATTTAAAAGGGTTCAAGTAGCCAACCATGAGGTGCATGCACAAAAGCTTCTGGTAAGATTGATGATTTGGCAACTTATATAAGTTCCTAACATATTTAATCACACAAAACCTTGGTTAAACCTACCACTGGCATAAGATACAACTTCCATGGTGGCAAAAATTTTTAAAATTGCCTTTGACACCTCCTAGAGTAAAATCGGTGAGGGAAAAAAGAAATCCAATGTATCTTTCATCTATGCAGGCTGCTAGCCTTCGATGGTATTTTAGGATATACATATCACCATACAAGTGTATCACAAAACATAAATAATTAGAAGAAATCATTTGGCCTAATTGATTTTGTTAATGGTTTACATACCTAAACCTCATCTAAAATCATTTATTTCAGCATGATTAAGTCATTAAGCTAATTCACACATTAAGTCACTACACTATCCATCCTTATTATTTTGTTATATCACTCAAGCATTTGTAATTAGAATATAACTAGTGTAACTTGCTTTGCCATTTAATCAATATCAATGCCCTGTTAGGATTCAGAGGGAAAATAAAGTAGTACATGATAAGAAATCAACAATTAAATAACTTAAGATATTATTAACAACCAATGTTCTTAGCCTGTTTAAGCGATTACGCATTTCACATATTGTGTTGATAATTAAAGTTCGCTAGCTTGGATATTCCTATATGTATTATGTTGATTGGATTAATGGTGAAGAACATAGTATGCTGAGTTTGACATTCTGATCCAAGACTGCAAAAAGGAGCTAATTGATCTATTTGCAAGAAGGTTAGGAATGTGACCTACCAAAGTCAAAGTATACCTACCAACTCTAGTAGATTCAAAATCAGTGATGTGTTGTTTGAAGGTTTGGAATGTGTTGTTTCATTTTCACTCATTGGTTAGGCTAAAGAGTTGTCAGCAGCTTCTCATTCATAGATATAGATACAATGACTCAAGAGTTAGTTAGGACCACAATAATAGCTTTCTACATCACCAAAAGAAACTCAAACACATCACCAACAAATTCACACAGAAGCATCCAACTAGTACACCAATATCTATCATCTTTGAATAATAATTGAAACACATTAGAAGGACCATTTGAATCATTATAATGAGATGTTAATCAAATCTATTACTGATTATCAATTCTAGGAGCTTGGTCCAAGCCCATTGATAAGAATAAGTAGTTACCACATGATCAGATAACAACAAAATGGTGGTTCAGGGTTAAATATTGTACATTAGCTCGAGAGTCAAGATGTCATTCTACTTCTAATGATTTGGTGAATCCTGTCAAAAAAATATTTGTAAATGAAATCAATTGATTATGGTCAATATTCAATTGTCTTAGTATATTACCATACAAAAGTTACAGTAAGAAATATAAAAATCATGATCAATTTCTGATCAATTACCTTTAGAATTCTCACAAATTTGCTGGGCCATACAATAGTGGTGTGTGAACATCATGAAGATAAAACTTTCCATCTAAGGTTGCTCGGTAACAAGGAAAATCCATCACAATGACATCATCGACCGATAATGTAGCGGGATCCGTTGATGCAATCTCACCCTTAGCAACAACTACACCTGACCCATTCCAGTGTAACATCTCACATAGAAATTCATTTACATTATCTGGAATAGGACTTGGCATAGCATTGGACTGGGAACCAACGCTAGTGTTTTGGGACTATAATTCAATCAAAAAATGGATTAAACATAATATAGTACTTTAAATTCAAATGACATATAGACAAAAAATAATGTGTATATAATTATGTTTGACTTCATTATAAATTATTATGCTTCTTGTAACACTTACCAATAAGGCTTTTAATCGACTCATTCTTTGTCTATTTCAGCTTTCATCTTATTCATTTGTTCAGATTGCTCAGATTTGTAAGCTTCCACTCTTTCATTAACTATTTCTTCCACTCTTTTCTCTTGCTCCCTTTGATAACCATGTGCCTCAATTTTAGAAATTATTGCTCCAAAACCAAGGCCTCTAACTCACCCTCGACGTTCTGGACCAAGTACGCGAGTTACTGCATCTTGAAGAGAGCTTGTGCCTTCGGGTTGGATTTCAACGTACTCTTTCATTTTTGCCTGAAATTTTATGATTAAACCATGTTTGTAAATGAGATATATAAAAATTATAAAATAGGTAAGAAAGATATGTTACCACTACCACCCCTATTTCATTATTCAAAGGATTCCCATCCTTCCTCAAATGACCTTTGATCCATATGTCGACTCTTGATATAAAGTTGGGCACATCACTTTTTTTTCTCTACACAAGAACAATAGTTGTGTATAGATGATAAATAAAAAATTTATACACATGATACTGCAAAAGAGATAAGTTTACTACATCATCTTAATCCCATACTCTCACAAACTAATGAAATATAATCACTATGAAGGTTCCAAATTTTAGAAAGTTTAGAAAGCATTTTTGGTTCAACTTTGAACCATTACTGAGTTCTTTTCAAGTAGAAATAGAAGGTGATCTATATATGGTTGAAAATCTCTATAATTCTACTTTTCAATGTAATAAACAGTGATGAGTTCGGACATTTCTAGAGTCAATTATGGCCACTTAAGTAAAAGACACTTGTGTTGACTGAAAATTCTGCTCACAAAATACACATGAGTAGAATAATGAGACAACAGAAATCAATCACAAATAGTATTTTCATATTAGTACTATGATTCAATCACAATAAACAATGAGAGTAAGTATCGCTTACTATTTCATCCTCTAGACGAGCATACCCTTGACGACTTGTTGTGTGTGGTAACTTTTGTAAGTATCACAAGTCTTGATATTTTTGTCTCTTTGCCTATAAACAAATAATATATTTACTATTTCTAAAGGAAAGTTATGAGAGAAAATAATTCGATCAACGTTGTACTTATTTTGTGCTCATTAGAGCGTCGATTTCTCACAAATCGTTGCCACTCTTCCATTGATTTTACACTATCTGGCTTCAAAGAGTCGGTGGTTTTTGTGTCACCTCCTGATTTAATTATGTTGGTTGTAAGCCTTGATTTGTAATCACTCCAAAGCTTTCACATGCTTTTAAAAGTAACTTTTCTATAACAATTAGGTACTTCAAATCTTTTTTGCATTAAGTATAAAAAACAATGTGACATATAACAATAACTATGTGAGAGGTAGCAGCAATATTGTGACAAGTAGCAACAATATGACTTCAACTTAATTTTTGAAAAAAAAATAACAAAAAAAAATAACATACCTTTAGAGATAGCCATATGAGTTGTTTTGTCTCCTCTGGAACATCTTTCCACGTTTTCAAGGTGATTGGTAGGTTCTCTCTTGCTAATACTCCGAGGCAAGTAGACAATTTTTTACTATTCTTACCAACTGCCTGCCCTCTTTCATTGAATTCGAGAGGAAGTGGTGACTTATTGTCTGTTACTGCACTTTCTAATTTGGACTTACCTCTACCCTTGCGAGTAGAGGTAGTTATTGTAGCCTCATTTTCTGAGGTACTAACACTATCATAATCGAGTGAAAAACCACCCACTCCTCCATACTGTCCATCTAATTGTGTGTGAGGAGAGTTTGAATTTCGTTCTGATATACTATTTTCAACTATTTGCCCTCTTTCATTGATTTCAAAAGGAATTGGTGACTGATTATCTTTTCTTGCACTTACTAATTTTGACTTACCTTTACCCTTGCGAGTAGAGGTAGCTATTGTAGTCTCATTTGCCGAGGTACTTTCATTATCATGATTGAGTGGAAGCCCAGCAACTCCTTTAGATTGTCTACTCAACTGTGTGTGAGGAGAGTTTGAATTTCATTCTGATATCCTAATTCCCATATTTCCTCGACTCCTTAATGCAGCCACAATGGCGTTTCTCTCCCTTTCTGCTCTTTTTGCACCCTTTCTAGAGGACTTTATATGGAGTACATAAGCAAAATAAGGAAATAAAAGAAACCATTAAAAGATAATATGAGGCAACAAAAATATAAGTGAAAATATGCAAATATTAACTACTTACTTCTACGGGACCACGCATGCTGAAATTTGGCTATCTTTTTCCTTTTCAATTCCTACTCCTTTGCTCTTAACGGATATAAACATAATGCTTAATGATCAAAGAATTTAAAGTTTTACAAATATTTGCAAATGCCAACACTATCACAAAACTAATCTGCAGCAAAGACAACAACAATAGGCAAACAAAACATGGCAAACTTTTTTTTCCATAAGCAGGCATTGCATTGAAAAATGAAGATATGAAATCCGTACAAGATGAATAGAACAGAGAAGGTGTCATTGCTCAGTGCTCAAGCAAAAAAAGTAAATACAAAAGTACCACTTCCAATACAAAATAAAATAAAAAATACATATAATGAAGTGGCAGAACTAGTTCAGCAACAAATATAAACACGAAACCAGTAGAAACCAAAAAACTCCCATCAACCTCAACTGCAAATTTTCTTTGATAGAAGCAATCAACCCAAACAAACCACAGAACATTGGAATAGAACCTAATTCAGCACCCAAAATAGTCCCAAAAAATAATTTAAGAAACACCAATAAAACTCTAAGAATCCACATCTGCAGCATCCAACATGACAGTAGAAATTACATTGAGCAAAATAAAATTACTTCAAGTCCAATCTTGATACATCTAAACGGTTATGCCCTCACAATCCAACCGTACATAATGTTCACCCCCATCATCATCATTATGTTTCAATCTTGATACATCTAATGGCATAGAAGACATATAACTATTTTCTTCAAAAGACTCCAACTCATTAAAACCTCTTGGTGGTGCTTTAAGTACAACATACCAATTAGATGTTTCATTGTCCCTTGAATAAAAAACTTTCTTAGCCTATGATGTAAGAATAAAATGATCTCTTTGAAACTGACTTTGACCTTCATGGAGGTTAACTAGTACAAATCCATCTTCAACTTTGATGCCATTTCTAATGTTTGTCCATTCACAATCAAAGATTGGCACTTTAAATGTGTAGTAATCTAACAAAAGTATATCTTTTATAACTCTGTAGTAAGATATTTTTCCAATAACTTGATTTGTGTCTCTTGCACTGGATTGGCATATAGTTTCTGCATCAACAGAAACACCACTATCTTGTGTGCTTCTCACCATATACTTGGTGTGAAATCTCTGTCCATTAACAACATATCCCGGATGTGAAACAACTTCTCTTCTAGGCCCATTTGCAAGCAACTTAAGTGTATCAGACACATCACTGCCAGCTGCACTAATTACATCTGCAAACCATGAAAAAAAAGTCTTCATATGTCGCTTTTGTAATGCATTTTCATTCCTTATAAGACGCCTGTCAATATGCTTAAGCCCCTCCAAGTGCCTTCTGCGAGACAAATATTTCAGCTAAGTTTTTTTTTTTTTTGTATTTCTAATAACAAATTAATAAGTCGTTATGTTATCATACTTACCCTATGTACGGTTCTACCTCTACATAACTGAACAACACATAACGGTGAGCAATCTCTAACATGTCATTTGACATGATTTTTGAGATTTCATTCAAAATTGGATGGCCATCTACTGCTATTTCACCTTCAAAATTCGTGTTTCGAGAATATCTAACACCTATTTCAGCAACTTGTTTGATGTGGTCACTACAAAATTGCACACATTCCTCAGACATATAACGCTCAGTTATGCATCCTTCAGGTTTTGCTCTATTTCTAACATATCCTTTCTAAACCTTCATCATTCTAAATCAAGTAAAAACAAAAAATATGTTATCAAATTACATATCTAACTACATAAAAGAATGAAAAGTTGATAGTAGTACCTCTCAAATGGGTACATCCAAGGAAATTGTACAGGTTCACAAAGACGAGCTTCACGTGCAATATGAATAGTTAAGTGAATCATAATATCAAAAAAGGATGGAGGAAAATATCTTTCAAGCATACACAAAATCTCAGCAATTTCATTTTCATGTCTTTCCAATGAGTTCCTATCAATCACCCTTTGGTATACTTCGTTAAAATATGAACATAAGCGAAATATAGCATTCCTTGGACCCTTTGGTAGAATTCCCCGTAATGCTACCGATAGTAATTGTTGCATTAAGACATGATAATCATGAGATTTCAACCCTGTAACCTTGCATTCATCCAATGATATACGTGTCCCGATATTTGAACTGTAGCCATCCGGTAGTTTTAGTTGTTGTAATCGCTTACAAAAAAGTTGCTTTTCTTTTTTAGATAGTGTATGAGGTGCTGGTGGCAAGTAATGTTTCCCTCTTGACTCCTTTGGGCGCAACTCTCCTCTAATGCCCATTTCCTTCAAATCCATACGAGAGTTGAGTCCATCCTTTGATTTTCCCTTTATGTTCAATAGGGTGCCAATAATACTCTCACAAACATTTTTCTCAATATGTATCACATCTAAATTATGACTAATGAGTAGTGCCTAAAAAACAAATAATGAAATAATTGTTTTATTAAGACATATTATGAATTTAAATAAATAAATAAAATTATGTTACAAATAGTTACCTCCCAATATGGTAACTCAAAAAATATTGATTTTTTCTTCCACGGACCAACTTTCTTCTTTTCTTTTATCTTTTTACTCTTACCTCAGTCATTTTGAAAATCTTTTAGAGTATGAAAAATTTCAGTCCCAGACAATATTTTAGGCTTCCACGTGTGTTCTTCAGTCCTATCAAACCCAACTCTTTTTTTTCGATATGGGTGAGCTGGAGGTAGAAATCTGTGGTGACCCAAGTAAATATGCTTAGTACTAGATTTCAACCTCCGTGAACATGTGTCATCACTACAGGTTGGACAAGCTAATTTACCCTTTGTTACATGACCAAATAAGTTACTATAAGCTGGAAAGTCACTGATTGTCCACATCAAGATTGCCTTCAAATTAAATTTAAACTTTGCAAATGTATCATAAATTTCCACACCTTTATCCTATAGCTCTTTCAAATCATCTATAAGTGGCTCCAAATACACATCTATATCATTCCCCGGTTGCTTCGGCCCTAGAATTAGTAATGTCAACATCATATTTTTCTTAGACATGAGTACTAGTGGCGGAAGATTGTATACCACCAAGATCACTGGCCAACAACTATATGTTGAACTAAGGTCACCAAATGGATTAAACCCATCGGTTGCGAGGCCAAGTCTCAAATTTCGTGAATCTGATGCAAAAGAAGGCCATTTTTTTATTTATTATATCCTATGCAGGTGTGTCAACCAGTTGTCGCATCTTTTTATCCTGACTGCTATGAATTGAATGCCACATTATTTGTTCTAATATTTCAGAGGACTAAAACATTCTTCTAAGCCTTGGTACTATTGGAAAGTACCATAACACCTTAGCTAGGACATTATTCTGAACCTTCTTTGTACGTTCATTCTCTTTCCACCGTGAAGCAGCACATTCTGGGCATGTATTCATATGCTCCTGCTCTTTTCTAAAGAGACAACAATCATTCTTACAGGCATGTATTTTCTCATATCCTAAATCAAACTTCTTCAAGAATTTTTTCGTTCCATGACAGCTCTTGGGAAGTTTGTTATTTGCTGGAGGCATATCTCTAATAAGTTTTAGAAGTTCCTCAAAACCAGTGTCAGATAAATTATGTGCTACTTTGTGCTTGTATAATGCAACAATTGAGGATATAATTGTGTACTTTATGCATTCAGGATATAAAGGGGTCTCAGCATATTTCAAAGAATTTTGAAACTCAGCCTCTCTTTTTTTATAGTTAGGTTCCGAAACATTATCATTGTCACCATCAAAGAAAACATCTCTATACATCTCAAGCATTTCAAAATCATTTTTATCACTTTCATGTTGGGGAGTGTCATTCAGATTTTTCCCATGAAAGTACCAGATAGTGTACATGGGATCCATTCCATTTATCACTAAATGCTCGTACACTATATCAAAGTGTTGGTGTTGTACATTTAGATAATGTGTGCAAGGGCATAAAATCTTATCTGAATGCCCCGCATTCACTTGAGCCATATTGGCAAACCTCCGTGCTCCTTCTAGATACTTTGCATCAACTCTACAATTAAAGTTTTAACTTTTAATTAAACCTAAAGGTTAGTGTAAAATATATTAACTTCTATAAACACAATATACTACATATAACAACCTATAAGA
Organism: Cornus controversa; assembly: GCA_026545225.1. Classification (NCBI taxonomy): domain Eukaryota; kingdom Viridiplantae; phylum Streptophyta; class Magnoliopsida; order Cornales; family Cornaceae; genus Cornus; species Cornus controversa. The sequence goes on along the minus strand of CM048848.1, from coordinate 9,654,397 downwards.
AATGTGCATCCATTCTTTATCCATCAATGATCTCCTAATTATTCAATAGGAACCTGTTGCAAAACAGTAAAATTATGGAATATTTAATTATTCTATGGAATAACTTTCAAAAGACTATTATTTAACAGTCTACTAGGTCAAGTGGTAATTGAGTGGATTGTCAAAATAGAAAAAAAAATCGGAAAAAGATTTGTAAATAACAATGTTTTTCTTTACAAGTCAAGAAACTAATCTTTGAAATATTATTAATTAAGGTACAAAAAAGTGCCCACAACTGCGTGCCCCAAGTATTTGCACTTGATACTTACAACGTACAGAACACGTTGATTAATTAAGGTTGGGCAGAATTGACAAGTATATTATTAATTAGTTGTCAAATTCTAATAGAAATCCTATTTTTATCTCACTAAATGAACAAAAAAGCTTAAATGAAACTAAGAGAAAATAATTCTAGCAAATTTCATTTCTATCTCAACTTTAAAGCAAAACCTAACTTTATTGAGATAGTTTTAATTTTTGAGTCATATATGGTTCAATAGATCAATGAGTCTGCTCTTTAACAAAACAAACAATGCACAAATTTGAGCTTCCTAAAGTGAGTTATGACTAATCTTCTAAAGTGGGATTGAACTGCATGTATAATAACTTTAAAACCTGTTTAAAACACCAAAAAGGATTAGGACAACACAAGCATAAGCATTCCAAATAACGAATGATTACCTAATTAACTCAACACAAACGAGATCCAAAGGTAAACAACCAATTGATAATAAAAAAACAACTTATTCAAACAAAGAGAGTGCAGAATGCATTTCAAATGCATTCTACACTATATCGTTGATGACAAAATTAAAGTGTGATTTGTATAACATTAATATGTTAACTTTTACATTTAACAACACTTTTAATGAATTCAACACAAAATAGAATCAAACATATTTTGAGATTAATACATCCCGTACTTAAAAATTCATTGATTAACTTGAAATTTTCAGTTTTATCAAACACCACTGAGAAAATAAGAAAAAGAAAAAAACATTCCCTTTCCATATAAGTAAATAGAAATCAAGTACATATAAGTACTAACATAACTAATAAGCACATTCTCAGTATAGAGTATGCTACCAACAGTAGTTAAAGTATTTTCATTAGTGCAATCTTAGCATAATACCTTCTAAAAAGATGTTACTAAAATCAAATGATAAATTACTTGATCACACCCAATAACTACAAACTAAATTTGCTATATATACTACCAGACGATGTTCAAGTGATCTTTTGTTTAACAAACAAGAAAAAAAAAGCATACGAAAGTGAGAGGTTTACTTGAACCAGCTTAAGAGCTGTAAAAAAATAAAAACTTTAGTTTTGAGTATAGACAGAAAATTGGCCTCTGGCTACTAAAGCCTGCAGGTTAATGTCCATGCTACACAAACTTTTCAATAAAAATAACTTTTTTATTGAATATAGCACATGGCATAATCCTTCAGTGGTTGATTAGTGTGCAGTCATCACCAGCATGAGACAATGCCAACAACATGCATATATGAAAGGTTGACAACAATCACCATGAAACGAGGGGTTCCAAAATAGCAATCCACCATAGTTTTGCACCAATTATGTATTAGAATAAAAATTTAGTTTGGTTATCTAAAGACAAATTGGAATTCAATGTCACACAATCCTTGAGATACCTGCACATTTATCATAATTTTGACTTATGGCACCATCATTCCCTATGTCAAACATTTAATTAGGAAGCTTACAAATAAGTGATGCTACCTATCCTCAGGATTCCTTAAGATGTTACAAAATTTTGAGATAGTACAATAATAGATCATGATGTCAATAGTTTGATAATTATAATGAACAATCATGATGCCGGCATAATTATTACCATGAGGATTGAACTGCCAAAAGAGATTACCTTTAATTTGGTGGGTACAATAACATCAATCATGACATCAATTATCCCCAATTGTTGTTTTATGCAAGAATAAGAAAACAAACCATGCTGAGTTCATTGCCTAACTTCTATACTTAGTGAAAAAAAGGCATCTTGTGGTTTTTGCAAGGGGCAAAGAGCTAATATTTTATGGGGGGGAGATGTTTCAAAAAGTTTGGATCCTTCTGAGAGGAGAAACAAGTTTAATTTCAATGAACATGCCTTTAATAGTCTATATCAACTCGAAAATGAAGGCATTTTTAGATATAGTTCTAGTAATATTATTAATTTTTCTAAGCCAGAAAAATAAAATTTGAAACAAAAGCACAAACTATAGCTCTACTTGAAAGTCTTCAGGGAACCTCTTCCATGAAAATTTATTAGTGTCTGTCTACATGACCAAGGGTAATTCCAAGGTGGTGACTGATGGGGTTTGAGTGAAATCCTAATTCTTTGGATTTATACGTCCCCACCACCCCTTTTATATTAATAAATTTGGTCGAGTCATATAAAAAATATAAAGTGTGCGCTCACCCTTCTATCAAGTCCCTAAGTGACAATATAGGGCTTAGACTGAATCCCGATTTCATTATGACCAGAGCCTTTATGGGTATATGTGAGGGGCACCCCTGCTATGTACTAAACTAATTGAGGAATTTTTAGTATATTAAAAATTCTTATAAATATCCTTCAAGATTAAGCTAGGGATAATAGATCAGAAAAGTAGCACTTTCATTGAAACAATAGATTGAGCACTACCATCCTTTGAATTAGACTCAGTTACTTGGTTTTTCTATTCAAGTAATAGACAATAGCATTTGTAAGAGATGAGACAACACGATTCAATAAAGCCACAAACCTGGTATGCCTTGTAACTTCTGAAACCTCTGATAAACTCAAATCAGCAGCAACAGTACCAACTCTAAAACCCAAAAGAATAATAATAACAATGAGTTAAATACAAATCACTCGTTCATACTACTTTATGCAGATAAAAAAGTAGTGCAATAATATGTGTGTGTATTTATAAGCCACTATGAAATAGACCTGAGACAAGTGGGTTAGCTTCAAATCCAACTAAACCAGCCTTCAAAAGGCAATAGAAAATGTAAAGCCTGCCAGCCCATAAATAGAAAAGGCAATGAGACCAGTGGTTCTTCAAAATCGTTTAAACAAAATTCACAAGCAATTTATCACCATAAAATGATGCTAGAATAAACCATATTCAAAGTATTCTACGTTAACCTCAAAACAAAGGGTTCTATGATATCCCTACTATCGATAGTTAATTTTATATTACAAATCCTAATCACTAAGTATGTAAAATTTACATGACTTAGAGATATCATAAGTATGTAAAATTTACAAGACTTAGAGATATCTATCCAAAATCGTAAACCACTCAAATCCATCCTCTCCTCCGTCACATATACAAATAGTAACCATATGTCATGTGCATATTGTTTAACACTTTCCATATTAAATCATAATAAAGTATTAAAAAATTTTACTAAAAATTTAAAATATACTAAAAAAAGGTAAAAATAATAAAATACAAACAGCTTACACACTAAAGTAAGAGCGAAACCATAAAATCAACTAATTGAGGAATTGAAGTTATCCAATTTCATAGGCACTAATCTAAAATTGATCACATAATTTATATGCAACACAAAGTATCAAATAGACTGAACCTAACCAACTAAATATAAAAAATGAAGAATTAAATTCTGTAATGCCCTAAATTTATATGCAGCTATAGTTTGGAGAGATCAATTTGTTAGCTTTGTTACATTTGTGCCCATGCCACAAACCATGTAGCAGAAAGGGTTGACTGTTCAGATTAGAGCAAAGCAATTTAGTGACCTTCTCAATCACACTTTTTTTTATAACTCACTAGTAAACCACATCACATCCTTAACTTCAAATAATGTCATAAGTGCCAAATAATCATTTTTTACTTTTATTTGAGATTTTTGTAACCGAAGCAAAATACTAGAGGAATATGGTAAATCATTAATAGGAGGTGGACTAGTAGTACATGCTACAGATTTAAGCATGAAGGACAACTTTGTTAGGCCTTATGTTTGTATTTCCCTTACTTTCTCTCCATTTCTTCTCAATAACAAAACTGATAAAAATTATTCTTAATCTGTTATTATATCTTCTCTTCCCCATTTCATTTTTCCTTCTCTTCCTTTTTTATTCCCACAAAAGAACCAAAGAGTGTGAAGGCAATATGTTTTACAGAGACAATGACAACTTAAAATAAAAAATATATTGTATAAATGATTATGTCAAGAACTTTAGCAAGTAGACATTGTAGGAGCAAACCTCTTATGTCACAATCATAAAGTATTAGAAATGGTAAACATAAAACTCATCCCTTAATTTCTTTATTTCTATTTTTGTTTTTTCCCCAACCACCCCAACACCCCCACACCACCAAAAAATCTCTTTTTGGTTTAACCATTGTCATTCTTTGTAACCATTGTAATATCTTCCCCATTTGAAAATTTTACCATCATTACCATGATATTTACTTTATCATGTACATTTCACATAAATAACATAAAAATAATTAACATTCAACCAAATGGTACCACTACCATAAGATATCCCAACATCAGGATGAAACAGAGATAATTAGTTCCATACAAGATACATAATAAGCAAATTCATTGGACCCAGATTTTTTCATATGCTTATCCCCTTTGCGTAGGTTTCAACCTTTTGAGGCCAGAGAAGAAGTACTTGTCAACAGGTGTACATGGAGTGCAATTAAAGATGTGTCTGTGTTCTTGGTACATTGTGACTAAGTTACAAGTTACACTATGCTATGTAAAGGATATACTAGCTAAGCTACACCAAGAAGTTAAGAAATCTAGTTAAGCTATGATGCATACAAACTAGTCTTCCCATCAGTCTAACTAGTCTTCGCTTTGGTCTAATCTTGCTCTTTCACTGCTAAAGAGTTCTTAAGTGTGGAATTTATGGCAATTCACAACAGAGTATCCAAAAACCACCACCACCACTGCCAATTTCTCTGTCAAATTTTAATAGAATTGAAGGAGACCGAAATTTCAATAGATCAATTAAAGCTTTAAACATAGCATAGCACAACAAAGATTCCAACTCTGTGCTTAGTCAATATGCCAAAAACCATGTTTAAACACCCAATTACAGATATGTGGATGTCTCAGAAGCAATGAAATCCATAGAACTTATCCAATTCTTCAATATTTTCTCAAATAATATATGGGTACATTCTTAAATTATGACGAATTATGATGAATATATGAGTACATTCTTAAATCACTGTAATTCTTCACTTTCTCTAATAAAATGTTTATTGCCACAAATCCATAACAATGAAAGAGAAAAATTAGTACATAGAAAACAAACACATACCTGTAGATAAACACACATATGCATGTGAGAGTGGGTGAATGGAAGAGAAATATCACCTAGGATGAATCACACGAGCAAGGTGAGAAAGGTAACCCAATAGTAGTGGATAGAGAGATAGTCACGGTGGAGACAAAGGCGCTGCTCTGGGACACTAAAATTGAAAACAAAATTTTGAGATAAGAAAAATAATTAATTGTCAAAGTAATTGAAGTGACCCAGATGAAAAAACCCTAAAATGGGAAAAAAAATTGAGAGAATAGTGAATTTACAAACACCTTAAAGGGAAACTGCTTGGGATTGGAGGTTAGAGTAATGACCTTAAACGACACCTTTCAACTGTCAACACCAATAGCACACAATTGTTAAAATTACGAGTACCAATTGTTAAAACTCCCACTTGGAACAAAGGCCAGAGATCTTCAGTGAGAAATCGATCGTTAAATAGGCCTGAGAGAGAGTGAGGGTTTCATGAGGGCTTTGGGTTTCATGAGTGCTTCGGTGCGAAATCGCTAAATGGGCATAAGAGAGAGTGGGTTTTCATGAGGGCTTTGGATTTCAGGGCTTGGGTGAGAAATTGATTGCTAATTGGGTATGAGAGAAGGGTTTCATGAGGGCTTTGGATTTCATCAGGGCTTTGGTGAGAGATCGATTGCTAATTGGGTATAAGAGAGACTGAGGGTTTCATGAGGGCTTTGGGTTCATGGGTTTCATGAGGGCTGAGAAAGTGGCGGGTTTTGTGGGAGCGGGTAAAGAGAAAATAGTAAAAGGGTTTGGCGGGAATGCGAATTATAGGAAGCGCGAATTTTTTTTGGGTTATTGACATTAAGCTAGAAACGTCGTAGAAGTTAATTTTTTACTACTTATCAATGGGAGTCTTGTTACCCTGTTGAAGTTTGACAAATGTCTCGTTAATATATGCAAACATTAACGGGGGCATTTAGGTGGCCATGAAAACCTTGATTTTACTAAGATTAAGATAAAACACCATGAAAGTTTAACAATTTATGAAAAATAACGATAGGCCTCTTGTAAATCCCATGAAAAGTAATTTCTACGACCCTAAACATAGAAACGTCGTGAATACTTCGTCGTGGAATCCTATTTTTCTTGTAGTGATTATTTGGCAAACACGAAGAATCCTCCCTCTAATTTTAGAAAATAAAATTCAGAATAGAATAATAGAAGAGTGCTCTTAGGAGGAAAAATTAGACGAGAAAATAAATAACTTATATTTCAGTCATGGTGGCTTCATCACTCCCTTGAGAAGGATGCTTACGCTTGTATATCAACAAAAAATAAATAAATAGAAATAAAACTACTATTCTTCATTGCATCAATAAAATAATTATACTATTTTTTTCTATAATTTCTTTACAATTTTCTAACTCCCTTCACCATCCCCTAAGACCCCTATTTATAGAGTTAGAGGGGAATGGTTTAGGTGGAAAAATTTTAAAATACAAAATTTAAAAACAAAAATTTTAAATACAAAAATTCAAAATACAAAATTTTGAATTTAAATATCTAATATTTGATCTCCATATCTTCAATTTGAATTCTGGACTGCATACGTGACCCTGTAAAAAATATTTTGCAAAGTTTTGAACTTGAGACCTATTGTGAAGTAGATTGCACAGAATAGCATCTCTCCTACAATTCTTCTTATGTTCATCTTTGGCTATATATATCATTTTTAGCCCTTTTTTGCTACTTTTCTTCTTATTTGGAAATCAACCCCTATAAAACATAAAATACAAAGACAAGAACATTTAAATAAAATAAAAGAGTAATTAAAAACTTCTTTTGGGATATAAAATAGCCAGTTTTGTGCACTTATCAAATTACCCCCAAACGAGCTTTTGCTAGTCCTGTAATACCCCGCTCCAACACATGGTATGATATTGTCCACTTTGGGCATGAGCCCGCACGGTTTTGCTCTTAGGTTTTACCCCAAAAGCATCATACCATTTGAAGAGAACATACTACATATAAGCACATCCCCTTTTTCACACCCAGGCAATGTGGGATTGAGCACCTTGTACCCTGTCAGTGTGGTAGCTCAGCCCAGTGTCTGTCTTTGCACCCGCCCACTCGCACCCGTCCACAAGGGTTACTACATTCCACCCCCTACGAGGCCCGATGTCTTCGTTGGCACACTTCCGACTGGGTTCAGGCTCTGATACCAACTATAATACCCCGCTCCAACACATGGTATGATATTGTCTGCTTTGGGCCTAAGCCCGCAAGGTTTTGCTCTTGGGTTTTACCCCAAAAAGTCTCATACCATTTGAAGAGAACATACTACATATAAGCACATCCCCTTTCCATACCCAGGCGATGTGGGATTGAATACCCTATACCCTGTCAGTGTAGTAGCTCAGCCCAGTGTCTGTCTTCGCACCCGCCCACTCACACCCGTCCACAAGGGTTACTACAAGTCCTCTAGCAAATACAAGCAAAAGAGATTAATGCACAAAACTGCTACTTTTATTGAACTCCTAACTAAAGATGTGCCACTTTCGCAGGCTGTCGTCAATTGCATTTACCATATGCAATAAGGCCTTAAACCCCTATGTTACCCCTAGTGGACGAGCTATAGCCTCGTGAGGGTTTGCAGTGAAGGTACCCATAAACTTCCTAACTACTACAAAGAAATGTTATTTTAAGGCAGTAGTTTCCCCTATTGTTCAGAGAATCTCCTATATATCCATGAAACATGAAAAATAAGAAATAAAATTGTTAAGTTCCTCAAATACAACAAGTTACTAGGGTGTCATAAAAATAAACATCAAGGAAAACTCATCCACAAGTAACCTAGAAGCAGAGTGAATGTGTGAAGTTGACAAAAAGTCATCCTCAAATTCAAGTAATGTAATTCCTATGTCACTAGAAGAAAAAGGCATTTCGACTTCAAATCTCACAGGTAAATATCTCTCTAAAAGAACAACTCTCGGAGATTTGGCTAATTGTTTCTCTCAATTGTATATGAATAGAAACTTTGTTTACAAAGTAAAAGCAAGCTCACATACTAATATGAAAAACCGATACATATAAATAGAAAAAGTCTCATGATAGGAATGTTGATCACTTTTAGGAGAATGTCGAGTTATCCACCATAGCGTATTCTCACTTATTACCCACTATCATATCTTTCCATAAATCCTATAGGTGGTCATTAGGATGAGGTTGTAGGTGAATGTTTCTGAGATTGATGAGTCTTCAAAATATCTCAAAGAGAAAACTTCTCTTCTTCTTTTTTTTTTTTCTTTTTCTCTTCTTTTTTCTTTTCTTTTCTTTCTTTTTTATTCCCCCCCCCCCCCCCCCACCATTTTTTCATTGAATAAAATATAATGGTTTTCTTTGTCTCTTTTTCTTTCTATAGAAGATCATTCTTATCACTTTTCAGAAACTAACAACATAATCAAGGGTTATGGTATGATATGATAGTAGGAAAATAAATTGCAAGACCTATGTTTCTCTTAACTCGAAGTGATTTCATTCTCAGTGATCAACCAAAATGAAAGATAATGAGACTAACAATAATTTTTAATACGGTATCCAAGAAAATTGAGTCATCTTGTGACTCGGAGTTAGCATAAAAACTCTCAAAAGAAGGTGAAAAGCACGAAAGCTCACAACGTCTAAGTCTCCACTATTAGATCTTTCAGATTATCAAGAGGTTACTCACTTTTCAATTCGAATTGCAAAGTGCGACTTTTGTGCAAAAAATATTTCTGTTTCTAAATGCTCATGATGCAATAATGTCTATCATTATATTACCCTAATAACAAGTTCAATTTAGATCTAAGCATTAACATCTCTTAGATTTCATGAACTGGATCATAAATTAATCCAATCTCATCATTGTAAAGGTACTATACTGTCAAACACAATGGGAAAAAAAAACTTTTTTTTTTAATAAATTGTAAATTGACTCTATTTTGGATCAAAAAATTATCAAAAAAGGGAGATAATTGTAATACAGCTAATCTAGATGGGAGGTAAGTGTAATTTGTCCTTTAAAGATTTAATGTCGATCCCATCGTATTAGTGTTGTATCATGTTCTTATTTTTGATACATGGGTTGGCATATTCTGTTGTTGAATGCACCGTGTTTGATCTGTACCGTTCATTGTTGTACAACACATTAAATTTTACTACAAAGGATCCAATTCCAAGCCAATATTAGCAAAAATAGTGTTGTGTTATTCTATACCCTCATTTAGGAGGGTAATGTAACCCATAATTATATTTTAGTTGAAGAAAATGAATAATAACATAAACCATACAAGTCAAGCTTTACCCAGTAAAACATGTGCGGATGGATCTTGTTGTGGAGCTGGTCTCACTCAACGAATGAGATAGGATAATCACATAGTTGTAAAATCTCGCAACAACTAATGTTCATGCTTGTTAATTGAAATCAATATTTCACCATTTAGGTTACATCAATGTACCTTGAATTAACATTGATAAACACCAAAATAAGTGATATTAATTGGGTCAGAGTACCTCCTCGACCAAAATGTGGATCAACCTTATTTAGCTAACGTAGGAGCAACTGTTCATAACCATTATGGTGAAATACTTTGCGAAGAAGATAATTACACATTTATGCATGAAAAAACTTACTAAATCCAAGCATGATATCATAATGAATAAAGTAACAAGGTATGTACCTAAACGAGATTGTTATGGTCTAGAGTAGAGCAAATAAAGCATGCCCAGAGTAAACAACCCCTTAGCTTGCTAAAGTAAACACCATTATATTGTCCAATTTTCAGAGCCTCGAAGGGGGCGTGGAAACACATAAGAATGCTCAAATGGAAATATAAAAGCGATGCAACTCCAGTTCCTTCATAATGGTAAGATCAAAGAAGGGGTTATTTCTTGCCCTAGTCAATGAACCTTGGACTTCACATCACATTTTTATATGAAACTTGCAATACAAATTTTACTAGAGAAAAATATGTCAAAAACTGTATAACTTGAACAAAAATTGTTATCCAAAAAAATATAATGCCATTTTAAAAGTTGCAATCTCTTCTTTAGACAAGTACGTAGTTCACTATATCATGGTAATATTTTGAATTCTTCACACGGCAACAGAACTTTTAATCCCAAAGGAGCACAACTGCTGCCTAGTCTAACAAGCCGGTGTTTGTTTCTCCTCCTTGAAGTTAGTCTTACAAGATTCTTACGGACTTCCCACGTAAATTTTTTAAGCATAGATAACATCCTAATGCACGGAAGCGCAGGCATTGCCCAATAGTTTAACTTTTTTAGGAGCAGTCCGTCGTAAATAGTGGCACGCTACTATTTACGACAGAATGTCAAATGCTGTAAAAAGGTCCTTTTTTAAATAAAGAAAATCCTACATTTGTCAACCTGCAACGACAACATCATTCTCAAAAAGTCCAATATCCACTTTCACATAAAGCAAAATAAAAAAAATTCACTACAAATTCAAAAGAACTTGAATAAATATCATGGTAGAGGATAAAAATTAGCAAGTAAAACAAGCCCAAATAATGAGTATAGATTCAAGAGATCGACTCTATATTGGATCCCAGAAGCACAAATTAAAGGAAGACAAAAAAAAATTTCAAGCAAGAATATATGACGGGATTCAGGAAAATTCAAATTGAGGGTAATTCAAATTGAGGGTGATTCTAAGGTTTTCATTGACCATCTAAATGGAAGAGTGTCAGTGTTTCAGAGATTTTGAAATTTAATTAAGGATATCAAGAAAATTTTGTTTGTTTCAAGAGATGAAGATTTATCATGCTCAAAAGCCAATACAGAAGCTGCTAGTTTTAGCAAAAATAGGGCGAGGATAACTAGGGAAATGAAGGAGCATTGTCCTCCATTTTAGGATAATACTTGGGTCCTCCCCTGGCAGTACCAACATCATTCTCCCTGCTTATGTGGACCAATGAGTGTGCAGATAGAAGTTAAAAAGATAAAACAAAATCAATAAATGATGAACTTTTCATTTAACTCACAAAAAGATGGATAATGTTCATTTTAAAAAAAAAACAAAGTTTTGAACAACTGTTTTAATTCTATTGGTCCACATAAGCAGGGAGAATGATGTTAGTGCTGCCAGGGGAGGACCCAAGTATTATCCTCCATTTTATGTTTAACTCCACTTTCTTAGCAACCAAAACCGGAATAAAGATCCATAGACTTATTCCAGTTTCAAAGAAACAGAATATAACCCAAAAATGAAGCCTGAAATATTGCATTCCTATAATATAATTTTGGTTTCAAGAATCTACTTATTCTAGCTAGTCAAGTGATGGCTTAAGTTTACAAAATTCTAAGATAAAAAAAAACTTGTAAAAGTGATGCATGTTTGATAAAATAAAATAAAAAAAATCACTTAAAACTAATCCTATTACCAACTCGGAATAATGTCTACCTTAAAAGTCTCCACAATGCCCAATCATAACAAATGTAAGAGAATACCTCGATAAAGTTAGTCACATTCAAGCACCAATAAAAAAACAAAACACAGCACTAAACACACATCAAAAGTGCAAAACTCCTGTCCACCATGAATAAGCAATTGGTAATCGGTATGTCAAAAAAATATGTCTAGTAGACCAATGTTCATTTAATTTATGTATTAACCATAATCCATACACCAATGTTCAAAAGCATCATCCATGGACCACCAAAACTTAGTTAAAGCACCTCCATTTAGAAGTCCACCCGACACCTGTGCAATTCACAAAAAGTAAAAATGAATAAATATACACACTAATAAAGCAACACTTTATACACGTGTAAACAATATATCTCTTTAATTTAATGAAAAAATAGAAGCATTACCCAACAAGGCTTAGCATAATAGCCAGGAAAGCTTTCCAATTTCATTAAAAACTTAATTAATTCCTCAAATAAGTTTCAAGAAATGAAGGACAAACAAAAAATCTGATTATTTTCTGTAGACGATCAATAGGGTGCCTTGCAAATGCATGAAGATGAAAAAGGGTTTTGCAATATTGCACATAAAAGATAATCAGTAAAAACTAAATTAAGAATGATAATATTGGAAAAAGAAGCAAGCAAGAAAAATAACTGGTAAAAGAAGCTAAATTAGTAACTTACATAATATTACTGTAGACACCCAATTTTTCTTGGCCCGTCAACCAACAGAAAGAATAATTTCTTAGCCAAAATAAATAAGATTAGAGAATCGGATCATAAAATATGACCCCACCATTGCATCCGGAACATTTCAAAACCTTTGAATAGGTATAGAGTTGAATTCAAAATACAATCCCTAGCACCCGATTGAGAAAAAAGTAGAATTATAATTTTACGTATCTTCTTCGAAAATAGCCCAATTTGATTGTCAAATGAAAAATCAGAACGCGTCTGCAGCATGTCAAAACCTTAGGGTAGGAAGAGGGGTGTAAAATAATAAATAAAAGAAAAAAAAGAACAAAAATAATAATAAAATACCACGTTGCTAACCAAAGCCTTCAACTACAGCTTTGGTTAGGAGAATAGCTAATAAGAGTGCTCCCGCTATAATAGCGCACGGGGCTTTTATCCCAAACATCTCCTTACTAAGTAAAACATATATATATATATATATATATATATACACACACACACATACATACACGTATGTATATGTGCTGGGTCATTAGTATATGACGTCAGTTGGAATATTTGGTTAGCAAAGTAATAAAGTTTCTAAACTAAGTCAAAGTAAACAAAAAAAATAAAAAATAAAAAAATACAAACAGAAGAAAAGTCAAAACGCAAGAATTAATCGCACCCATGGGTGTGGCCAAATCGACCTCATCTATGAGCACCACCAATAGATAAAAGGGGTGGTTTCCACCCTAAAAAAATAATAATAAAGAAGTATGTGAGTGAGCCGCGTCCCCAGGGGTGGCCCAATTCGGCCTCACCTGTTGGGCACGACTAAGAAAGAAAGACTGGATCCCACCCCAATTAGCCCTATTTTGACCAATTCCCACGTATTTGCGCTGTAATCATCCAATTTTTGTACAGTAAGTGTAAAATTAGGATTAATTGGTCCATAGAAAATTCTAGAAAAATTGTTCTTGCACACAAACTAATTCTCTAATTGAAATTACTTAGACCCTAAGCTTACTTAGGCCTCAAGTTATTTGCCCTATAAATACATACGTTGTAAGTTGTGTAAAGGGTTCATAATTTAATTCAAAAAAATTCTCAATACTCTATCTCATACAGTGTGTGTATGTGTATATATATATATATATATTTATCATACTACATTGACTATGTCCAAGTAATTCTAAAAGCTCCAGAATATCCAGTCAACACTCCCAGAAGCCAAGTAATTCTAAAAGCTCCAGAATATCCAGTCAACACTCCCAGAAGCCAAGGAAGCTACTCTTGTGTCTCTAATCAAACAAGGATCCATTCCTCTCCAAGTAAAAGATATAAATAAAAGGGGTAATGTCCAATGAGTATTCTCTAGCCCTTTATTTTCTTGTATTACATTCTCTATTTCTACTCCTTCTGTGCACAGCCTCATTATTGTGTGCATAAACTCTCACTCTTTCTCCAACATGTAGTCAAACGGTATGCATGATGGTGCTTGCTTGTCGTCATGTGTATACAAGATGGTTGGATTAGGATGAGTCTCCTTACCCTATCTTGCAACCCATATGACCTCGTTAGATTTTTTTTATGCAAATCATATTATTGTGTGTGCATTCATCCATTAAAATAAACATGAAAATTGTGATTTTTATTACACAGTTGATTTTTCAAAAATATTTGAGCATGATGGTTTCTTGACATCCTCATTGTCTTATAAGCCATAATTGATGTTATATTCATGGTTCTTGTAGGGTATCAAACCCTTGTCTTGGCTATAACCGTTGCAATTATGCGACGTGTGGGAGTAGTCCAAAGACATTTCAAAGCCACGTAAGCCATAATTGATGTTCTACGTGTCTCAAGCCCTTGTTTTGTAGGCTCTTTTGACTTTGACAGTCTTAGTAAATAACTCCTCAAATGCTTTGAACAATTCTTTCTTAGTTGGTTCTTCTCTTCCTTTATCTTCGAATCATTAAATTCAACTTGACTAAGAGTTGTATATTTATCTGTTTCGCATACATCAGAAGAATAAACTTTAGCAGTATCATCATTCAATAAAGCAATAAAAGGAAGAGAATTATTTTCAATTAAAGAATCACTATCAGACTCGAAAACAATAGCTTTCATGATTTTCTTTTTATCTTTCGAACTTTTCTTAGCACTAAATTTATTCTTCTATGACTTAGACATTGAGTAGATATGTGACCTTTACACTACATGTCCAACAAGTAATTACAGTATCCTTAGAGTCTTCTACCTCTTTTTCCTTTTTATCCTGTCCTCTAGATGATGAACCTTCACTGTGAAATTTAGAAGAATTTTCTTTCCTAAGATTTCTATCTTTTTCATACTTAAGAATTTTTCTAAATTTCCTAGCCAAGAGTGCAACATCATTATCAGAATCATATTCAAAACTTTTAACTTTTTCAACTTTAGTTTTTGAAGAATTTGAAATATTTAACAAATTTGAAGACTTAGAAGTCTTTGAAGATTTTAAAGCCAAATTTTTTTATTTCTAAAGCTTTGAATATTTTATCTCAAAAGTTTGAATTGATCCCACTAATTTTGCCTCACCTATTGTGCCAATATCTCTACTCTCATCTAAAGCCTCCAACTTAACCTGAAACTATCAGGAAAGTGACCTCATGATTTTTCTAAGAACCTAAAAAGATGAAATTCTTTCACCAAGGTTAGCACAACTTTGAACAATATTATTAAGCTTAGCATAAAAATTAGAAAACATCTCATCTTCATTCATTCTAATTGTTTCATACCTGGTTGCAAGCATTTGTAACTTTGACTTCCTTACCTTGATAGTACTTTCATGAGTTACCTGAAGAATATCCCATGCTTCTTTCGAAGTGGAACAAGTAGAGATTTTAGCAAATTCAGATTTAACAATAGAATTAAATATAGCATATAAACCCTTATTATTATTGTTAGCATCATCATGCTCAGTGGTATTCGAGGCAACCTTATCCTTCTTTACAATTATATATCATGGTATCTCCAGTACCAGTAGTAAAGGTAAGAACTTTATATCCATTCTCAACAAACAGCCATACTCTTTCACCTTGAGATTTAAGAAAAGCTTTCATGCGATACTTTCAAAAAGTATAATTTGAACCATCAAACAAATATGTTTGTTGAACCAAGCTACCATCTTTTATATTAGATTCTGTGATAATTTTTGGGGAAAAAAAATACTTTTGATTTTAAAAACTTTTGCAAGAACAACTCACAAATTAGAGAACATTGCTCTGAAATCAATTGTGAGTAACATGGTGCAGAAGTGGTTGCGAAAGCTTGATTAAAACCTAGAAGGGGGTGATTAGGTTTACTTGCTCTTTTGCTTAATTTTTAGATTAATTCAATTTTAAATCCAATTAAAACTAACCAAACACATAAAACAAGTAAATAAAGTAAAGTTTATAAATAACATCCGATATACATGGAAAACTGGAAAGGAAAAAAAATCACATGTGAGGCTATTGTCCCAAATAATCAAATCCACTATTGTCAAAGCAAAGTACAACAGACTGTGTTACAGACTCACACCCACGCAGGCTTTCGGCTAATGTCGCAATCCTTGCAGAAGGGTAACTGGAAGAATACGAACACTCTGCAAATATTTTGCTCCCTTCGTAGTGTGATCTTCTTCTCTTTCCTCACCAACGAATAGTTGAGAAGAAACCAATTGAACCGGTAACTTGATCAATAAGAAATTTGAAGCAGTCTTTGCATTGTTGATCAAGTAAAGAGAGTCATAGTCCTAAATCATTCAATGTATATAGGTGTGCTCTCAAAGAAATAAAACAGAAAATTAATGGAGGATTTTCTGTCTTAAAAATATCTCTAAAGCTTTCTCTCTCTAAAACAATGATTTTCGGAAAACGTAATTAGAGAGAGAACATAAAAGAGTTTATATAGATAATAGAGACCTATATTTACTTGGAAAACAAGTTTAGATACGTTTTAGCACGTTCCCCAAAGTCCTAAGTTGATTAGAAATCGAAATCATTTGGAAAAGTAAGTTTCTAATTTAATCAAAACTGTCTAGCAAAGTGCAACCGGTTCCAAATAAGTGCAACCGGTTGTACTTTGAAATATCTAGATTTTGAAGTTTAAAAACCCTAATTTCCCAAAATCAACCCCTCAAGTGCAATGTAATGTGTCCTAACATACTTGCCTTGACTAGGACATGTTCTCACTTGGAGCAATTAACTTGTATGCACTTGATCTTCACTTGGTCTTCATTGAATCTTCAGCTCCATAATCGTTTACAAGAAATTTTAAAAAATTACAACTCGATCATCGTAGGTTTGGCACCAAAATTTGCCAATAACAAATTTTATACATCACAAAGTGGATAGATAGATATGATGATTTGGTCTGGACGACCTTTTGTGTTCATCTGTATGCTCTGTTTATCCCTTCACTTGTTGGTGGTTGGTTGGTGTTGCTGCTCAGAATGGGTTGGAAACTCTCTTCTCACATGTGGTGGCTTCTACAACCCAATTATCATTTTTTTTTTTTGGCCTAATTTGGATAAACCAGATCTTTATTACTTTCAAATAATTTGGCCAAGGTCAAGTTGTGAAAAAAAACTGATAAAATCTAAGGCAGGATTCAATAGATAAACCAATGAGATGCGTAGTTGATGTAACATGGAAGCACAATGAGATAGATAGAAAATTTTGGATTTGGATGCCACTACAATCTTCTTTCAATTGTAGTTGATGTAACATGGAAGCAAAAATAAGCAAGTTTGTAAATATTCTATAAATATTCTTTGTTTGTCCAAGAATTTTAGCTTTTACATTATTATTTGCTTTCTTTTTTTTGGAACAGGTAAATAGAACCACACATGCACACTGCCTCCAATGAGGCTCGAACCCTGGACCTCACTTTGAAAGCTAGAGCCTTTATGCCGTTGGGCCAATTGGTCTGCAAACAACAGAAAATGAAAAAAGTACAGGAAAAAAAAAATAGAGAATGTATAATTTGCATAATTTGATGATTCAGAATAAACTCCCTTCCTTGTATAATTTGCAGAACAGAGGTATTATTCTAGTGGCTGTGTCACAATTGCATGGCTGCCAGTGATGAGGTCGAACATCTTTCTTTTAAATGTGTTTATGCTCAAGAATTATGGAATTGGTTTAATAACCTATTGCAGTGGAATTGGAGGGATGTGACCTCCTTTGATCTTCTAACACAGTGGTTCCTCACTAATTCTAAAAGGAAATCCATTAGAAGTAAGTTCCTGAGATGTTTATTCACCACAGTGTGAAACATTTGGTGGAACAGGAATCAAGCTTTGCATAATGCTACTGTTCATAATGCTTCTCAGGTGGCCAGGAGGAAAATCATGTGAGAAACAACTGATCTGTTGGGATTGCAACTTCAAGACATTGTGGATGGTTTGGTGGCTTAAGTTTGTAGTTTTAATAGTTTCTTCTTCCTTGGATGATTATGTTTTGGGGTGGTCCTAGTGTTGTCCTAGGTCCTAGACTGATCTGCTCCTTTGAATGTCTTTTTCTTTTCGTTCTTTTTTTTGCTGGCTGGTTTTGACTCACATCTATGTTTGCCTTTCTACTAAAAGACTACTATTACTCATTGATGTACAGCCCTATTATTACCCTATCTCCTTGCAAAAACAATACTGAAGTCCTTCCTTTCTACAAATAAATGTGGAATATCAAGAATAACGGTCTTAGTATTCAAAACAACTCCTGTTTTTCCTTGGAACTGCACCTACTAAGCTCATAGCATCGCTTTCAACAATAACCCTTTAAATTCTCCAGTTTGTTGCTGCTTGAAGAGCCGCAGTGAGGGTCATTGCTTCAGGAATTTGAGCATCCAAAACATTGCCAGACCAATATATTCCAGCATTCCTAATAGTCCCAGCACAATCTCTCACAATTATGCCTCCTCCAATGAAGATGGAAACCAAGCTTCTCCATCATGGTCTCAAAGAAGACCTATTCAACCTTATCACATGTTTGATTCACAACTAGTTTTTTTTTGGCAAGTAAGGTGATATTATAACTAAAAGGAACATATACAAGGTACAAGGGGCATATCCCAGGTCAAAACATAGGTCCATGTAACCCCAAATCCACTAGTTAGACAAGAAACCAAATACATATATATATATATATATAGTCTGGCAACTTTACAAAAAGAAGGATTGTCAAAGAGGACACACTCAAGGAAGTAATCAAAAGCCACAAGCTATACAAAGGACAGTAGCAGAATTGGCTGTACAAGAGAAAGGATATACCCATATGCACAAAACAGTCCCTATCCTCCATGTTAACCATAAAAAAATCACCTTGATGTCCTTCAAAGCATCATTGCTCCTGCTTTGAAATATGAAGAACCATAATAAATAGAAGTCATTGAAGGCTTGCATGTATTAGAGATGACATTTCCATGAGTTCTGAAAACTGATTGAGGCAGGTTCCATTCCTGCTGTAACCATCTATTTTCCTGAGAAAGATTGAATCCATTGAGGGACCAAACTTTATATTCAACCTGTTCAACCACTTCTCTCTGAATGTACACATCTTTGTAATTGTTGGCAAAGATACGCTTGTTCCTCTCCTTCCAAATGTCATATATTGATGCAGCAAAACACCAATTGAGTTAAGGTGTCCTTTAGAGACCCCCTATGCAGATTATGAACTCCCCAATTGATGAAGTACTCTAGTAGTTATCAGTAGGCCACTGCATGCAAAGCTTAGAGCTCAGGTTTCCCCAAATTCTGCTACTAAATGAGCATTCATAGAGCAAATGCCTGTGGTTTTCCAGTTGGAGTCGAGCAAAAAACAAAATCCCAAATAGTGGAAGGAGAAGACCCAATTATCAGATTTGTTTTTTTTTTTTGGGTCAAATTTGAAATAAACAATATGTACATGGAATTTTTTTATCTTGCTACTAGGAACCTTAGTATTGTATGGATACTAATCTATTTTTTGCCCTCTACTACTAATAATTAGTTATGTATCATGTAAGATCACCCTGATATAATAGGGGACCAAAAACCTATTTTCAAGGTTACAAAATTTCAAATTAAAAAAATAAAATAAAATTTTGATTGTGCTTGAAAGTTTGACACCTGAACCTTGGGATTGAACCTTAAAATTTGAAGTGGAAGAAAATTAATTTCAAACTTTTATCAATTTTCTTCCAATTTCAATATCAAGGCAACAATTTTATACTCCCAAACATAGCTTGAAAGAATAGATATTACACTTCGAATGCAGATCTATTGGATGCATCATAAAGACTTCTCTTAGACATATAAAAAATAATAAAAATCCTTTAGGCTGTTTCTAATTACATCAAGACACAACTTCCATTCATCATTGACTGATGTTTCCGGATTCATGCGTTTTCAAGGAAATATTGGGAAAATTACGAAGAAATCCTACTTTTCATTTTATAAGACCATCAAATCCTATCAACGAACGCACCCATAAGACTTGATAGTCTTAAAAAAATAAAAGTAACTTCTTTGAGATTTTTTCTATAATATTCTATTATTTCGTAGCACATGTCAAGTGAGGTCATTAATTTTATCTCATATAACTACCTCAAGCATGATTGGTGCTATGACTTAATACAATGCATCTGTCTTATTAATCTTGAATGTAATAGATACAATAAACCTGAAAGACTTTCTCAGTTGTGGTATAAGCCATAACTAGCCAAAATAGTGTTATACCATTCTGCACTTCTTTAAGAGGACAATTTAACCATCATTATCTTTAAATTGAAAAGACAAGTTATACCATAGACCAAACAAGTTGAACTTTACTGAGCAAAACTTGTTCACGAACAAACTATCACAGATCTAGATAAAGAAAAATTTCTATTGTGTGCACTGTTAATTGAGGAGTGCTATCAACTTAATCCGTTGAATGTGCTGGGTCTCATTGTGATACCCATCTGGAGCTTCTTTAATACTACGAATGAGATTAAAACGTTAAATTGGCCATCAGTCTCACTAAAATTAAAGCATTGCTCTTATTAATTTTGATCAATATTTCATTAATTTAGATTACGTCTATGTACCTTGAAATTCACATTATGTACTTTTTTTCCTAGTAGTATATTTAGATTACTTCAATGTACCTAGGACTTCACATTAGATTTTGCGCTGAACTTGCGATATTAATTTTGCTACAAAAAAATATATGTTGGAAACAGTAAAAGTGAGTCGTACCCAGTGCACAAAGCTCCCATTTAAGCAGGGTCTGGGAGAAGTAAATGTTGGCTAGCCTTACCCTCATTTTGGAGAGGTTGCTTCCAAGTCTCGAACCTGAAACCTTTCGTTTTTGGGCGAAGGCAACAAAAATTGTAATACAAAAATATGATGTGATTGTGGAAGATGCAATCTCTTCTTTTGACAAATTAAATGTTATCTTGAAACATTTTAAATACTTCATTCGTCAACAAGACTTTTAACCCCAAACGGGCAAAACGCTAAACGAGCAATGCAAGAGAAGATGACTAATTGACTCTTCATCTTTCTTCCACGTACAACACCAGTTGGCAATAATCTTACACCATCTCAGATTATCAATAGTCAAAATCCTTCCTAAGACCACCATCCGTCCAAAAAAGGCCACCTTGAGAGGTGCCTTGGTGCGTCACACTACCTTCCCAGGGAAAGAAGGCCCTCTAGCATCCATCATGCTCTCCTACAGAAAGAGAGCACCTCAAAAATCCTGTGACTGTCCATCCAACACCAATATCAAGGCCTGCCCCTCCCACCTCCTGGCAATACAACAAAACCAGAAACTCACCAACGTCTTCCAGCTCCCAATCCTAGAAGGGTATACAAACTAAACATCCCAAAATAACCTCCCACTATCAAGGCAATAGCAGATGGCCACCAATGACTCCTTGTCAAAGCTATCCGATAGAAACGCGAATAGGCAGATGCTAGCGAACCATCCCCACACCACACCACACATCCATAAATCGACACCCCTCCCACAGATAGGTAGACGCAGATAGGTGGCCTGTTAAACAGCTTCCTTAGATTTAGGCTTGATACTAGCAACGTATATTTGCATATATTTTGTTACATATAGTTAGGCTTAATTATAAGCTATGTTAGATAATTTTCTTATATTTAGGCTTGATACTAGCAGTGTATTTTTGCATATATTCTATTGTTGATAAAATAAAATAAAAGATTGAAGAAAGAAATAAAGAATGAAACAACACAAGGATATACGTGGTTCGGCCACTACGGCTTACATCCACGGCACACAAAGCGCAAGGCTACATCACTTTATTGTATTTTCTCTTAATTTTTTTACAATGATCACCTCTATTATAGGTGAAAGAATACACATGTGATAAATATGAAAAATATATTGATGGAGGATTCCTAAAATCACTCCCATGAATCACTCCAATCAAATATTCTATTAAGACTTAAATCACTCTATAATTATATTCTCCAACACCCCCCCCCCCCCAACACACTCCACAAGTTAGTACATGGAAATTTCCTTAAGTGTCCAACTTAAAACTAAATAAGAAGTTGTCGAGAATCCGAAACAAATTAATTCGAAGATCCGAGACGAGTTTATCCAAAGATTTGAGACGAGTTGATTATGAGATCAAGACGAGTTGAATTTGAGATCCGAGACAAGTTTAGAGTGGAATATGATAAACTTGCTCTGATACCATGTTGATAAAAAAAAATAAAAGATTGAAGAGAGAAATAAAGAATGAAACAACACAAGGATACACGTGATTCAGCCACTACGGCCTACATCCACGACACACAAAGTAAATGTTATATCACTTTATTATATTCTCTCTTAGTTTTGTTTACAATGATCACCTCTATTTATAGGTGAAAGAATATACATGTGATAAATATAAAAAATATATTGATGGAGAATTCCTAAAATCACTCTAATCAAATATTCTATCAAGGCTTAAATCACTCTATAATTATATTCTCTGACATAAATATATGGGTGAAATGCTCTTACACTCCCTCAGGTTTTCCTTTATTGCTCACAGAAAATACTTGTGTCAAGAATGTGGTCAACAACCCCTTGATATTTGGTTGACCTTGCCCTAACACCCACTGCCTTGAGTTGACCGTTTGTTGACTGTTAATTTAGTTAAAAAGTAAAATGAAATACCAATAGTACCCATAAGTGTAGTAAATTTACAAAATTAACTTTATTTATAAAAGTACAAAAATACCCTTAATTTTAATAAAAAGAATACTTACATCAGCAAATATAAATTAAACATAAATTTAATATAGATATATATTAATTTATATACATATATAAATATCATATACACAAATATATACTCCGTATGCATCACCAACACAGGCTTGCCCGGCCAACACCACCACCACCCGTCCACACCTCCCTCTCTCTCTCTCTCTCCCACCATAGATACCCCACACCAACCCAAAATCCCCTCCTTCCACCACCTTCTCTGACCTCACCCTCAATTCCTTTCACCATATACATATTCTTGTGTTGCACATCATTTAGATTTGGGTTTGATTGGTGCTGGCCGCGATAGGATTTAGGAAGGTGATCCATATATGTATATACTCGTGTTTAATTTAGGTTTGATTGGTGCCGGCAGTGATGGAGTTTTGGAAGGCGATCCCGAGCAAAATGAGTTGGGTCAGTGTATTGGAAACTCAAGTAATTCATTAGGGAGAATTTGAGAATGAAAATTGAGGGTTATTCATACATGGAAATGGTTCGTGATCCATATACATGTGTGTTTGTGTTTAATTTAGGTTTAATTGATGCTGGTAGCAGTGGGTTTAAGAAGGCAATCCCAAGCAAAAATGAGTCGTGTCAGTGTATTGGAAACTCAAGTACGGATTTGAGGATGAAAATGGAGGGTAATTCATACGTTCGTGATCCATAAATATATATATGTGTGTGTGTGTGTGTGTCTGTTTGTGTTTAATTTGGGTTTGATTGGTGACGGCAGTATGAAGGCGATCCTGAGCAAAATGGGTTGGGTATGTGTGTTTGTGTTTAATTTGGGTCAGTGTATGGAAAACTCAAATATTTCATACTAAGTTTGAGAGGATTTGAGGATGAAAATAGAAGGTAATTCATACATGGAAATGGTTCATGATCCATATATATATATATATATATATATCTTGTTTAATTTGGGTTTGAACATATTCAACAACACAATTGGCTCTCTCTCCTCTTGGAACAACACAATCTTCCACTCTCTCTCTCACCTCACTTGAGTCCAACGGCAAAATAAGAATGGCTCTAGAAAAGGTTCGTTCTCGATCGAACAGATTCTCAAGCTTTTCTTTGTGGTTCCGACAATGCTCCAAGTTTATGGCAGAGAGCGGCGATTTTGGGTTGTTTCCGGCGATGCCATCATGGGAGGTTGATGATCTTAGGTGTTGGTGGCGGCGGTGGTGTTGGGTGCCACTTGGGTCTCATTCTCGTTATTGTTGTCGTTGACACTCTCTCTCTCTAGAATGTCTCTATTTTTCTCTCACTAAAACTGCATCTGGGAACAAAAGAGATGGAAAGGATGGTTTGGAGCTTATTTTGGTATAGAATTTGAATTGAAGGGTATTTGTGACATTTTACAAATAAGATGAATGATGTCAACAATGATGGATGTTGTTAACAATTATCTACTCCAAAAGCTTAAGCTATTAGAGAGGGTGTAACTTAAATATGTAAATCCTTCAACACGTCCCCTCACGTGTGGTCTTCTTTTGGTCCAACACGTGTTTCAATTTTAATTATCAGGATGACGGTGAGGTTTGAACAAGAGACCTTTGGTTCTAATACCATGTTAACAACCATCTACTCCAAAAGTTTAATCTATTAGAAAGGGTGTAACTTAAATATATAAATCCTTCAACCGATGCAACCAGTAAAAAGAAGGGTATAATGGTAAAAGCACGTTTTCTGTAAAAAAAAAAACTAACTCTGACAAGGGGTGGTTTAATCCATGAGCAATAAATGGAAAACCTGAGGGGGGTGTCAGAGCATTTCAACCTAAATATATTGAGGCTTGATTATAGGCTTAGATTTAGGCTTGCCTTTGTACATGCCTTTTTATTCCTTGTAACACACGTATAAATACCCCATCTGGGGTGAATACAATTGTGTTGAATTTTCACAATTCTTTTAATTCTCACATGGATTCTAAACTAACTAATTTTGGTTCTTCATCAAAAAATTAACAAGTTCAACCTATATATGTGGAGCTACTTCCCAACAATTCTATTTCAAACCAAATATATATTTTAAGGATTATTTTATTGAGTGTTTTCTTGGTATAGTTGGCTAATTTTGTCGTTGCATGTATTGAGTATTATCTTTATTACCCTGAGGCTTGTTCAGGAAGAGGCTGCTTATTTATGCTCTCTATATGGTTCTCTCCTATGAGTGAACTCTTTGGGTTATTATATTTAAATGGAAGATATTTACGAAGTAGTAATTAGTTATGCTGGGAAAACCAGGAACTATATGTTTGGCTTTGAATTTATCCAATTTTTACAACAGCTGACACTGCAACATTGGATCTGAGTTTCCTAGGATATTGATGTTTACACTACAAAGATGTATTTTAAAAAACTTTAAAGTGGCAGTTACTACATTTGGTAGATGTATTACCATGGATTCAAAGTTTAATACCTACAATATCAACAGAAATCATCCAAGTCATTCAATACCAAGACAAGCAAAAGGCTTTCACAAAAAGTATTGGATGAAGTCTTTTATTTCATAGCCACTGATCCAACAAACCGTAATAAAGAATTTTTCAATAAGAAGCATATATTTATTTGGTCCTTTTACTTCTCAAGTTCTAAAGCAATGCAGCAATAAAACCATTTGCTGTTTGCCCTAATGTTAAGTAATAATTTTTACATTCACAGTTCTTCATGGGGAAAAAAATACAGTTCTCAATATAGAACACAATGTTGTGCAGCCAAATTGTCCACTTATCTCATTCCATTCCCACAAAGAAAATATCATGAACATATTTATTGCAACTATATATAGAAAGAGAATTGCAGAATTCTTACATTTCGGAACTTGTGATGGACCAACAGGCCTTGACGGATACAGAAATTATACTTCTTTGGAACATCTATACACAGCAAAATGGAGTAGCAAGTCTTGAATTCCAGCAAATGCAACTGAAACCTACACTGCTTCAGTTTGGCTTGACAACTACTACACCATGAACTCTAATACCTTGAACCTGCAGTATAAATATAGTCAAATGACTGTGACATGCTTGCTAGTTATTCGCGTCGTGTCAATTTATCCTTCAATCATATCACGTAATTTGAAAATTTTACAGTATTTGAAACCCAAATAATACTAGGAAAAAGGGAAAAAAATCATCATTTCTGATCCCATGTGAGGAATCAGTTTGGTTCATCTCTTCTGATCAATCTGGTTCTTTCCGCCAATTGGCACACCTTGCCTCATTACCAAGATGAGGTCGCACTGATAATTTGATAAATTATAAATATTTTTCTAATTCAATTGTTTAACCTCTTCTCTAAAGGCATACAGCTTTCATTTACTACATGTAAGCTAATAAATATTGCCTTGTAATGTTAGTGATAACAGATTGAAAAATACAAAATAAATAATGATATGATAATAATAATAACAATAATAGTAATAATAAAAAGAAGAAGAAAAGATCAAGAAATATAATGTGATGGTTCCCATTTAGTATATGAAGAATTCAATTGTCAATTATTTTTTTCATGTAACATTTTCAACTGTTATAGCAATATCTGAGAGAGAATACTTGAATTCAAGTGTCAACGATAGATAAAGAAAAAATAAATGAGCATCATTAGATGAGTTCATGTACTTACTGAAATGTCATGCCAGCAGTCAACAAAGCTCAGTACAGCTTATATTGTGAGCTCCCAATCTGGAGGTTGATTATAAGGATCTTCAGGAAATCATTTCCATTGCCCTGTTGTTCTTCTTGAATTTTCCTGGCAGAATTTATTGCGGAGTCGCTACAACAACTTACCTCAATCATCTGTAGTGTGTCTATATCTCCAAAATCAAATGGGATCTCCTTGAGTTTCCGACATCTTTGCAGCACTAAACGCTCAAGCACTGGAAAATGATCGCTGGAGGCATTCCATTGCTCAATATTCATGTAATAAAATCTCAGGAATTTGAGTCGACAAAACCCTCCATCACTTGTTTCCCACTGTGGTCCGACGCAGGCCTGGAATTCTAATTTGAGAGACTCAAGGTTGGGTAATGACCCAATGATTGACATTTCTTCCCATTCTAAAGCAGTATTTGATAAAGTAAGCTCTTTAAGATTTGGAGGAAACTTAACTCCTTGGAGATTGTACTTGTGGTGGTCAGGAACGTACCTACTTAACAACTTCAATATTTTAAGGTGGTTTAGGAAGTCAAGGTCGGGAAACCAAAAACAACGGTTCTGTGATTCAAAACTTCCACAAAATACCAGCTTCTGAAGATTTGGGGTCCTTTCTAATACTTTCTGGCATTTACTAGAAGGTCGTAGTTGTGAGATGGTTTGTAGGTTATTCAAGATGAAGCAAGTTCCATACCTGATTTGTAACATTGCAATAACATTTTCTCCTCCAATACACAGATGCCTCAACTTTGGCATATTCCAAATACTAGTTGGCAAGTAAGTTAACCCCCCTTTTGATACAATAAGAGTTTCTAGGTCCTGAAGTTTGGATATATCATATGGGAGCTCCAATTCCTTCCCTCGAAGCGCTAAGTATCTCAAGAAAACCAGTTGAACTATCAAGTAAGCAAAAGTGGAGACATTGATTGTTGATAAATCCAAAACCCTAAGAAGTTTGAAGCTATCCTTAGGAGGTATTGAACTATGTTTAGAGCCGAAGAACAAGAAAGAGCGGATGTGCGGAGCAAAAAGCTCTAAAGAAATGCCATGAAATTTGCGAGAACGGATGCACAAGCGTCGTTGTTTTGCTGCAATAGATGGGAAATGTTGCTTGTTTGCAGTGCAACTTGATGATGAAACTTCCGCACACCAAAAAATCTGTTGCAGAAAATTCTCTTCCTTAGCTTTTCTCAAGCATAAATCATGCAACAAATCATGCAACCGACATGCTTTGATTCCACCAGTAAACCTTCTTCTTACAACCAAGACCAAACTTCGATCAATTAAATCCATTACGTAATCCTCTGCCACAGCTTCCAAGCTTTTTTCGCCAATTTGGTGTATAAATCCTTCAGCGATCCATAACCAAACCAACTTCCGCACTGGGATTTCATAGTCTTCCGGAAATGCACTGAAATAAAGGAAGCATGATTTTAGGTGACAAGGCAAGTGGTTGTAGCTCAGTGTTAGTGTGTCCATGTATTGCTCTGGGTCACTAACAATGTATGAACTAACAGTTCTAGCAACATGGCTCCACCACTCCAGTGTCTTGACATTTTTTGCGAGAAGTCCAGCTATTACAACAATTGCAAGAGGTAGTCCTTGACATTTTTCGGCAATCTGCTTTCCGATATTTATCAACTCCAAAGGGCAGCTTTCTCTCTGAAATACCCTTTGTTGCAATAAATCCCAGCTTTCATGTTCATTTAGAAACCGTAAACGGTGAGGCACAGCATGTAAACCCACAGCCACATCCAAAAGCCGACTGGTAAACATAATTCTACTTCCATTGTTGTCATCAGGAAAATATCTTTTAAGATCATCCCATGTTCTGATATCCCATATGTCATCCATGACAATGAGATATCTCTTCCCTTTTAAGCGTTTGTACAATTCTTCACCTAACTTTTCATCACTCAATTTATAAATTTCATCCCTGAAATAGAAAGTAGAGCGCAAAATGCCAAGCAATAGATTTCTCTTTTGATATACTTGAGACACGTAGGTCCATGCACGTGTAGGGAAGAGATCTGCTATGAAAGGATCATTGTAGACTTTCCTGGCCAGAGTGGTCTTACCAAGTCCAGGCATCCCGACGATTGGTATAACTTTTAATTGCTTTTCATGTTCTCCAATAAGCAATTCTATAATGGTCGTTTTCTCGTCATCGAAACCCACCGTGATTTCTTCCTCTATTATGGATTTGGGGGCTCTAAATGCAGCTCCATGGGAAGAATTTCCAGTTTGGGGGACCCCAAAGCCATATGTCTTCTTGTCATAGATTTCAACCACCTGTTTCTTGATAGACTCAATCTCTTCTATGATACAGTCCAAACCATGACAAATTTTATCATTCACAAGAGATTCAAGATGTGAGAGATCAAATCCGTTCTCTTTAAAATTCATTCTTATCCCTGTCATAACAGGACTAATATCTTCCATGACACGAATATAACCATGAAAAATATTCTTAGCCAGGTTGACCATCTTTTTGGACAAACGTTCGAGGAAACTAAATAAATCAGCCTTGTGAGAATAACTAGGAATCACATTTGTCTTGAATAACCTAATCTCCTCTAAGACACTGGCATAGGGATGACAAATACTCTCAGCCAGGTTGACCATATATTTGAACATATTAGAGAGGAGAAGATGATGACCGGGCACACAAAAGTCAGGCCATGTGAGACTCATCCCCATCATCAGGACATGTGATAATTTACCTGAAAAACTGTGGAGGCGACAAAATTCATCATAAATCATGCAAGACGGAAACCATTCATCAGCATTATGATGACAAGTTTCAGGAAACTCTTTAATAATCTCCTCCGAGAGAATCATCTGCATCATTTCTTCCTTGCAACTCTTGATAGAATAAATAACTTCTACCAAAGGTCTAAAGAAATGATAAATTTTTTTAGCCAAGTCAACAATAATTTCAGTGACTGACTTGACATGATGATCAAATGAAAATTCAACATTATTCATTGAAGTACTAAAGCAAAAGCCAGGACTAGTACCTTCCTCTGTTTCACTTGCATTAGCGTTGAAGGAGGAGGAGGAGATTAATTCTGAATTGGCCCTTACAAGGTGGAACAAGTCAACTATGTCATCTACCTTACAAGTGACAGATCCAATTTTGGCTACAACATCTTTGACCTCTTCATGCTCATTCCGTTTCCCCTCATCTGAATCCTTGAGGAACTTCCGCAGGAATTGCATCTCCTCGTAAAGCCATTCGATTTTATGCTTTTTCATCAGGCACCTCTCCTCATGAGCCAAAGCCTGGGGAATCAATTCGTCATTGGTGTTTATTAGCTTCATCATCAGCTTCTCGAGCAATAAATCCAAAGCACTGTCTTCCATCTCTCTCTCTTTCTTCAAGATTACAATATAATACTAGTGTTTAGAAGAAACCGTTAGTTAACCTCTTCAGACTCTAGCTCTCTCTCTCTCAACTATTCACTTGAAACTGTCAACTGTGGGGATTAGAATAAATGAGACTATGGGAATGAGAGGGAGGGAGGGAGGTCAACTATAATAAATGCTAAAATGTTCTCGGATCAAATGAGATTGCGGGTCAAGCCCGAGGTTGTTCATAACTTACCAATTTAAACAATGGTAGAATTAACTGACCTAGATAAAATTTACTGCTTCTAATATTTTGTTATGAAAAATATAACCTAAATGATTTCAATCTTCGAAACTGAAATAAAAATAAATATATTCAACAGAGGTTACCATTGCTTTGGCTGTTTCCTTCTTCAAGTTTACAAGAAACCCGAAGTCTTCTTTTGTTAATCAAAAAGTTTGAGCTCTTATTGCTTCGAAGCTTGAGAATCTTCTACCCGGAGCATCTCGATTTCCGGCGAGAGTTTAACTGAGGAACTGGATTTCAGTATCTGAAGAGAAGCCATTTGTATTCTCTGTCGATGGAACAAAAAAATGCAAAAAAGTTTCTCTCTGCCTGCTTCGAAATTATTTCTCTCTCTAGAGATCCCTAAATGATTTCAATCTTCGGAACCGTCAATTCTCAGCTTCTACAGTTCCGTTCTTGTTCACTCATTCTCTGATCGTGATTTGTTGAAGAAAAGTTCAGATTTTGATATATTCACATCATCGTCATCGTCGTCAGAATGGGCATTTTCCTCTTCTTCTGATTCGTTTTTTTTTCCAGCCAATCTCTTCTTCTGGTTCTTCTGATACATCTTTTTATAATCATCAACGGTCTTCTCTTCTTCCTTGTTCTTGTAATTGTTAGTGTCCTTGTTTGGTTGATCAATTCAAGTGTGTTTATCTGAAATTGCGTGTGGGAAGGTTTGAGCAAAAATTAGGGTTTTATGAGGATGAATTTTTTACTCAACAAAAAAAATATTCAAATTTGAAATTTAAAAACAAAAACGGTTCATCTAAAGCTTTTTAGTATTGACTTTTAACTACGGACTATTTAACTTTGGATTAGGTGTCAAAATTTTGTTGGGCCGAGTCAGCGGTGAGAAAGAAGTTCGATTTTATAGGGTAAATTAGAAGAGAAGGACCTACATATGTTAGTCCAAATTACACCAACATTTCTCCGGATAAATTTACTCTTTCAGGCCGAAGTCAGTACCGACACAATTATGCTGACTTCTTGGAATATGGGCACTCTTCTTTGTAATTTGACAGTACAGTTAACATTGATCAGTCGGATTACTCGGACTCAAGATGGGAGGCTATAGGCTATAGTAAATGCGGTTGTAAATGGTGGAAGTAACGTAGATTGGACGCGTGGAGTGAACGGTGGTTTGACATTTCAAGGTAGGCTATGTGTTCTAAACTTAGCAAATCTTAAGAGAAGTATTTTAGAGGAAGCACATCACTTTAAGTACACAATGCATCCAGGTGGCACTAAGATGTATCGTAATCTTAAGAGGCACTTCTAGCGAGAAAGCATGTAACATGACATGACACAGACTTTGTGTCTAGATGCCTCACACGTCAACAAGAGTGAAGGCAGAACATCAGAAACCAATTGGACCACTACAGGCTTTGTCGGTGCCTAAGAGGACATGGTAGCATGTGACGATAGATTTCATTGTGGGATTACCAAGGTCAAAATAGAACCATGATGCAGTGTGGATGATAGTGGATTGATTGACTAAATCAACTCATTTTCTTCCTATTCGAGCTACTTAGCCTGTAGATAAGTTGTGTGAGCTCTACTTTAAGGAGATCGTCAAACTCCATGGAGTGCTGGTGTTTATTGTTTTGGATCGTGATCCTTACTTTACATCTCACATCTAGAGTAGTTTTCAGAACACTTTTGGTACTTCTTTGAGTTTGAGTACTGCTTTTCATCCTTAGACTGATGGCCAGTCCAAAAGGGTCATTCAAATGTTGGAAGATATGATTCGTGCTTGTGTGTTTGATTTTTGAGGTAGTTGGCAGGATCACATTCCGTTGATTGAGTTTGCCTATAACAATAGTAATCAGGCTAGTATTGGCATGGCACCATTTGAGGCACTTTATGGTAGAACTTGTCATTCACTTATATATTGGACTAAGGTTGGTGATAGTAGTCTATTAGGGCCAAAGTTGGTACGAGAGACTACAGAGAAGGTAACCATCATTCGGGATCGACTTTGTACAACTTAAGGTCGATAAAAAAGGTATACAGATCACTATTGACGAGAATTGGAGTTTAGTATAGGGGACTTGGTGTTCTTGAAAAATCTTGTCTATAAAGGGAGTTGCGAGATTTGGTGGTAAGAAAAGAAAGTTAGCTCATCAATTTATTAGACCTTTTGAGATCACAGAGAGGATTGGAGAAGTGGTATATAGATTGGCTCAACCTTCTAGTTTATCAGTTGTTTATGATGTCTTCCATATCTCTATGTTAAAGAGATGTTTGAGGAATGAGACTCAGGCCATTGATTGTAACAAGGTGGAGTTGCGTTCCAATGCTACATATGCTGAGACACCTATTTGCATTGTGCACTGTATGGTGAAATGGTTAAGGTGGACAAAGATACCTCTAGTGAAGGAACAATAGAATCATCAAAACGAGAGGAGGTTACATGGGAGCTAGACTCAGAAATAATAGAGAAGTACCCACAACTCTTCGAATAAGGTATGCAAATATATATATATATATATATTACATTTAAGGTTTGCATTTGAATCTCCCGCTCAAAAAAAATTATCATCTAACGGCCAAAAATACTTAAAAAACTCATCTGACGGTTCAAAATATCTATACCTATCTACGGTCTAAAATTACTTTACTTATCTTCAATTAACGGTTAAGATTCACTCCCACCTAAATTCAAATTTCAACATTCACTTACTTTTACATTAAAATAACATTCACATCAATCAATTTCAAATATAAAAATCTTCAAATATAAAATATCATATATATATATATATATATATATATATCATCAGACCGTAACACCATCACTCTCCCTCTCTCTCTCCATTACCTCCTTCAAACACAGATCTGGCCGATCGATCAATGGTGGAGGAAAACACGGGTCCAGCAACAAAATCAGAATTTTTCCATCCTAATTCACCTAAATCAAACCCAACAACGGTGGCAAAGATCGATCAATAGTGGAGGAAAACACAAAATCCACAGGGGGTATGTTTATGTTAGTTGATTAATTTTTTTTTTTTTTGATATATTGCATATCCATATTGTGGATTCATGTGGGAGATTTGACAATTTTGACGCTGTTGGCTTGACTTGAACGGCTAGATCCGGCCGAACCCAACTGGCTCCACTCCGGTCCGGTAACGATATCAGAATTTTTCCATCCTAATTCACCCAAATCAAACCCAACAACGGTGGCGAAGATCGATCAATGGTGGAGGAAAACACAAAATCCACAGGGGGATATGTTTATGTTAGTTGATTAATTTTGTTTTTTTGATATATTGCAGATTCAGATTGTGGGTTCGTGTGGGAGATTTGACAATTTCAATGGCACTTGCTGAGGTGATGGCTTTGTCGCCAAGACTCTGATGACCATGAACCATTTCTTGATGCACCTGCAACTGATGTAGCTGATGGAATTGGTTAATCGTTGATGGAGATGGCTGGTCGTCGATGGCTTAGTCTGCAATTGGAGCTGGGTCTGTTTGGTTTGCTGGCCGGCTGTAGTGGACAAGAGGTGTTGGTGATGATAAGGTGTTCGGCGGGTGTGATGGGTGTGAGGGGTGGTTCACAGTGGGAAGTGGGTCTGGTGTTCTACTTTCCTTTTGCTTCTTTTTATTATCCCACTCTCACAAGCTCCATATGGAAGATATTGTGACTGTTTCTAGAGTCTAAATCGGATTATTATGCTCTATACATTGATATATATATCTTGCCACAATGATGAGACCACTCTATTCTGAGCTATATATATCATTTGGAAGATACAGAAACAAACACTTTGTCCCCCACATGTGTATACATGTATAAAATACTTTGGTTGGGGAGTGCAGATCTTTTTCCTATGTAAAAGAATATCTATATTCTATACTAATTATTTTATTTGGGTATCTAAAACAATATCTTTTGATTTGAGTGTTTAAGCCTTTCCAGTTAAACACGTTAACATCACTGTTCATCAATGTATATATTTTTAAAAGAATGATTAAAATGGTATAATCAATGTATATATTTGCCTGCTAAAATAGTAAAATTTCAACAGTGAAAATGAGTTCCAAGAATTGAAAGGAGGTGAAGGCCCTTTAGCATTCAGGTAAATAACTATATAATGATGATTGTATATTGTTTAAAAGATAATAAAATACCACTTACGGTTTTATATATCTTTGAAGCTTTATGTATTCATTAATTAAAATATTTATTATATTATATTTTAATTTATTTATTAAAAATTAAATAAATTTACTATTAAAGATATAAATAGAGATGGAACAAGACAAAGAGGCCGTGAAAGAAAAAAAAATCTCAGATAGAGAGAGAGAGAGAGGGGACAAAGAGAGAAAGAAAAGGAAAAAGAAAGAGGGAGAGATTAAAAAATTAGAAACAAATATTGGAGAGAGAAATATGTGTAATTGGTCCCTTATGTTGGAGCTTCAAGAATGAGTGGGAGAGAGAGGAGAGAGAAAATAAATATAAAAAAAATGATTGTGAGAGTGAGCTAAAATTGAGAGAGAAGAATAAATAAAGAATATGTGAGAAGAAATAAGAGGAATGTAATCTGGGAGAAAATTCAAATGTTCTAATTTTTTCACAATGCACATGGTGAAGGGACCTAATACAATTGAATGTATATGTAGAAAAATACAAAGTTGTTCTCTTTTATAATTTGACCACAAAAAATATTTTTGTTGAAAAAAATGTAGGGTTTCAATGTAGAGTGAGTGATTAATTTTTCGGTCCAGTTAACAATTTTAAAGTATAATTTCTACTCCCGCTATAATTTTAAAGTTAATAAATTTATTGATCACCTTTTCGTCTTTTACTTTTTATTTTGAATAAAAAAAAATATAACTAATCTAATTATATAACTAATTTAACGGTTTCGGATCTGTTCCGGTTCCTTGGAACTATACCGACGGTTCGGTTCGGTTCCGGTTTCGGTTACTACGATTCTTTGTGCAGTCCTAGAAACCGTGTATGAAGTGTATGTATGTAAAAGTATATTTGAATGTATAGTTTTCCATTATGAAGTGTATTTATATGAAATTGTAGATTTTAATGGAATATACAATTTTTGAGGACGAAATTTTTTTAAAGATGGGGAGGTTGTAAAAATCGGATTTTTTTTATTTATAAAAATTTCACATAGATATATATAAATAGTTTTTTTTTTTTTTTGTATAATTGTTGTCGCTGAGAATTTGAAAAACTCCTAAAGAATATAGAATAGTAGCTAATGCAAATGATATTTTTTTCAATAATTTTTTATTTTATAGTGTCGTAGGCATGGGCAATACCCTAGTATATATATATATATATATGCTTGGGTTGCAAGGTTAAAGACTGGGAATTTAAATAGGATCCTGATTCTAATGGGATTATAACCACTAAATAGTCTCTATATAAATTATAAAGCTAGGGTTTTATATCATTACGTATAATATAGCCTGATGAATAATTTTTCCTCTAACCCGATCCGGCCCTGTCCCTAGAGATAGAAACAAGAAACGACAAATCTTCTTAGCACCGGTTTGGTACCAACCTAAGAAGCTCCGACATTCAAGTCAGTAAACTTGTTTCGAGAGAAGATCAAGAGACAGCAATAAAAGTTTTTAGAATGGATTTTCATCTTACCTTTCTCAATAAATGAGTGATTATATTTATAATGACTTGACCTCCTTGCTATATTGGAAGACTAATCACTCCTTATTGGAGTAAGATATGTTTTATCCTGATATTGTTGACAGCTATACTTCTTATTGATTGAACTTTCGTAGCGTCTGGGCTTAACCACACCACCTTGTTTGTGTCCAACTGAAATTGCACCATTAGTTGCCTCCAGTTCTCAAGCGTGTGGAACACGCAATGGGAACCATAAAGGTGTCAATCATCACTTTTTATTGGGTCAAAAATTGTATAGTCAATGCATTTCCTGACACATTAACCGATTTGACCACCTGCAAAAATCTAACCTATGCTTGCAACACAAAATTAATGATTGACTCTATTACAAAACAAAAATTTAAGATTGTTATTGTCTAAGGTAGGTGATTTTGGTTGGGGAGTGAAAAATTAATTGGTTTCTAACCTCTAGGCAATAAAATATGTACGAGCTTAGGACCCATTAACATGTTTATAGCAATATGTGGTGCTTGGTTAAAGCAACTCCAATGGCAGCATATATCAGACATAGAAATTGTTAATGGGCTTAGTTAATCAGTTAAAGTATCATGGGTTAAGCTAAAATGCACCATTACATGTATGGGTTTTTCTAACATACACCATTGCTAATGTATTTGATACATATAACACCCATCTCACTACTTGAATATTAACTGAATTGTCAAGTATCACTCTCGACTGACCTATTACACCTGCTCAACGAGGTAAGTTTCAAACACATTTTATTTTTCTTTTCTTTCTCCTTTTTCTCTTTTTTTTTTTTTTTTGGGCGTAACTCTCCGACCAAATCCCCGGTCGGTAAATCGACCGAATTCTCGGGTCGGGAAGTCGACTGGATTTTTGGTCGGAAGACATACAGGTTTGTCGGGTCAGGAAACTAACTGGTTACCCGGTCGAGAAGGCGACCTAATTTCTGACCGGTCTTCTGGGTTGAAAATTAAAATTGATTTGTCGGGTCGAGAAGCCGACTGAATTTTTGGTCAAAAAATTGACTGGTCTATTAGGTCAGAAATCTGACCGGTTTGTCGAACCAAAAAATCGATCAAATTTCCAGTCGGTAAGCCAACCGAGAAGACCGACTGACTTTCCCAAGAATTTGATGCCGACCAATTGGGTGGTTTTGAACCGGTGTTGCTCAATGGTCAATTTCCAACATTCATTTTTTTGCAACAGATACATTTCTTTTATAAATACCTTAGCACTGCACTCGTATCTCATGCCATTGCCTCCCTTGTTGCTTGACAGGTTCTCTTCCTCTTGTGCTCTATCATGTCATCACGTGGGAAAGGGAAAGAAAAAATTCTTGACCCTGATGTAATTTCTTTTACCATAACTTCCAAAGTGCTTGAAAAGATAAGAGCTATATACTTCATACCTGCTTGCGTTCATCTTCGTTTGGCGAAAGCAAATGAAAAGGCTAATTCGACGCCAAAACAGCCTAGCGAAATTTGTTTTTATGAAGGGGCCCTTGCTTTTGGAATTTGCTTCCCTCCACCTCAATTTGCGAGGGACGTGCTCATACTATGCGGACTTGAACGCCTAGTGAATAATGACAGGTTGCATGACAATGTGGTATTTATGCAGTAACCCTCCCATCTCATTAAAAGAATTTATGTCTCACTTTCATCTCGGCAGTTCGCATAGCTCCTATCACTTTGCCAACTGCAGTGGGGTCGACCTCTTGGAGCAGCTTGCTTCTAACAACAAAGGCTGGATGACAAGGTTATTCTTTATGTCGGGAGAGTGGGAGCTCCCTCGTGACTTCAGTAGTGGCGAGTAGAGGCATAAAGTCTCACGATCATGAAGCGAGCCCCATATTGCGGGTAAAAATATATTTAAATTTATGCATCACTTGGATTTTATATCATTACTAGTAATCTCCCTGCTCCTTTTCAACATTCAAATATGACATTCCCCTGTCGGATATGGAAAGTCACCATCTATTTAGAGCTTTTGAATTTTATATCAAGAGATGGAAGAAATTAGCTGCGTCGTTGGATGTACCGGCCTCACTCTGGTAGACCCATTACTTTCTTCTGTTAAAAAAAAAAGGTAATTAGTGCTCTTGTTTTGTAGACCTAACTTATTTATTTACAAAAATGCCACTAATCTCTTACTAAACCTTTTCGATCTCTGTTTTTTATTTTCGTAACTCTGATTGACACGAAATCAACTCCGTAGCGCGCCAAATATTTTATTTAAGCTACTCGCCAAATCTGGTGTCATTCCGTAGCGCGTCAAATGAATGGTATATGAAAAATATACAGTGAGATCATATATATAGGAGAAGGAAATAGTGGGGAGCAAGTTATCCTATACATGCTCTGAATCCTAATTGGATATGGAAAAGGAAAAATACAAAATACACTAATATATATTAACACTCCTCCTCAAATTCAAGGTGGGCTATACGACGCCATCTGGAGTTTGAAAACAAGCTCTTGAAAAAGCCCTGATGAAAGAGATTTAGTGAAAATATCTGCTATTTGATCATGGGAAATGATCGATCGTAATTGCAAGACATTCTGAAGTAGATGATGAGGAACAAAATGACAATTGATCTCAATGTGTTTGGTCCGCTCATGAAAAATATCATTGTGTGCAATCTGAATAACACTATTGTTATCACAATAGATAGGAGTATCAGTGGGCAAACAAACACCCATATCCTGAAGAAACCATCGTAACTATAAAAGCTCAGAAGTAGTATCGGCAAATGCTCTATACTCGGCCTCAGTGCTAGATCGAGCAATAACAAATTGTTTCTTACTATGCCAAGAGATCAGTGAGCTACCAAGAAAGAAGCAATATCTTGTAATGGAACGGCAATCTGTTGGATCACCAGCCCAATCTACATCAGAATAAGCATAAAGC
The DNA here is from genome assembly GCA_026545225.1 of Cornus controversa. NCBI lineage: Eukaryota > Viridiplantae > Streptophyta > Magnoliopsida > Cornales > Cornaceae > Cornus > Cornus controversa. Next base: position 9,615,803 of record CM048848.1, on the reverse strand, counting down.
ACTAGTGAAGACTGATGAGAGAAAAAGAGCCCATGAAACACAGTACTCTTGATATAGTAGAGAATACGAAGAACAACAACAAAGTGAACTGATCTCAGCGAAGCCATAAACTGACTGACAATATGAACGACATGAGAAATATCTGAACGAGTGACAATAAGATATACCAGACTACCAACCAACTGATGATACAGAGTACTATCACGAAGAAGTTCACCATCATGTGGAGTAAGTCTTATATTAGGCTCAAGTGGAATATCAGTAATCTTGTTGTTTGTGATACCAGCTTTGGAAAGAAAATCAGAACAGTACTTTGCTTGAGTAAGGTAGTAGCCATCAATAGCTCTAGTAATTTCTAGACCAAGAAAATAACTCTAAGATCTTTCATTTCAAACTGATGATTGAGAAACTTCTTAAGTTCCTGAGTATCCTGAGTATTATCCTCGGTGATGATCATATCATCAACATAAAGCAAGAGAAGAATAATACCATTTGCAGTATGCCAGATAAATAAAGCTAAATCATATGTACTGGTAGAATAGCCAAGGCGAGAAATAGTATAACTAAATTTGGCAAACCAAGCTTGAAGTGCTTGTTTTAGACCATACAGAGCACGCCTAAGCCGACAAACCTGATGAGGTGGATGATCAAAACCTGGAGGAGGTTTCATATAAACTTCCTTGAGCAAATCACCATTGAGGAAGGCATTTTTGACATCCATCTGAAAAAGTTCCCAATGACGGGAAGTAGCCACAACAATAAGAGTACGAACAGAAGGAAGACGAGCAATAGGAGCAAAAGTCTCCTGATAATCAACGCCATACTTCTGTGTGAACCCCTTTGCCACAAGTCGGGCTTTATAGTGCCCACCAGACCCATCTGAATGAGTCTTAATTTTATAGACCCATTTACATCCAATGGCAGACTTCCTTGAAGGCAATTTAACTAGATCTTATGTATGAGTCTGGCCAAGCGCATCCAACTCTTCTTTCATTGCTTGCTGCCATAAAGGGTTAGAGAAGGCCTCGTGAAATATGTGAGGTTCATGAAGGGTTGCAAGAGCATGATAACAATGATAGTCATGAAGATGTGCAGGAGAGGTTCTTACTCGAGTGGATCGGCGAGGATCCAAGGCAATGGCAACATCAGGAGCCTCAAGCGGGATAGGCGCTTGGAACTTAACTGCAGAAGGGTCAACCATATGTGATGAGCCAGAAGAGGTAACTGTATCTGATGAGCTAGTAGAAGGAGAATCTGGAAAAAGATTTACAGATGTATATAAAGGAGGAATAGGAAATTGGTGATCCGAAATACCAGTGACTTTGGATAAGGTATGAAACATTTTATGTTCCTAAAAAATAACATGACGAGAGACTCTAAGTCGTCTCACAACTGGATCATAACACTTATATCCCTTTTGTTTAAGTTCATACCCAAGAAAACAATAGAGATGAGCACGAGGTTGTAATTTTGTTTGCTCATGAGGATGAAAAAGAACAAAACAAGCACATCCAAAAACTCGAAGATTACTATAATTAGGAACTTGCCGGTAGAGACACTCAAAGGGTATTTGATTTTGTAAAAGTGATGTGGATATATGATTCATAGTATAGACAACAATGAGAGATGTTTCTCCCCAAAAAGATGATGGCACAGAAGAAGAAATGACAAGTGATCGAGCCAAATCTAAAATATGTCCAAGTTTTCGTTCAGCTCGACCATTTTGTTGGGATGTACCAGGGCAAGAAGAGTTAAAAATAGTGCCATAGTGTTTGAGAATATTTTGAAATTCATTTTGCCTATATTCTGTAACATTATCATAATGAAAAGTTTTTATATTTGTGAAAAATTGAGCTGAAACCATTTTGGTGAAATCATAAAAAATGTTGAGTAATTCAGAATGATTTTTCATTAAAAATATCCAAGTAAAACGTGAAAATTCATCCAGAAATATAACAAAATATCGTGCTCCACCCATGGTGGCTATAGGAGAAGGTCCCCAAACATCAGAATGAACAAAATCAAAAGGAGAAGAAGCAAATGAATCACTTTTATTAAATGATAAAGCAAGATGTTTGCCTAATTGACAAGAAATACAATCAAAAGACTCGATTTTAACTGATCCTAACAAACTCTTAGATATTAGACTTCTGACTCGAGATACCGATGCATGACCCAACGAGAATGTCACAACTCAATAGTAGGTATAATACTTCATGTTGATGCAGTTGTGATAGATGAAGTAGGTGGATGTAAGGAAGAAAGCTCAAATAATCGCCCTGTCTTACGGCCTGTCCCAATGATCTGACATGTCTGAGGATCCTGTACAACACAACCATTATAGGAAAATGTTATATTCAAACGTAGCTCAGTCAATTGACCAATAAATAAAAGATTAAGAGAAAGATTGGGAACAAGATAAATATTGGAAATAGACAAATTTGACTGAGAGACAGTGCATATATGACTAATGGCCATGGTGGAGCCATTAGTTGTGTGAATAACAGGTGAATGAGATGTAGGAGTCTGAGTAGTGAGCAAAGTATGGTCAGGGGTCATATGATTGCAGCAAGCGGAGTCAAAAAACCATGAATTAATTGTACTTGGTGTGGTTGAGAATGAAGAGTTAGATGAGCTTGGACCTGACTGTTTGGATAGAAACTAGTTGAGAATTACCTCTAGATCAGTAGTAGAAAATGTAGATGGGGACCATTCAGAAGGAGCAGTAACTAGTGTAGAAGAAGGATAAGATGTCTATGTGGTAGCTATAGTTGCAGCATTGTGAGGTCTAGTAAGTTTGAAGCACTCCTAAATTGTACGTCTGGATTTGCGACAGTATCTACAAGAACGTCACTAGGTCTGGGTTGAAATGACTGTGCTCATTGTTTGTTACCACCATTGCAACGAAAAGAAGAAGAATATTTGTGGAGTGAAGGTCCAGACTAAAAAGGCTATGATTGCAAAGGCCTAGACTGAAAAGGCTGGGATTGCGAATACCGTGGGGGCGCAGACTGAGAAGGAGCAGATAATGTAGCCAAGACAGGGAGATGAGCCTGAATCGTAGAACGAAGGGTCTACAGACGTGTCTCCTCTTGGACAAGCTCATTAAGAGCTTCATCCAATGATGGGAGAGGTGAGTGATGAAGAAGCGAACCACGAACAGACTCATAATCATCATGAAGATTCATTAAAAATTGATAAAAGCGTATCTGATCACAATACTCAATAAATTTCTTGCTTTCTGAGGTAATTGTCTATAATGGTTCTGACAAAGCTTGTTGATCCCAAAGACACTTTATGCGAGCAAAAAACTCATTAATCCTTTGACCTGACTCTTGTTTAAGATGACAAAGCTAGACCATTAACTGATATTGGTGAGCACCATTAGACCCAGAATATCAAGAAACAAGCATGTCCCAAACCTCTTTGGTAGTGTCATAACTCCCAAATTCCATACTAATGGAAGAACTGGATGGGTTACGAGGCCATGTGATAGTCTTGTGATTATTGTTATCCCAATCCTCAACACGAGTAGCAAAGGCTTTATCTTTCTCATCGGTATCCTGGACAGGTAATTTTTGATCCCCTGTAATGTAGGACCATAACTTGCGTCCTTTAAGAAAGCTGCACATAGATTGACTCCAAAAAATAAAGTTGTCCCCAATCCAGTGTAATAGAAATTGGGTGAGAAAGCTCATTTTGAGCCATTTAGGAATTCCAAATGACAAAACAGACTAAAAAATTGGAATCAACATAAAATTTTAAGCAAGGTAAGCTAATTTTTTTTTTTGCTGATGTGGTAGTTATCGGCTGATGTGGCAAAGAAAAATCGACATGGATGATGAGTCAGTGCTAACGTGGCACTATATGGCGAGTCAGCGATGGTGTGACAGATGATGTGGCGCTGACGTAGAGGATGATGTGGCACTGTGTGCTGAGTTGGTTATGATGTGGCGTTGAGTTAGCGATGATATGGCAGTTGACGTGGAGGATGACATGGCACTGTATGCAAAGTCGGTGATGACGTGGCGCGCGTGAAAGGATTGCTGGCACGTGGCTGTGCTGAAAAAAAAAAACCGAGGACTCTAGGGGCACGTGAGGGCTCTGTTCGGGTTGAATTTTGCGGCGTCTTAATCGTCTTGTCGAGGGCTTCAATTTGATATATTAAGAGAATGAAAACAAGTTCTAGAAGATTTAGTTTTGGCACCAAATAGAAAAGAGTTCTCTTTAAGTGATGAGAACAATTAAGCGGAAGAAAATTTTTAAAACCCTTGCTCTGATACCATGTTAGAAATAAGAGGAAAAAGAGAGAAATATCTCTGAATTATATTAATGAATGGAAAAATATACAGTGAGATCATATATATAGGAGAAGGAAAGAGTGGGGAGCAAGTTATCCAATACATGCTCTGAATCCTAATTGGATGTGAAAAGGAGAAATACAAAATACACTAATATATTAACAATTTTTATTAGATATTTTTTAATGGAAATTTCATTTTTTATTGCATTGTTAATTAATCATTAATGTTGAATCTCCTCATGTTTCCATTTCAGCAATTAGATATGATATCAAGTTTCTATTGAACAAAATCAGGTACCGAAAGAAGTTTGGCTTACAAAAGAGAGTCTGGATTGTTGGATGAAGCTCTTCCTTCTCATATAAAGGGAGTAGTTTATTTTAAATGTAATTATCAGTCAGTTTTGGATATTCTCTCAATAACATTTTCTTGCATTTTTGCTAACAACAATATCAGTTTTTTGGCCTAAATTTGGATAAAAACCTAATTTCTTTAACTGAAGGTATGAAAAAACTGAGTAAATTTAAAGAAAACCAGTTTGTAATATAAATTTAAGAACATTTAGTTTTCTTTAAAATTATTTTCATTTTAGGTTTTCCATTTCTTTTAAATTTTTTTAAATATAAAACTTTAAGAAAATTCTGAAAATTACATACCCTTAAAGTGATGTTATAATGACAAAAGTGCCCCTTATTTTCATTTTCTTGTAGACGCATCATTATTATTTTTTTTCGGAAATAATTTTAAAACAATACTATGCCAAATGAGTTATCTTTATTAATTTTAATTTGCTCATTTCACAATCTACCTTTTCCATTTTTATTTAATTCTTTTTCATCTATCATTAAATCCAAATCTCAAGCAGAAAAAATTACAAAGAAGTCTTGCTTTTCATTTTATAGGATCATTATTAAGTCCTTTCAATGTAAAATAACTCATTTGGCATAGTATTGTAAAATAACTCATTTGACTTGGATGGAAAAGATTTCCACCAGATCTTGTAGATGAATGAGCAAAGTATCCACCACACTCCATTGTTGCCTTGAAATTGAAAGACAACTAATAAAAGTTTGAACTAATTTTCTTTCAATTTCAATTCTAGGGTTCGAAAGCCAAACTCTCAAATATGTCAATTTTTTATCTGTTTTTTTATATCAGGATGATCTTACGTCATTGCAGGATCTTGGGAGTATCAATGCATCCAAATTATTTTTTTATTGATCACTGTGGAACAACTTTACCATTGCGTTAAGACCCGCTCTCATGTACATGTTATATGTAAGCAAAAATAACATGTTCGAAGTGTCTCGTATTAACAACCCACCATATTTATATGCTGTAATGAAATAGGGTTTGTGCTTGCCACCCAGCAAGACATGTTGTGATAAGGTTTGAACTTATGTATGGCCAAAGTCAATAAACCTTGTTATATATTAATATGAATTTTATTTTAATTTAATGACCAAGTTGTCAATCATAGTTGTCAATTATGTAGTGTTGCTCTTACCATTTTTGTTTTTTTTTTAATTCCCTACAGTTTAAGGTCTCTTTCATCACTAAGAATTGCATTACTAGTTTATGCTAAAACATTTGTTGGGTAGAGAGAGAGAGAGGGAGAGGTGATGTTTGGAATGTCTTCCCATGGATGTTTGTCGAGAGCTAGTGCTCCAAATGTAGAGATTTTGACCATGAAGTAGAGATGATAACTTCTATATCCTTGGGTGGACTGTTAATTTTGATTCTGAGTTCTATTGTTAAGGCATAAGGATAAATTTTACACCATGAGTGATGCAAAGTTGGGAGTAGAGATATATAAATGCTTGAAGGGTACAAATATCTTATAGTTGTGGATGATATATAGAATATCGAGGCATGAAATAAAAAAATAAAAAAAAATTCAAATGACAATAACGGTAGTAGAATTATGTTCACTTCTCGGCATACTCGAGATGCTAAATGTGATAGTCCTTATCAATTGCATTTGTTAGATGAAGATGAAAGTTGAAATCCATTTCAAGAAAGGGCATATTCGAAAAAAAGTTTGCCCTCCAGATTTGATAGAAATTGGAAAGAAAATAGCAAAAAAATAATAAAAATTGTCAAGGGCTACTGCTTGCAATTGTCATAGTAGCTGGACTTCTTGCAAAGACAGGAAAAAAAGACTTGGTGAAATCGAGTTCTTGAAAGCCTAACTTCATTATTAGTGACCCAGAACAATGCATGAACATACTGGCACTAAGTTACAATGGCTTGCTTAATCACTTGAAACTATGTTTTCTCTATTTCGGAGCATTCTTAGAAGACTATGAAGTCCCAGACTCCCGTGTCAAAAACGATTTGGTTGTGGATTGCTGGAGGATTTATAGATCGAGTTGGGAAAAAAATGATTGGAAGATGCGGCTAATGGGTCTACTTGATCGAAGTTTGGTGATGGAACCTAGAAGCACTTCCCTTCCACCAATCAGTAAGATGAGAGACATTTAAGTTGTTGAATACAATTGGATCTAGCTTGCACGGTTTTGTTCTTGAATTTTATCCCAAAAGGCATCGTACCAATTGGAGAGAACACACCACACATAAGCACATTCCCTTCACCATACCTAGATAATATGGGACGTCACAGGTAGTATCCTTGAGTGGAAGGAAATGTCAATCTTTGGGATGTTACCCAATCTTAACACAAAATTTAACACAAAAGAAGATGGGTCAATTATGTGCTTCACATAGGATCAGAAATGATGGTATTAGTTTTTTCTTGGTCATGGTTGCATTCCAAACAGTCTGTTTTGCCAACACTTTTCTCAGCCATATAACATAAATCCTTCAAGTAAAAAGATATGATCCAAGGTAAATTAACAGAATACAGATAACTACTGGCCGTGTAACCGTAACTACAGTAGATACATTTTTTGAAAGAACATAAGATATAACCAAAAATATAAAGGGATAAATTTACATTTCATTTCTCCACATTTACCATGAGGCAATGCTAACAATCTTAATACACTCATAAACCAGTTACATTCACATTTCCATGACTGCCTTTAAGAAGTCAACCTCAACTTTGTTAAGTAGAGGCAGTGAAAGGCTTTATTTGCAAAGATCTTGATCGAGTCTGAGGAACAAAAGCACCTTGATTTTTGGAGATTAGAGCTTTTAAAATTTCTTTCATCACTACATCTAAGCTAGTCTAATTGTCAATCACTAGAGCAACTACATCTCAGGTTCACATTGCTTCAGTTAGTTCTCCACATTCCTTGAGCTACTTCCCATGTTCTTCAAATTTCCTAAGCAAAGACAGCACATATTGGATATCTAAACAGAGGCATCTCTGCATTCTCTGGTTGTTTTAGCACCTTTCGTTGGAAGTTACTTCACATTGACTCTCATTTGAACATGTAGTGACCTACGATTCTCCAAGTCCAGTATCGATTCTACATAGGCTATATGAACAGGAGGAAATCACCTTCTAGCTCCACTGAAGATTAACCAAACACGGTAGTCCAGTCTTTCTTTCACTAGCTTCCTCAGACCAGCATTTATTTGACCAGGTGTATTTCAATGCCACAAAATCTAGCTCCATAAGGTTGCAGAAAGAAAGCAAATAGCATTGAATCTGCAGATGCAACTTCTGATAGTTATTGGCACAAATACTTTTGAAGGAATGGATTATATATATATATATATATATATATGGATGAAGGAAGAATGCCTTCGAGTGGAGATAGGGAGGAGGGAGGGCCATTATAGTGCATCTAGAGGAATTAACATGCTTCTATTTATACTTGGCATCTACTTCTACTTCATTTGACCACCGGAAAACTAAGCAAGTGCTTCCAGAGCAAGTTAGGATCTACTGTAACCAGGATGTTGATGATGCAGATGACACTTTGAACAGTAGTCTTAAATTTTCTCATCAGAGGATGATGGCTCATCGCTCTACCCGTTCAGACAGTCCAGTTACTCAAGAGCAACCTACTAGTTCATGCCACCGAGAACTCTAAAAAGGGCCAACCCGTTCAGACAGTCCAGTTACTCAAGGCTTGTAATGCATCCTTCATTATTTCTCCAGTCTAGTTTGTTGAGGAACTCTAAGAAGGGCCCCAAGCTTCAGATGCTCCCCCAAGAAGGGATTTCTCTTCATCCTTGTCTCTCTACTAAGCCAAGGCGCTCAGTTAGACTACATAAACCAGCTATCCCGAACGAGTTTGTTATTTCTTATCCTGAGAACTTATAGTTTGTATAATTTATTTTCCTATCCTCATGGGGTGTAAGGGTGACCTTTCTTTTGCTAGGTTTTTCTCTGATTGGCTTCAAAGCTTTTTTCGCCTATAGTGTCCTGTTGTCCTTATCATATATCTTACACCAACATGGATTCCTGGTTTACATCTCGAAATATCTACTAGTCTACTCCAATACAAAAATGTCCTGTGAAATCCAAGAATTATATGCTTTGATCTTGGATGTTTTTCTGTTTCCAACAAATAATTTTGCAACATCGGCTTTGAGTTTTTTAGTAAGGGGAATGCTTCACCACAAAAATTAATTTCAATGAAAATTTTGAGTTTACTATTGTTCGATATATTGTCATAGATTCGTGGTCATTAGACTTGGCAAAGATTGGACATGGATGAACCCTTCTATTTCATAGCATATTATTCCACAAGTCATAACAAATACTTTTGGAATAGAAGCATATATTTCTCTGGTCCTTCAGTTTCCATGTTCTAAACTACTGCAGAAATTAAAATCATTTTGCTGTTTTTCTCAATGCTAAGTGATGAATCGTGCATTTGCAGGTTCCTATGGGGAAAAATGATTTTACTTCTTTTTGTTCATCGTTCTGCAATGAATGTATTAGAACTGATTGTTGTCTGTTCAGGCAAGCCACTACTGCACCTTTCCTAGTCTAAATCTCAAGTATTGGCCTAATTTAGAAATTGACTCTTTAATTATCGCTTCTGGTGCTGGATGTGAAAAGCCATGCAATAGCCATATTTACTGCAGACCTTGTGTTTGTATAGCAGTTCTCACTGATTTTGGCTCTTCATCAAACAATCAACAAGTTCAAACTTTATATATATGGTTACTTCCCAACAAGTCTATCCAAACCAAATTAGCATGGTAAGGATTATTTATCTAGTGTTTTGTTGGTATGGTTGGCTAATTTTGTCATTACAAGTATAGATTAATTATTACCTTTATTACCCTGGAGGCTTGTTCAGAAAGTGCTACTTATTGATGCTCTCTATCTGGTTTATTCCTGTAGGTGAGGTCTTTGGGCTAATTAACATGTTAAGCAATAAATCCATTTGCTATTTGCCTTAATGCTAAAGTGATAATTTGTACATGACAGTTCTTCATGGGGAAAAAATACAGTTCTAACATCCTCCCCTTGTGGTTTACAATTCAAGCCAAAAGCCAACAGGCTACAAGGTGAACCGGTACAGTTCTGACATCGGTTAATTCATTTCTCTTCAATGAACATACAACACAATGTTGTGCAGCCAGATTTTCCACTTATATCATTCCACTCCCACAAAGCAAATGTTATTAAAATATCACTATTACAACTATATATAACCAGAGGATTGCAGAGTTCTTACATTTCAGAACTTGTGATGGACCTTCAGGCCTTGACAGAAACAGAAACTGGACTTCTTTGGAACATCCCACACAAAGCAAACTGGAACTCCAACAAATGAAACTGAAAACTGCACTGCTTCAGTTTGGCTTAACACCTACCTCACAATGAACTCTAATGCCTTGACCCTGCAGTACAAAAACACACACTGTCAAATGACTGCCACATGCTTGCTAGTTATTCGTGTTGTGTCAGTTTACCCATAAATCACATGTAATTTGAAAATTTTAGTGTATATATGAGGCTTACAATGAAATGAATCTCTTAGAAAAAAAATAATATCATCATTTCTCATCCCATGTGAAGAATTAGTTTGGTTCCTGTTATGTGTTCAATCTGGTTTTTCCAGCCAATTGGCACACCTTGCCCCATTGTGGATTCCAAGATGAGGATGCACCTATAATGTGATAAATTAAAAATATTTTGCTAATTCAGTTGTTTAGCCTCTTCTCTAAAGGCATTTAGTAGAGCATGTAAGCTAATAAATATTGTCTTGTCATATATATATAATAATAATAAAAGAAGAAGAAAAGATCAGGAAACACACTGTGATTTGGGGGGGGGGGGGGATTGGGGGGTTGTGTTGGTTTCGAGTGTCAAAGATATATAAAAGAAAAAGCAAATGAGCATCATTAGATGAATTCATGCACTTACTTTAATGTCATGCTACCACTCAACAAAGCTCAGTACAGCTTATAGTGCGAGCTCCCAATCTGGAGGATTGATTATAAGAATATTCAGGAAATCATTTCCCAGGCCCTGTTGGTCTTCCTGAATTTGTCTGGCAGAATTTTTGGCAGAGTCGCTACAACAGCTTACCTCAATCATCTTTAGTGTGTCTATATCTCCGAATTCAAATGGGATCTCCTTGAGTTGCCGACATCTGTGCAGCACTAAACGCTCAAGGACTGGAAAATGATTGCTGGAGGCAATCCATTGCTCAATATTCATGTAATAAAATCTCAAGAATTTGAGTCGACAAAACCCTCCATCACTTGTTTCCCACTTTGGTCCGATGCAGGCCTGGAATTCTAATTTGAGAGACTCGAGGTTGGGTAATGACCCAATGATTGACATATCCCGCCATCCTAAAGCAGTATTTGATAAAGTAAGCTCTTTAAGGTTTGGGGGAAACTCAACTCCTTGGAGATTGTACTTGTGGTGGTCAGGAACGTACCTATTGAACAACTTTAATATTTTAAGGTGGTTTAGGAAGTCTAGGTTAGGAAACCAAAAACAACTTTCCTTTGATTTAGAACTTCCATAACGTTCCTTTGATTTAGAACTTCCATAACATTCCTTTGATTCAAATTTTCCACAAAATACCAGCTTCTGAAGATTTGGAGCCATTGCTAAGACTCTCTGGCATCCACTAGAAGGACATACCTGTGAGATGGTTTGTAGGTTATTCAATGAGGAAGTTCCATATTTGATTTTCCCTACTCCAATGGTATTTTCCCCTCCAATAGTATTTTCCCCTCCAATACATAGATGCCTCAACTTTGCCATATTCCAAATAGTATTTGGCAAGTTAGTAAGTCCCCCTTTTGATACAATAAGAGTTTCTAGGTTCTGAAGTTTGGATATAGCATAAGGAAGCTCCAATTCCTTCCCTTGAAGTGCCAAGTATCTCAAGAAAACCAATTGAACTATCAAGTAGGGAAAAGTGGAGACATTGATAGTCGATAAATCCAAAACCCTAAGAAGTTTGAAGTGTTGTTGAATGAATGACATATCCTTAGAAGGTATTGGACTATGTTCAGAGCCAATGTACAAGAAAGAGCGGATGTGCAGAGCAAAAACCTCCAAAGAAATGTCATGAAAATTATGAGAATGGATGCACAAGCGACGTTGTTTTGCTGCAATAGATGGGAAAAGTTGCTTATTTGTGGTGCAACTTGAAGATGAAACTTCTTCACACCAATGAATTTGTTGCAGAAAATTCTCTTCCTTAGCTTTCCTCAAGCATAAATCATGCAACAAATCATGGACACGACATGCTTTGATACCACCAGTAGACCTTCTTCTTCCAACCAAGACCAAACTTCGATCAATTAAATCCATTAAGTATTCCTCTGCAACATCTTCCAAGCTTTTTTGCCCAATTTGGTGTATAAATCCTTCAGCGATCCATAACCAAACCAACTTGCGCACTGGGATTTCATACAAGTCTTCTTGGAATGCACTGAAATAGAGGAAGCATGATTTTAGGTGATGAGGCAAGTGGTTGTAACTCAGTGCTAGTGTGTCCATGTATTGCTCTGGCTCACTAGCAATATATGAACTAACACTTGTAGCAACATGGCTCCACCACTCCAATGTCTTGACATTTTTTGCGAGAAGTCCAGCTATTACAACAATTGCAAGAGGTAGTCCTTGACATTTTTCAGCAATCTGCTTTCCGATTTCCATCAACTCTGGAGGGCATCTTTCTCTCTTAAATACCCTCTGTCGCAATAAATCCCAGCTTTCATCTTCATTTAGAAATCGTAAACAGTGAGGCATAGCATGCAAAGCCTCAGCCACCTCCAAAAGCCGACTCGTAAACATAATTCTACTTCCATTCTTGTCATCAGGGAAATATTTTTTAAGATCATCCCATGCCCTGATATTCCATATATCATCCATGACAATGAGATATCTCTTCCCCTTTAGGCGTTTGTACAACACTTCACCTAACTTTTCATCACTCAATTCAGAAATTTCATCCCTGAAATAGAAAACAGAGCGCAAAATGCCAAGCAATAGATTTCTCTTTTGATAGACTTGAGACACGTAGGTCCATGCACGTGTAGGGAAGAGATCTGCTATGAAAGGATCATTGTAGACTTTCCCGGCCAGAGTGGTCTTACCAAGTCCAGGCATCCCAACGATTGGTATAACTTTTAATTGCTTTTCATGTTCTCCAATAAGCAATTCTATAATGGTCGTTTTCTCGTCATCGAAACCCACCATGATTTCTTCCTCTATTATGGATTTGGGGGCTCTAAATGCAGCTCCATGGGAAGAATTTCCAGTTTGGGGGACCCCAAAGCCATATGTCTTCTTGTCACATATTTCCATCACCTCTGTCTGGATAGACTCAATCTCTTCTATGACAATGTGAAAACCATGAAAAATATTATCAATCACAAGAGATTCAAGACGCGAGAGATCAAATTCGTTCTGGTTAAAGTTCATTGATATCCTTCTCTTGATATGCATAATGTCTTCCTCGACACTAAGATTGAGAGGAGTAATTTTTTCAGCCAGGTTGATCATGTTTTTGGACAAGGGTTGGATGAAATAACTAACATCGAAATAATAGTTCTGGAAAAGCTTGATCTCCTTTAAGAAACTGTCAGAGGATTGAGAGGAAATTCTTTGAGCCAGGTCGACCATATATTTGAACATATTGCAGAGGAGAATATAATCAGTGGGCACACAAAACTGAGGCCATGCGAGACTCATCCCCATCGTCAGGACATGTGATACTTCACCTGACAAACTGTGGAGGTGACAAAATTCATCATAAATCATGAAAGACGCGCTATGATGAAAAGGTTTTTTTGGGTGGTGACGAGAGAAATGATGAAAGATTTGATGAAACTCTTCAATCATATGCATCATCTCTTCCTTGCAACTTTTGATATAATAAATATGTTCTACCAAAGGAATAAAGACCTCATGAATTCTCTTAGCCAAGTCGACAATATTTTCAGTGGCCGAGTACTTCACATGATCATCAGGAGGAGGAGGACTACAGAGTACTTGACGATTTTTGTTGGCCCTTACATTAATGTGAGACTTATTAATCATTTTACTCATCACATTGCCCAGCTTTAATTCTGCGTTGCGACTTACAATTAGGTGGAGCAACAAGTCGAGGAGATATTGTACCTTGCAAGTGATCACGTCTCTAATTTTCAACTCTTCTTCATCATCATCCTCGTTGTTGTTGCGTGAAGAATCCTTGAGAAACTTCCACATAAATTGCATCTTCTTATAAATCCATTTGATCTTGCGTCTTTCCTCATCAGCCAAACCCTTGTCATCGGCTTTTATTAGCTCCATCAGCTTCTTCACCACAAAATCCACATCACTGTCATCCATCTCTTTCGCTAGATTTTGATCTTTCTTCAAGATTACTAATTAATGTTTTTGAGAAACTCAAACTACTGTTAGTTAAACTCTTCACAAGCAAACTAGTGAATCAAAGGGGAGCCTCCTTCCCTCCCTCACTTGTTTTTCTTCTCTCTCTCTCTATTTCTAAATCAGTGTTTCTCTTTCATCAGCGGCGCTCTCACTTCTTGCCTCTCTTGTCGGTGCCTCTGTGTTTTGTTTTAGGGTAAAATGCTGTGCAACTTTTCGGGTTTACTTTCATTTCATTGCTCACTGAGAATAGCCGACCCAAAAGTTTCGATCATGAAATGGGAATGGAAGGAGCAGGAATAGAATGGAATGATCATCAAACACATTAATCGTTGGATGTGATTGATACAAAAAAGATAATTACTAAAAAAAAAATTTAGCAATCACATCTAACGGTTACTGTATTTGATGTAAATGAATTTCTTGCTCACCGATGAACAAGAGATCATTACTATATATATATATATACGTATATATATATATGTTGAATTATGTATAAAACCACGTCAAAGACAAAAATGACATTTTATATTTTGGGTGTATTATGTTAGAATGATGCAAGCATTTAGATAAATAAAGAAGCAGTGTATAATGGTAAAAGTACTTGAAGCGATAAATAAATTGTGTCAATTCTGATAGGATTGTCAAAGTCATTTTTGACACAAGTAGCATCTGTGAGCAATAAAAAAAAATATGAGGGAGTGTTAGAGCATTTTATCTTTTTTTTATAAGAAAATAATATTAATGATATTTTATTAAAAAAGAGTAATATGGGAAAAAAAATAATGTAAGTGAATTTATGAATTTAATTGAAAATATTGACTAAAAGAAGTATTTATTTGTCCTAACAAAATTTTTTTTTAAAGAATTTATTGATTCTGACAATTAAAAGATAAGACTTATAAGTTTTTTTATTTTCTATTTAAGTGGATGTCCCACAATTAACGTTGGACCAAGCTCACTCATCATTCATTACTGTCTCCCTGAAGACTAGGAATGGCTTTCAGTTATAAAGTAGGGATAGAGACACGGGTAATACGAGAAATTTTAAATAATATATATTTATTATTCAACAAAAAAAAAAAAAAAAAGCTACATTTCAAAAATATTTCAATTCATTATCAAATAATTAAGAATCAAATAAACTTATAAACAAAAATCGACGAATAGATTAAAGAACCACACTTATTTAGACATCTACATATATTTAGTTCAGATTGTTAATTATAACTCAGTCGCGTATAAACTCATTTTGAAATACTTGAAGTGTAATATACATCATTGTTACGAAGTGCCTGACATGTGTCCGAGTAAATTAGTATTCAAAAAGTGTTCAAGAAGTGTCCAAAAAGAAAAAATGTCAAAATACTTGATACTTTTACAAAATATTTAATGAGTGTTCAAGTATTCGATAAGGTATTCGAGCGTCGGACCCAAATATGACCCACTTATGACATGTATGCACTTATTAAATTTTTCAGCAGTCACATGACATGTTAACTTTCTTTTTTACACAACCTAAACAAAAGATAAATATTTTAGAATTAAAGTGGCCCTCGCTGGTCCCGGTCCCGCCACCATTGTGTAGAACTTTATTCTGTGGATTAAAACTGGTAGCATCTATCCACCCATCCGAGTCTTCTTTATTAAGAGTAATCACAATCTCGCTTACTTAAATATTTCATTTACTCAAGATTTTGAACTACATCCATTTCCCAAATATTTAAATTTTACAATAATCTTCAATCATTTTGTCCATTTTTAACTGATGATGTTTAAATACAAAAATGAGATGGTGAAACATTTGAAAATCAAATAAAAATTATTAGTGTCGTGACAAAGAAGTCTCCTATGAGTTCATAGGATCCATCTACTAAGTTATGGAAGCAAATTTTTTTTTTTCTATTTTGAAAGCTGAAGATTTGCGAAGGAAGGCTGAAAACTAGGAAGAAAATTGTATGCATTTAGTTTAAAGTTGTAATTGATTTGGTAACTTTTTGTTAGACAATGTATGAGAATCCTTATTAAAAAAAGTGTCGATTTAGAAACTCTATAAATAAAAGTAGGGTTAAAAGAGAAAAGGTAGAAAAAGATGAAAGATGTAAAGAGTTGGTGAGTGTTTTAAGGAGAAGAGCTAGTATATATAATTCCGGAGGAAGATGTCAAGAGATAAAGTGAAAGAATGTGTGTGGTAGACATATTTTTCGAATGTTGTATATTTTATTTTCAAATTTATTGAAATCTCTCTCATGAACGTAGCCTAGAGTTGGATGAACCATGTAAAATATTGTATTGTACGTTAATGTGTATTTATATATGCTTGTGTGATGGTTGATGTAATGATATGTTTCTACTGTGCCAAACAGAGGGGAATTATTTCTTAAACAGAGGTGAGATGAGAATATCTTGTCTATTTAAAATCTATATATATATATATTATATGTATTGTAAATAATATGACCAAGTGGACCAAAAAAACTCAATTAAAACCTACAGCCTACCAAATTTTAAAAGAGAGAACTCCAATTGTTATTGAAGAAAAAATAATTCAAAATTCTGAGCTTTAAAACTATTTATTGTTCAAATATTCTATGCAGCCTTGTTTGATGGCATGAAATTGGAGTTTTAGAATTGAAATTTGTAAAATAATTGCTCCAAACATAGCCTACAAGTTTTGCTAGTCACAAATGATCTCTAAATTTTACAAAAATGGCAAATCAGTTCCTAATCACGAGATTGAAAGTCATGGTCATTTGAATTTTGGACTAATATTTTTATGTTTCAAATAATCCAACACCACTTGTTTTGGATCAAAATTTCTTTTTCACAAAAATCATTTCATTTAAGTAAATAGTTGATCATGGATTCGAGTAAGATATATATATTACATTAATTTTGCAAGTGGCTCTATAATACACTGCAGTGATTATTGCTTTTAGAAATAAATAGTAACCTTAACCTTAACATCATCTGTGGAAGAATTCATCAAACAACTTGGTTAGAAAATCTAAATTGACTGAAAATGTAACATTAGATCGTTTCGTTTTTGAGTGCCTTTTTCGATCAAATACAAAACAAGGATTTTAAACATGCAATTTCTGATACGCGTGATTTTAAACATGCAAGAGTCTCCTTTGGCTATTCAGAATTTTATGCTTGATATTATATGGTTCCATGAGAACCAATTCTCCCGAGTCTCGTTTCATTTCATCGTGTTTGCACGAATGAATTATGCTTCATCAAGGGTTTTAGCCTAGTGACATCTCCTCTACCTCCTAAAATAATAGAAGGTGAGGGTTCAAATTTATGAATTTCTTGCTAAGAAAATAAATAAAAATAATATCGAGCATTCCTTTGGAGGTTTAGAAATTAGCTGCAGATAATTGTAATATTGTTCAGAATTAATGTTATTCCCTATATTTTTCTGAAAAAAAAGATGCAACAATAACAGAAGATGTTGTTGCATAAATATTTAGAGGTATACATGTCTCTTCAATAAAATGTAAATATGCAACATCAACAATAATTATTATGGTTAATGTTATGTGGGAAAAAAAAACAACATAACAAATTTGGATATGGAGAAGTCCACTCGGTTCAGCTTTTTCTCTTTCTATGTCCCCTATCTCCCTGCAATAATGTGAGAAATGTAGTTGAATAATATATCAGTGAGTAATATATTTCGAAAACTGTGACTTACCCATATATTATGAGACAGAAGGAGTATTAAATAACACAGTAACGTGAATAAACACCAATTTTCTTATAATAATAGAAAGGAACTGATAAATGCATCATTTGTGAAGGTAGAATTCTTATTTTCACACTACCCCGATGACCAATACTTTCTCTTCACAACTACAAAAGAGCATCACGTACAGTAAACTCATCACAAGTCAAAAAAGAGACAGTAATGGTATGCACTGGGACTCACAAGTGGAGAACCCCACACCAAATACAAGGCATTAAAGGTAGTCTATCGGTTGCTCTAATAACTCGTTTAGCATAGTTGTTACTTTCTTTTAGCTTATATGTGAGTGTTTTGATTAAAAAAGCAAAACATTTGCTGAAACTCTTCTATTATTGAAATAACTATTCTGTCCTTACATGAAGTGTTTTTTTTTCCTTTAAATTGTTACATAAAATAGTTACTATACTTAATACAATTATTTCCTAAACACCTTACTATATATATATATATATATATATATATATATATATATATATATATATATATATTTGACAATTCCATATTATTAAGTTCTATTAACATGGTAATCATATATATATATTTCAAAAAATCATAGGATGGCATATCAGTGTGCCATCTAGCACGCCAACTTTCAACCTTGAGTAACTCATTGAAGAGGGCAAGATTGTTGAGAGATCAAAAGCATATATATAATTAAGAACACAGGAATGAATAAAAAGAAAAACTACTAACCTGTCATTAACAAGCTAATCCAGCAACCTACAATACCATCTAACAAAGATTTCTGAAAAGAGGTTAAATTTTTTTAATCTAAATTATGCTAAAGTGGTTAATGTAAAGGTTAACCATTATTTGATCTGCGACTGACATATATATATATATATATATATATATATATATATATATATAGTTGATTCTGGGACAAATCATTAGGAAGAATATCACAACAAGTGGAAGAACGAACTCAACCCAAGAATTAAATCGCACTCCCACGAACAGTCCCTTGAATATGGGATGGTTTTTCGTCCTGGTAGAGGCCGTCGGTGCTTCATAATGTATGATTTGAATGTCGCTGTTGTTGACGAAAGAAGAGAGAAACCGCAAGAGAACGTGATGAGCAAACCCTATAAAAGATGCAAATCGTGAAATGGTTGGGGATTATATTTGGCATACACTTGGAATAAAGAATTGTTTACTCATTGAATAAAGGGCATTATTTCCGTGTTCGTGTTTTTTTCGTAAGAGAGGGTTTTCTAAAAACTAGACTGGAAGAGCTTTCAAAAGCTAAAAGCTCTTCCCCAACCAATCCAAACACCTCCCCAAATGACTTTTGGGTTTCAAAAGTCAAAAGCTACTGCGTTTGAAAAGTCAATCCAAACAAGTCATTAACTAACAGTGTTTGGCTTCTACCCGGGAATTATATTGTCGAGCAGTTATAACCAACTAAAGCTTGCATAAGCGTGAGAAGTAATGGGATTCACCATCAGATGAATCCCACCTGGCATAAAAGAAGTGGTCAACAAATATTGTGATTGAGATCTAATTAAGAAGCAATTGCACAATACAACAATTACAAGTTACCTCATATGGAATACAAGGGAAACCACTCCTTTGTATACGATGAAGAAGACATCCAGTCTTTGAATGAATCTCTAGGGAAAGGAAGAAGCCTAATCAGTCTATGACCAAACCTCTGAAATACAAATTCACCTCCACACCAAGGGTCATAAAAGAGACTAAAACTGTGACCATTTGCAATCTAAAACAAGTCCCCTGCAACATGACATCCCTAACCAATAGAATGTATCTCCATGTAACAGAGCTTGATGACAACTGAGTTCCTCCAGCATATTTGTCTCTGAACCACCTCACCCATAAGCTCTCTGTCATTTAAAAAAGCCCAAACCAAAGAACAAGCAACAGCTGATTGAGAATCTATTTATCTTCCTTAAGCCAAAACCTCCCTCAGCCTTTGGTCTAGTAACACAATCCCATTTCAGGTAATGCATCTTAGAGGTATTATCAGATCCTCCCAAAATGAACCTCTTCATCTTTCTCTCAATGATTACTCCCAGAATTCCAACACCTAGTTAAGAGCGAGAGAATCGAGGGTGTGATGTAGAAATAACCGTGAATACCATTCCTGGCCTAATCAATGTCAACTCATAATCTAGTAAACGCAGAAGCATACCTACATGTATTAATGTATAAACATGTCTTAAACAATTCACACTAACGGACCCCACATTGGTTTACACAAGCATATGCCTTAATTCATTGGTTATTATAATACCAACTTTTTGTTCCATTTCTCAACTTTACCTAGTAAACTCAACTTGAACATTACAAAATCAATTAGAAACAACCACTCCACAACTTATATACATGGATATACAAAGGTTACAACATCTTTCAGTTTAGGTTTACATGTCAAACATAAAGCATATTATACAAAAAGTGGCTTAATTACATCCACATGTCCAAAACTAAAACAAAACCCCAAATCTCCAAGCATTGGACACTTCAATCACCTCTTTGTCATTACCTGAAAAATGTTTGTATAATAGGAATGAGTGACAACTTGCTCAATAGAAGTATCTAAAACATACTTCCTAAAGTCCTGTGAATACCACATAAGGGATGGGAACAAAATAAAGGAATTATGTTACATAAAGAAGTGAACATGCTTCTATCATAAGAGAGAGTGCAAGATAATGATGAGCATGCTATGGTATCATAAACCCAGACACTCACCCACATCGCACACATATCCAACACACTCACAACGACACCAAAACCCGCCAATCCAACCCGGTCCATCCTGTTACCACCCTGAAGATGATAAACGACACCCCAAAGAGAATGATAACCCTCCCTGATGCAGACAACAGCCCAGCGCCATTTGGGGCCTAGTTAACACTGTCCCCTAAGTTAGTTGCGATTCCCGGACACAAAAGCACTACATGGTTGCCCGGTTTTCATAAATTTTTCCACAAATCTTGAACAAATTCAATGTCCACATACAACCACCGCACACACTCACACTATGATGTGCAATGAATGAACAATTTTCAATTATGCTCATTTTCACATCTTTTCGTACAAAATGTATATATAACATCATCGAAACAATTTATCAAACACTTGGCATGCTTTCACATTCTCATAGAGACAATTTATCAAACATCTGGTGAAATCTAGACAAATTAACATTTCAAATTCTAAGTTTCACCATTTCCATCAATTAAGCACATATATCATGGGATTTTCATTATCCTTCTTGTTTTGGCAGCATGTCCATGAAAACAATTCGATACACTTGTATACAGATGCCTAAACTGTTACATGTTCCATATATCAGCTTGAATGTCAACACTATGTGATGTTGTGCCAACAATGATAGTTTGTAAGTTAAAGAGGCAATATACTACAAATGGACTAGTTGTATTTATATTTTAGTGGGAAACTTGGAGAAATGGATGGACCTTACATCCATGATCCAACACCGTGAGTAATTTAAAAGCTTCAATGATGAATGATGTATATTCTAGGGGCAAGAACCTGACTTGTGGGGCAAAACACAAGCAAGATCGGACATGTGGACCAGAAGGCTTTGAAGAAATATATTCCATAACCTGAGAATGGATACAAAGGCAACGATGGTAATTTATAGAGAGAGATTACTCTTTTGGAATTGAGGGTTTTATTAGACCGGCTATTTTATATGGAGCGGAATTTTAGCCATTTAAAAAGAAACACAAAAAATGCATCCATGTGGCTGAAATGCGGATGTTGAGATAGATGTTAGGAAAAATTAGGAAAGATAAGATTAATAATCAAAGGATTAGGGAGAAATTTGGCGCCTATTCATGAGAAAATAAGAGAGAGTAGACTTGGGTGGTTTGGGCATATTCAACACCAATCCATAGATGCACCCGTGAGGAGAGGAGAATTGATTGGCAAAGAAGGTAAGAGGCAAAGAGGTCGACCTAAACTAACATGGAAGGAAGTGATAAGAAATTATTTTTAAAAAATAAATCTAGAGCGTGATATGGCTTATGATAGAAAAAAGTGGAAAAAGAATCCATGTGGCCATGTGGAAAAAGAATCCATGTGGCTTGATGATGATGGTGATGGTGATGTTGAAGGAGGGATCGAGGAAGGCGGTAATGGCGGAGGTGATGTAGTCGACACCACCAAAGTCCATGAGGGTGCGAGATATTCAGTCGTAGATCTCGATTGGGGAATTGAGGTTTAGGACTTGAAAACTAACTCTCTGCTAGCATGGACAGGAGCTTTTGTTTCCATACTTAAATTGTCACCAAAAGGAGGGACGCCCCAAGTATTTTTACTTTTCCTCCCATATGTTTAAAGTTGATGATGAGGGTGTAAATATTTCCCTTGATTGATATTTTCAGCAGTGCTAAGGAAGAAGAAAATCTCTGATTTGTCAACGTTAAAAAAAATTGATATGAGTCTTTACTATAGTTTTTTAGGATCTCCATCGAGTTTTAACAATTGGAGACATAACTTTTAGAAAATGAACTGAGTTATTGCCATCAAGAAATTTATATGAGATGGGAGGGCATCTTCTTCTGATAACTTATCCTCCAAACAAGTTTTTTGGAGATAAACTACAGTGGATATATTTTTTGAAAGAACATAAGATATAACAAAAAATACAAAGGATGCATTTACATTTATTTTCCCCCATTTACCACCATTTCAAATGAGATTATCGTAACAATCTTAACACATTGATAAACCAGTTGCACTCATTTTTGTATAAAAATCATTTTTTCCATGACTGCCTTTAAGAAGTCAGCCTCAACTTTGTCATGTGCTTTATTAAGATCAATTCTATTGCCACATCTAGTACCTCTTTATTACGTTGAGGTATTGAAAGGCTTTGTGTGTGATGGCGATACTATCTTGATTGAATCTGAGGAATAAAGAAGATTGATTTTTGGAGATTAGAGCTTTTAGAATTATATCTTCACATCATCTAAGCTAGTCAATTGTCAATCACTAGAGGAAATACATCTTATGTTTGTATACCTATTCCATCTTAAAATATTGGTTCACATTGCTTTAGTTAGTTCTTCATAGAAGCATCTTCAGCTTCCATATTTTCAGACTAAGACACAATGAAGATCTGCTAGAACAGTTTTTTTTTTCCATATTCAAGCCAGAGCATTCCTTGAGCTACTTCACACTAAGCAATGACTGAACATATGAATATCTAGACAGTGGCATCCCTGCGACTCTGATTGATTTAGCACATTTCATTGTTAGCTCTTCACGTTGACTTTAATTTGAACATGTTAGTGACCTCCTATGATTCTTCAAAGGGCAGTATCAATCCTATAGAGGCTATATGGACAGGAGGAAATCATATTTCCACTCAAGATTAATCAAACATGGTAGTCGAGTCTTTCTTTCACTGGCTTCCTCAGACTAGTAGTTATTTGGCCAGGTGTATTTCAATCCCACAAAATCTAACTACAACAGATTGCAGCAAGAAAGCAAATAATATTGGAATCACCCATGACAATCCAAGGTGAAGTCCTAGTAGATGTATGTTTTGGTAGTTATTAGCACAATTTTTGAAGGAATGGATACCTTTTGGCAGGGAGGAGGGAGGGTCATCATAGTGCATCTTGAGGAATAAACATGCTTCTATTTATACTTGATATCTACTTCTACCTCATTGACCACCGAAAAACTAAAGAAGAAGTCCTTCCAGAGCTAGTTCAATCTTCGTTGTTTAGTTCCTTCTTTACTAAAATTTTCTACTTTTAATTGTGAAACGTGTTAACTTAGCGAGCATCATAGGGCTACCTTTAAGCTTAGAACTGATGGACCTTGTTTACACCCTTTTGAGCTTGTTCACTCTGATGTTTGGGGTCCAGCCCGAACAACTGGATTGGCTAGTGCATATTATTTTATTTCCTTTATTGATGATTATTCTCGTTTGACTTGGTTATATATTCTTAAAGATCGATATCAAGTCTTTCATGTGTTTAATCTTTTTATGCTGAGATAACTAATCAGTTGAATGCTAAGTTACACATTCTTCAAATTGATAATGCCCTTGAATATAAAGATGGTCTCTTTCAGCAATTTCTTGAGTCTAGAGGTATCACCCATCAAACTTCCTATATTGATACTCCCTAACAAAATGGAATTGCTGAAAGAAAGAATAAACCAATTCTTGCTATTGCCGGGCTTTGATGATTCAATTGAATGTGCCTAAGCATTTTGGGGAGACGCAGTTCTTACAGCAGTATATCTATTAAATAGAATGTCATCTTGAGTCCTTAAAGGAAAATAACCTTTTCAGATGATGTTTCCTGATAAAGACCCATTCTCTCTTCCTCCAAAAGTGTTTGGGTGCATTTGTTTTGTTTATAATTTAAATCCCCCACGAGACAAGCTTAACCCTCGAGCTCACAAATGTATGTTTTTGGGCTATTCTCACACTCAGAAAGGATATAGGTGTTACAGCCCTTCTTTGATAAAACATTTTGTGTGCGTTAATGTGACATTCTTTGAGCATATTCAATATTATTCTAAGGAGGGTAGTCAAGTGGAGGAACCTATTTTTCCAAACATTGTTCTCCCATCTCCAGTTCTTGATACCTGTCGCTCCTAGGGTTTATACTTGACGTGCTCGCAAGAATACCGCTTTTGCTCCTACCACTGCCCAGGACGAATCTCTTGTGCCACCTGCCCTAGCGGTTGAACATGTAAAGCCTTCCTTGCATCCTCCATCATCTTCCTCGACGCCTACAGATCCAGTTGTTCATCTTTCCGAGTCTGATCTTGATCTTCCCATTGCATTTCGCAAAGGTAGAAGGGTTTGTACTGATCCCATAACTCATTTTGTTTCTTATAATCATTTGTCATATTCTTTTCGAACTTTCTCTTTGTTATTGTCATATGTTACTATTCCTAAGTCATACAAGGAGTTTCTTTCCCATCCTAGCTGGTGGAAAGCTATGTGGAGGAAATGCATGCCTTACAATTGAATCATACTTGAGATCTTCTTCCAAAGCCTGCAGGTGCTCATATTGTTGGCTATCTTTGGGTTTTCACAGTGAGACAAAATCCCAATGGCACTGTTGATTGTTTAAAGGCTCGTCTTGTTGCTAAGGGTTTCACTCAGTCCTATGGCATTAACTATACGGAGACTTTCTCACCAGTGGCTAAGCTCAACCCTGTTTGCATAATTATCTTTCTTGCTACCAATCTTGACTGGCCTCTTCATCAACTCGATGTCAAAAATGCTTTTCTTCACGGTGATCTTACTAAATCAGTGTACATGGCTTAGCCTCCTAGGTTTGAGTCCAAGGGAGAGTGTGTTTGTCATCTCAAGAAATCTATTTATGGACTCATACAGTCACCCCGTGCATGGTTTGATAAGTTTAGCAAGGCGGTGCAGTGGTTGCTCATGGCATGACTAGAAGTCAAGCTGATCATTCACTTTTCCTTAAAAAGACGAAGTGTGGCATTGTAATTTTGGTGGTCTATGTGGATGACATTGTCATTACCGAAAGTGACAAGGGGAGTCAGACCTTAATTCATCATTTGGGTTTGAATTTTCTCACTAAAGATTTGGGCAAGCTCCGTTATTTTCTTGGTATTGAGGTTGCTAGATCAAATAAAATGATTTGTTTATCTCGGAGAAAATATACTTTTAATCTCTTAAGGGATATGGATTATATTGGCTCTAAACTTGTAACAACCCCCATGGAGACTAATCTGAAGCTATTGTCTGAGGTTGATGACTTGGTTGATGATCTAGAGATGTCCAGACGTCTTGTAGGTAAGCTGATTTACCTAACCATTACTCGTCCAGATATTGCCTATGCAGTCAGTGTTGTGAGTCAATTTATGACCAACCCACGAATTCCTCACATGGACACAGTTATATGGATTTTGAAGTACCTTAAGGGGGCTCCGGGTCGTGATCTTTTCTATCAGTCATCTAGACATTTGCGTATTGAAGGTTATACTGATGCTGATTGGGCAGGTTCTCCCTCAGACAAACGGTCAACGACTGGTTACTGCACTTTCATAGGACGCAATCTAGTAACTTGGAAAAGTAAGAAGCGACTATTGTGGCACGATCCAGTGCTGAAGCTAAGTACCGTGCCATGACTCATACTTCCTGTGAGCTAACTTGGTTGAGAACTCTATTACAAGAATTTGGGTTTTCAGTTCAAGACTCATCTCTTCTCTATTGTGATAACCAGACAGCTATTCACATTGTCAGTAATTCAATTTTTCATGAGCGAACCAAGCATATTGAAGTTCATTGTCATTTCATTCGTTCTAAGGTGACTTCCAAAGAAATTGTGACTTCGTTTGTATCATTTGGTAATCAATTAGCAGATATCTTTACTAAGCCACTTCCAAAGCATGACATTGATTCTATCTGCAGCAAGCTGGGAGTTGTTGACATCTACTTTCTAACTTGAGGGGGAGTGTCGTGAATAGAATACAGCTATAGTCAGTAACTATTCCATAATGAAGGTTATATCAATTATTCCTTAATTAGGGGCAGAATCACTGCTTTTCATTTATTGTGCTTTCTTTACTTCTGTCCTTTAGATCATTATAAATTCATATAGTAGTCACTCTTTGAAGAGATAATAAAACAGTCTATTTCTCTACTCTCTCTCTAAGATTTCTCTCTCAATTTAGTCTATATTGTTGATAGTTGTTAACATGATATTAGAGCTAAAGGTCTCGAGTTCAAACCTTACCGTCACTCTGATAATTAAAATTGAAACACGTGTTGGACCAAAAGAAGGCCACACATGAGGGGACATGTTAAAGGATTTATTTATTTAAGTTACATCTTTTCTAATAGCTTAAACTTTTAGAGTAGATGGCTGTTAACAAAAATTAATTCTCTGCTAGCATGGACAGGAGACTTTGTTTCCATACTTAAATTTTCACCAAAAGGATGGAAGCCCTAACTATTTTAACTTTCCCTCCCATATGTTTAAAGTTGATAAGGGAGCAACTAACTACCTTGATTGCTATTTTCAGAAGTGCTAAGGAAGAAGAAAATCTCTGATTTGTCAATGTCTAAAAGCTGAGATGAGTCTTCACTGTAGGTTTTTAGGATCTCCATCAAGCTTGAACAATTGGAGACATCAACTTTTAGGAAATGGGCTGAGTTATTGTCATAAAAAAATATATATGAGATGGGAGGGCATATTCTTCTGATACTTTATCCTCCAAACAAGTTTGTTGGAGATAAACTACAGTGGATATATTTTTTGAAAGAACATAAGATATAACCAAAAATACAAAGGGATAAGTTTACATTTCATTTCCCCCATTTACCACCATTTCAAATGAGACTATGCTAACAATCTTAACACACTGATAAACCAGTTGCACTCATTTTTGTACAAAAACCATTTTTTTCCATGAAGATCCAACCCTATTGCCACATCGAGAACCTCTTTATTACTTTAAGGTAGTGAAAGGCGTTATGTGCAACAGTGATACTGTCTTGATTGAGTATGAGGAACAAAAGCAGATTGATTTTTGGAGATTAGAGCTTTTAGAATTTATTTTTTCACTACATTTAAGGTAGTCAATTGTCAATCACTAGAGGAAATACATCTTATGTTTGCATAAGTTATTCCATCTTAAAATATCGGTTCGCATTGCTTTAGTTAGTTCTTCTTAAAAGGATCTTCTGCTTCAATATTTTCAGACTAAGACACAATGAAGATCTGCTGGAACAGTTTTCTTTTTCCATATTCAAGCCAGAGCATTCCTTGAGCTACTTCCCACATCCTCAAATTTCCTATGCAATGACAACACATGAATATCTAGACAGAGGCATCCCTGCGTTCTCTGATTGTTTTAGCACATTTCATTGGAAGTTCTTCACATTGACTTTAATTTGAACATGTTAGTGACCTTCTACGATTCTCCAAAGGGCAGTATCGATCCTAAATAGGCTGTATGGACAGGAGGAAATCACCTCTCCACTGAAGATTAACCAAACACGGTGGTCGAGTCTTTCTTTCACTTGCTTCCTCAGAGCAGTAGTTATTTGACCAGGTGTATTTCAATCCCACAAAATCTAACTCCATTACATTGCAGCAAGAAAGCAAATTACATTGGAATAACCCATGGCAATCCAAGGTGAAGTCCTGGCATATGTATGTTTTGATAGTTAACAGCACAAAACTTTTGAAGGAATGAGTTATATATGTATGGATGAAGGAAGAATGCCTTTTGGCAGGGAGGAGGGAGAGTCATTATTATGCATCTTGACGAATTAACATGCTTCTACTTCATTCAACCACTGGAAAACTAAACAAGTCCTTCCAGAGCAAGTTAGGATCTACTGTGACTAGGATGTTGATCATACTGCAGATGATGCTTTGAATAGCAGTCTTAAGCTTTGCTTATGAGGGAATGATGTCTCATCACTCCACCCATTCAGACAGTCAACAACCTACTAATTCATTCCATGGAGAACACAGTTCTACTGTCTAATTGGAATGTATCCTTCATTATTTCTCCAGTCTAATTTATAGAGGAACTCTAAGAAGGCCCCAAAGCTTCACATGCTCTCCATGAAGGGATTTCTCTTCTTCCTTGTCTCTCTACTAAAGTACCAAGCCAAGGCATTCAGTTAGATTACATAAACCTGCTACCGAACGTGTTTGTTATTTCTTATCCTCAGAATTAACAGGTGTATCATTTATTTTCCTAGCCTAATGGGGTGTAAGGGTTACCTTTATTTTTCTATGTTTTTCTCTGTTTGGCTTCAAAGCTTTTTTAGCTGATAGCTTTTATTTTACTGTTAGATATATTGTTGTAGATTCATGGTCATTAGACATGGTAAGAATTGGACATGGATGAACCCTTCGATTTCGTAGTGTATTAATCTGCAAGTCATAACAATGAATCATGGATTCACAAATTCTTATGGGGAGAAAAAACAATTTTGTACTTCTTTTTGTTCATTTCTCTTCAATGAATGTACTAAAATCGATTGTTGACTGTTCAGGCAAGCCACCACTACACCTTTCCTAGTCTAAATCTCAAGTATTGACTAAATTTAGAAATTTCCTCTTTAATTAGGCTTCTGCTGCTGGATGTGCAAAGCCATACTATAGGCATTCTTACCACAGACTTTTTTTTTTTCTTTTTTTTCTCTTATGAGTAAAATTTCATTAAAAGCGCTCAAAAGGGGAGCGTGCATGAACAAAAATAGATACAAGAGGCATAAGAATTTCCAACAAAAAGAGATGCACTATTGACTATATTATCCAGATACCAAAAAAACCTGCCCTTTTAAACTATCCACAAAGTCAACTAAATCCTCCAATGATTTACAATCCCTCCCTCTAATCCAACAAAAAAGAGAATGAAGACTAAATTTTAAGTCCCAAATAGGAGATTCCACCCCATCAAAGGGTCTCCTGTTCCTCTCACCCCAGAAACCCCAGCACACGTATAGGGGGGGTTCTCTCCACGCATCTCGGGCTATTGAGCTAACTATACAACCACTCCAAGCCTCAAGCATACTCAACACGGAATCCAAGGAGACCCAGCTGACACGTAAAAGAGTAAGAAACATGTCCCACACGTCTCTAATCACAGAGCAATGAAGAAGAAGATGATCCACCGTCTCCTCATTCTTCCTGCAGACCTTGTGTTGGCATAGCAGTTCTCAATGGTTTTGGCTCTCCATAAAAAAAAAAAATCAAGATGTTCTGTTTTATCTATATGGCTACTTTACCAACAATTCTATTCAAACCAAATTAACATTTTAAGGATTATTTATTGAGTTTTTTGTTGGTACAGTCGTTACAAGTATAGATTAATTATTATCTTTATTTCCCTAGAGGCTTGTTCAGAAAGACGCTGCTTATTGATGCTCTCTATCTGGTTCACTCCTTTAGGTGAAGTCATTGGGCTAATCATATTTGAATGACGGATATTTTAGTAGTAGTAATTAGTTGTGCTGTGAAAACCAGGACCTATAAGCCTTGGCCTTGAATTAATCCAATTTTTAAAACAGATGACATTGCAACATTGGATTTGAGTTTCTTAAATGGGCGTTTACACTACCAAGATTAATTTTAATAAACTTATTAGGGGCTGTTACTAAAGTTGCTAGATGTATTACCATAGATTCAGGATTTAATACCAACAGTATCAACAGAAATCATCCAAGTAATTCAATTTCAAAACAAGCTAAAGTGTTTCATAACAAGTATTGGATGAAGTCTTTTATTTCATAGCCTGTGATTCATCAAATCATGACACACAAATTTTCAATAAGAAGCATATATTTTTTTGGTCCCTTTAGTTCTGAACTTCTAAAGCAATGCAGCAATAAAACTATTTGCTGTTTGCCTTAATGCTAAGTGATAATTTGAATCCATTCCCACAAATGTTGTGCAGCCAAATTGTCCACTTATCTCAATCCATTCCCACAAAGAAAATGTCATGAACATATCACTATTGCAACTATATATAGGCAGAGGATTGCAGAGTTCTTACATTTCGGAACTTGTGATGGACCTCCAGGCCTTGACAGATACAGAAACTGGACTTCTTTGGAACATCCCATACATAGCAAAATGGAGCATCATGTCTTGAATTTCAGCAAATGAAACTGAAAACTACACTGCTTCAGTTTGGTTTAGGACCTACTTAACAATGAACTCTAATGCCTTGAACCTGCAGTACAACTATACACTGTCAAATGACTGCCATGTGCTAGTTATTTATCTTGTGTCAATTTACCCTTCAATCAGATCATGTAATTTGAAATTTTTCGTGTTATACGAGGCTTACAATGAAGTGATTCTTTTAATTTTTTTAAGGAATTAAACAGACTATATGGAATCCCAACAAAACTAGAAAAAAAAATATTGATATCATCATTTCAGATCCCATGTGAAGAATCAGTTTGGTTACTGACTTGTGTTCAATCTGGTTCTTTCAGCTAATTGGCACACCTTCCCTCATTGTGCATTCCAAGATGAGGATGCCAATATAATTTGATAAATTAGAAATATTTTGCTAATTCAGTTGTTTAGCCTCCTCTCTAAAGGCCTTGGCTTTCATTTAGTAAAGCATGTAAGCTAATAAATTGTCTTGTCATTTTAGTTATAACCGATTGAAAGAAGACAATGTATAATAATAAAAACAAGAAGAAAATATTGGGAAATACAATGTGATGGTTCCCCTTTAGTAGATGAGGAATTCAAGTGTCAAATATTTTTTGTCATATGACATTTTCAACTGTTATAGCAATATCTGCGAGAGATACTTGAATTCAAGTGTCAATGATAGATAAAAGAAAAAATAAATGAGCATCATTAGATGAGTTCGTGTACTTGCTGAAATGTCACGCCAGCAGTCAACGAAGCTCAGTACAGCCTATACTGTGAGCTCCCAATCCGGAGGATTGATTATACGGATCTTCAGGAAATCATTTCCACTGTCCTGTTGATCTTCCAGAATTTTCGTGGCAGAATTTATTACGGAATCGCTGCAACAGCTTACCTCAATCATCTGCAGTGTGTCTATATCTCCTAATTCAAATGGGATCTCCATGAGTTTACGACATCTGTGCAAAACTAAACATTCAAGGACTGGAAAATCATTGCTGGAGGCATTCCATTGCTCAATATTGATGTAGTAAAACCTCAAGAATTTGAGTCGACAAAACCCTCCATCACTTGTGTCCCATTGTGGCCCGATGCAAGCCTGGAATTCTAATTTAAGAGATTCAAGGTTGGGTAATGATCCAAGAATTGACATTTCCTTCCACTCTAGAGCAGTATTTGATAAAGTTAGCCTTTTAAGATTTGGGGGGAACTTAACTCCTTGGAGATTGTACCTACGGTGGTTAGGAACATACCTATTCAACAACTTCAATATTTGAAGGTGATTTAGCAAATCTAGATCAGGAAACCAAAAGGATCCACTGTCTGATTTAAAACTTCCACAGAGTACAAGCTTTCGAACATTTGGTGTCCTTGTTAAGACTTCCTGGCATCCCTTAGAAGGACATAGCTGTGAGAGCGTCTGTAGGCCATCCAATACGAGAGGATATCTGGATTCTCCTAAATTTGGAATAACATTATTCCCTCCAATCCGTAAACGCCTCAACTTTACCATCTTCCAAACATCAATTGGCAAGTAATTCAACTCCCCTGACACAATAAGAGTTTCTAGGTTCCGAAGTACGGATATATTAACCGGCAGCGACAATTTCTTTCCTTTAATCGCCAAGTATCTCAAGAAAATGAGCCCAGTAATTGAGTTGGAAAGATTGGAGATACTGATGCTCGATAAATCCAAAACCCGAAGTAGAATCAAGCCTCCTACAATGAATGACATATGATTAGGAGGTATTGGATTCTGTTCAGAGCCAAAGTACAAGAAAGAGTGGATGTGCATAGCAGAAAACTTTGAAGAAATGTCATCAAAACTGCAAGAACGGACACACAAGCGACGTTGCTTTGCTGCAATTGGTAGGAAAAGTTGCTCATCTGCAGTGCAACTTGGAGAAGAAACTTCTTCATGCCTGTAAATTTGTTGCAGAAAATTCTCTTCCTTTGCTTTACTTGAGCATAAATCATGCAATAGGTCATGGACACGACAAGCTTTGATTCCACCTGTAGACTTTCTTCCTACAGCCAAGACCAAACTTCGATCAATTAAATCCATTAAGTAATCCTCTGCCACATCCTCCAAGATTTTGTCTCCGATTTGGTGTATAAATCCTTCAGCAATCCATAACGAAACCAACTTCTGCACTGGGATTTTATAGTCTTCCGGGAATGCACTGAAATAGAGATAGCACGGTTTTAGGTGACAAGGTAAGTGGTTGTAACTCAGTGCTAGTGTGTCCATGTATTGCCCTTGGTCACTAACAATATATGAACTAACACTTTTAGCAACATGTCTCCACCACTCTAGTGTCTTGTCTTTTTTCTTGAGAAGTCCAGCAATTACAACAATTGCAAGAGGTAGTCCTTGACATTTTGTAGCAATTTGCTTTCCAATCTCCATCAACTCTGCAGGGCAATTTTCTTTCTGAAATACCCTCTGTCTAAATAGCTCCCAACTTTCATCTTCATTTAGAAAGCGCAAATGATGAGATGTAGAATGCAAAGCCACAGCCACAACCAAAACCCGACTAGTGAACATAATTCTGCTTCCATTGTTGTCATCCGGAAAAAATCTTCTAAAATCATCCCAAGCTTCAATATTCCATATATCATCGATGACAATGAGATATCTACGCTCCTTTAAGCGTTTGTACAGCATCTACCCTAGATTTTCGTCGCTCAATTTACAAATGTCATCTGTAAAATGAGAAACGGTGCACAGAATGGCAAGCAATAGGTCTCTCTTTTGGTATACTTGAGACACATAGGTCCATGCACGAGTAGGGAAGTAATGTGTTATGAAAGAATCATTGTAGACTTTATTAGCTAGAGTTGTCTTACCGAGTCCGGGCATACCGATGATGGATATGAGTTTTAGTTGCTTCTCATGTTCTCCGGTAAGCAGATCCATTACGATTCTTTTATCGTCATCAAAACCCACGACGATTTCTTCATCTAAAATGGGTCTGGGAGCTCTTGTTGAAGCTCCCTGGGAAGACTCCCCAATTTGGAGTACTACGGTGCGATACATCTTCTTGTTTTCAGAAATCTCCACCATGTGTGTCTTGATAGACTTAATCTCTTCTATGGCACTACCAAAACGAGTACGAATTTTATTACAAGCAAGAGATCTGAGAATGAACGAGTCGACGATGTCATCTACCTCAGCAGTCACATCTCTAATTTTCCTCACAACATCTCTCACCTTCTCATCTTCATTCCGTTTGTCCTGATGATCTGAATCCTTGAGAAACTTTCGCATGGATTGCATCTCCTCGTAAAACCATTCGATTTGCTCCTTGTCGATGCGTTTCTCCTTATAAGCCTTGACAATCAATTTAGTGTTTAGTAGTTCCAGCAGGTTCTCCACCACTAAATCCACAGCACTGTCTTCCATCTCTCTCTCTCTTTCTTCAAGATTACTAGTATATAATAATAATTACTAATGTTTTTGGAGAAACTGTACTGTATGTTACTTGCCCTCTTCAGAAGCTTGCTCACTCAGCTATCCACAATGAAACAAACCAGGGAGGTAGGTCTGCATAGCCTACAACGTACTATCACTAGAATTATTTACACATTATTGCCAGCGGTGGAAAGACCTTGACTTTATCGAAATGTGGGATGGGAAGAATTGTAAATTTTGTAACAAAGCTGACACATTATTTACGTGTTATGTTTTGATTACTTCAAAATCAACTGTTTCAAAATTACTTAATAATTTAAATTTTTCTATGGAAAGAGGAGATGCTCTAACCAATTGCAAAGTCATTTTCTTTTGAAAATTCTGGGGGAGTACCGGAGTAACGTGTGTGTTTGTATATATATATATATATATATATATATGAAAATGATAAAAGAATGTGTGAGTCATTCATTTAAGAGAAATGCTAAACGTTATGAAATTATTTTATGAATTTGTATTATGAATGATGTGAAGAGTTAATATTGATGGAATTCAGTAATATTATCATGGGATTCTATGTATAGGTAAATCCTACCAATATTAACTCTCCACGTAATTCATGAAATAAATTCGTAACGTGTAACATTGTTCTTCATTTAAACCCTTTAATAATAAGCCAGCTGGAGTTATGTGCGTGTGTGTATATAGGGCAAGCGGTATAGTTACCGATTTTGTTGGCCGGCTCAAAATGTAGCCATTGGGCTGGTGTGGGGCTGGCCACAAGTGGGCCAGCCTCAGCTAGCTGGCGAGGAGGCTGCCGGCCCAAAGCATTGCTTTTACAATTTTTTTATTCTTTTCCTTTTTCTTTTAGTTTTCTTATTTCTTTTCTTATTTCTTTTCTTTTTCTTCTAGTTTTCTTATTTCATTTATTTTTCTTCTAGTTTTTTTTGTTTTGTTTCTTTTTGCTTTCCTTTTACTTTATTTTTTTATTCTAATTATATATAAATGTATGTTTATATAAACATAATATTTACACTAAATGATGTATTATTGTTCACTTTTTTTTGTTGTTGTTATTATTATTTTTTTGTTTCTTTCATTATTTGAGTCCATCTGCCTTTGTATATTGGCTTACAAAAAAAATTGCTTCTTTACTTATGATTTTGTTTCTTTTTGTTTTTTATAAAAAAAATAGTTCTTTGCCAATTGAATTATTTTTTTTAAAAAATTGTCAATATATTAATGAGAAAAAAAGTAAAACAAATAATTTTTGTTCATCACAAATAATATGAAAAATTACATTGAAGAGAATACTTTCTTTCAAGACGATGACTCATTGTTAAACAAAATGAAATTGTCAAGAATTTAACTGAAGCTGATGGTCAAATATAATGTTTTTTATTTTTGAAAAAATATGTAATTTTTTTATGCAAGTTATTTATTTATTTATGCAATGTAATGTCTTTTATTTTATTTTCTTATTTGTGAGAAAATATGTAGTGTCTTTATATTAATTTTCTTTCATGTTTATGTTAACAAAAATGTTAATTTAAAAAAAAATCAAAACATGAGAGTTGAAAAATAACCGTTGAAAAAAAAAACAAACAAACAATTAAATAAATATATTTTAAAATAATTTTATAAAATACAAAAAATTATAAATATACTAAAATGTAGTTAGCCCAGCCAGCATTATACCGTACGACCATAAATTGTGGCTAGCCACGTCAGCACATGGCTAGCCACAATTTGTGGCGTAGCCAGCTAGTGTAGTCATTGTTATACTGGTTGCTCTTAGTGTAGTTGTTTACTTTTCTCACGTTCCCTCTATTTTTTTGGCGTGAAAATACTTCTTCTTTCTCATGTTTCCTTTCCCCTTAATGTCTGAGTTAGAGCAATGCATTGAAATTATTAAGACAAGTAGTATTGAAGAAATTTCAAAAATCTATGAATCACTCAACCCTATTTTTCATTGTAATGTGATTTTTTTTTGTTCTACTTTATATTTCAGACTATATTATTTGAGTTGATTTTAAAAAAATTATTTCTTCTTGTTGAATCAATTTATCAATATTTATTTTAGAAGTAGAAAAGTTTAGGATTCAATATAATAATTTAGAGAGTATTGATCAAATGCATGTGATTAGGATAATAAAAGTTACGTGATTAGATAAATTGAGAAGAAGTTAATAATAGGTAGAAATATTAAAAAATATTTGAGTTGGAAACAAACATTATATCAATGAATAAAACCTATTTGAAAAAAAAATTAATTGTATTTAAAATCAAAAGAAAGTTTAATTTTGATAATTGCATCCGTTAATTGTGTTATAATCCAAAGAAAGTGAATAGTAATTAAAATTTCTTTTGATTTTAAATACAATTAATTTTAAAGTCGTGATATTATACAAGTTTGAATTAAAAAAATCTAAACTATAGTATCTTGGTGACAATAAATGGATTGTTTTATTGTAAACCTAAAGCAAAACAAAATCAATCACAAATTACTCGAGATAACAACGATGCAGTTGAAATTTTTTTTTTTAAAAAAAAGATAAAATTGAATTAGAGTTGAGTCTTGATTTAGAAGGGCAATTAGGGTACTAAAAATATAAGAATCAAAGATGGTATAACATAGGACCACTTTATAATTTTACTTTAAAAAAGAATGGGAGTAGAGTGCCAGTGGATATTAGTGGAGTGCCAATATCAGCTCCCTATATATATATATATATATATATATATATTGAACAATGCTACACATCCCAAAATATATTTCGAATCTATGTGGCAGGTGACATAGCGCATTATTTTAGGAGATAAAATTAAATGGTAAGTTAGTATTGGTGGAATTCTCCCCATACACGGAGTCTCGATGGTCTAATATATATGTTGATGTCTATTTTTAGATTAACTAACCACCATATCACCTGTCACATAGATTCGAGATATATTTCGGGATATTTATTTGAAACATGTAGCATTTTTCATATATATTTTATCCATGATACCACATATTAATAAGGCAACTCATATTGATGCTCCACCAATATCATCTAGCGCTTCACTGTTATTTAAAAAAAAAAACAAAATTACAAAAAAAAACCTTATGATAGAACATGTTTGATTCTTATATTATTAATATCATAATTGCCCTTATCTATTAAGGTAAGGATTCTTGGCACCAAAATACAACTTCTCTCTCGTTCCTTCTCATCTGTCTTTAACCAAGAAAAAATGAAAGATTATTAAACCTTATAAATGAAAATAATGTGTGACTCAACCTTAGAGGAAGTTATTAAAATTGTTAAGACAAACAGTATTGAATAAATTTTAGAAATCTATGAATCACTTAACCCTCCTAATGTCCATGGTAATGTGATTTTTTTTCTTTTTTCTTTGTTTGTCCTACTTTTCTTCATAAAATATTTTTTGAGTTTTCTTTGAAAATATTATTTTTTCTTACTGAATCAATCTATAATTTTTATTTTAGAATTGAATTTTATCCATTCGGATGCTATGTTGAGAATAGGAGACGCAATTTATGTCTAGACCAAATGGGTTATTACTAAAAGGAAGTGAAAAATACATGATTTAATATAATGACTTGGGAGAGTATTGATCAGATGTATGTGATTAGGATAATAAAAGTTATTTGATTAGATTAAAAAGTATTTGAGTTGGTAGTAAAATTTATATCAATGAATAAAAATATTTAATTGAATTGAAAATAAAAAAAAATAGTTTTACTTAAATAGAAATTATGATGTATAGTTCTTTAAGGAAGTTGTGGAAACTTTTTTTTATTTTAGAAGGGGACTTCTACAAACTAAGAAATGGAAAGAGAAATATGTGACTCACTATAATCCTTTTTTAATTGTAAATTCTCATAATTTAGCTAAAGAATCTTTGTAGCAAAATTGCAACAAAAAAATTAAAATTGATAGGATGTTATCATGTTTTGTTTGATTAATTGCATGTATCTAATATTTAATTTATCTTATTTTATAGATACGACACGTGTAAATAAATTACAATTTTGGTAAGTAAAAGAGAATATGCCAAATATAAGAATGTGAGATAAAGCGTGAATGAACTAAAATTCTAAAAAAGGTAAAAAAAACCATTTGGATTAGAGTCCTAACTTAAAAGGGCAATTATGATATTAATAATATAAGAATCAAATATTATCTATCATAAGGACCTTTTTTTTTTTTTTTTTGTAATTTTGTTTTAAGAAAAGATAAGAGTAGAGCACTAGAGGATATCAGTGGAGCAACAATATATCCCATTAAAAACTCTGATTAAGTGTGAATGTGCAGTAGGAGTAAATAAGGTAGAGGAAGCATGGCATTAGAATTTTTTTTACGTGGAACTCATAATGAAAAAATCAAACAGACTAGTTATCTTGGTAAAAGATTTTTGGACCAGCTATTTAGGTAGAATTGTCAGACTTACACTTTTACATCCATTGGATGCATGTGATAGGTCTCACCACATGCATCCTATGGATGAGAAAGTATAGGCAATTGCTTCAAATTTTGATTTAACCCCATCCATCTTAAGATATCTGAATTTTGGTCCTTTAGGGTCATGATAAATCAGAGCACTTCTAGAATAATCAAACATAAATACTACTGCCCCAACTTTTTGGTAACTTATTGGCTGATATAAACAATTAGGCTACCTCCCATCAGATAGGGTATTAAGAGAAAACAGTTTTGTCCAATACTATGGAGGACCATATTTCTTCATAAGCCATATGTGAATAGAATCAAAATTGGAGGAGTCATTTGTGCATGAACAGCCTTCCAGTACTCCCACAGACAGCTTAGGAGTTGCATAAAATTCTGTGTCAACATTTTCATGAGGCAGGGGAATTGTTGGAAGCGCTCATCATCAAAGTTAAAAGAAACTATATGATCTGAATTGCTGCCTTCAAGAAAGAACCAATAAAGACCTCCCTTCAGATAGGTGGGAAATGTTAGCCTACAATCAAATGAATAGGGACCTTCACCAATGTTTTTCCGTGATCTTGCACCGAGTGTGTATATCTACATATAATTGGAACATACTGTAGGGATAAGAAAAACAGGGAGGTAGGTCAACATGTCACAGCCGACAACGTATTATCACTAGAATTATTAAAGTGAGTTTCACTGCTATTGCTAGTGGTGGAAAGACCTCGACTTTTATCGGAATATGGGATGGGAAGTATTGTAAATTTTGAAAAAAAGCTGGCACATTATTTATGTGTTGTGTTTGAAAGGGCAGATGTTCTAACCAATTACAAAGTCATTTTCTTTTGAAAATTGTGGGGGAGTAATGATACCACGTATATGTATATATATATATATATATATATATATATATATATATATATATGATACCACATATTAACAAGCCAGCTGGCGCTACGTGTGTGTATATATATTAGTGTAGTCATTTTCTTTTGGAAACTGTGGGGAGTAATGATACCACGTGTGTGTCCCTATATATATATATATATATATATATATATATATATTAGTGTATGCTCGTATTTACGACATTATTATGCATCCTTAATCATCATTGTTAATGATATGACTATTTTAAATCGTAAATAGACAAAGATATTTTTATTCACATGATTAGTTTTTTAACAATTTTTGACCATTTGATCGACTTTTTTATTTTATATACCAATATATATATATATATATATATATATATATATATTTTATCCATTATACCACATATTAATAAGGCAGCTCATATTGACGCTCCACCAATATCATCTAGCGCTTTACTTCTATCTTTTTTAAAACAAAATTACAAAAAAATTCTTATGATAGAACATGTTTGATTCTTATATTATTAATATCATAATTGCCCTTATTTGTTAAAGTAGGGATTCTTGGCACCAAAATGCAACTTCTCTCGCGTTCCTTCTCATCTCTCTCTTTAACTGAGAAAAAATGAAAGATTATTAAACCTTATAAATGGAAATAATGTGTCACTCAACCTTAGAGGAAGTTATTAAAATTATTAGAAATCTATGAATCACTCAACCCTCCTAATGTCCATGGTAATGTGATTTTTTTTTTCTTTTTTCTTTGTTTGTTCTACTTTTCTTCATAATATAGTTTTTAAGTTTTCTTTGAAAATATTATTTTTCTTACTGAATCAATAATTTTTATTTTAAAATTGAATTTTATTCATTCGGATGCTATGTTGAGAATAATAGACGCAATTTATATCTAGACCAAAGGTGTAATACCCCGCTCTAACACATGGTATGATATTGTCCGCTTTGGGCCCATCAACTTAAGCATATCCCTAGCCCAACCATTCCAGCCCATATTCCTCCCTAGCCCAATCCAAAGCATTTAAAAGATTCAAACCAAACAATACATAATCAATAAACAATTCACATAAAATAATAAAATATAAACAGAGAAATTTACATGAAATAATTGGAATCTATAAAACATAATCAATCCACATAAAATGATAAAATGCGTGAAATAATTGGAATCTATAAAACATAAACAATCCACATAAAATGATGAAATGCATATGAAGAAAAAGCAACTCACATAAAATGATAAAATATAGAGATAAGTCATTTCACATGAATTAATAAAAAAAATAATAATAATAATATAAATAAATTCAAATTCTTTAAAATAATAGACGTCCAAATTTTTGAGGTATTACAAAAGGGGTTATTATTATAAACAAGTGAAAAAATACATGATTTAATATAATGACTTGAGAGAGTATTGATCAAATGTATTGATTAGATTAAAAAGTATTTGAGTTGGAAGTAAACTTTATGTCAATGAATAAAAATATTTAATTGAATTGAAAATCAAAGAAAAATTTAGTTTTACTTAAATAGAAATTATGATGTATAGTTATTTAAGGAAGTTATGGAAAATTTTTTTATTTTAGAAGGGAACTTCTACAAATTATGAAATGGAAAGAGAAATATGTGACTCACTAGAATTATTTTTAATTGTAAATTCTCATAATTTAGCTAAGGAATCTTTGTAGCAAAATTTTAACAAAAAAATTAAAATTGATAGGATGTTATTCTTCCTTTACTTTTTTTTCTTCTCATTTCTTCGTGTTTTGTTTGATTAATTGCCTGTATCTAATCTTTAATTTATCTTATTTTATAGATATGACACGTGTAAAATAAATTACAATTTTGGTAAGTAAAAGAGAATATGTCAAATATAAGAATGTGAGATAAAACGTGAATGAATTAAAATTCTAAGAAAGGTAAAAAAAACCAATTGGATTAGAGTTCTAACTTAAAAGGGCAATTATGGTATTAATAATATAAGAACAAACATTGTCTATCATAAGGACTTTTTTCTTATAATTTTGTTTTAAGAAAGATAGGAGTGGAGCGCTAGAGGATATCAGTTGAGTGCCAATATCTCCCATTAAAAACTCTAATTAAGTGTGAATGTGCAATAGGAGTAAATAAGGTAGAGTAAGCATGACATCATAATTTTTTTTTACATGGAACTCATAATGAAAAAATCACATAGACTAGTTGTCTTGGTAATTTTTTTTTTACCACGCTATTTAGGCAGAATTGTCAGACCAACACTTTTACATCCATTAGATGCATGTGGTAGGTTCCACCGCATGCATCCTATGGATGAGAAAGTGTAGCTCTGACAATTCTGTCAAACAATTCTACCTACATATCATTTTTCTTTTCTTTTTTTTATTTATAACATTTTTTTTTCATTTGTATGTTTGACATGCAATGAGATGCTTATGAAAAAGAATGTTCATGTTCAACATTTGAATTTAGTCTCTAGATTAACATTTGATAACAACTAATTTACTGATATCTCATGGTTGAGAGAGAAAAAAACTTGATTGCTCCTGTTGCACCATGTACATGGATAATCACAGCCCTGGATGTAGTACATACGTCGGGACCTACCGGCCACTACATCTAGGACTGTGATTATCTCGGTGCTTGGTACAATTGGAGCAATCAAGTTTTTTTCGTTGAGAAGAAGATATTTATTTTTTATAGCTCTCCAACTAACAAATTCACTGTCCTAAAATTAGAAAGAGAAATATTTTAAAAAGTAGATTAAATTATATTGTT
The DNA here is from genome assembly GCA_026545225.1 of Cornus controversa. Taxonomy (NCBI): domain Eukaryota; kingdom Viridiplantae; phylum Streptophyta; class Magnoliopsida; order Cornales; family Cornaceae; genus Cornus; species Cornus controversa. The sequence continues at coordinate 9,573,807 of CM048848.1, read as the reverse complement.
TGACTAACATTAAGTAAATTTTGAATTCGTAAGGCTTTGATTGTTTATTAGCATATTTGTTTAATTTTTGCATCCCTTCAAAACCTAAGATTCCTTTTGGTGGTGTTTTTATAAGCAATATATTTTTGTGTTTGCAGTCAATTTCAAACTAAAACAAAATTTGAAGATAACTATGAAGCTATTATTTATCCTGATAATGCTTTCTTAGAACAATATGAAATAGAGTATGTTTTCTAGCATTTACATTATAAACACAAAGGTCCTAAACAGTCTGGACCCATTCCAATCATAAAAATAAATTTCTAATTTCACACATTTCTATCAGAAGCAACTGCATTTTATAAATCAAAGAAAATTTTTATATTTGATTAAATGTTTGTTTGTATTATTTCTTGTTTAACATGATCAATAGGATCATTGCACCTAGTTAACCAAATATGGATTCATGTATATTATGTAATTTCATATTAATCGCCTTAGAGGCATATGAGTTTAATAAACTTTCAAGGTGATGGGACAATTTTAATTGCTCACACCAAGGAATGAAAAACTTGGAATACTTGCTTAGATGCCACACACGAGATCAACTGGCAAAAAGGATAAGGATAAGACTTATTGTTACTCAAGTATTGACTCTAGAGAGAGGGGGGAGTGAATAGAGTCTATGGCAAACAATGAATATTTTTCGATTGACAAATTGTAAGTTAACTTCTATCTATGCAATAAATGGTCAATAATTAATTTAGCAATTTAAAGCATAATATAACAAGATAGAGATAGAGAAATCAAACACAATTAACACGATAATTTTTGCGAGGTTCAGAATTCCTACTCCTCGGCTCAAGACCCCTCTTGAGACTTCCCATATCCAATATGGCTACTCCTTGTAGGTGGAGTGCAAAACCTTTTTACTCAAGAGAAACTCCTTCTCTTGATCTTCCTTGGGTCACTCCAACCCTTTGCTAAAGGAATAACCTCCTTTAGGCTATCTTTGGATCAAACTAATTCTCTTGAATGGAAGAGTTTTATGCAAGAATCTCTAAAAGATAGATTTACAATATGAAGCTCTCAATAGATATTTCTCTCTCAATAGATAGATACACAAGTGTAAGCTCACAGACTAGAGAGTAAATGAATCATAAGTGTAAGCTTAAGTCTTTGAATGAAAAATAGAGTTAGTGAGATTGGATGCACAAAAGATTTTTGCAAGAAATAATTTTCTCAAGTTCATTTTTTATGATTCATAGAACATCTTCTTATATAGAGAGAAAATCAGACAAGGTCGTTTTAAAGTAGTTGGGCAAGTGGTTTGGGGCATTAAATGCAGAAACTAGCCGTTAATTTTCTAAACCACTAGGTTTTAGTCGACTGATGATTTCATCGGTCACTAAACCAAGTGTTTTGGTCAACTGAAGCTGAGCTTCGGTCGACTGAAACTCCTCTGTTTTGTAAAGCCTACTGGAATTCATTTCCAGTTTCTATCAGTTGACTGATGAAGAGATTCGGTTGACCGATAACCTTGTTTCGGTCGACTGAAACTGAGCTTCGGTCGATTGAAACTCCCCTATTTTATAAAGCTTACTGGAATTTAATTCCAGGATTGTTCAGTCGGCTGAAGGACTTCATCAGTCGACCTAAACTATATATATATACCAAAGAGCTCTTTTTAAAACAGATTTTTGAATGGATATTCATATAAGATGGTCAATGATGAACTATGAGTAATGATCAACATCTATATATGATCAAAAATGATATTTTTGAAAAGATTTTTAGTGAATGATCATTGAAAGAGTTGAGTTTTACTTGAATTCAAATAAACTTTAACATTATTTTGTAAGTGCTCACCATCCTATCTACCCCTTCTTCAAAATGGATTAATCGATTGAGTACTTGGAGGAAATGGACACTTGTTTGAGATGTTTTTGATCATAGAAGACTTTGAAACTTTAAAAGCTTCCTTTTTTATGTTTCTTCACAATCCGTTCTCTTGATTTTATGGCACTTCTTTGAGCTTGAAAGTGATAGAATCTTTGAATTTTGTCTTTATATATGATCACTAGCATAACCACTTAAATGTAGACATTAGTAATAAAGACATCATAAATTATTTGTAATCATCAAAATTATAAGATTGCCCTCTGGTCAAAACCTTCGGGTCAACATTTATCTCTCTCCATCTCAATGAGGAGCGAATAGTCTCCCAATGCTATACAATATGCAATGAATATAAATTGGGCGACCAATTTACACAAAAAGGTACATAACAAAAACCCTAATTAATGCTCTGTCGATACAACTTTACCATAAGATATTTTTCTAACTTAGGCGTCAGAGCTTTTTAGGTCAATACCACACCGGTGCCTAGAAGTAGTCAATCGTACTGTACTGGTGAAAAAAGCCTTCATCAGTTGGCACCATTTGTGGGATGTCTAATATTTCCTATGCATTATAATGTTATGATCCGACTCAAAAGTTGGTGGAGATGGTACGGAAAAGGATGGAGCAACATCGCAGGCTCACCATCACGAAAAAGGAGATAAGCAATATCCCATCACTTGTAACAAAGGGGTACCCCAGCCTATCCCAAATGATGGTGAATGGGTTGCAGCGTTGGAATGACATTCAGACTTTAAGCCAAAGTCTGAATCATTTGGTCCAACAAAATACGGTTATTTTACGATGTCTGTTTCCACCTCTTCAACAAGTAGATCCTTTTGGTCCCCCTCAACAAGTCGACCCTCTTGGTCATCTTCCTATTGGACAAAACCCCTAGTCCGCATCGAAACCCTCTTTCCCAGCAAGCCAATGAACATGGTGGCCTTCGTAGTCTAGAAGAAATCCCAGGTGTACAAAACAACCTTCCACCAATCAGAGAAGAAGTCGAGCAAAGTCAAATGGGGCATACAGGGTAGAGTGATCAGCGCCTTAGTACTACAATCATGACTAAGGGAGGGACTCATCTTGACATCCAAATGCAAGACCTAAAGGAAAAGGTGGAAGGTATGACACGAGCAATGAAAGGGAAGGATCCCGCCTTCCCTACCACTCTTAAAGGCTTTGCCAAGTTCTAGTTCAACAATTTAGAATCGAGATCTTCCATAACTTTAGAGAATTGAGCAAACGATTTGTTGTATATTTTATAACAAGCAGACGACTCAGAAAGCATCCGACGCACTTATTGAATGTGAAGCAGGAAAAGGGGGAGTCTCTACATGATTATATCAATTGTTTCAATAGGGAGATGTTGCAGGTTGACAGAGTCGATGACAAAGTAGTTATCACAGCTTTCATGGGAGGGTTGTAACCCTCTAAGTTATTATTTTCCTTATCTAAAGATCCCCTAGAGAGTATCCAACACTCCTGGTCAAGGCACAGAAATACATGAACAGTGAAGATGCACTCAATGCCCACAAAGAGAAAGGTGGTTAAAGAAATTAAAAGGTAGAAAAAAAGAGGTCTGGAGAATAATTTAAGTGCTAATTCAAAAATTGATTCAAAAAGTTGAATTATTTAAGTGCTAATTCAAAAATTGATTCAAAAAGTTTAATTGATGTTATTTTGAAACAAGAATGAACAAATTAAGTGATAAGTCAACTAACAAAATAAAATCAAGTAAAGAAAGGTTCTAGGGCAATTGTTTAACCACTATTTCCTCAATATTGGCCAATTATCCTCAAAATTGAAGAAATTAATCCATGCAATTAAATTTGAGTGGCTACAAGCTCACATCAACACCTTAAACATAATTCATTCAAGGTTGAACTAAATAGAAATAATCTGTAGTTAGCATGACTTGTCTACCTAATTAAATTATACTAATTTTTAGCACAACTCATCTTTCCTTAGTATGAATCATCAAGGCCCTAATCTAGAATGATCAATTAACACCCAATTGCATGATTCCCCCCCCCCCTTCTTTTGAACTACAAGAACAATGAAGGACTTTAGCTCAATAACAATTCAGTTATATCTAAAACAAGAGTAACATTGAATTAAAATGGAATTTAAATCAATAGAAACCCTAATTCATGGTGCAACCATGAATTTTAGGTCGGAGGGCCAAATAGTGCCCACAACCAAGCTTGGAATCAATGTTAAGCTTTAGTGAATCAAAAGTAACAAATTCAAACAATTTTTTCCCAAACAAGCAGACCAAACTCGAAGTGAACATTAAACTTGCTTGACTGCATCAATTAAATGCATTTAGTATCTGTTGGAACTAGGGATGTCAATTTTGTTAGCCCCGTCGGGTTCCCTCCCTGTCCCACCCCTAATGAAACGGGTATGAGAACTCTTTTTATTTTGTAGGTGTGGGTATGAGAAAGGAAACTAGAACATGTTACGGGTACGAGGCGGGTTCGGGATTTGTTAAAAACTTGTCCCGTCCCCCCCACCTAATTGTTATATATATAAACATATTTGTATATAATATCCCTACCTTAAATATATATATTGTTACATTTTCTAACCAAACCTAACCTAACATATCTCTTATTTTTTAACATATATAAACATATTTACATACATAATATCCTTACCTGAAATATATATTATGTTTACATTTTTTAAACTAACTTGACATATATATCTCTTATTCTCTAACATATGGGCACCAAAGTCATCAAAATGAAATTGATTATTATATAAACATGTCCCCACCTCATCTCCTAATGGGGTGGGGATGGGATTTGAGATCTCTCCCCGCTCTTACCCCACGACAAGTATGAAAAGCTATTAAAAGCAATGAGGCGGGGATGGGTTTAGGCGAACTTGTGTCATACCCACCCCATTGTCATCCCTAGTTAAAACAAAGGCTTGCATTTCATGGTCATGATGAATCTGAGCATTCAAGAAATCAAAGAAATTTTCTTCAGCTTTTAAAGTTTCATATTAAACATAATGAGGATGTTAAATTAGTAGTATTGAAGAATGCTCCTGAAAGTTAATGTCACCTGAGATTTAAAAAGATATTATGAATGTCACTGCAGTTAAAATTGTTGATGTTATTATTAGAGATATTGGAGATGCGCTATTTTCTATTATGATTGATGAATCTCGTGACATATCAACAAAGGAGCAAATGGTTATTGTATTGCGTTATGTGGATATGGATGGTGATGTAATTGAAAATTTTACAGGTGTGGAACATGTTACTAGTACCACTGCTCTGTCACTAAGATGACAATTGATGAATTATTTTGTAGGCATGGACTGAGTATCTCCAAATTACACGGGCAAAAATATGAGTCATTTGAAGAAAAATGAATGTGTTTTTTATGTCCATTGTATTACTTATCAACTACAGTTGGATCTTGTGAAAGTTACAAAATGTCATGTTGATATTACTACTTTTTTTAGCTTTGTTGCTAATGTGGTGGATGTTGTTGGGGCTTCATGTAAATGTCATGATATTCTTTAAGAAAAATAAGCCATTATGGTTATTCAAGCACTCAACAATGGTAAAATTACAAGTGGACGATACTTTAATCATAATACTACTTTTAAGCGTTCTAGTGATACATGTTGGGGCTCGCACTATGATACTTTAATCAACTTGATTTCCAAATTTTCATATGTCATTGATGTGCTTGAGATAATTGAAGAGGATAGATTAAAAGTTGAACCGAGATCTAAATAAATTTTTTTATTGGAGTTGATGCAACCATTCAATTTTTTTTACTCTACATTTAATGAGGACTGTAAAGATCCAAAATTTTGTTTTATTGATTTTTTATTTAAAATGGAATTATAAATAGATTTGCACATGTTATAAATGTGATTTGAATATGTGGGGAATTGTTTAGAGGTTCAGAGAGTTTTATGAGTCATTCGGCTCATTTTGAAAATTTGGGTCATCAAGACCCTGGACAGGGGTCAAGTGGGCCCAAAAAATTGAATATTTTTATGAGAAACTTAATTTTTGGTTATACACTAATTAGAATGTTAAAAGATATGTAGAGTTGATTTTGAGGCCATAACCGCTTTCAAATTCAAAAACGGAGGTCGGGAAGGTACGTTAAGTGAACTAGGGGTATTTTGGTCATTTTATGCTCTAGGGCCTATAAATATCAAAATCTAGATATTTCAGTCATCTCTCTCTCTAAAAAACCATATTTCTCTCTTCTCTCTTCCCTTTTAAGCTCTCTAGATGTGAGTTGCGCGGTGCGGAAGCGGTTGTGAAAAGTATTTTAGAACCTAGAGGGGGGTGAATAGGATCACTTGCTCGTTTGCTTAATTTTTAATTAATTTAATTTTAAGTCCAATTAATCAAACAATTAAAGCAAGCAAATAAATAAAATGCAAGTAAAGAAAAGAATGCACCGGATATACGTAGAAACCCAAGGCGGGAAAAATCACGGAGGGAGGCGGCACGCCTTAGGGAACCAATTCACTATGATGAAGCAAAGTACAACAGACTCTGTCTCAGTCTCATACCCCTCTTCACTCTGTCAAGGATCTGATGTGGAACACCTCAGGCTTATGATTGCAACAACACGTCCAACTGCTGCAGACTTCTGGCTAACGTCACCACCCTTACAGAAGGTTGCTGGAAGAACCAAAATACTCAGCAAGTATTTTGTTCCCTTCATAGTGCATTCTGATCACCTTTCTTCTTTAGCAAGCAAGCAAGCGAAGAACCATCAATCCAATGTTCTGATCAGCAAATCTCTGAGCAGCTAATCAGAAGTAGAACACCTTCCTAAATATCACTCGTGAAGTATGGATGTGTGTTCTTAAAAATATAAAACCCTAATTATATTGTATATACTTTCTCTCTTTAAAAATAATATTTCAGGGCATACTTGTAGAGAAAATATGAATACATATATATAGGCAAGGAAGTTCTAATTCTACTTGGAAAAGGAGTTAAATACCAAAATAGAACTTTCTTAGAAATTTCAAACCCAATAGGAATCAGGATTTCCGTCAAAATTTATTTCCTATTTGGAACAGGCTAAGTGGGACCGGTGCCAAATAACTAGGACCGGTGGGACTTTTGAAAACCTGCAGAAACCATTTACCTAGAAAAGTTGGACCGGTCCTACTTTGAAAAACCCTAAAATTTTCATTTAAACCCTGGTTTTTCAAAATAGGCTCGGAACTAAAAAATGCAGAGTGTCCTCACAATACTTACCTGTACTATATGGTGTTCTTACTGATTTTGTCAGCTTCCATGCACTTGAGTGTCAGCTCGAAGATGTCGATGATCGATACAAAGAATAATCCAAAAATTACAACTCGATCAATCAAGTTTTGATCATCAAAATATGTCAATTACAAATTTATATCTTACAATAGATTCTCTCTAAGATTTGGAGACCTTAAGGCTTGATTCGAAAGGTGTTGAAGAAGGAAAGTTCGTTCTACATGGCGAGGGCGTCATTTTGAACTGAACAAGGCTATGTTTGGATAACTTTTGAGTTGGTGGATTTGAGGTGTAGCTTGAGATTTTATCTCTTGAGGTAGGGGGTGTGTGTTGTGTCTTTTATTGTGACATATATAACATATATGAGATTTTGTGACATATGTTGAAACCCTTGTTTTAATGTGAATTTTGTTAAAAACATTGAATGTGGGTATGTGTCAATATGATTTCTTATGTGACATACTAGAAATGAACCTAGGACATGAAATGAGTGCAAATGCATTAAGACTTGTGTATATCTTTACTAAACGTGACATATTTGGTGTGTGTGTGATGATATATCAGAAATGACTCATGTACAAAGTAGAGGGGAAATACATTCTCTGGGGTTGAAAGACCGCAAACTTGCGTAAGAGAGTTGGTTACCTGTGGGTTAGAAGCCCGAAAATAATTAAGGACATGGGGTATGGGGCTTCGAACATATCCAGATTGAGTGTGTGAGTGTGAGTACAATTTTGAGAGTCGAGAGTTTTAAGAGTAACAATTGAGTTATGTGAACAATGTGAGTTGTGTGATGATTTTGTGTTGGACTTTGAGTTTGAATTTACTTTGTCATATGTTATAGATATGATGAAGTTGTGCATTAAAGTATGTTAAATTGAGCTTTTGTGGTTGTCAAGTATTTTGATGTATATGTCATGTGAAATGTGAATTGTGGCATTTGATTAGAATGCTAGGAAGCATGACACGTAGCTAGTCTATGTAGGTTGATTGATTTATGTATTGATATGAAATGTGAGAACTTGGGTGGATTGCACAACATATGACCTTGAGCCTGTTGAATTTTTCTCATCCCCCTTCATTAACAATTTCAAGACATGGCAAGGAGGTTGTCGATGGTGTACAACTGTGAGTTGGACTTTGAGTTTGAAGTACTTTTTTTTGGGTCTCCTGATGTTATGCACGTCCGGGATGTGGATAGAGTGCATTTTATGTTTTATTTAGGCCTTTGTGCTGTAGATGTTAATGTTTGAACAAGAGGATGATGTATAAATGGTGTTTTTGTTCAATTAATGAATGTTCCGTGATTTAGTTGATGTTTATGTATGTTGTAGTTGTGGATGAACTCATATAGATGTATGTTAGGATGTGAGGAGGATTTGATGTCTAAGGTTTCAAAGATAGGAAAATGAGGACACCTGCAGATAGGCCTACAATCAATCAAAACCAGGATTTCGATTAATTGAACCTTGCATTTCGATTAATCAAACACCAAGCCACTTTTTTTTAATCAAAAATCCATGTGTTCCGATTGAAGTTTTGAAAGAAGTGTGATTAATCGCAACACTTGGATTAATCGAAGCTCCACCTTCGATTAATTGAAGACTGTTAGCTTGTTTGGGTGTTATGTGAGGGGCCTAATAGTGGAAATACAAGCGTAACAATATGATATCAGAGCATGATAAAGGATAATATGTGTTGATGTTTCACATTCTCACCCTTGAGTTCTTGTACTGTTCTGGGTATGGGAATTCGGGGCATGACAAGGACTATATTAAAAATTACAAATGAATTGTCAAAGACATTGTAAAAGAAAAATTAAGATATTTTAAATGTTATGTCCTTGGTTAAAATATACAAGAAACAACTTCAAATGATGAGGAATAATGGTTGGGATCTTTACTTGATCAGGTTTCTTTTCTTTTTGTGGAAAACATAATATTGAAGTGAATTAAATAAGCTCTCTCGGGCAGCTGACGGCTATTTTCATTCATAGCTTTCCTAAAGTTTGTTCAGAGCATATGCCTGGTAGTTGAATTAGAAGAATGGACTACCACCAGTGGGCTCTGCAGGTATGACATGTGACTATTATGGCGTATCAATCATAGCTAGCTAGCAAAGAAGTAAGTTCTGCACCGCACTTTTTGATCCTCTCTCGGCTTATCTTCTAAAAGCCAATTATGAACTTGATTCCACACTAACATGAATGATATGCTTGTAACTCGAGGGAGGCCATGACGTAAAGCTCATGAAATCACGAATTTGCATTACTATCACGTTGAGTTATTCTATGTTGTCATAGACATGCAACTTCAACAGCTAAATAGTCATTTCAGTGAGTCAAACACTGAGTTGCTTCTTTGTATATCATGTTCGTGTCCAAATAATTCATTCTCTGCTTTTGACAAGAACAAACTAATCCGTCTTACTAAATTTTATCCAAAAGATTTTTCTCTAAGGGAGCTCCTGGATCTTAATGATCAACTTGAAACTTATATTATTGATATGTGCTCAAACAAGGAGTTTTCAAATTTAAAAGTGATTAGTGATCTTGTACAAAGAATAATTAAAATAAAAAGAGACAAGATTTATCTATTAGTTTACTTACTTCTAAAATTGGCGTTGATTTTGTCAGTTGCGACTGCCACAGTAGAGATGACATTTTCTGCTATGAATATTTTGAAGACTCGACTGTGCAATTGGATGAAAGATCAATGAATGAATGATATGATGGTTGTGTATATTGAGAGAGACATATTTTGTAGCATTGATAATGAAGTTATCATTCAACGTTTTCAGAATATAAAAACTCGTAAAACTTATGAATATAATAATAGAAATATTATGAATCGATGTTTCACTTTTTGCATTTATTATTTTGGTTCAATTTTTTGTTATTATTATATTATTAAAGGTTTCCCCCACTGAAGTAAATTTTTGGTTCTACCACTGTCACCTATAAATGTAACTCTCGACTATGAATCTGCAAAGCCCGCCTCCCATAACCCCTAAAACCTCGTCTTTCCCTCACCAACATCATATTCACTATCGACATCATCTACCATGAAATTTTCATAAGTTATCACTGTAGTCAAGCATGACGGCAAACTTGATATCGATTTGAACGGGTAAACTATTATATTTTATTATAGGTATATAAGTAATTTTGTAATAAAAAATAACGGACTCCAACGGAAAAAAAAGGTCAGTGTTATTATGAAAATCACAGGGAATCTAGATCACACCATAGCCCCTAAAACCTCATCTTTCCCTCACCGACATCATATTCACTATCGACATCATCCACTATGAAAGTTCGCAAGTTATCATTATAGTCAAGTAAAGCGGCAAACTTGATATCGATTTGAACGGGTAAACTATTATATTTTATTATGGGTATATAAGTAATTTTGTAATAAAAAATAATAGACTCCAACGGACAAAAAGGTGAGTGTTATTATGAAAATCACAGGGAATCTAGATCACACCATCTTAAGGAATCTAGATCACACCATCTTAATCTTCACCTTAATGAGAGAGATATAGATACGGAGAATCTAGAGAGAGAAAAAAGAATGAACAGTGAAATTCTGCAATTCGAAAAAGAATGAATAGTGGAATTTTGCAATTCATTTGTCTAAAATCGAACAATTTAGACGGGGAAGAGAATCACAACGGAGATCGAGAGAGGCAATATTTAGATGGAGAGAGAGTATCACAAATTATTCTATTTACATGGTGAGGATGGTGACAATTTAAAAAGGGGAGAGAATCACAACAGAGATCAAGAGAGGCAATATTTAGATGGAGAGAGAGTATCACAAACTATTCTATTTACATGGTGAGGATGGTGACTTTTCTGACTGATTCACCATTGTTATTGGCCGTCGTTGGTGGATAGAATATACGCGGGTATTATTTTCCTATTTCTTCCCACCAGAATACATGCACTACTCGAGTATTACTGATGTATCTTAGTAAAAGGAGATAAAAAAAAAAGAAGAAAAAAGACGTGGTTAACAAATCAGCTGACATGTTTCTTTCGAGATAAACATCACAAAAATGAGTTTGTAGTAGTTGCAATATTGAAATTTGAGTGACACATGACATTTCCGAGGTTACAACTAACATTTATCTCGTTAACTGTCTTCAAATTAGTATAAGGGAAATGATAAACTTCACGATTTTATTTCACGAATTTTAACTCGAATCTATGTGGCAGATGATAATACAATCGGGACTCCGTGTATGGGAGAAATCCCACCAATACTAACTCACCATTTAATTTCATCTCCTAAAATAATGAAAAATAATAATGAAAAATAGAGATTTATTGTTGGTGGAATTCTTATAAATATAAAATTGTTACCTGCCACATCATTCATGATACAAAATCATGAAAAAATTTCATGACGTGTAGAATTGCTCTTAGTATAAATACAAGTTTCTGCACAAAAAGAATGCACTTCCTGAAATTAAGTACTAATTGAACTTTGGCACAACCTTTCAGGCACGATTAAAACACCAAAAATTTTATCGCCAAACAAATCTAACCACAAAGAGCATCTCCGATCGATATGTCAATCATACGTGGAATTTGCAACAATTACTTTGTACATCAAGAACTCTTCCAATCGATACCTCAAATACCTACTTGACATTTGACATACCATTAAATATGTCAAATTTGACATATCAAAAAGTGGAATGTCAAATAAATTGTTTCTATTATTTTAATCTATAAGTTCCTATTATTATTTTAAAATATATTTTATAAAGGAGGTGATATTCGCACTCTCTTTTTCGATGTTTGCACTCCTCTTTTAAAAGAAATGACACTTCCAACTCTAAATTCACAAGTGAATGATTTTTTTTTTTCAAATTACACAACTACTCTTCTAGATATATCCCTCTCTGTCTTCAATCTTTAATATTTTTCGATCTCTTTTGATAGAATTCAAAAATAATAATAATCCTAAAAAGAGTTATTTATGTTGACTAAATAATTTCTTTTGACAGGGCTCCAAAAAAGAGTTATCTATATTGAATAAATTATCTTTTTTGACAAGAATAAAAAAAAAACGCAAAAGAAAGTTATATCTATTGAATAAATTATCTCTTTTCACATGACTCCAAAAAAAAAAAAAAAGTATAGTATACCAATTTTTTTTTATCTTTGTTGAATAAATTATCTCTTTTGATACCCAAAAAAAATGTTATATCTCTTGAATAAATTATATCTTTTGATAGGACCCCAAAAAGTTTTTGCGTTAAATTCATTGACCTCCCTGAGGTTTGGTCAAATTACACTCGGAGAGACCGTTTGAACTTTATTTCTTTTACCTCTCCTAAATCTATTTTTTTGGTGGTCGAAGTAAATTTTAAGTGTGAAAAGATAATTTTACCCTTGCATTATAATATCACATTATATTTCAAATAAGATAAAATACAATGACCTCCCCTGAGGTTTGATCTAATCGCACTGACCTCCCTTGCAAAAAAAATTAATTTTTAAAATGACATTTTTGCTCACATTATACTTTCTCTCCGTTCAGTCTTCTTTTGTATACCTGCTACACCACCACTGTCACCACCTGTGACTATTATTGATCTTCGATCTTGCTCCTATCATATCTGATCAATTGCCAAAAATTCTATCACACAAATTCTTTTCAAAGATCTTCAATCATGGTGATATATATACAAACACATACATAGGATCGGATCTGTGGACCGAGTTATTGAGTTTTGTCGTGAGTTACAGGTACGAGTTGACGAAAACGACTGGGCTAGTAGTGTCATGTGTATGGAAGCGTACATATCATTTTAGAAATCAGATTTTTTTATTATTAAATTATTTGGATGTATAATGGTAAAATCATCGTAAAATATTATTTCAAATTATCATAGGGGATCGAGGTCAATTATGGCAAATCTGAAGGGAGGTCAGTGAAATTACGGCAAACCTCAGGAGATGTCTTGTATTTTACCCTATTTGAAATATAATGTGATATTATAATGTAAGGACAAAAATGTCTTTTCACTCTTAAAATTTATTTCGGCCACAAAAAAAATTTGATATGGGGGAGGTGAAAGAAATAAAGGCTAAACGATCTCTTTGAGTGTAATTTGACCAAACTTCAAGGTAGGTCAGTGAATTTGACCCAATTTTTCAACCATGTTGAATAAATTATCTCTTTTGGTAGGAACAAAAAAAAAATCATGTTGAATAAATTATTTCTTTTGACATAATCAAAACAAAAAAAGAAAAAGAAGCACCTAAAAAAATGTACTAAAGGAAGCAGAGAACGTAAAAAGAATATATGATGTATTAATGAATTTAAGGACATTTTTGTCATTTCTTTTAAAAGAAAAATAGAAGTGGAGTATAATGGTAGAAAAGTGGATTGCAAATATCGACTCTCATTTATAATTGCAATCAATTAATAAATTTGACGTATCGGATGGTGTATACCAAAATACCATATGTCAATTTGTCACATCATATCTCTAATAAATTTGAAATAAATTTGAGATATAAAATTTAAAACATGAATTGAAAGTGTTCTAATTAATAGAAGATGGATAGTTGAGCACACGCAAAACTCCATGAGTAACATGCAATAAACATCAAAGTTGAATGTCGTGGTTTAAGAATTTTACATACTAAATTTTTCCATGCACGCATTTCACAGGTATTTGAAATTTACAACTTAAAACAATCACTTTAATTCTTCCCAAAAAGTTTTCTTAAAAAGTGGAGTCCTTTGACACCTTCAATGGTACGGTCTAATTTTAACCTTCAATCCAACTACCCCTTTAAACTAAAATTCAATTGCATAGAAAAACGATGAAGCATTTAAAAATCAAATAATTAGTAGTGCCCAACCATACAGGCTTCCTTTCAATTCACACGATTTATATGCTAAGATGAGATTAGGTGGGGTCAATTGAAATTCTTCACAATGTGTATTGTAAAAGTAAGAGCGGATGGGGTTACCAAATAAAACCTATTAAATTGTAAAAATAATAATAATAAAACCTATTAAATCCTAGAATATACAGGGTTTGAAATAGGTAACCAAAAATTTCTATTAAAGAAAAGACAATCCAAAAGTGGAAGCTTTGGAACTATTTAACAGACGGACAATACTTGGGTCCAACCCTATGCAAACCTAGTTGGTGCTTCTAAATGATGTGGTTCAATAAAAGTGTGACACGTGTCCCAAATTTATAAAAATATTAAAAGAAGTTAAAAATGAAAAAAATTTATTTTTTTAACATTTAACCCGTAACCGGAACCAGATTCTCTCTCACATACAACAATCTCTCTCATTTATATTTCTCTCTGTTGCTCTTTCTCATTGCATCAAACTCTCTTATGCAGGAGAACCAACTTGGTTCGCATAGGGTTGGACCCAAGTATTGTCCTTAACAGACAACCTAAAAAGTATAAGAAATAAGAAATAATAAATTTTATATTATTTTTTTAATTAACTCATAATATATTTTAAATTGCATTGAATCACAGTCTTCTAAGAAGGTGCTTACCAAATCTTCTCGAGTGTTATATCCTAGGAATGACAATTTGTGTTACATGCCCCGGCAGGTACCTAAGAGAACAAGTTTGTTAAGCTATTAATTAGGGTATGGTGGATTTATAATAAATTATTTAAATCTAACTCGGGTTTGAGGCCGGAGCAGATTTTATGAGTATTTTGCCCACCTCACCCTGTCCCAATTATATAATATTTTTACTTTTATATCCTTGTTAACATATAATATGTTGTTGGTGTCGCCTTACTCCCGTGTTCCGTCAACTCCTTTCCCTCTCTTCTTTATTTGTCTATTCAAATGCTGGCTTTATTTTGCCTTTCTGGTTAAAGTTTACTAACATATCGTGCGATGTCGTCAAGATGTTGAAGAATCGATGATTCAACTGCAATTATTATTTGAAGATGTTTTCGATAACTTAAGAAGAAAGCTATACCATTCTTATCAACTTTTTGAAAGGTCAGATTCTTTATAATCTTTCATGTCTTTAAATTTTGAAATAGATGTTATAACTAAGAAAGCCATTTCTAATTGACCCTTCTGGCTCATCACATGTGGTTGACCCTCCTGCAGTTGAGTTCCAATCATCTGTCCCACCTAAGGCTCCTAATGCTACCACTGCTTTGGATCCTCGTCGATCCACTCGGGTAAGAACCTCCCCTGCACATCTTCATGACTATCATTGTTATCATGCTCTTGCAACCCTTCATGAACCTCACACTTTTAGCGAGGCCTTCTCTAACCCTTTATGACAGCGAGCAATGAAAGAAGAATTAGATGCACTTACCTAGACTCATACATGGGATCTAGTTGAATTGCCTCCAGGGAAGTCCGCCATTGGATGTAAATGGGTTTATAAAATCAAGACTCGTTCAGATGGGTCTGTTGAGCGCTATAAAGCCCGACTTGTGGCAAGGGGGTTCACATAGGAGTATGGCATTGATTATGAGGAGACTTTTGCTCCTGTTGGTCATCTTCCTTCTATTCGTACTCTTATTGCTGTGGCTGCTTCCCGTCATTGGGAACTTTTTCAGATGGATGTCAAAAATGTCTTCCTCAATGGTGATTTGCTCAAGGAAGTTTATATGAAGCCTCCTCCAGGTTTTGGTCATCCACCTCATCAAGTTTGTCGATTTAGGCGTGCTCTGTATGATCTAAAACAGGCACCTCGAGCTTGGTTTGCCAAGTTTAGTTCTACTATTTCTCGCCTTGGTTATTCTACCAGTACATATGATTCAGCTTTATTTATCCGGCATACTGCAAATGGTATTATTCTTCTCTTAATTTATGTTGATGATATGATCATCACCGGGGATGATACTCAGGGTATTCAGGAACTTAAGCAGTTTCTCAATCATCAATTTGAAATGAAAGATCTTGGACCTCTCAGTTATTTTCTTGGACTGGAAATTACTAGAGCTACTGATGGCTACTACCTTACTCAAGCAAAGTACTGTTCTGATCTTCTTTCCAAAGCTGGCATCACAGACAACAAGATTGCTGATACTCCACTTGAGCCTAATGTGAGACTTACTCCACATGATGGTGAACTTCTTCGTGATGGTACTCTGTATCGTCAGTTGGTTGGTAGTTTGGTATATCTTACTGTCACTCGTCCAGATATTTCTCATGCTGTTCATATTGTCAGTCAGTTCATGGCTTCACCGAGATCAGTTCACTTTGCTGTTGTTCTTCGTATTCTCCGCTATGTCAAGGGTACTGTATTTCGTGGGCTTTTTTTCTCTCATCAATCTTCACTGGTGCTTCGTGCTTATTCTGATGCAGATTGGGCTGGTGACCCAACAGATCGCCGTTCCACTACAAGATATTGCTTCTTTCTTGGAAGTTCACTGATTTTTTGGCGTAGTAAGAAACAGTCTGTTATTGCTCGATCTAGCACTGAGGCCGAGTATAGAGCACTTGCCGATACTACTTCTGAGCTTTTATGGTTACGATGGCTTCTTCAAGATATGGGTGTTTGTTCTCCCACTGCTACTCACATCTATTGTGATAACAATAGTGCTATTCAGATTGCACACAATGATGTTTTTCATGAGCGGACCAAACATATTGAGATCGATTGTCATTTTGTTCGTCATCATCTACTTCAGAATATCTTGCAGTTACGATCGGTCACTTCCCATGATCAGATAGCAGATATCTTTACCAAATCTCTTCCACCAGGGCGTTTTCGAGAGCTTGTTTCAAACTCCAGATGGCGTCATATAACCCACCTTGAGTTTGAGGGGGAGTGTTAATATATATTAGTATATTATATTTTATATTTATCCTTTTCCACATCCAATTAGGATTCCTCTGATGTATAGGATAACTTGCTCTTCACTCTTTCCTTCTCCTATATATATGCCCTCACTGTATACTATATATATACCATTCATTAATACAATTCAGAGATATTATCTCCTCTCTTCTTATTTCTAACACTAATGTTTCATGACCATCCATTTTTTAAAGTTTAAAATATTTTTGTTATTAAACTTAAATAAAGACATGAGCTTGGGGCACTATGTCTTCTGGACTATATATTGCGAATATTCTTCAGGAAATTAGAGTTTGAACTTTATTATATATATTATGTAGAATAATGTTAGAAAGAGAGCTCTCTCATGAAAAGAGTCATAAGCTCTCCACATTTAATCACTGAATTAAGATAATTTTTTTAAAAAGGGTCAAAAGTCAAATGAATCATTTAATTCATCTTTCAATTCAGTAATTAGATATGAAAAACTCATTACTCTTCTCATGAGATGGCTTTCTTAATTGTATTACTCTATTATATATCTCTTTGCATAAATTGTTTCGGTCTTTAATGGGACGGGGTGGGGTGGAAATGAGCTTGAGAGGGTTCTTCGCAAACGGGAATGGGATGGGGAAGTTAAACCGTCTCAGGTTCGGGACAAGTATGAGATATATGTTTTGTTAAACAAGGCGGGGTGGGGAAACCCGCACCATACCCAGCCTTTTGTCATTCCTACGCTATGTCCTGAAAATAAAATTAATTAAATTTTAGGACATTTCCAGTTTTGTCTGAGCTTCCGATACCACCACAACACCCCAAGGGAAGTGTCTATACTTTCTAGTTGAGCATTTGAAGGTCCAATGACTCCAAATAATCCAAATCATCTGTTCTACATCAAAATATCTTTTTGACAAATCTTAGACCCAAAAGATATATAAAGAGAATAGGGAGACAAATCTTACCTTAAACTAAACTCCATTCTTACTGTGTTTTTGTTTAGATGCAAAAATGTGATGATTTTGTTTCCTCTATTGCATCAGTTGCTTACCATGACTTATTAGTAGTGGTTTATATATATATATATATATATATATATATATATATATATATATATAATTTGGAAAATAATAAACATCACAATTTTTTTTTTCATGATGTTTATCACGAATGAATGAGTAACTAATGTGAACAAGGTGATAGCGGACTTTGAATAAAGGATGGGAAATGCTAAACTTCACAATTTTATTTCACGAATTTTAACTCGAATCTAAGTGGCAGGTGATAATACCATCAGGACTCCGTGTATGGGGGAAATCCCACCAATAATAACTTACCATTTAATTTAATATCTTAAAATAATGGACTATATCACCTACCACATAGATTTGAGTTAAAATTCGTGATATTTATTCGAGAGGTGTAGCATTGCTCATAAAGGATACTAATCTTTGAATATAGGAAACTAACGTAAGAAAAAAAAAAAATGACATCGCCTTATGATTTGAAATAAATCAAGAAACTTATTTGGTGATGTCTAATGCTACTCATATATTTTCTGAAAGCAAGGGGGAGAATAGAGTTTGCTTGAAAAACATACATAGGTTGTTTTAGTCATTTCACTTGTAGGGTTTATCTGACTAACTGTGTAATATAAAATACGGGATGACATTTTGCATTTTTTTTTAACACTTTAAGTTGACTAATGTCAATAAAAGGTCAGTGTAATTAAAATCATTTTTGATCACGTGTGTGATTAGAACAAATATTAAGAGAGTTGAGTGTAATTTATCCTTTTATTTAAATAAATGATACCGACTTATGGTTCAGTGTACTTTCTCTCTTTTTAAAAGTTAAAACGCGAGGGTTGGACTTCCCCCCAGCAGAATTTAGATTCTTCTTTCGCCCCTAAAATTGGAGTAATTAATTTGTTCCTCAAGTGTAGAAGCCCACTGGGATCTTAAAGCAGTTCATTTTTTTTTTCTCTATTATTAAAGCAGTTCATTGAACAACGGCCAATATGTCTACAACTGGTGATCAGTAAAGAGTGGCCATTAGTAGTTTTTTTTTTTCTGTTCTTTTTTTCGTTTTTGGTTTCCTATCTCAGCTTTCTTTATTCTCCAGTAATTCGTTTATATATAAAAACATTCTTTATGTGCCAACACTCGTTCTTTTCTTTTTTCTTTTTCCCTCAAAAAATATGTTCAGGATGTAAGCCAGGAAAATAAGACTGAAAAAAAAAAAACCATTTTTCATGTATGCAGAAGGTAAGTGCTGTACAAAAAAATCGGTGAAATCAAAATATTGAAACGAACCGGCGGTTCGGTTCACTTTCGGTTCCAAAATTATGAAAGTTGAATTACGATTTGGAGTTTTGCGGAATCGAAACAAATCAAATAATTTACTGTATAAATATAATATATTTATATATATTATATTATAAATATTTAATATTATATTATAGAAAATGATATAATTGATGACATTTTTTCACCCGACTAATGTGAAAAACTCTAATATAGAAAGACAGATAACTTTTTATGTAAATGTGAATATATGATATTAGAAAGAGAACCGTGAAATTTGTAAAGATGAGATATAAAAAGAGAAACTCACTTTCTATATAGACGTGATATAGAAAGTGAACTGTGAAATTTGTAAATGTGGCAATCAATATATAGAGTCCGTTAAATTTTTATTTTTTTTAGTCAAGGCTAAATAGAAACACTCTATTATTTATATTATATTATATATATTTCTTTTCTATATTTCAAGGCTAGAATAGTGGATTTAGTTTGGTTCCATAATTCTCACAGTTCGGTTTGGTTCAAGTTTGGACATTCTCTCCCTAGGCTTGTTCTCCAGGAAATGGATTGTTCATTTTTTTAAAATTGGTAGCAGTTAACATATATATGCAGGACTAGGAATGCATTTCTTTTTAATGGAGAGTCTTGGGGGTGCTAAGTTCATTTCTGATATTTCTATGGCTCAACACCAGGAATTCTAGATGACCAGACTCATGTTATCTAGACCTTATTGGAAGCACTTCTGCAGTCACTAGATGCAGCCCTAAAATTCGGTTTGCCCCCTTTACTTAGCTCAGACAACATCAAATGCAATTTTATGCTTCCTTCTAACTCTCATTCTGGGCTTGGAGGGAGTAGAGCTGTTTTTAGGGACTCCTCTGGTAGGGTTTTAGCTGCTGCAGTATTCACGCCTCAACCAGCTTCTGATGCTACCCTGGCAGAAGCTGGTTGTGTAATGCTGCATATTGCTTTGGCCCAAGTCCCTTGGCTATTCAGAATTTTATGCTTGATATCAGGCCGGTTCCAGCAGAAACAATTAGCAAACACGGTAGTCGAGTCTTTCTTTCACTAGCTTCCTCAGAGCAGTAGTTATTTGACCAGGTGTATTTCAATCCCACGAAATCTAACTCCATTACATTGCAGCAAGAAAGAAAATAACATTGGAATTACCCATAACAATCCAAGGTGAAGTCCTGGCATATGTATGTTTTGATAGTTTTCAGCACAAAACTTTTGAAGGAATGGGTTATATATGTATGGATAAAGGAAGAATGCCTTTTGGCAGGGAGGAGGGAGGGTCATTATAATGCATCTTGAGGAATTAACATGCTTCTCCTTCATTCAACCACTGGAAAACTAAACAAGTCCTTCCAAGAGCAAGTTAGGATCTACTGTGACTAGGATGTTGATCATACTGCAGATGATGCTTTGAATAGTAGTCTTAAGCTTGCTTATGAGGGGATGATATCTCATCACTCTACCCATTCAGACAGTCAACAACCTACTAATTCATTCCATGGAGAACACAGTTCTACTGTCTAATTGGAATGTATCCTTCATAATTTCTCCAGTCTGGTTTATAGAGGAACTCTAAGAATGGCCCCAAAGCTTCATATGCTCTCCAAGAAGGGATTTCTATTCTTCCTTGTCTCTCTACTAAAGTACCAAGCCAAGGCATTCAGTTAGATTACATAAACCTGCTACCGAATGTGTTTGTTATTTCTTATCCTGAGAACTAATAGGTGTATCATTAATTTTCCTAGCTTAATGGGGTATAAGGGTTACCTTTATTTTTCTATGTTTTTCTCTGTTTGGCTTCAAAGCTTTTTTAGCTTACAGTTTTGATAGTACTGTTGTTAGATATATTGTTGTAGATTCATGGTCATTAGACATAGTAAGGATTGGACATGGATGAACCCTTTGATTTCGTAGTGCATTAATCTGCAAGTCATAACAATGAATCGTGGATTCACAAATTCTTATGGGGAGAAAAAACAATTTTGTACTAGTACTTCTTTTTGTTCATTTCTCTTGAATGAATGTACTAAAATCGATTGTTGGCTGTTCAGGCAAGCCACCACTCCACCTTTCCTAGTCTAAATCTTAAGTATTGGCTAAATTTAGAAATTTCCTCTTTAATTAGGCTTCTGCTGCCGGATGTGCAAAGCCATGCTATAGGCATTCTTACTATAGACCTTTTTTTTTTCTTACAAGTAAAATTTCATTAGAAGCGCTCAAAAGGGGAGCGTGCATGAACAAAAATAGATACAAGAGGCATAAGAATTTCCAACAAAAAGAGATGCACTATTGACTAGATTATCCAGATACCAAAAAAACCTGCCCTTTTAAACTATCCACAAAGTCAACTAAATCGTCCAATGATTTACAATCCCTCCCTCTAATCCAACAAAAACGAGAACGGAAACTTAAGTCCCAAATAGGAGATTCCACCCCATCAAAGGGTCTCCTGTTTCTCTCGCCCCAAAAACCCCAGCATAAGTATAGGGGGATTCTCTCCACGCATCCCGGGCTATTGAGCTAACTATACAACCACTCCAAGCCTCAAGCATACTCAACATGGAATCCAAGGAGACCCAACTGACACGTAAAAGAGTAAGAAACATGTCCCACACGTCTCTAATCACAGAGCAATGAAGAAGAAGATGATCCACCATCTCCTCATTCTTACTGCAGACCTTGTGTTGGCATAGCAGTTCTCACTGGTTTTGGCTCTCCATAAAAAAAAATCAAGAATTTCTGTTTTTATCTATATGGCTACTTCACCAACAATTCTATTCAAACCAAATTAACATTTTAAGGATTATTTATTGAGTTTTTTGTTGGTATGGTTGCTACAAGTATAGATTAATTATTATCTTTATTTCCCTAGAGGATTGTTCAGAAAGACGCTGCTTATTGATGCTCTCTATCTGGTTCACTCCTATAGGTGAAGTCATTGGGCTAATCATATTTGAATGACGGATATTTTAGCAGTAGTAATTAGTCAGTGCCGTGAAAACCAGGACCTATAAGCCTGCGCCTTGAATTAATCCAATTTTTAAAACAGATGACATTGCAACATTGGATTTCAGTTTCTTAATTGGGTGTTTACACTACCAAGATTAATTTTAATAAACTTATAAGTGGCTGTTACTACAGTTGCTAGATGTTTTACCATAGATTCAGGATTTAATACCTACAGTATCAACAGAAATCATCCAAGTAATTCAATTTCAAAACAAACTGAAGTGTTTCATAATAAGTATTGGATGAAGTCTTTTATTTCATAGCCTTTGATTCATCAAATCATTGACACACAAATTTTCAATAAGAAGCATATATTTTTTGGTCCCTTTAGTTCTGAACTTCGAAAGCAATGCAGCAATAAAACTATTTGCTGTTTGCCTTAATGCTAAGTGATAATTTGAATCCATTCCCACAAATGTTGTGCAGCCAAATTGTCCACTTATCTCAATCCATTCCCACAAAGAAAATGTCATGAACATATCACTATTGTAACTATATATAGGCAGAGGATGCAGAGTTCTTACATTTTGGAACTTGTGATGGACCTCCAGGCCTTGACAGATACAGAACTGGACTTCTTTGGAACATCACATACATAGCAAAATGGAGCATCATGTCTTGAATTTCAGCAAATGAAACTGAAAACTACACTGCTTCAGTTTGGTTTAGGACTCTAATGTCTTGAACCTGCAGTACAACTATACACTGTCAAATGACTGCCACGTGCTTGCTAGTTATTTATCTTGTGTCAATTTACCCTTCAATCATATCATGTAATTTGAAAATTTTCGTGTTATATGAGGCTTTCAATGAAGTGATTCTTTTAATTTTTTTGAGGAATTAAACAGACTATATGGAACCCCAACAAAACTAGAAAAAAAAAAATTAATATCATCATTTCGGAGCCCATGTGAAGTATCAGTTTGGTTACTGACTTGTGCTCAATCTGGTTCTTTCAGCCAATTGGCACACCTTCCCTCATTGTGCATTCCTAGATGAGGATGCCTCTATAATTTGATAAATTACAAATATTTTGCTAATTCAGTTGTTTAACCTCCTCTCTAAAGGCCTTGGCTTTCCTTTAGTAAATCATTTAATAAAGCATGTAAGCTAATAAATTCTGTCTTGTCATGTAAGTTATAACCGATTGAAAGAAGACAATATATATATATATATATATAATAATAAATAAAAAAAAAGAAGAAAATATCGGGAAATAGAATGTGATGGTTCCCATTTAGTAGATGAGGAATTTAAGTGTCAAATATTTTTTGTCATATAACATTTTCAACTGTTATAGCAATATCTGAGAGAGAAACTTGAATTCAAGTGTCAATGATAGATAAAAGAAAAAATAAATGAGCATCATTAGATGAGTTCGTGTACTTACTGAAATGTCACGCCAGCAGTCAACAAAGCTCAGTACAGCCTATACTGTGAACTCCCAATCCGGAGGATTGATTATAAGGATCTTCAGGAAATCATTTCCACTGCCCTGTTGCTCTTCCAGAATTTGCCTGGCAGAATTTATTGCGGAATCGCTGCAACAGCTTACCTCAATCATCTGCAGTGTGTCTATATCTCCTAATTCAAATGGGATCTCCATGAGTTTACGACATCTGTGCAAAACTAAACGTTCAAGGACTGGAAAATCATTGCTGGAGGCATTCCATTGCTCAATATTCATGTAGTAAAACCTCAGGAATTTGAGTCGACAAAACCCTCCATCACTTGTGTCCCATTGTGGCCCAATGCAAGCCTGGAATTCTAATTTAAGAGATTCAAGGTTGGGTAATGATCCAAGAATTGACATTTCCTTCCACGCTAGAGCAGTATTTGATAAAGTTAGCATTTTAAGATTTGGGGGGAATTTAACTCCTTGGAGATTGTACCTATGGTGGTAGTAAGGAACATCCCTATTAAACAACTTCAATATTTGAAGGTGATTTAGCAAATCTAGATCAGGAAACCAAAAGGATCCACTGTCTGATTGAAAATTTCCACAGAGTACAAGCTTTCGAAGATTTGGAGTCCTTCTTAAGACTTTCTGGCATCCATTAGAAGGACATACCTGTGAGATGGTTTGTAGGCCATCCAATACAAGAGGATATCCGTCCATGCATTCTCCTACTGAACTTGGAATAACATTTTTCCCTCCAATACGTAAATGCCTCAACTTTACCATCTTCCAAACATCAGTTGGCAAGTAATTCAACTCCCCTGACACAATAAGACTTTCTAGGTTCCGAAGTACGGATATATTATCCGGCAGCGACAATGTCTTTCCTTTAATCGCCAAGTATCTCAAGAAAACTAGCTCAGCAATTGAGTCGGAAAAAATAGAGATACTAATGCTCGATAAATCCAAAATCCTAAGAAGAATGAAGCCTCGTACAATGAATGACATGTCCTTAGGAGGATTCTGTTCAGAGCCGAAGTACAAGAAAGAGCGGATGTGCATAGCAGAAAACTTCGAAGAAATGTCATCAAAACTGCAAGAACGGGCACACAAGCGGCGTTGCTTTGTTGCAATATGTAGCAAAAGTTGCTTATCTGCAGTGCAACTTGAAGACGAAACTTCTTCGTGCCTGTAAATTTGTTGCAGAAAATTCTCTTCCTTTGCTTTACTTAAGCATAAATCATGCAATAGGTCATGGACACGACAAGCTTTGATTCCACCTGTAGACTTTCTTCCTACAGCCAAGACCAAACTTCGATCAATTAAATCCATTAAGTAATCCTCTGCCACATCCTCCAAGATTTTGTCTCCGATTTGGTGTATAAATCCTTCAGCAATCCATAGCGAAACCAACTTCCGCACTGGGATTTCATAGTCTTCCGGGAATGCACTGAAATAGAGGTAGCACGATTTTAGGTGATGAGGCAAGTGGTTGTAACTCAGTGCTAGTGTGTCCATGTATTGCTCTGGGTCACTAACAATATATGAACTAACACTTTTAGCAACGTGTCTCCACCACTCGAACGTCTTGTCTTTTTTCTTGAGAAGTCCAGCAATTACAACAATTGCAAGAGGTAGTCCTTGACATTTTGTAGCAATTTGTTTTCCGATTTCCATCAACTCTGTAGGGCAATTTTCATTCTGAAATACCCTTTGTCTAAAAAGCTCCCAGCTTTCATCTTCATTTCGAAAGCGCAAAGGGTGAGATGTAGAATCCAAAGCCACAGCCACATCCAAAACCCGACTAGTGAACATAATTCTGCTTCCATTGTTTTCATCTGGAAAATATGTTCTAAAATCATCCCAGGCTTCAATATTCCATATATCATCGATGACAATGAGATACTTATTCCCCTTTAAGTGTTTGTACAGCACCTCACCTAGCTTTTCGTCGCTCAATTTGCGAATGTCATCCGTAAAATGAAAATCGGAGCCCAGAATGCCAAGCAATAGATCTCTCTTTTGATACACTTGAGATACATAGGTCCATGCACGAGTGGTAAAATATTCTACTATGAAAGGATCATTGTAGATTTCTTTAGCCAGCGTAGTCTTACCGAGTCCAGCCATACCGACGATGGATATGACTTTTAGTTGCTTCTCGTGATCTCTGGTAAGCAGGTCTCTTACGATTCTTTTCTCGTCATCAAAACCCACTACGATTTCATCATCTACTATGGGTCTGGGAGCTCTTGTTGAAGGTCCCTGGGAAGACTCCCCAATTTGGAGTTCTCCAGTGCCATACGTCTTCTTGTCATAAATCTCCACCACCTCAGTCTTGATAGACTTGATCTCTTCTATGACACTAGTAATTTTATTAGCCGTAAGAGATCCAAGCCATGAGATACTCAATCCCCTCTCATAAATCTTCATCACCTCTCTCGCGATACACTTTATCTCCTGCACGAGAGTGACATAGCCACGATGAATTTTCTCAGCCTGGTCGAGCATTTCCACACACACACGATTAACTTCAGCAGCAATGTCAGGAGGAAGCCATGAGACATTCAATCCTTTCTCAGAAACTTTCTTCACAGTTCTCTGTATAGACTTTATTTTTTTTGTGGCAACACGAAAGCAACCAATCTCTCTCACTGCCCAGGAGACCATCAATTTCAACATATTGGAGAGGAGAAGGCAGTCGTCAGGTACGCAAAACTCAGGCCATGCGAGAATTGATTGCATCTTCAGGACATTTGATAGATCATGTGATAAAAAGTAAAGATAATAATTGGGGAGAAAGAGTGGCAACTTGTCATTCACCTGAGTAGACAAATTGTCAGAGCCATTCGCGGAGTCACAGAGCGGCCTGAAAATTGCGACCATCTCTCCCTTGGATCTCTCGATTGAATCAGTATCTTGTTCCAAAGTTTGAACCAAATCACAAATTTTCTTAGCCCCACAGAAAAAATTTTCAGCGACACACTTAAAATGTTCAGATAAACCATCATGCTCATGCTCCAGCGAAGGAATACAGCGTGGATGATATTTCATGGGCATGTGAGTCAACGACATTAATATCTTTTTTTTTACTGGGAACAAACAGAACACACGAGTAATTTCTTCATCCCTGCTTCTATAACGATCAAGATCGAAAAGCATACGTTTCTGTATGTGAGCGCCAAATATGATGGAGTCGACAATGTCATCTACCTCAGCAGTCACATCTCTAATTTTCTTCACAACATCTTTCACCTTCTCATCTTCATTCCGTTTGTCCTGATGATCTGAATCCTTGAGAAACTTCCGCATGAATTGCATCTCCTCGTAGAACCATTCGATTTGCTCCTTCTCGATGCGTTTCTCCTCATAAGCCTTCACAATCAATTCATCATCGCTGTTTATCAGCTCCATCAGGTTCTCCACCACTAAATCCACAGCACTGTCTTCCATCTCTCTCTCTTTCTTCAAGATTACTAGTATGTAATAATAATTAATGTTTTTGGAGAAACTGTACTGTATGTTAGTTACCCTCTTCAGAAGCTAGCTCTCTCTCTCTCAACTATCCACCATGAAACTAACCAGTCCTTGGGGTTACTGTAGGGATTAAAAAAACAGGGAGGTCACCATCTGCAGGAACGTACTCTAGGGATAAGAAGAACAGAGCCGCTAGAATTATTAAAGTGGTTTCGCTGCTATTTCCAGCTGTGGAAAGACCTTGACTTGAAACAAAGCTGATGTGTTATGTTTTGATTCGTTCAAAATCTAACACTTCCAAATTTATTTATAATTTTTTTCGATGGAAAGAGGAGGGGACTTAGATCTCTACGTTGGTCCTTTCATCCGCTGGTAGATCAGCGGTGAGGATTCGGCTCCGCCACATCACTTAAAACAGAGACTCGAATCAATAAAAAAATGTTGTCATCTGGGAGGATTAAAAGATATCCATGCCTTCGTTCATCTTCCATTTTATTCCTCTCTCGTTACTGTATTAAGCTTTTAATGAACTTGTTCGGGAAGAGACCTTCATTTTATGATTCAAACACATCTATCTATCTTGGTTACACTATCTGTTCTTTCTCGGTCTAAGCATCCACGGTCTTCGCAATCATAATCTTTTTAGTCTGGACATTCACTCAATAAATATTCTTCTTATTTTTATCGCAATGGTGATAACAAAAAGCAAACACAGTCATCTAAACCCAAAACTGGTGATCGTTCCTGCAGATACTGTCTCAAATCAAGATATACGATTGAGGATTACTTTAAACTTACTAAACCTTGCAATTCTGCAGTTATAGCTACCACGAAGACTGTGTTATCTCATACTCTTCCTTCTGCACCAGTTATGACTCTTTCTGAGTAGTCCCCATCTACATTTTCTGTTACTGAGCTGGAGGCAATTCTCAACCAGTTTATATCCAAGCAACCAAGTTCAAGCTCATCTAACTCTACTATCTCAATCACACCAGGTACATTTAATTCATGATTTTTTTATTTTGCTTGCTACAATCATATGACATCTGATCATACTTTGCTCACTACTCAGACTCCTATATCTTATGCATTTGTTATTCATACAGCTAATGACACCACTATGACCATTAGTCACATAGGCACTGTCTCTCAGTCAAAATTGTTTGCTTTCAATGTTTATCTTATTCTTAATCTTTCTCTTAATCTTTTGTCTGTTCGTCAATTGACCGAACTAGGTTTGAATATAACATTTTTCTCTAATGACTGTGTTGTACAAGACTCTCAGATAGGTCAGATCATTGGGATAGGTCGTAGGATAGGGCGACTATTTAAGCTTTCTTCTTTACATCTACCTACTTCATCTATCACAGTTGCATTGAAATACCCCCAACAATTTCGCGGATGAGGTGGTCAGTCTCATACACAAAACTTAAGAGATACTTACAACTGATAGCAACAAGCATAGATTACAAAAGATCGAATGAAATAAATTTTAAAAGCGGAATATAAAGTCCATCCGAAATAAAATAAAACGTTAAATAAATCAAGTACGTGTCTGGTATTACAATTTGGAAGTCCTGTAACCCAAGGACCCCTTAACCAGAAAGAACAAGAGTCATTACTCTAAATTAAAAACCAACAACCAAAATCTCAAAAGAGTTCACAGTTTGAACTTGAAGAAGAGAATAAGTTCCTACTCAGTAACTGATGAGAGGAGATGTCTGCCACAACCAGCCCCAAGACTCTATCATCGCGGTGGAACTGGCATAGGACCTAAAATATCAACAAGTGGGTAAAACTCGTGAGCAAACTCTCTCTACTACATCCCAAACATAGAACCGGTATACATACCCTCATTATGAGGGACCCAAGAGAAAATATAAAGATATAAACATACAGGTCATTCCTTATCCACTTCATGTTTTCAAAATAAAAGTCATCATTAACAATGTTCCAACAAACCCTTATCATACAAAAATGAACACATTATTTAAGTTCAGAAGAAAAAAAACATAAGCATGCATTTTATTTAATCCAAGCAATCCTGATATGCCACCATTATCATCCTTGGATACTTTAATAGGTATTGGCAATCCCAACATGCCCCTGTCAATCCTTACATGCCTCCTTTAACTTTAAATACCTTAATAAGTATTGGCAATCCTAATATGCCCCTTGGCAATCCATACATGCCTCCCAAACCAACATGCTATATGAAATAAAAGATGTTGCATAATGATTTAAACTGCACAAACATATAAATTTAATCTAATAGCAATTCCATCATCACAATAAAAATAATTCATTCATAGTTAAACTAAAACCAAGTGTATCATGGACAATTATAATTTCAAAGAAGATACAGATAAGGAGTAAAAATAATACAACTACCACTTATATGAGCAAGCACATAACCAAATCTCCAATATACTTAAATCTTTGATGGAGTCTACACCTAGCTCTAATCTAGGTTTTCGGGCCTATTCTGTTCCTAAAAACTCTGTTTAATTATTCTGAAATTTTTTCGGAATTATCGAGAATTTTAAAAATACTTTTCTAATAAAAGAAAAATAAAACACAGTTTTGAGGCATACTTTTAAAACCAACTGAACCACGAGGGAAGCTCATTTCTACATGAAATTTAAAACCCAAGTGTATTATGTCCCTAAAAGGTTACCTAAATTTTTTTAGAATTTTTTGAAATTTTAAAAAATATTTTCCAAATAAAAGAATATGAAAAACCAAAATTTGAGTAACTTTAAAAATCAATTTAACTACAAGGGGAGCTCATTTTCACATGAAATTTAAAACCCAAGTTTTTTAGCCCCCAGGAAGTTGAAATAAAAATTTGAGAATTTTCTGAAATATTTAAGTATTTTTAAAAAATAATTTTTTGAATTTTTAAGATTTTTCAAAAATTTCAAAAATATAAAAAAATAGTAAAATAATTCGAAATGGGCCCAAACTAGGCCCAAAGGTGGGCCCCTGTGAGTGGGGCCCAAAGCAATTTTCTCTAGTACCGCTGGCGTCGGCACCGGCCCGACGTGCCCCACGTGCCAACAGCGCGCGTGGTGGAGTGCCTGCGCTGGGGCTTCTTCCCTAATGCGCACAACACGTTGCTGGGGACTTTCTAGTGACTCTCCGGCCACCGTTCGCCTCCATTTTTGCGTTGTTCTTCTCCTCTTGACGTAGGCTACCTATTGGTGTAAAAACCCCCATCCAAAATGGCCTGAATCGAAAACCCCCAATTCACAAGTTCTAGGATTCTTTGCAAAATTTTCAAAATTAAAATTAAATTTCTCAACGATCTGATTTTTTAAGGATCAAGGGTCGTTTACCCGAGTAACCACAACACAAAAGATTACAAATTAACATCCCTTACTGTAGATGCTCAGAAAATGTATAAATACAACTAAACAAAGCATACACACTCAATATCAGAGGAGAATTTGACACTGTAAAAATGACGATGATATAAAAGTTTGGTTTCTTTGCAACAGGTACAATTTGACATACAGAAGGATTGTATTATTTTTTCTAATCCTTTCTTTTCTATTTTTTCTCCTATTTACAGGCTGATGGCTTGTCTTTTTCCTTCACGATGCGTTTTTTGTGTTTCTCGATGCGTTTCTCCTCATAAGCCTTGACAATCAATTCATCATCAGTGTTTAGTAGTTCCAGCAGGCTCTCCACCACTAAATCCACAGCAGTGTCTTCCATCTCTCTCTTTCTTCAAGATTACTAGTATATAATAATAATTAATGTTCTTGGACAAACTGTATGTTACTCACCCTCTTCAGAAGCTAGCTCTCTCAACTATCCACCATGAAACAATCCAGTCCTTGGAACGTACTGTTGGGATCAGAAAAACAGGGAGGTAGGTCAACATTGCACAGCCGACAGCGTTCTGTCACTACAATTATCAAAAGGACTTTGTAAGCTGGCAACTCTTGTTGCGATCGATATGTGAAGTAAGGAGCCTGGATCGTCTGCGGTGGTGGCTACTCTGCAGTGAGCAAAACGACCGCGTTTTTAATAATTTATGAGAATGCTAAACAAGTCTGGCTAAAGTTAACTAAATAGACAAATGTAATAAAATAATATTATATTTTTTTTTCCAAACAAACACAACAAATGAATTCTGCAAAAGTTATCAAACCTTAATATAATACTACCTTCGATCCAAAATACAATGGCATTTCTCAGTCACAGTTTTCGAAACACCCTTATATTTTGAGACGGATGGAGTAATATTGTAACTCTTTCGGACACTAAACAAATTTAATATAATAATACTGTAACTCTTTCTGCCATAAAAAAAGAAAAAGTAATTTATTAATATTACAACTCTTTCAAAGAGTTAACAAATGTAATATAATAATATTATAAATAAATAGTAACTTTTTATATTTTCACTTTCATTTATTCTCACTGTGTGTTAAATTCTAAAAATTTATAAATATTTATATAAATTTCTCTTTATCTCTCTAAATATGTATATATACATGTATCATTTCTAAAAATATATTTGAAACTCTAAATTGAGTTTCAAAAAGATAAATTAACTTCATTGGAACTAGAATTAGGGTGGTTGAAATAGAGAAATATATTGCTTATTTATGAATTAAATGTATTGATTTTAAATAAAATGACTTCTTTTTCAATTTCAAAGTTCGAATAAATTAAATACATTGAGAAAAATATGAATTATGGTGAATTGTGAACTAAATCAGCAATAACTTTCCAAATTTTTATTTCAATCAATATAAAGGAACATCAAATTCAATTAGAAGTTTCTTTAATAAATGTGCATTTCTTATTTTCTTACATTGAACCTAATCATGTTAGATTATTGTGTTTAAAATATCCATTATCGTAAAAGTGAGATACAAAACTTTATAATTTATATTTTTAAGTTTGAAAATCATAAATCATCACAAAATATCTATATTACATTTAAGTATTGTGCTTAAATCTCTCTAAAAAAAAAATCACAATCTAACGGTAAAAAATACTTAAAAATTCAATCTTACAGTTCAAAATATCTATATCTATTTATGGTCTAAAATAATTCTCTCTATCTATGATATAACGGTCACGATTCACTCACTACATTCACACTTAAATTAACATATACATCCACATAGCCTCAAACCTAAAATAACAATATATATATATACACACACACACACTAAATAATTTGAACTTATATAAATATCAACACCAATAATTCAATTATCACTATAATAATTTAAATTTTTAACGCAATCAATTCAATGTTTCGGTGCAATGCATTAATGAATACTTTTACATTCTAATAACATTTAATTCACAAAAAAATATATATTTTAGAGATTTTTAAACGTATTCAATTCATTTATGGGTTTGAAAAAGTAAATTTAAAAAATTAAAAAAAAAAATAATCAAAATAAAGATATCTCAAATTCAATTAGTCAATTTTAAAAAATTATTTAATAAAGTTATCATATAACGTTCTCAACATATGAAAACTTGTCAAGAATAATTGTAAATTTACTTAATGAAAGTATCAAATAATGTTAATTTTGTTTTTTGTTTATTATCATAGTCTCGTTCAAGGTTGTCCCTTTTTATATAATTTTGAAAAGATTACAAATTAGTTATACTTTTGCATTCTAAAAAAAGTTTCATAAGACATTGATATCCTACTTTTCATAAAAATAAAAAAATTCCAATAAAAAAGTTTATATATTTTTGTAAATTTAAATAAAATAGTTGAGAGTTTTTCATTAATTGGAGGGTCTTTGTCGCCAACACAAAATAGATGAAAGTTTTTTTTTCTTTTCCCAATCGGAGATAGATAGGAGTTTTTTTTTTTTGCAATTTGCCCTATAACCAAACATGATCTTATAACCAAATAGTTTGGCAAATGTAAAGGTGAGGTTGTATAAAATCTGACCAAATTTAATACAGAATCGATTTCATTAAACATGACAAAACCATTTATTCAAAATTTTTTAGGCATATATATTGGTTTATTTAATTATGAGTTCTATTATTATAATGCCTTTATATATGTATATACCATATGGTTGTCATGCTAATATGCCCCAAGGTTAAGTAGGAATAACTTTGTTATGACTAAAAAAATCATAAAGATAAAACAAAAAATAACTTTGTTATAATAATATTTTATAGAAATAAATAATTATATATATTACGTTATATATATTATAGTGTATATATTTAGATGAATAGAAAAAAAGAAAGAGAAAGTTAATTACTTTTTTTATTTTATGTCAACATTATTTTTTGTGTAATTACATGCCTAATCAATCACCAAGCCTATTTTGACATTTACCCTTTTTTTTTTTATAGAAAGGATGATACTACCTGTAACGAGTTATGCATTATAGGTCTCATTGAAATTATGGTGTATTGTTTTGGTTTATCAGAGTTTGTAATTTACATTACAAGTTATTGTAATTTCTCAATAGAAAATCACGTCCCAATCCTAGTTGCACTTGCCCATGTTTATAATTTGCTTAATTTAGTGTAATATCGCATAGTCCCCACGAACACCAAAAATAAGGGAGATTTCTGTTAAGATCATTTTGGTGCCTTTATTTGAAAGAGAATTTACTATAAATCCCTATTAAAAGTGCTGTCGGCATTTCAAGTGTAGACAAAGTTGACAAACCCATAGTCAAAATTGAAACCATAACCACTAAAATTCTCAATGTAAACTCATCTGTTATCAGCAATCAAAACATCCAGTCTTGAATGAATCCCTAGGAAAGGAAGAAGCCTCATCAGTCTATGACCAAACTTCTGAAATACAGAATCACCTCCACACCAAGGGTCATAAAAGAGACTAAAACTGTGACCATTTGCAATCTAAAAACAAGTCCCCTGCAACATGACATCCCTAACCGATAGACTGTATCTCCATGTAACAAAGCTTGATGAGAACTGAGTTCCTCCAGCATATTTGTCTCTGGACCACCTTACCCACAAGCTCTCTGTCATTTAAAAAAGCCCAAGCCAAAGAACAGGCAACAGCTGATTGAAAATCTATTTATCTTCCTTAAGCCAAAACCTCCCTCAGCCTTTGGTCTAGTAACACAATCCCATTTCAGGTAATGCATCTTAGAGGTATGATCAGATCATCCCAAAATGAACCTCTTCATCTTTCTCTCAATGAAATTAGAAACCTGAGAGGGCATGACACTCCCAGAATTCCAACACCCGCTTAAGAGGGAGAGAATCGAGGGTGTGATGTAAAAATAACCGTGAATACCATTCCTAGTCTAATCAATGTCAACTCATAATCTAGTAAACGCAGAAACATACTACATGTATTAATGTATAAACATGTCTTAAACAATTCACACTAACGGACCCCACACTGGTTAATACAAGCATATGCCTTAGTTCATTGGTTATTATATTACCAACTTTTTGTTCCATTTCTCAACTTTAACCGGTAAACTCAACCTGAACATTACAAAATCAATTAGAAACAACCACTCCACAACTTATATACATGGATATACAAAGGTTACAACATGTTTCAGTTTAGGTTTCCATGTCAAACATAAAGCATATTATACAAAAAGTGGCTTAATTATGTCCACATGTCCAAAACTAAAACAAAACCCCAAATCTCCACGCAACTTCAAACATGATTTGGACACTTCAATCACCTCTTTGTCTTACCTGAAAAATGTTTGTATAATAGGAATGAGTGACAACTTGCTCAATAGAAGTAACTAAAACATACTTCCTAAAGTCCCGTGAATACCACATAGGGATAGGAACAAAATAAATGAATTATGTTACATAAAGAAGTAAACATGCTTCTATCACGAGAGAGAGTGTAAGATAATGATGAGCATGCTATGGTATCATTAACCCAGACACTCACCCACACCGCACACATATCCAACACACTCACAACGACACCAAAACCTGCCAATCCAACCCGGTCCATCTTGTTACCACCCTGAAGATGATAAATGGCACCCCGAAGAGAATAATAATCCTCCCTGGCCTAGACAACAGCCCAGCACCATTTGGGGCCGAGTTAACACTGTCCTCTAAGTTAGTTGCAATTCCCGGACACAAAAGCACTACGTGGCTGCCCGATTTTCATAAAATTTTCCACAAAGCTTGAACAAATTCAATGTCCACATACAACCACCACACACACTCACACTATGTATGTGCAATGAATGAACAATTTTCAATTATGCTCATTTTCATATCTTTTCGTACCAAATGTATATATAACATCATTGAAACAATTTATCAAACACTTGGCATGCTTTCACATTCTTATAGAGACAATTTATCAAACATTTGGTGAAATCTAGACAAATTAACATTTCAAATTCGAAGTTTCACCATTTCCACCAATTAAGCACATATATGTTCAAATAATACATATAAGATCCAAAATAGCATAATTCCACCACTTTCATCACATTGACACATAGACTATCATATGTAACCAAAAATCAGCATGTGTGAAAGAGAATCTCATTTAAACCTTGCCATATGTAGAAATACAAACGACATAGTCACAAAAACCCAGAAAATCATAGCTACCTCACTTTAGAAGCAATTTTAGTGAAAACCCCCAAATCTGCTGGAACAAAAATCACCCAAATCCAAAGCTAAACCAATCAAAAGGAAGCTCTCAATACGTAGAACAAACTTTCCTTCTTTAACAACTTTCAAATCTAACTTCTTAGGGTTCAAAATCTAGAGAGAAGATGAAAAGAAATGTGGGAGAAGAGAGAAAAGAGAGAACTGATCCCTAACTTTATGAAATCTGATCCTTAATGCCAAAAATCTGTATTTATAATATCTATAGCGTGAAATAACCAAAATACCCTTTGTCACTTAAAGTTTCCTTCTAGCTTCATTTAAACCTCAAAAACTACTACGTTTCAAAAAATCATTCCATCTCTCTTATAATCACTTAAATAACTTCAAATCAAAAATAAATATTTTCGCCAAATTTTCCGGTTTCTCGGACCCACCCGTCCAGCACCCCGAGCCCCATCGACCCGAAAATCTCAGAAAACTCACCGGACTTCAAAATAAGTCCCCGTATATGTAATTCACATATATAACACATGCATAAACCATTTATAACTATTTTCGAAAAAATAAAAAATAAAATAAAAAAATAAAACTGGTCCAAAATGAACCCGCTCTCTACAGGGCAACCTGAATGCAAAGCTCCAATACAACACAATAGGGTATATAATAGTTTTAACCAGCTCAATTCTCCCAGCAAGTGACAATTTCAGGTTACACCAAGAATTAAGTCTAGAAGTAATCCTATCCAATAAATCAAAAATATGACGAGTTAGACAAACCAGAAGTATTCAAAGGGATGCCCAAGTATTTAATAGGTAGATTTCCTACTTTCATATTCAAGATATTGAGAAGCCTGTGTTTCCTCCTTACTGCCTTAGAGAAAAAGACAATAGACTTGAGAGAACTAGCATGTAAAGAATTCCAAGTTTCTTTAGATTGGAAGTCCTGCCTAAGATATTCTCTGTACAACTATTAGGGAAACAACAGAAATGGTTTGTATGTTTCTCATTATCATGGGATTTTCATTATCCTTCGTGTTTTGGCAGCATGTCCATGAAAACAATTCGATACACTTGTATACAGATGCCTAAACTGTTACATGTTCCATTTATAAGCTTGAATGTCAACACTATGTGATGTTGTGCCAACAATGATAGTTTGTTGGTTAAAGAGGCAATATACTGCAAATGAACTAGTTGTATTTATATTTTATTGGGAAACTTGGAGAAATGGATGGACCTTACATCCAACACCCTGAGTAATTTGAAAGCTTCAAAGATGAATGATGTATATTCTGGGGGCAAGAACCTGACTTGTGGGGCAAAACACAAGCAAGATCGAACATGTGGACCAGAAGGCTTTGAAGAAATATATTCCAGAACCTGAGAATGGATACAAAGGCAATAATGGTAATCTATAGAGAGAGATTACTCTTTTGGAATTGAGGGTTTCATTAGACCGGCTATTTTATATGGAGCGGAATTTTAGCCATTCAAAAAGAAACACAAAAAACACATCCATGTCTCTGAAATGCGGATGTTGAGATAGATGTTAGGGAAAACTAGGAAAGATAAGATTAATAATCAAAGGATTAGGGAGAAATTTGGCGCCCATTCGTGAGAAAATAAGAGAGAGTAGACTTGGGTGGTTTGGGCATATTCAACACCAACCTATAGATGCACCCGTGAGGAGAGGAGAATTGATTGGCATAGAAGGTAAGAGACAAAGAGGTCGACCTAAACTAACATGGAAGGAAGTGATAAGAAATTTTTTTTAAAAAATAAATCTAGAGCGTGATATGGCTTATGATAGAAAAAAGTGGAAAAAGAATCCATGTGGCCATGTGGAAAAAGAATCCATATGGTTTGATGATGATGGTGATGCTGATGCTGAAGGAGGGATCGAGGAAGGCGGTAATGGCGGAGGTGATGTAGTCGACACCACCAAAGTCCATGAGGGTGCGAGATATGCAGTCATAGATCTCGATTGGGGAATTGAGGTTTAGGACTTGAAAACTAACTCTCTGCTAGCATGGACAGGAGATTTTGTTTCCATACTTAAATTGTCACCAAAAGGAGGGAAGCCCCAAGTATTTTAACTTTCCTCCCATAAGTTTAAAGTTGATGATGAGGATGCAAATATTTCCCTTGATTGGCATTTTCAGTAGTGCTAAGGAAGAAGAAAATCTCTGATTTGTCAACGTTAAAAAATTGATATGAGTCTTTACTATAATTTTTTAGGATCTCCATCGAGTTTTAACAATTGGAGACATAACTTTTAGAAAATGAACTGAGTTATTGCCATCAAGAAATATATATGAGATGAGAGGGCATCTTCTTCTGATAACTTATCCTCCAAACAAGTTTTTTGGAGATAAACTATAATGGATATATTTTTTGAAAGAACATCAGATATAACCAAAAATACAAAGGATGCATTTACATTTATTTTCCCCCATTTACCACCATTTCAAATGAGATTATGCTAACAATCTTAACACATTGATAAACCAGTTGCACTCATTTTTGTATAAAAATCATTTTTTCCATAACTGCCTTTAAGAAGTCAACCTCAACTTTGTCATGTGCTTTATTAAGATCAATTTTATTGCCACATCTAGTACCTCTTTATTACATTGATGTAGTGAAAGGCTTTATGTGCAGCGGCGATACTATCTTGATTGAGTCTGAGGAACAAAGAAGATTGATTTTTGGAGATTAGAGCTTTTAGAATTAAATCTTCACATCATCTAAGCTAGTCAATTGTCAATCACTAGAGGAAATACATTTTATGTTGGTATACCTATTCCATCTTAAAATATTGGTTCACATTGCTTCAGTTAGTTCTTCATAGAAGCATCTTCAGCTTCCATATTTTCAGACTAAGACACAATGAAGATCTGCTAGAACAGTTTTCTTTTTCCATATTCAAGCCAGAGCATTCCTTGAGCTACTTCATACTAACCAATGACTGCACATATGAATATCTAGACAGTGGCATCCCTGCGACTCTGATTGATTTAGCACATTTCATTGTTAGCCCTTCACATTGACTTTAATTTGAACATGTTAGTGACCTCCTATGATTCTTCAAAGGGCAGTATCGATCCTATATAGGCAATATGGATAGGAGGAAATCATATTTCCACTCAAGATTAACCAAACATGGTAGTCGAGTCTTTCTTTCACTAGCTTCCTCAGACCAGT
This sequence comes from Cornus controversa, assembly GCA_026545225.1. NCBI lineage: Eukaryota > Viridiplantae > Streptophyta > Magnoliopsida > Cornales > Cornaceae > Cornus > Cornus controversa. The sequence goes on along the minus strand of CM048848.1, from coordinate 9,534,842 downwards.
AGTTATTTGGCCAGATGTATTTCAATCCCACAAAATCTAACTCCAACAGATTGTAGCAAGAAAGCAAATAATATTGGAATCACCCATGACAATCCAAGGTGAAGTCCTAGCAGATGTATGTTTTGATAGTTATTAGCACAATTTTTAAAGGAATGGATACCTTTTGGCAGGGAGGAGAGAGGGTCATTGTAGTGCATCTTGAGGAATAAACATGCTTCTATTTATACTTGATATCTACTTCTACCTCATTGACCACCGGAAAACTAAAGAAGAAGTCCTTCCAGAGCTAGTTCAATCTTCGGTGTTTAGTTCATTCTTTACTAAAATTTTCTAATTTTAATTGTGAAACGTGTTAACTTAGCAAGCATCATAGGGCTACCTTTAAGCTTAGAACTGAAGGACCTTTTTTACACCCTTTTGAGCTTGTTCACTTTGATGTTTGGGGTCCAGCCCGAACAACTGGATTAGCTAGTGCATGTTATTTTATTTCCTTTATTGATGATTATTCTCGTTTGACTTGGTTATATATTCTTAAAGATCGATCTCAAGTCTTTCTTGTGTTTAATCATTTTATGCTTAGATAACTAATCAGTTGAAAGCTAAGTTACACATTCTTCGAACTAAGAATGCCCTTGAATATAAAGATGGACTCTTTCAGCAATTTCTTGAGTCTAGAGGTGTCACCCATCAAACTTCCTATATTGATACTCCCTAACAAAATGGAATTGTTGAAAGAAATAATAAACCAATTATTGCTATTGCCTGCTTTGATGATTCAATTGAATGTGCCTAAGCATTTTTGGGGAGACGCATTTCTTACAGCAGTATATCTATTGAATAGAATGCCATTTTGAGTCCTTAAAGGAAAATAACATTTTCAGATGATGTTTCCTGATAGACCCATTCTCTCTTCCTCCAAAAGTGTTTGGGTGCAATTGTTTTGTTCATTATTTAAATCCCCCACGAGACAAGCTTGACCCTTGAGCTCACAAATGCATATTTTTGGGCTATTCTCACACTCAGAAAAGATATAGGTGTTACAACCCTTCTTTGAGAAAACATTTTGTGTGTGCTGATGTGACATTCTTTGAGCATATTCCATATTATTCAAAGGATGGTAGTCAAGTGGAGAAACCTATTTTTCCAAACATTGTACTCCCATCTCCAGTTCTTGATATCTCTCGCTCCTAGGGTTTATACTCGACGTGCTCGCAAGAATACCCTTTTTGCTCCTACCACTGCCCAGGATGAATCTCTTGTGCCACTTGCCCTAGCAGTTGAACATGTAAAGCCTTCCTTGCATCCTCCATCATCTTCCTCGACGCCTATAGATCCAGTTGTTCATCCTTCCGAGTCTAATCTTGATCTTCCCATTGCATTTAGCAAAGGTAGAAGGGTTTGTACTGATCTTATATCTCATTTTGTTTCTTATAACCATTTGTCATCTTCTTTTCAAACTTTCTCTTTGTCATTGTCATCTGCTACTATTCCTAAGTCATACAAGGAGGTTCTTTCCCATCCTAGCTGGTGGAAAGCTATGGAGGAGGAAATGCATGCCTTACAATTGAATCATACTTGGGATCTTCTTCCAAAGCCTGCAGGTGCTCATGTTGTTGGTTGTCGTTGGGTTTTCACAGTGAGACAAAATCCCGATGGCACTGTTGAGCATTTAAAGGCTCGTCTTGTTGCTAAGAGTTTCACTCAGTCCTATGGCATTAATATACTGAGACTTTCTCACCTGTGGCTAAGCTCAACCCTGTTCGCATAATTATCTCTCTTGCTGCCAATCTTGACTGGCCTCTTCATCAACTCGATGTCAAAAATTCTTTTCTTCACGGTGATCTTACCAAAACAGTGTACATGGCTTAACCTGCTAGGTTTGAGTCTAAGGGAGAGTGTGTTTGTCATTTCAAGAAATCTATTTATGGACTCAAACAGTCGCCCTGTGCATGGTTTGATAAGTTTAGCAAGGTGGTGCAGTTGTTGCTCATGGCATGACTAGAAGTCAAGCTGATTATTCACTTTTCCTTAAAAAGACGAAGTGCGGCATTGTAATTTTGGTGGTCTATGTGGATGACATTATCATTATTGGAAGTGGCAAGGGGATCCAGACTTTGATTCATCATTTGGGTTTGAATTCTCTCACTAAAGATTTGGGCAAGCTCTGTTATTTTTTTTATATTGAGGTTGCGAGATCAAATAAAGGGATTTGTTTATCTCGAAGAAAATATACTCTTAATCTCTTAAGGGATACAGGTTATATTGGCTCTACCGCTCTAAACCTATAACAACCCCCATAGAGACTAATCTGAAGCTATTTCCTGAGGCTGATGACTTGGTTGATGATCTAGAGATGTTCAGACGTCTTGTAGGTAAGTTGATTTACCTAACCATTACTCGTCAGATATTGCCTATGTAGTCAGTGTTTTGAGTTAATTTATGACCAGCCCACAAATTTCTCACATGGACGCAGTTATATGGATTTTGAAGTATCTTAAGGGGGCTCTGGGTCGTGGTATTTTCTATCAGTCGTCTAAACATTTGTGCATCGAAAGTTATACTGATGTTGATTGGGCAGGTTCTCCCTCAGATAGACGGTCAACGACTATTTACTGCACTTTCATGGGACGCAATCTAGTAACATGGAAAAGTAAGAAGCGACTGTTGTGTCACGATCCAGTGCTGAAGCTTAGTACCGTGCCATGGCTCATACTTCTTGTGAGCTAACTTGGTTGAGAACTCTATTACAAGAATTTGGGTTTTCAGTTAAAGACTCATCTCTTCTCTATTGTGATAACCAGACAACTATTCACATTGTCAGTAATCTAGTTTTTCATGAGCGAACCAAGCATATTGAAGTTGATTGTCATTTCATTCGTTGTAAGGTGACTGATGTGATTTCAATTATACTTAACCACTCGCAATAGAACGAGTCCTCGTAGGACAGGGCTATATAGAGGGTGTCGAACCTCAAGGACTTGCAAGGTTGAATTGTTATGTTACTCAGTCTTTGAATTAATTCTAAAATAATTGGAAAACAATTGTTGATGTTTGATCGTGAAATTAATTGAGCAAATTAAAACTTTTAATTAATTGGTATTATGAAATTTAATCAGGAAGAGAAGGTCCTGGGAACTGACTTCACCACTAACCCTCTAACAATGATAATTGTACTAATTTGGGACGTTTACTCTATGCATTCAGAAAAGAATGGCTACAAGCCCAATTCAATTCTATCAAGAGAATTCGTTCAACATTCAATTAAGCATAACTCGTCTTCGCTTAGCATGGCCTATACATCTGACTAATTAATGATGTTATAACCCATCTTTGCTTAGTACGAATTATCAAAAATCTAAATTGAACGATATGTGAAAACTATTGTATAACCTGTCTTAACAAAATCACAGAAGTTGAAAAGAGCAAACCCTAATCACTGCAACTTGCATTCATTCTATAAGAACAAAAGTAAATATGCAATGAAACAATACATTCAATTTGAAAGCAATAGCACAGCTATTGTTTACGTCTCGGTTATACAATCAATGCATACAGTAAATCATTCCCAAATTAGTATACAACTTAAAACATTGAAAGATAGGTTAGGGTTACGTCACTTCCCCGGAATGGTGTTTAGCCACTCATGATCGGATGTCCAAGCTTGAACGATGATGAAATCGCCATCGTCTTGTCCGTATCGTCACGAATCGCCTTTGTATTTCTCTCTGTGTTCTTCCCTTCTCCGAATACCCTCGTTTTCCTTCGTTTCCTCGTTTTTACTTTGCGAAAACGAGCCAACGGGACACCTGGCCTACCCAAAGTGGCAAGTGCGCATAATAAAATGGTACTTGCTCCTCACAAAGTGGCATTTGCGTCCAAAAAGTGGCAGCTGCGCAAATAGGGCAGAAAGTTGATGAAAACGTCCGTTTTAGGAAATATTCGTGAAATATGAAATTGTGCAGAATTGAATTTCCTTCAACCATGCGGAGTTTGGGTCGTTTTGACAATCGTGTACAGAGTTATGGTCTGAATACCAACACGGGTCCAGGACTTTTTAGGCCTGAATTGGCCCAATCTTCTATGCGAATGGGCCCGTGCTCCTTTTCTTCATTTAAATTCATTTCCAGCCCATTTCTTTAGTCCATTTAGTTTGGATCTTCAATATAAACATATCTCTAATGGGCCAAGCTTCAGTGATAACTAAATGAGCACCATTTGTAGCCCGATTTCACCATTCCTAATCAGAATTACCCTTAATCACCTGCAATCATAAAAACATTAAAATTATTAATAAAAATATGAAATAAATATTACTAAGACACTAATTCATATAATTTTAAGGGCATTGAATATGCAATATTCATTACTTATCACACCCCCAAACTTATATATTGCTAGTCTCTTAGCAATACACAACTAAAAATGAAATAAAACAACTAAACTACTTCCTCTTTCGTGGGAGATTCGATTGCATTTAACATATGCAACAAGCCTTTTAAACCCCTAGGTTACCCCTAGTGGACGAGTGAAGTCTCGTGAGGGTTTTCAGAGATGTTACCCACAAACATGCCAAAATTCCTATTTCAAACATTAATCAAGACGAAGATTACAAAATGTAGTTAAAAGACTTGCATTGAAGAATACTTTCAAATCCCTAAACCTCATAATTCAAAACAATGGTTCTCACCCAAAATTTACATCAATCACAACTCAAAGAAACTAACTCTAGCCCCCTCATGAAAAGTGAACTAGCATTCATCAATGTGGTTTAACCCGGCCTTGAGTGAGCAATTACAAGTCCCTTCAATTTATTGGATCCCCTTATTGAATGTATCACTCAAAACATGAACACATGCAATATATATATATATATATATATATATATTATTTTTTTTTATTTATTTTTTTTTATGGTTGTGCAATGCCCAGGTTTATTAGGCTTTCGAATTGATCCATGTAGCGAGCTTTCAGCCTGTGACTCCCAAACCAAATGGCTTTAGGGCACCAGGTTTCAAGATACCTCGAGGGACCTAATAACTCGAATCAAAACGGCCACAAACCATAGACTAACCAATAACGCAATGCCTAGGTTTATTAGGCTTTCGAATTGGTCCATGTAACGAGCTTTCAGCCTGTGACTCCCAAACCAAATGGCTTTAGGGCACCAGGTTTCAAGATACCTCGAGGGACCTAATAACTCGAACCAAAACGGCCACAAACCATAGGATTATTCTTTTAAATTTTATTTTATTTTATTATTATTATTATTTTTTTTTTTAAGTGTAGCATGTTTAAAGTGTTTATTCTCAAGGGATACCGACTTATATTCAGCACATATAATTGATACTCAAAGCTAAGTAGAAACCCCACTAACTCTACTAGTGTGCGTGTGAATTGTGAAAAGAACCAGAGTCAACCACTCCAAGTCATGTCAATGCAAATAACGACTTAAACCACTGCATTCAAACCATAGTTTCTAGAAATTTTACACATACTCTACAATTTCAAGTCAAGAACCTACATAAAGTATTAAACTCTTGATTGATGTTAAAACAAAACAACCTATAAACAGAAATTACCAAACAATTCCTAAAAATCAATAAAAATAAAATAAAATAAAAAAATGTCTAAAACGTGCCACTATTTCACCTTCATATTTAAAACACAAGAAATGTCTCGCCTTACCCCCAAACTTGAATGGTACAGTGTCCTCAATGTACAAGGAGAAAAATATAGATGAGAGTCAGAACGATATTACCATGAATAGGGGAGTGGACAGATGGCAAACCAGTAGCTGGAAGTTAACAATGGTGTGTCCCCCCAAACGTGGGTGCAACATCCTGTCAAAAGACACCACTCTACAAGCCAAGTGAAATGAATGGGTGCATAATAAGAAATATTGAGAACGAACATGAAGAAAACAAGTAACGAAATTTTTTTTTTTTGTGTGTCGTCAGTCTCTGAACTGGTGGTTCCCAATTTTCCAAGATGCATATGTAATAAGATATTGATTATCCAGATACTCTAACGTATAGAGTACAAAGGGGCTGCCTTTCTTTAGTAAAGCCATACTGTGTTGAAGCAATCTCGACAGTATTGGGTATTAAAACCAGACTTTAAAAAAACGGAAATCATCAACTTTATCAACATATGACAAAATAGATACTTGGTACTACATACATAGTCAGGGAATGGACGGCAAATTTTTTTTTTATTAGTTATAGATGTATTGAATTTTAATGTTTGTAACTATATAGAAATATATATAAATAAAATTTTTTTATTTTTATTTTATTTTTTTATATATATATTTTGTTTATTTAACTAATACACAAAATCATGAAAATAAAGGTTAACCGAAAAGAAGAAGAAGAAGAAAGAAAACATAAAAAAAATAATAATAAATAAATAAATAAATAATTAAAACTAAAAATAAATAAATAAATAAATAACGCAAAATAAAAATGTTCGACCTTACCCCCACCATGAAACCACCAAACCCAGATCGTCCTATTGCGGGGCAGACGTCGACGCTCCCCCAGAGGTTATACGCTCAACTTGCTTGGCGAACTCAGCAAGCATCTTTTGAGTTTGGAGCTGATCCTCATGTGCTTGACGAAAATATGCATTCATGTCTGCACGCAATCCCTCTATCTCACCAGTAAGATAATTATAGTGTGCCTGGGTCATAACAAAAGGTGCTGGCTGCTGTTCTGTTATAGGCACACCCACATTACCTCGTAGTGGAGTATCCTCAACTGCTGATTCTGCAACAGTGTTTAGCTGGGCTCCAACTGCTCTAGGTAACCGACTGGTGCTCCGTGTCCAATCTGTAAGAGAAAAAGCGACGATGCCTTTCTCTACTGGCTCGGAGGCAGAGATCGGGAAATCATGATGTTGCAATATTTTGGTGATTAAATAGGGAAATGGAAGCGTCCAATTCTTTGCCGACTCTTTACTTTTCTGAACCAGCCCTTCATAAACGGTGTAGAATTGCCCCCAAATTATGGCAGGGATGGAGATCCACTGCTTCACATGAAAAGCATAGAGAGCTTCTAGAATTGCTCCTCGCCTCTAATTTGAATGCCCCATCGGATGAACGTTCCGGGACAATACAGAATCCACAAACCACAACTGTCTGGGAAGCCGAGAACGGGTTGTGGCATTCCTCTTATTATCAGCATACTGCCCGTTACACATGTTTTGGATCATATCATAAAGATCTATGTCCGAGAACTCCTTAAAAGTACTCCACAAACTGCTGGACGTATCATCCCAAACCCCCAATGCTGCTTCAACAACATCTATCTCAACTCGAATTTCATGCCCATCTATCGAGGTAAACAACACCCCCTGTTCGTCTTTTGAAGATGTCATATTCTGATAAAATAGCCGGACAAGGCGAGGGTAATACACATTGGATGCCGGAGTGAACAATGGCTCCAAAAGTCTATCTCTGAATGCTTGCACTCCCCATTTTGTATCGTCATGATCGACGAAATCATCTACCATGAATGTAGTCTCTGGAGTAATTTTTCGCGACGCCCATTCCGCTCGCACCACATCCTTAGAACTCCGGACACGCTTTGGAGGTGGTGGATTAGAGGAAAAGACACCTTTCCTTGCCATCGGTAGAAGGTAAAGGGATGGGTACTTTGTTCAAGCACTTGGTACGCACCGTAGGCCAATGCCAAAAATAAACTCACAAGGTGAAGATCGAATGTTGAACAAGCAAATTTGTCGTGCACTATTCGAAGGTGCTCAAGATGTTGTGATCAATTTAACCAAGAACTGGATGATGATTGGACTTAAAAATTAGAGTTTACTTGTATTTAGATAAACTGCCACTGGTGGAGCTGATGTGCAAGGCTGACTGGTGCGAGTGGTTGGGACAGAGGAAGTCGTGCGCTGGAGAGTGCAGTTGTGCACGCTGAAGGGGGCCTGAGGGTGCTGGCTGCGCACAGAGGGGTGCTGTGGTGCGGTTGCTGTGCGCTGGGGCGCACTGGGGAGGGCGCTGGTGCGCGTTGGAGGGCGTAGGGGCGCACTGGTGCGCGGCTGCGGGGCGCAGGTGCGCGCGGGAAGGGCGCAGGTAGGGGTGCACAAAGAACCGTCGGAACCGGAACCGGAACCGGAACCGGAACCGAGGGGAACCGTACCGGAACCGTACCGAACCGTGGCTACGGTTCCGGTTCCGGTTCCTAAAATTAGGAACCGTTACCAACGGTTCCGGTTCCGGTTCCAGGACCAGTAGAACCGTACCGGAACCGGAACCGTTGGGGGTAACGGTTCCTTGGAACCGGAACCGGAACCGTTTTATATTAAATATGTGTATATATATATATAATATAATAACTATATATAATATATATATATATACATTACATATAATAATTATATATAATGTATATATATTATGTATAATAATTATATTATCATATATTATATATAATAATTATATTATAATATAATTACTATACATAATATATATACATTATATGTAATGTATATATATCTATAATATAATATAATAATTATATATATATAGGGTGTCATTTTTAGATTGTAGGTCTCACATTTATTTAATGAATATATATATATATATATATTTTGTATTTTCCAGCTTCATTAAAAAAAAAAAAAAAAATCCTAAGGAACCGCGGTTCGGAACCGGAACCGTACCGAGAACCGCGGTACGGTTCCTCACGGTTCCAACCCCCAACGGTTCCGGTTCCGGTTCCAAAAATCAGGAACCGTTGGTAACGGTTCCGGTTCCGGTTCCACCAAGAACCGTGAGGAACCGTACCGTGTGCACCCCTAGGCGCAGGTGCGCGCGCGGCTGTTGCGGCGCTGCGCGCTGGTGCGGCGCTGCGCTGGTGCGCGCTGGCTGCGGCGCTGCGCTGGTGCGCTGGTGCGGCGGCTGTGCTGGTGCGCTGCTGCGCTGGTGCGGCGGCTGTGCTGGTGCAGCGGCTGTGGGTGGCTACCGGTGATTGTACATGGTGTGGTAGGGGGTAGCTGTGCTGCTTGCTCGCTGGTGGTTGGATGCCCTATTGCGCATTAGGGTTTCCTTGGGGCTGAATAATGCGGATAAGCGCAGTCGTGAAGAGAGGACGTGGGCTGTGGGCTTTTTGCTTGGTCCGCTACAAGGAATGGAGCGCAGGTGCGCTTTCTGAGGCTTAGCTTCCTACGCAGGTGCCCCTTTTAGGCAGTAGGTTGATGTAATTCATGTCTTCAATTGCGCAGATGCGTTCCAACAAGCGCTATTGCGCTTTTTGTCCAGTAGACTCACTTTGAAAACTTGTAATTTCGCAGATACGCTTTCGGAAACGCTTTTGCGCTTAGTAACCAGTAGGTTTACCTGAACTCATCAGCAAACACATTACAAACGTCCATGTACAGATAAAATAAATAAAGAATTAAACACAATCAAATAATAAAGAAATAAAAATGAAACACTCTATACAAAATAATACTAATAATAATACATAAAATAAATAAATAAATAAGTAAATAAATAAATAAAATAAAATAAAATAAAAAAAGTAGAATTACACTAAGAAGACCAGGTTTAACGTCCCGGCCGGACGGACATCAACACTCATTCATCAAAATAAATGGGATCCGCCAGCTCGACAACCTCCGCATTTTCACTAAGCACCTCATGTTCAATGTAATGTTTTAATCTCTGACCATTCACTTTTAGGACTTTACCATCCTTGATATTTTGAATATCAACCACTCCATGTAGAGACACGGATAAAACAACATAAGGGCCTTCCCATCTCGAACGAAGCTTACCAGGAAAAAATTGGAGTTTAGAATTATATAACCACACTTTTTGCCCCGGTTCAAAGGACTTTCGCATAATGTGCTTGTCATGAAATGCCTTAGTTCTTGCTTTATAAATTTTTGCACTCTCGTAAGCATCATTACACAATTCTTCCAATTCATTCAACTGGAGTCTACGATTAGAGCCTGCTAATTGCATATCAAAATTAAACTTTTTAATTGCCCACATTGCTCTATGTTCCAACTCGACTGGGAGGTGACAAGGCTTCCCATAAACAAGTCGGTATGGCGACATGCCAATGGGAGTCTTGTAAGTTGTACGATATGCCCAAAGAGCATCATTAAGCCTCAATGACCAGTCTTTCCTATCAGGTCGAACCGTTTTTTCTAAAATTTTCTTAATCTCCCTATTTGACAGTTCAACTTGCCCACTAGTTTGGGGGTGGTAAGGGGTGGCAACCTTATGAGTGACAGAGTACTTAAAAAGTAAAGTTTTGAAAAACCTATTGCAGAAGTGCTTACCTCCATCACTTATAATTGCCCTTGGCGTCCCAAAACGACTAAAGATATTTTCTTGAATGAATTTAATCACCACTTTGTGATCATTCGTTCTGGTAGCCACCGCCTCAACCCATTTCGAGACATAATCGACCCCCACTAGAATATATTCGAACCCAAATGAGATTGGGAATGGTCCCATAAAATCAATGCCCCAAACATCAAATATCTCCACAACTATTATAGGGTTAAGTGGCATCATATCTCTCTTGGTCATGGCCCCCAACTTTTGACATCGCACACATGCCCTACAAAACTGGTAAGAATCCTTAAATATTGAAGGCCAGTAAAAACCACATTGTAGAACCTTAAATGCAGTCTTTCGAGCACTAAAGTGCCCACCACAAGCTAAGGTATGACAGAAAGTAAGCACACTGTGGACCTCACACTTAGGTATGCAACGCCGGATCACTTGATCTGAACAATATTTGAACAAGTTAGGGTCCTCCCAATAATAGGACTTGACCTGGGCATAGAAACGGTCTTTCTCATGTTTGAACCAATGAAGAGGAGTTTTACCTATTACTAGGTAATTCACAATATCAGCAAACCAAGGTTCCTTCTCATGAGTGACTGCAAAGAGTTGTTCATCCGGAAAGGAATCACATATAAGGGGTGGATTGCATATCGACTCAATGAGAATACGAGAAAGGTGGTCGGCAACCACATTCTCGGAACCCTTTTTATCCCTAATTTCATAATCAAACTCTTGTAACAAGAGAATCCATCTAATGAGTCGGGGTTTGGTTTCCTTCTTGGTCAACAAATGTTTAAGAGCAGCATGGTCAGAAAACACTACAACTTTAGACCCTAGAAGATATGACCAAAATTTGTCTAAGGCAAACACCACAGCTAGTAACTCTTTCTCGGTAGTGGTGTAATTCAATTGAGCACCTGAGAGTGTTTTACTAGCATAGTAAATCACAACTGGCAACTTTTCTTTTTGTTGCCCCAAAACAGCACCTACAGCATAGTCTGAGGCATCACACATGATTTCAAACGGTAATGACCAATTGGGGGGTTGCATGATAGGGGCAGATGATAGAAGTGACCTAAGCTTTTCGAAGGCTTCTAAACATGCATTATCAAAGTGAAAAGGAATTTCTTTAGCGAGTAGATTACACAATGGTTGTGCAATCTTACTAAAGTCCTTAATAAACCTACGATAGAAACCTGCATGCCCTAAAAAGGAACGAATACCCCTCACCGAATTTGGTGGAGGTAGTTTAGAGATAAGCTCAACCTTAGCTCGATCAACTTCTATGCCCCTCCCTGACACTATGTGACCCAACACTATACCCTCTTGAACCATAAAATGGCTCTTTTCCCAACTTAACACCAAGTTGGTGTCTTTGCAACGTTTAAGCACAAGGGTTAAATGTTTTAGGCAACTATCAAATGAATCCCCAAAAATTGAAAAATCATCCATAAAAACTTCAAGAAATTTCTCTACCATGTCTGAGAAGATAGATATCATACACCTTTGAAAAGTAGCGGGTGCATTACACAACCCAAAAGGCATCCGTCTATATGCAAATGTACCAAATGGACATGTGAAAGTCGTTTTCTCTTGGTCATTAGGATCGACTGCCACTTGGTTATACCCAAAATAACCATCTAGAAAACAATAGAAACTCTGACCTGCAAGCCTCTCTAAGATTTGATCAATGAATGGCAAGGGAAAATGATCTTTTCGAGTGTTTGAATTCAACTTCCTATAGTCGATACATACCCTCCACCCGGTAGTGGTTCGTTGTGGCACAAGCTCTCCCTCAGAATTTGGAACCACAGTGATTCCAGACTTTTTGGGCACCACTTGAGTGGGACTCACCCACTTGCTATCAGAGATTGGGTAAATGATACCTGCATCTAACAACTTCACCACTTCCTTCATCACTACCTCTTTCATGTTAGGATTTAAACGACGTTGGGCCTCTCTCGAAGGTTTAGCATCTTCTTCTAGATGAATTCGATGCATACACACGGAAGGATCTATTCCCTTAAGGTCTGCTACACACCATCCTATGGCTTCTCTATGCTCCCTAAGGACACCCAAAAGCTCACTCTCTTGGTCACTAGACAGGCTAGAGGAAATGATGACCGGAAGAGTTTTATTTAATCCTAAGAAAACATACTTAAGATTGTCTGGTAAAGGTTTTAGCTCTAGCTCAGGAGGAGACACTAAGGATGGAATCGGCGGAGTACTAGACAATCTAGGCAATGGTTCCTTAGCTGATCTCCAAGGCAAAAAATTAGTACTGGTTGCACTTCCTAACACAGAATTTACCTCACATATATTCTGATCTACATCAAAATCCTCACAGTCAAAATGGGCTAAACATGCCTCTAAAGGGTCTGTGGTCAAAATCAGTGAAAGTGAATTTTCCACAGCCTCTTCTATAAGGTCTATAGCATAGCACTCATTTTCATCTGCCTGATGTTGAGATGCATTAAAGACATTTAACCTCACCTTCATATTCCCAAAAGAAATATCCATAACCCCCGTACGACAATTAATGCACGCATTAGCCGTAGCTAAGAAGGGACGACCTAGAATCACAGGAATGGACTTCGTAGGATCAGGTACAGGTTCTGTGTCTAGGACAATGAAATCGACTGGGAAATAAAATTTGTCCACTTTTATTAACACATCCTCAATAATCCCACGTGGTTGTTTTATTGATCTGTCTGCTAATTGTAAAACAACTGACGTGGGATTAAGCTCACCCAATCCCAATTGCAAGTACACTGAGTAAGGGATAAGATTCACACTCGCCCCTAAATCAAGTAGTGCCCTATCAACACCAACATCCCCTATAACACAAGATATCGTGGGTGCACCTGGATCTTTAAACTTAGGGGGGGTGTTATGCTGAATAATCGAGCTCACTTGCTCAGTGAGAAAGATTTTCTTTGGGACACTACCCCTTGAATTACGCTTTTGAGTGCATAAATCTTTCAAAAACTTTGCATATGCTGGGATTTGTTTTATAGCATCAAGGAGAGGAAGATTTATTTTCACCTGCTTAAAAACTTCCATCATATCTTGCACTTTCTCCCCTTGTTTCCCAAAAGGTGCCAACTCCTTGAGACGTGTAGGGAATGGAGCTTTGGGCTCACATGTTGTCTCAAGAGTTAGAGTAGGTGGAGAAAGTGTTGCCTTATTAATTTTAGACTCTACATGAGGACTCTTTCCCATTTCACTCTCAACATCTTTCTTCTCTTGCACCTTATTATCTAACACTCTCCCACTCCTTAAGGTGGTAATAGCTTGAACATGCTCATGATGATGGCCACTGGCAGCGGCATCATCAATTGCATATTGCCCTCTAGGATTAGTTACTGGCTGACTTGGCAATTTTCCTTCCTCTCTACGATTCAAAGTGTTAGCTAGTTGCCCCAGTTGAGCCTCTATCTTAGAGATGGATTGAGAGTGGGAATGAAGTAACTGAGTGTTCGATTCAAGTAACTGAGTATGAGTGTCGAGTCTATTTAATGCCGCTAACACTTTATCCTCAAACGCTGAATTGCAAGGTGGATGCTGGGAAGTTTGATGATAATATTGATTCTGGGGCCTATCAGATGAAGGGTAAGCAGATTGACGACCCGACTGAAAACCTGACATAGGAACTGGTCCTTGGGACTGAGGGACAGGATTGTTTAGAGATGGACTACGCCATGAGAGATTTGGATGATTCCTCAAACCTGGATTATATGTATTAGAATATGGATTGTTTCCAGGTCTAGAGAAAGCAGCATTAACTTGTTCTGGATTTGATTCAGGAATTTGCCCCGACATGGGACAATCTATGGAATAGTGTGACGGACTAGTGCAGATACCACATCCTTCCTGTAAGATAGGAGAAGGGGTCAAAAATTGACTAGCCACCATGAGTTGATCGACTTTTCTCGATAATTCATCCACTTTGGTGGAGACATCGAGTGATGTGCCTATTTCAAAAACTCTTCCAGTTTTGCGAGAACTATTTGTTCTAACTCGACTGGCAGAATCATGTTGTGTGGAATTTTCACTCAGATTCACAAACAATGTCCATGCCTCATCCTCATTCTTAAGCATGAATGTACCCCCACAAGTTGCATCTACCATTTGCCTATATGACTCAATCAACCCATCATAAAAAAATTGTACAAGTTGCCACTTAGGAATATCATGATGAGGGCACTTTCTAAGCAAATCACCATATCTCTCCCATGTATCATGGAATTGCTCCCCTTCTATTTGAGAAAAACTGGTAATGGATCGCCTCATTTGATTTGTTTTTCCTATTGGAAAGTATTTATTGAGGAACTCTTGTTGCAGTTGTGCCCAAGAGGTGATCGTATTCGGTGTTAATGAATTCCACCAGTTTTTAGCTTTATCTTTTAGAGAGAATGGGAAGAGACGCATCCGTAAAGCATCATCAGAAAAATTCTGGATTTTAACAGTTGAACAAACTTCTAAGAAGTCATCAAGATGCTTATACGGATCCTCATTATTAAGTCCATAAAAAGATGGGAGCATTTGTATAACGCTAGACTTAATCTCATAATTTACTGCTGTGACATTAGGCAATTGCATGCATGATGGGGATGTATATGCCCCAGGAGCGAAATGCTCCTTAAGGGCTCGAGGATTGTGCTCAGCCATATTTTCAGTCTCACTCTCAGTCTCAGATAAATGTTCTTCCTCTAAGTCTTGGGCCCTAATTTCTCCCCTATGTTGATGTAAGGTTCTTTCAAGTTCAGGGTTATATGGGACTATTGGTGTATCTAGAGACCGACGACCCAACATATACCACAAGGACTAAGAATTAATAAATAAATAAATAAATGAACAACTAACTGAAATAAAATAAATAAGAAAAGAAACTAAAATAAAATATAATTAAATAAATAAAATAAAATAATAACAAATGAAAGCAAAATACTAACTAGAATAAACAAGCACAGGTAACTTGAATATGAAAGCTCACAGAGATTTACGATGAATTCCACTCCTCTATTCACGGTTCGTAACCAAAGTACCTGTACTCAAAAAATGAAAAAAATGAAATGGATCAGAAAAGAATAAAGAAAAATCCTAACTTAACAATTAAATTAAAACTAATCTTAAGACTAGGCACCAAAATGATTCAAGCAAGTCCCCGGCAACGGCGCCAAAAATTGATGTGATTTCAATTATACTTAACCACTCGCAATAGAACGAGTCCTCGTAGGACAGGGCTATATAGAGGGTGTCGAACCTCAAGGACTTGCAAGGTTGAATTGTTATGTTACTCAGTCTTTGAATTAATTCTAAAATAATTGGAAAACAATTGTTGATGTTTGATCGTGAAATTAATTGAGCAAATTAAAGCTTTTAATTAATTGGTATTATGAAATTTAATCAGGAAGAGAAGGTCCTGGGAACTGACTTCACCACTAACCCTCTAACAATGATAATTGTACTAATTTGGGACGTTTACTCTATGCATTCAGAAAAGAATGGCTACAAGCCCAATTCAATTCTATCAAGAGAATTCGTTCAACATTCAATTAAGCATAACTCGTCTTCGCTTAGCATGGCCTATACATCTGACTAATTAATGATGTTATAACCCATCTTTGCTTAGTACGAATTATCAAAAATCTAAATTGAACGATATGTGAAAACTATTGTATAACCTGTCTTAACAAAATCACAGAAGTTGAAAAGAGCAAACCCTAATCACTGCAACTTGCATTCATTCTATAAGAACAAAAGTAAATATGCAATGAAACAATACATTCAATTTGAAAGCAATAACACAGCTATTGTTTACGTCTCGGTTATACAATCAATGCATACAGTAAATCATTCCCAAATTAGTATACAACTTAAAACATTGAAAGATAGGTTAGGGTTACGTCACTTCCCCGGAATGGTGTTTAGCCACTCATGATCGGATGTCCAAGCTTGAACGATGATGAAATCGCCATCGTCTTGTCCGTATCGTCACGAATCGCCTTTGTATTTCTCTCTGTGTTCTTCCCTTCTCCGAATACCCTCGTTTTCCTTCGTTTCCTCGTTTTTACTTTGCGAAAACGAGCCAACGGGACACCTGGCCTACCCAAAGTGGCAAGTGCGCATAATAAAATGGCACTTGCTCCTCACAAAGTGGCATTTGCGCCCAAAAAGTGGCAGCTGCGCAAATAGGGCAGAAAGTTGATGAAAACGTCCGTTTTAGGAAATATTCGTGAAATATAAAATTGTGCAGAATTGAATTTCCTTCGACCACGCGAAGTTTGGGTCGTTTTGAAAATCGTGTACAGAGTTATGGTCTGAATACCAACACGGGTCCAGGACTTTTTAGGCCTGAATTGGCCCAATCTTCTATGCGAATGGGCCCGTGCTCCTTTTCTTCATTTAAATTCATTTCCAGCCCATTTCTTTAGTCCATTTAGTATGGATCTTCAATATAAACATATCTCTAATGGGCCAAGCTTCAGTGATAACTAAATGAGCACCATTTGTAATTTCACCATTCCTAATCAGAATTACCCTTAATCACCTGCAATCATAAAAACATTAAAATTATTAATAAAAATATGAAATAAATATTACTAAGACACTAATTCATATAATTTTAAGGGCATTGAATATGCAATATTCATTACTTATCAGTGACTTTCAAAGAAATTGTTACTTCATTTGTATCATCTGGTAATCAGTTAGCAGATATCTTTGTGACATATAAATTTGTAATTGGCATATTTCGGTGATCAAAACCTAAATGATCGAGTTGTAAGTTTCATGTTAATTTATGTAACCGATCATCGACATCTTTGAGCTGACACTCAAGTGCATGGAAGCCGACAAATCAGTTAGAACACCATATAGTACAGGTGAGTATGGTGAGGACACTCTGCACTTTTTAGTTCCGAGCCTATTTTGAAAAACCAGGGTTTAAATGAAAATTTTAGGGTTTTTCAAAGTAGGACCGGTCCCCAATATTTAGGACCGGTCCAACTTTTCTCAGCAGTTTAGTTTCTGCAGGTTTTCAAAAAGTCCCACCGGTCCTATTTATTTGGCACCGGTCCGACTTAGCCTGTTCCAAATAGGAAATAGTTTTTGACGGAAATTCTGATTCCTATTGGGTTTGAAACTTCTAGGAAAGTTCTATTTTGGTATTTAACTTCTTTTCCAAATAGAATTAGGACTTCCTTGCCTATATATATGGATTCATATTTTCTCTACATGTGAGCCCTGAAAAATTAATATTTTAGAGAGAGAAAATATATACAGGATAATTAGGGCTATATATTTAAGAACACACATCCATACATCACGAGTGATATTTAGGATGGTGTTCTACTTCTGATTAGCTGCTCAGAGACTGCATCAAATCTATTTGCTGATCAGAACATTGGATTGAAGGTTCTTCGCTTGCTTGCTTGCTGAGGAAGAAAGGTGACCAGATTGCACTACGAAGGGAACAAAATACTTGCTGAGTATTTTGGTTCTTCCAGCAACCTTTTTGTAAGGGTGGTGACGTTAGCCGGAAGTCTACAGCAGTTGGACGTGTTGTCGCAATCATAAGCCTGAGGTGTTCCGCATCAGATCCTTGACAGAGTGAAGAGGGGTGTGAGACTAAGACAGAGTCTGTTGTACTTTGCTTCATCATAGTGAATTGGTTCCCTGAGGCGTGCCGCCTCCCTCCGTGATTTTTCCCGCCTTGGGTTTCCACGTATATCTGGTGCATTCTTTTCTTTACTTGCACTTTATTTATTTGCTTGCTTTAATTGTTTGATTAATTAGACTTAAAATTGAATTAATTAAAAATTAAGCAAACGAGCAAGTGATCCTATTCACCCCCCCTCTAGGTTCTAAAATACTTTTCGCAACCGCTTCCGCACCGCGCAACTCACAATTGGTATCAGAGCAGTGTTCTCTAATTTGTGAGTAGTTCCTTGCGAAGTTTTTTTTAATCAAAATTTATTTTTGTTTTCAAAAATTACTATGGAATCTAGTATGAAAGAGGGTGGATCGATTCAGCGAACTCCTTTGTTTGATGGTTCAAATTATACTTTCTGGAAGTCTCGCATGAAAGCCTTTTTAAAATCTCAAGGAGAGAGAGTTTGGATGGCTGTAGAGAATGGCTATAAAATTCCTACCATTACAACTGGTGATGGTGATACTGTTGTGACTGTAGAAAAGGATAAGGCAACATGGTCTAATGTTGAACATGAAGATGCAAATAATAACAACAAGGGTTTATATGCTATATTTAATTCTGTTGTTCCTTCTGAATTTGCTAGAATTTTTGCGTGTTCCACTTCGAAAGAAGTATGGAATATTTTACAGGTAACTCATGAGGGTACCACCAAGGTAAGGAGATCTAAGCTACAAATGTTTGCCACTAAATTTGAAACAATTAGAATGGATGAAGATGAGATGTTTTCTGATTTTTATTCTAGGCTTAATGATATTGTTCAAAGTAGTGCTAACCTTGGAGAGAAAATTCCTTCTTTTCAGATTATTAGAAAAATCATGAGATCATTGCCTGATAGGTTCCAAGCTAAGTTGGAAGCCTTAGATGAAAGCAGAGATGTAGATTCTATGGAGGTGGCTGAGTTAGTTGGATCAATTCAAACCTTTGAGATGAAATATCCAAAGCTTCAGAAATCAAAAAATTTGGCTTTAAAAACATCAAAGACTTCAAAGTATTCAAGTTTGTCAAATTGTTCAAATTCTTCAAAATCTGAAGTTGAAAAAATTGAAAGGTTTGAATATGATTCAGATAATGATGTTGCACTCCTTGCTAGGAAATTTAGAAAGATTCTTGAATATGAAAAAGGTAAAAATTTGAGAAAAGGAAATCCTTCTAAATTCCGGAATCAAAGCTCATCATCCAAAGGTAAGGAAAGGAAAGAGAAAGAAGATGACTCTAAGGAAATTGAGGTTACTTGTTGGACATGTGGAGGTAAAGGTCATACATCTAATCAATGTCCAAGTCCTAAGAAAAATAGCTTTAGTGCAAAGAAAATTTCAAACAAGAAAGTTATGAAAGCTATTATTTCTGAGTCTGAATCGTCTAACTCTGATAGTGATTCTTCTGTTGAGAATGACTCTCTTGCTTTTGTTGCTTTATTGAATGGTGATACTGCTAATGATTCTTCCTCTGATGAAGGTGAAACAGAGATGTACACTACTCTCAGTCAAGTAGGGTCTGATGATTCAGAAGATGAGCAGTCTGATGTAAAACCATGTGACAGCAAGCTGCCAGAACTGTTTGAGAAATTGCTGGAAGCTTATAATAAAAAATCTGAGAAGCTGAAGCAAGAAAAATCTGAGAAAGAGACATTGAAGAAAAAGAATGAAGATCAAGTGAAGTTGATTGAAGAAAGTAAAACTGAAATTCTGAATCTTCAAGGCAAAGTCAAGTTTCTCGAAAGCGAGGTAAGTCAAGCTATTTCTGCTAAAGATGTTCTTATTGCTAGAATTAATTTTCTTGAGTCTGAATTGAGAAAATCACAAGAGAAATTAATTGCTTTTACTTCTGGGCAGATTAAGCTTGATAGCATGATTAGTGTTGGTAAGCCTGTAGGAGATAAAACTGGATTAGGTTTTGTTGGGTCATCGTCTAAGGGAAAAACTGTTTTTGTTAAACCCAAGAATTTGATTGTGTCTGAACCCAAACCAAAGTCTCAAATTGAGTCTGTGCATGCTAAAGTTGTGTCCAATGTGCTGTATTGTACTTTTTGTGGTAAGACTGGACATAGTCAACACTATTGCTATAAAAAGAGAAAATATTCTAATTCTGATTTTCATGTGCATAATTCTTTTGTTAAGAATAGGGTTCATGCTAAAAAGCCACATTATTGGAACAAACCCAAAAATTCTCAAGATAAAAAGAATTCAAATAAAAAGAAGAATGTTTTTGTTTCTCCACAATTCTTTCCTGATAAATTGCATGTTAAAACTATCTGGATGAAAAAGGAAGATTTGGAGAAGTTTCTGCCTGTTGATACTATGGGATTTATTCCTAATAGATCTTTAGGTGCAAAACCCTCTAACTAGGTCATTAGGACTTTGATGGTCATGGACTGAGCTCATGTTCATTTATTTGTTTTCCATTGGACCATATTTTTTTTAGGTTAGGTTTTATTTATTTTTAGTAATAATCATATGAGATTATGATAATTATATTTTTCTGAGAAATAATGTGATTTCTTTATATTTCTTTTTAATTTCACTTTGATTTGTGAATGCATAATTGGGACACTTAGTTTGTCAATGAATGAAGTGCTTGATTTTATGATCTAAACATTGATGACCAATGTGCTATATTTATTTCTTTTTAGAGGTAAATCTTTTGAGTCCATACAATTTGTGCACTAGTCCAACTCTGAGAGAATTGATTAAAAACTAATGTGAAGTTGACTAGAATATATTGTATGAGTAGCATTGAAAGCTTAAATGATCAAAGAAAAAAAATGAAAAAAAATATGTTTTTATTCAGCATGAAAAGAAAAAGAAAATAGAAAATTTGCTGAATATCTAAGACAAATGGAAAAGGCTACCTTCGGGATGTGTTCGTAGCTTCCACTACAATGTAAATCTCCAATGAGATATCTTTAAAAATTAAAGAGTTGTTTTGAGAAAAATAGCTGGCTACCCGTAAGAGTGAAAACCACCGTCTTAGAAAAAGAAAAAAAATGATGAATGAAAAATAAATGATTGATCTTGTGGAGTTATATTTGCTTATTATCCAATATGTTTTAGATGATGAATCAAAGGAATTTGATTAATTTTTGATGAAGTTGGATTGCACACACACACATGGATTTATTAGATGAATTTCTAAATTTTTATAAATATTTGTGTGTTGGAAGTTGTGTCATGATCATGAATTTGAGAATGAATTTTAAAGACAATCTATGGGTTTTAAAATTCTGCATTTATAAATAATTGAAATTGTTCAGAAATTTTAGAACTCATGTTATTCTCTGAAAATTGTGTTTTGATTATTCTCATGAGATTATTCATGTTTTAGTGTTTTTTTTTTCTCTTGAAAAAATTTCAAAAAATTCAAAAATATGTTTATTTTGTTTTTGTGTTTATTTTTCACTCTTTATGTGCTAAATTGCTAAATCAGATTAAAAATGTGTTTTTGGTGAATTAAAGGTCCAAAGTGTAATTTTTCATAATTCACAAAGTTGGACCGGTCCCCATTATTGAGCACCGGTCGCACTTCTGCAGGTTCTGAGGAACAGAAAGAAGTTGGACCGGTCCCCAAATATGAGGACCGGTCGCACTTGGTGGATGCCCAGTTTTGATGAAATTTTGCGCGCGCGCTGTGTTGTTTTAAAATCCCTCATTCACTCTCACACGCACACAAACTCATATCTCACTCTCACTCAATCTCTCTAACTTTAAAACTCTCCAACTCACATAAGCTTCTCTTCATCTATTTTTCTTTTTAATTTGTGATTATTGGAGGTTGGGATTAAACTGGTGGAGGATTGTGGTGTTTGTGGTTTATTGATTGTTGATTTGGGAGAGTTTGAACAAACAAATAGCGTTGACATTTGGGGATTTTGCACTTGCACACCAAGTGTTCGACAATTTGACTCAATGGAACTTTTGTCGTTATTTTTGGTCCCGTTCATTGTAGTTCTTATGGCACGAAAGAGGGGACGTACTGAGGCGTCTACCAGTGATGAGAATCGAATTGTATTCACATTAGACATGTTTGAAGATGAGTTCAATTTCAATAATTTTGTGAATGTAATAGGGTGCCGGGCTATGAGGATTGAAAGGCGAGTCAATCTTGCGATAATCAAGCGCAAATGGGAGATGGATTTTGTGCAATACTTTGAAGACAATGGTTGGGAGTCTCTTTGTGATCTTAGAGAAATTGTAAAGCCTGACATGGTCCGATATTTTTATGGCAACATGATTACATCAAGCTTGGACGACCTCATGTTTGTGACTAAATGTTATGGTATTCGTGTTGAGGTCACCAAGGACAAAATTGCCAATATGTTAGGTATTGCAGAGAATGAAGATGGCATTGTATTGCCATATCAAGTTGAGGATCCAAACAGACCGAGCATGGATGATATGATTAGAGAGTTGTGCATACCCGAAGCCCCACGGCTAGTAGACAGATTGCCTTCACTCTACCTTACCGATGAGGTTTCGGCTTTGAACTTGATAGTCTCGTACAATTTAGATCCTCATGACCACAAGGGTAATTTGATTAAGAGTAGAGCTGAGATTCTTTATCACATTGTTCGAGGAGATCCAATCAATCTTCCCGCAACAATCATGCGTACCATGATCTTAGCCACTCGACATTCTAGGTCTTCATCAGCCTTACCTTTTCCACAGATAGTGATGGCTATTTTGAGGGATGCTAGAGTTCGTATTCCAGAGAGAGCTGATATTGAGAAACCGAAAGGGATGATTGATGCCACATCAATTACTCGCTCGGTAAACAAGAAGGAGAAGGACAGAAAGGCCTATGAGCTCAGTCAAGGAGCTGGTCAGGCTGTGTCTGGGGGTCGAGGAGTTTTCCAACTTCCTGTGCGACTGACACACCCGTGACGGCCAATCAGATGAACCAAGTTCTCAGGTTCATTCAACAAGGGTTCGATCGCCTACATGCTAGGATAGACAAGCTTGACCCTGCTGGTTCTGATGAGTCTGCTGATGAGGCTGACTAGATTTAGACTTTAGGTCTTGCTATATTTTTGCTCTAGGCTATTGTTGATTTCTTTATCTTTGATGTCTAGATTATTTATTTTGGTTTAGTCCATCAACTCATATGTTTTGGATATTTATTTAATCAGTGATGATGATTATGTTTGTCTTAATCTCTCTATGTGCTTCATGATTTATCTATATTTTTTTAGCTCTTTGTCAATTTGTTCCAAAAAGGGGGAGATAATATTGTTGACAAAGGGGGATAAATATTTATCAGATTAAGGGGGAGATATTGATATATGATTATCTTTCATTATTAAGCTTTTCACAGGTTGTGTTGTTTAAGAGATGTGCAGGTACAACAGGTTTTTACTAACCGTCTTGAACACACAAGTAAAGCTTCTGATGATCAGTTCTATATTTCTGTGTATTTAGGCAAATTTGTAATCTAATGTTTCCAATGGGTTAGGTTATTGATTGTCTAAGTGGTTTTGTCACGAAATTGCCAAAGGGGGAGATTGTGACGTATAAATTTGTAATTGGCATATTTCGGTGATCAAAACCTGAATGATCGAGTTGTAAGTTTCATGTTAATTTATGTAACCGATCATCGACATCTTTGAGCTGACACTCAAGTGCATGGAAGCCGACAAATCAGTTAGAACACCATATAGTACAGGTAAGTATGGTGAGGACACTCTGCACTTTTTAGTTCCGAGCCTATTTTGAAAAACCAGGGTTTAAATGAAAATTTTAGGGTTTTTCAAAGTAGGACCGGTCCCCAATATTTAGGACCGGTCTAACTTTTCTCAGCAGTTTAGTTTCTGCAGGTTTTCAAAAAGTCCCACCGGTCCTATTTATTTGGCACCGGTCCCACTTAGCCTGTTCCAAATAGGAAATAGTTTTTGACGGAAATTCTGATTCCTATTGGGTTTGAAACTTCTAGGAAAGTTCTATTTTGGTATTTAACTTCTTTTCCAAGTAGAATTAGGACTTCCTTGCCTATATATATGAATTCATATTTTCTCTACATGTGAGCCTTGAAAAATTAATATTTTAGAGAGAGAAAATATATACAGGATAATTAGGGCTATATATTTAAGAACACACATCCATACATCACGAGTGATATTTAAGATGGTGTTCTACTTCTGATTAGCTGCTCAGAGACTGCATCAAATCTATTTGCTGATCAGAACATTAGATTGAAGGTTCTTCGCTTGCTTGCTTGCTGAGGAAGAAAGGTGACCAGATTGCACTACGAAGGGAACAAAATACTTGCTGAGTATTTTGGTTCTTCCAGCAACCTTTTTGTAAGGGTGGTGACGTTAGCCGGAAGTCTACAGCAGTTGGACGTGTTGTCGCAATCATAAGCCTGAGGTGTTCCGCATCAGATCCTTGACAGAGTGAAGAGGGGTGTGAGACTGAGACAGAGTCTGTTGTACTTTGCTTCATCATAGTGAATTGGTTCCCTGAGGCGTGCCGCCTCCCTCCGTGATTTTTCCCGCCTTGGGTTTCCACGTATATCTGGTGCATTCTTTTCTTTACTTGCACTTTATTTATTTGCTTGCTTTAATTGTTTGATTAATTAGACTTAAAATTGAATTAATTAAAAATTAAGCAAACGAGCAAGTGATCCTATTCACCCCCCCTCTAGGTTCTAAAATACTTTTCGCAACCGCTTCCGCACCGCGCAACTCACAATTGGTATCAGAGCAGTGTTCTCTAATTTGTGAGTAGTTCCTTGCGAAGTTTTTTTTAATCAAAATTTATTTTTGTTTTCAAAAATTACTATGGAATCTAGTATGAAAGAGGGTGGATCAATTCAGCGAACTCCTTTGTTTGATGGTTCAAATTATACTTTCTGGAAGTCTCGCATGAAAGCCTTTTTAAAATCTCAAGGAGAGAGAGTTTGGATGGCTGTAGAGAATGGCTATAAAATTCCTACCATTACAACTGGTGATGGTGATACTGTTGTGACTGTAGAAAAGGATAAGGCAACATGGTCTAATGTTGAACATGAAGATGCAAATAATAACAACAAGGGTTTATATGCTATATTTAATTCTGTTGTTCCTTCTGAATTTGCTAGAATTTTTGCGTGTTCCACTTCGAAAGAAGTATGGAATATTTTACAGGTAACTCATGAGGGTACCACCAAGGTAAGGAGATCTAAGCTACAAATGTTTGCCACTAAATTTGAAACAATTAGAATGGATGAAGATGAGATGTTTTCTGATTTTTATTCTAGGCTTAATGATATTGTTCAAAGTAGTGCTAACCTTGGAGAGAAAATTCCTTCTTTTCAGATTATTAGAAAAATCATGAGATCATTGCCTGATAGGTTCCAAGCTAAGTTGGAAGCCTTAGATGAAAGCAGAGATGTAGATTCTATGGAGGTGGCTGAGTTAGTTGGATCAATTCAAACCTTTGAGATGAAATATCCAAAGCTTCAGAAATCAAAAAATTTGGCTTTAAAAACATCAAAGACTTCAAAGTATTCAAGTTTGTCAAATTGTTCAAATTCTTCAAAATCTGAAGTTGAAAAAATTGAAAGGTTTGAATATGATTCAGATAATGATGTTGCACTCCTTGCTAGGAAATTTAGAAAGATTCTTGAATATGAAAAAGGTAAAAATTTGAGAAAAGGAAATCCTTCTAAATTCCGGAATCAAAGCTCATCATCCAAAGGTAAGGAAAGGAAAGAGAAAGAAGATGACTCTAAGGAAATTGAGGTTACTTGTTGGACATGTGGAGGTAAAGGTCATACATCTAATCAATGTCCAAGTCCTAAGAAAAATAGCTTTAGTGCAAAGAAAATTTCAAACAAGAAAGTTATGAAAGCTATTATTTCTGAGTCTGAATCGTCTAACTCTGATAGTGATTCTTCTGTTGAGAATGACTCTCTTGCTTTTGTTGCTTTATTGAATGGTGATACTGCTAATGATTCTTCCTCTGATGAAGGTGAAACAGAGATGTACACTACTCTCAGTCAAGTAGGGTCTGATGATTCAGAAGATGAGCAGTCTGATGTAAAACCATGTGACAGCAAGCTGCCAGAACTGTTTGAGAAATTGCTGGAAGCTTATAATAAAAAATCTGAGAAGCTGAAGCAAGAAAAATCTGAGAAAGAGACATTGAAGAAAAAGAATGAAGATCAAGTGAAGTTGATTGAAGAAAGTAAAACTGAAATTCTGAATCTTCAAGGCAAAGTCAAGTTTCTCGAAAGCGAGGTAAGTCAAGCTATTTCTGCTAAAGATGTTCTTATTGCTAGAATTAATTTTCTTGAGTCTGAATTGAGAAAATCACAAGAGAAATTAATTGCTTTTACTTCTGGGCAGATTAAGCTTGATAGCATGATTAGTGTTGGTAAGCCTGTAGGAGATAAAACTGGATTAGGTTTTGTTGGGTCATCGTCTAAGGGAAAAACTGTTTTTGTTAAACCCAAGAATTTGATTGTGTCTGAACCCAAACCAAAGTCTCAAATTGAGTCTGTGCATGCTAAAGTTGTGTCCAATGTGCTGTATTGTACTTTTTGTGGTAAGACTGGACATAGTCAACACTATTGCTATAAAAAGAGAAAATATTCTAATTCTGATTTTCATGTGCATAATTCTTTTGTTAAGAATAGGGTTCATGCTAAAAAGCCACATTATTGGAACAAACCCAAAAATTCTCAAGATAAAAAGAATTCAAATAAAAAGAAGAATGTTTTTGTTTCTCCACAATTCT
Organism: Cornus controversa; assembly: GCA_026545225.1. Classification (NCBI taxonomy): domain Eukaryota; kingdom Viridiplantae; phylum Streptophyta; class Magnoliopsida; order Cornales; family Cornaceae; genus Cornus; species Cornus controversa. Next base: position 9,508,096 of record CM048848.1, on the reverse strand, counting down.
TTCCTGATAAATTGCATGTTAAAACTATCTGGATGAAAAAGGAAGATTTGGAGAAGTTTCTGCCTGTTGATACTATGGGATTTATTCCTAATAGATCTTTAGGTGCAAAACCCTCTAACTAGGTCATTAGGACTTTGATGGTCATGGACTGAGCTCATGTTCATTTATTTGTTTTCCATTGGACCATATTTTTTTTAGGTTAGGTTTTATTTATTTTTAGTAATAATCATATGAGATTATGATAATTATATTTTTCTGAGAAATAATGTGATTTCTTTATATTTCTTTTTAATTTCACTTTGATTTGTGAATGCATAATTGGGACACTTAGTTTGTCAATGAATGAAGTGCTTGATTTTATGATCTAAACATTGATGACCAATGTGCTATATTTATTTCTTTTTAGAGGTAAATCTTTTGAGTCCATACAATTTGTGCACTAGTCCAACTCTGAGAGAATTGATTAAAAACTAATGTGAAGTTGACTAGAATATATTGTATGAGTAGCATTGAAAGCTTAAATGATCAAAGAAAAAAAATGAAAAAAAATATGTTTTTATTCAGCATGAAAAGAAAAAGAAAATAGAAAATTTGCTGAATATCTAAGACAAATGGAAAAGGCTACCTTCGGGATGTGTTCGTAGCTTCCACTACAATGTAAATCTCCAATGAGATATCTTTAAAAATTAAAGAGTTGTTTTGAGAAAAATAGCTGGCTACCCGTAAGAGTGAAAACCACCGTCTTAGAAAAAGAAAAAAAATGATGAATGAAAAATAAATGATTGATCTTGTGGAGTTATATTTGCTTATTATCCAATATGTTTTAGATGATGAATCAAAGGAATTTGATTAATTTTTGATGAAGTTGGATTGCACACACACACATGGATTTATTAGATGAATTTCTAAATTTTTATAAATATTTGTGTGTTGGAAGTTGTGTCATGATCATGAATTTGAGAATGAATTTTAAAGACAATCTATGGGTTTTAAAATTCTGCATTTATAAATAATTGAAATTGTTCAGAAATTTTAGAACTCATGTTATTCTCTGAAAATTGTGTTTTGATTATTCTCATGAGATTATTCATGTTTTAGTGTTTTTTTTTTCTCTTGAAAAAATTTCAAAAAATTCAAAAATATGTTTATTTTGTTTTTGTGTTTATTTTTCACTCTTTATGTGCTAAATTGCTAAATCAGATTAAAAATGTGTTTTTGGTGAATTAAAGGTCCAAAGTGTAATTTTTCATAATTCACAAAGTTGGACCGGTCCCCATTATTGAGCACCGGTCGCACTTCTGCAGGTTCTGAGGAACAGAAAGAAGTTGGACCGGTCCCCAAATATGAGGACCGGTCGCACTTGGTGGATGCCCAGTTTTGATGAAATTTTGCGCGCGCGCTGTGTTGTTTTAAAATCCCTCATTCACTCTCACATGCACACAAACTCATATCTCACTCTCACTCAATCTCTCTAACTTTAAAACTCTCCAACTCACATAAGCTTCTCTTCATCTATTTTTCTTTTTAATTTGTGATTATTGGAGGTTGGGATTAAACTGGTGGAGGATTGTGGTGTTTGTGGTTTATTGATTGTTGATTTGGGAGAGTTTGAACAAACAAATAGCGTTGACATTTGGGGATTTTGCACTTGCACACCAAGTGTTCGACAATTTGACTCAATGGAACTTTTGTCGTTATTTTTGGTCCCGTTCATTGTAGTTCTTATGGCACGAAAGAGGGGACGTACTGAGGCGTCTACCAGTGATGAGAATCGAATTGTATTCACATTAGACATATTTGAAGATGAGTTCAATTTCAATAATTTTGTGAATGTAATAGGGTGCCGGGCTATGAGGATTGAAAGGCGAGTCAATCTTGCGATAATCAAGCGCAAATGGGAGATGGATTTTGTGCAATACTTTGAAGACAATGGTTGGGAGTCTCTTTGTGATCTTAGAGAAATTGTAAAGCCTGACATGGTCCGATATTTTTATGGCAACATGATTACATCAAGCTTGGACGACCTCATGTTTGTGACTAAATGTTATGGTATTCGTGTTGAGGTCACCAAGGACAAAATTGCCAATATGTTAGGTATTGCAGAGAATGAAGATGGCATTGTATTGCCATATCAAGTTGAGGATCCAAACAGACCGAGCATGGATGATATGATTAGAGAGTTGTGCATACCCGAAGCCCCACGGCTAGTAGACAGATTGCCTTCACTCTACCTTACCGATGAGGTTTCGGCTTTGAACTTGATAGTCTCGTACAATTTAGATCCTCATGACCACAAGGGTAATTTGATTAAGAGTAGAGCTGAGATTCTTTATCACATTGTTCGAGGAGATCCAATCAATCTTCCCGCAACAATCATGCGTACCATGATCTTAGCCACTCGACATTCTAGGTCTTCATCAGCCTTACCTTTTCCACAGATAGTGATGGCTATTTTGAGGGATGCTAGAGTTCGTATTCCAGAGAGAGCTGATATTGAGAAACCGAAAGGGATGATTGATGCCACATCAATTACTCGCTCGGTAAACAAGAAGGAGAAGGACAGAAAGGCCTATGAGCTCAGTCAAGGAGCTGGTCAGGCTGTGTCTGGGGGTCGAGGAGTTTTCCAACTTCCTGTGCGACTGACACACCCGTGACGGCCAATCAGATGAACCAAGTTCTCAGGTTCATTCAACAAGGGTTCGATCGCCTACATGCTAGGATAGACAAGCTTGACCCTGCTGGTTCTGATGAGTCTGCTGATGAGGCTGACTAGATTTAGACTTTAGGTCTTGCTATATTTTTGCTCTAGGCTATTGTTGATTTCTTTATCTTTGATGTCTAGATTATTTATTTTGGTTTAGTCCATCAACTCATATGTTTTGGATATTTATTTAATCAGTGATGATGATTATGTTTGTCTTAATCTCTCTATGTGCTTCATGATTTATCTATATTTTTTTAGCTCTTTGTCAATTTGTTCCAAAAAGGGGGAGATAATATTGTTGACAAAGGGGGATAAATATTTATCAGATTAAGGGGGAGATATTGATATATGATTATCTTTCATTATTAAGCTTTTCACAGGTTGTGTTGTTTAAGAGATGTGCAGGTACAACAGGTTTTTACTAACCGTCTTGAACACACAAGTAAAGCTTCTGATGATCAGTTCTATATTTCTGTGTATTTAGGCAAATTTGTAATCTAATGTTTCCAATGGGTTAGGTTATTGATTGTCTAAGTGGTTTTGTCACGAAATTGCCAAAGGGGGAGATTGTGACGTATAAATTTGTAATTGGCATATTTCGGTGATCAAAACCTGAATGATCGAGTTGTAAGTTTCATGTTAATTTATGTAACCGATCATCGACATCTTTGAGCTGACACTCAAGTGCATGGAAGCCGACAAATCAGTTAGAACACCATATAGTACAGGTAAGTATGGTGAGGACACTCTGCACTTTTTAGTTCCGAGCCTATTTTGAAAAACCAGGGTTTAAATGAAAATTTTAGGGTTTTTCAAAGTAGGACCGGTCCCCAATATTTAGGACCGGTCTAACTGTTCTCAGCAGTTTAGTTTCTGCAGGTTTTCAAAAAGTCCCACCGGTCCTATTTATTTGGCACCGGTCCCACTTAGCCTGTTCCAAATAGGAAATAGTTTTTGACGGAAATTCTGATTCCTATTGGGTTTGAAACTTCTAGGAAAGTTCTATTTTGGTATTTAACTTCTTTTCCAAGTAGAATTAGGACTTCCTTGCCTATATATATGAATTCATATTTTCTCTACATGTGAGCCTTGAAAAATTAATATTTTAGAGAGAGAAAATATATACAGGATAATTAGGGCTATATATTTAAGAACACACATCCATACATCACGAGTGATATTTAAGATGGTGTTCTACTTCTGATTAGCTGCTCAGAGACTGCATCAAATCTATTTGCTGATCAGAACATTAGATTGAAGGTTCTTCGCTTGCTTGCTTGCTGAGGAAGAAAGGTGACCAGATTGCACTACGAAGGGAACAAAATACTTGCTGAGTATTTTGGTTCTTCCAGCAACCTTTTTGTAAGGGTGGTGACGTTAGCCGGAAGTCTACAGCAGTTGGACGTGTTGTCGCAATCATAAGCCTGAGGTGTTCCGCATCAGATCCTTGACAGAGTGAAGAGGGGTGTGAGACTGAGACAGAGTCTGTTGTACTTTGCTTCATCATAGTGAATTGGTTCCCTGAGGCGTGCCGCCTCCCTCCGTGATTTTTCCCGCCTTGGGTTTCCACGTATATCTGGTGCATTCTTTTCTTTACTTGCACTTTATTTATTTGCTTGCTTTAATTGTTTGATTAATTGGACTTAAAATTGAATTAATTAAAAATTAAGCAAACGAGCAAGTGATCCTATTCACCCCCCCTCTAGGTTCTAAAATACTTTTCGCAACCGCTTCCGCACCGCGCAACTCACAATCTTTACTAAGCCACTTCCAAAGCATGTCATTGATTTTATTTGTAGCAAGCTGGGAGTTGTTGACATCTACTCTCCAGCTTGAGGGAGAGTGTCGTGAATAGAATACAGCTATAGTCAGTCAACTATTCCATAATTAGGATTGTATCAATTGTTCCTTAATTAGGGGCAGAATCATTACTTTCCATTTATTGTTACTTTGCTTATTTATGTCCTTTAGATCATTATAAATTTATATTGTAGTCACTCTTTGAAGAGATTATAAAATAGTCTATTTCTCTACTCTCTCTCTAAGATTTCTCTCTCAACTTAGCCTATATTGTTGATAGTTGTTAACATGGTATCAGAGCTAAAGGTCTCGAGTTCAAACCTTACCATCACCCTAATAATTAAAATTGAAACACGTGTTGGACCAAAAGAAGGCCACACATGAGGGGACGTGTTGAAGGATTTATTTATTTAAGTTACATCCTTTCTAATAGCTTAAGCTTTTGAAGTAGATGACTGTTAACAAAAATAATTCTCTGCTAGCATGGACAGGAGACTCTGTTTCTATACTTAAATTTTCACCAAAAAGATGGAAGCCCTAACTATTTTAACTTTCCCACCCATATGTTTAAAGTTGATAAGGGAGCACCTACCTGCCTTGATTACTATTTTCAGAAGTGCTAAGGAAGAAGAAAATCTCTGTTTGTCAATGTCTAAAAGCTGATATGAGTCTTCACTGTAGGTTTTTAGGATCTCCATCAAGTTTTGAACAATTAGAGACATCAACTTTTAGGAAATGGGCTGAGTTATTGTCATAAAAAAATATATATGAGATGGGAGGGCATCTTCTTCTGATACTTTATCCTCCAAACAAGTTTGTTGGAGATAAACTACAGTGGATATATTTTTTGAAAGAACATAAGATAAAACCAAAAGTACAAAGGGATAAATTTACATTTCATTTCCCCCATTTACCACCATTTCAAATGACACTATGCTAACAATCTTAACACACTGATAAACCAGTTGCACTCATTTTTGTACAAAAACCATTTTTTCCATGAAGATCCAACTCTATTGCCACATCGAGAACCTCTTTATTACTTTGAGGTAGTCAAAGGCCTTATGTGCAACGGTGATATTATCTTGATTGAGTATGAGGAACAAAAGCAGATTGATTTTTGGAGATAAGAGCTTTTAGAATTTATTTTTTCACTACATTTAAGCTAGTCAATTGTCAATCACTAGAGGAAATACATCTTATGTTTGCATAAGTTATTCCATCTTAAAATATCGGTTCGCATTACTTTAGTTAGTTCTTCTTAGAAGGATCTTCTGCTTCAATATTTTTAGACTAAGACACAATGAAGATCTGCTGGAACAGTTTTCTTTTTCCATATTCAAGCCAAAGCATTCCTTGAGCTACTTCTCACATCCTCAAATTTCCTCACATCCTCAAATTTCCTATGCAATGACAACACATATGAATATCTAGACAGAGGGATCCCCGCGTTCTCTGATTGTTTTAGCACATTTCATTGGAAGTTCTTCACATTGACTTTAATTTGAATATGTTAGTGACCTTCTACAATTCTCCAAAGGGCAGTATCGATCCTAAATAGGCTGTATGGACAGGAGGAAATCACCTCTCCACTGAAGATTAACCAAACACGGTAGTCGAGTCTTTCTTTCACTAGCTTCCTCAGAGCAGTAGATATTTGACCAGGTGTATTTCAATCCCACAAAATCTAACTCCATTACATTGCAGCAAGAAAACAAATTACATTGGAATAACCAATGGCAATCCAAGGTGAACTCCTGGCATATGTATGTTTTGATAGTTAACAGCACAAAACTTTTGAAGGAATGGGTTATACATGTATGGATGAAGGAAGAATGCCTTTTGGCAGGGAGGAGGGAGGGTCATTATAATGCATCTTGAGGAATTAACATGCTTCTACTTCATTCAACCACTGGAAAACTAAACGAGTCCTTCCAGAGCAAGTTAGGATCTACTGTGACTAGGATGTTGATCATACTGCAGATGATGCTTTGAATAGTAGTCTTAAGCCTGCTTATGAGGGGATGATATCTCATCACTCTACCCATTCAGACAGTCAACAACCTACTAATTCATTCCATGGAGAACACAGTTCTACTGTCTAATTGGAATGTATCCTTCATAATTTCTCCAGTCTGGTTTATGGAGGAACTCTAAGAATGGCCCCAAAGCTTCATATGCTCTCCAAGAAGGGATTTCTATTCTTCCTTGTCTCTCTACTAAAGTACCAAGCCAAGGCATTCAGTTAGATTACATAAACCTGCTACCGAACATGTTTGTTATTTCTTATCCTCAGAATTAACAGGTGTATCATTTATTTTCCTAGCCTAATGGGGTGTAAGGGTTATATTTTTTTATGTTTTTCTCTGTTTGGCTTCAAAGCTTTTTTAGGTGATAGTTTTTATTTTACTGTTGTTAGATATATTGTTGTATATGGTCATTAGACATGGTAAGAATTGGACATGGATGAACCCTTTGATTTCGTAGTGTATTAATGTGCAAGTCATGACAATGAATCATGGATTCACAAATTCTTACAGGGAGAAAAAACAATTTTGTACTTCTTTTTGTTCATTTCTCTTCAGTGAATGTACTAAACTCATATTGTTGACTATTCAGCAAGCCACCACTGCACCTTTCCTAGTCTAAATCTCAAGTATTGACTAAATTTAGAAATTTCCTCTTTAATTAGGCTTCTGCTGCTGGATGTGCAAAGCCATACTATAGGCATTCTTACTACAGACCTTTTTTTTTTCTTACGAGTAAAATTTCATTAAAAGCGCTCAAAAGGGGAGCGTTCATGAACAAAAATAGATACAAGAGGCATAAGAATTTCCAACAAAAAGAGATGCACTATTGGCTATATTATCCAGATACCAAAAAAACCTGCCCTTTTAAACTATTGACAAAGTCAACTAAATTCTCCAATGATTTACAATCCCTCCCTCTAATCCAACAAAAAAGAGAATGAAGACTAAATTTTAAGTCCCAAATAGGAGATTCCACCCCATCAAAGGGTCTCCTGTTCCTCTGGCCCCAAAAACCCCAGCACACGTATAGGGGGGGTTCTCTCCACGCATCCCGGGCAATTGAGCTAACTATACAACCACTCCAAGCCTCAAGCATACTCAACATGGAATCCAAGGAGACCCAACTGACATGTAAAAGAGTAAGAAACATATTCCACACGTCTCTAATCACAAAGCAATGAAGAAGAAGATGATCCACCGTCTCCTCATTCTTACGGCAGACCTTGTGTTGGCATAGCAGTTGAAATACCCCCACAAAATTTCGCGTATGAAGTGATCAGTCTCAGTCTCATATACAAAACCTGAGAGTTATTTACAACTGATAGCAACAAGCATAGAATACAAAAGACAGAATGAAAAAAAAAATTAAAGTGGAATAGAAAGTCCATCTAAATTATAATAAAATGTTGCATAAATAAAATACGTGTCTGGTAGTACAACTTGGAAGTCCCGTGACCCAAGGACCCCATAACCAGAAAGAACAAGAGCTATTACTTTAAATTAAATAACCTAAAACCAAAGTTTCAAAGAGTTCAAAATCTGAACATGAAGAAGAGAATAGGTTCCTACTCTGAAAACTGATGAGGAGAGATGCCTACTACAACTAACCAACCCAAACACTATACTCACGGTGGAACCGGCCTAGAACCCTGAAATATCAACAAAGTGGGTTAAACCCACGAGCAAGTCCTCTCTACAACATCCCAACCAGAGAACCAGTAAACATACCCTCTATATGAGGGATACAAACAAAACAAGTATACACAAGTCATTTCTTTACCTAGTTCATGTCTCCAAAATGAAAGTCATCTTTTATATTGTTCCCAAACTAACCCTTATCATACAAACTTAGAACATATTCTTTAAGTTCAAACCAAAGGCACAAAAGCAAGTATTCTATTAAACCTAGGAAATCCTAACATACCACCTATACTATCATTGGATACCTTAATAGGTACTGGTAATCCTGACATGCCCCCTGGTAATCCTTACATGCCTCCCTAACATTAGATACCTTAATAGGTATTGGCAATCCTAACATGCCCCCTGACAATCCTTACATGCCTTCACAACTAACCTATTAAACCAAAACAAAAGACTTAACCTACTTATCACATTAATTTAATCTAACAGAAGTTCAATCACCACAATAAAATAACTTATACACAATTAAACTAATATCAAATATCATGAACAATTATGAGTTCAAAGAATACACTTAAGGAAGGAAAATAATACAACCACCAATTATATGAGCAAGCACATAACCAAATCTCCAATATACCTAAATCATCGAGGGAGTCTAAACCTAGCTCTAATCTAGGTTTCCGAGCCTATTTTGTTCCTAAGAACCGTATTTAATTATTCTGGAATTTTCTGCAATTTTTGAAAATTCATAACAACCCAAAACAAAGGAAAGAATTTAAAAAATTCTCATTTTGAAGCACACTTTTTAAAACTAGTTCTATAACGAGGGAAAATTATTTCGTTATGAAATTTAAAACCCATGCATATTCTGACACCAAAAGATTAGATAAAAACTTTAGGAATTTTCTAGAATTTTTGGGGAATTTTAAAGATTTTTCAAAATTTAAGAAAATAAAACTCTAGTTTTGAGACACACTTTCCATACTACTTTAACCACAAGGGAACCTCATTTTGACTGGATATCTAAACCCAAGTGCATTCTGTTCCCAAAAGATCACCAAAATTTTCTGAAAATTTTAAAAATATTTTCCAAATAAAAGAATATGAGAACCCAATTTTGAGACATACTTTTAAAATCAATTTAACCATGAGGAAAGCTCATTTCCACTTGAATTTTAAAACCCAAGTGTATTCTGTCCCTAAAAGGTTACCCAAATTTTTTTAGAATTTTCCAGAATTTAAAAACAATTTTTTAAATTATTTTTCCTATTTTTCTAAATTAAAAACCAATTTTAAAATTTTAAAAATACCTTGGACTGGGCCCAGAGGTGGGCCTCGGCGAGTGGGGCCCGTTGCTGCCGGCAGGCGGCGCGCATGGGGGGCTCTGCCCCCATCCTTTTTTTTTTCTTCTTCTTCTTCCTCACCTTAAGCTTCACGCATCATTAATGGAGCCGAAACTTCCCGGCCACTTCCGGGCACCAAATCGCGCATATGAATATAACATTGAACTCGTATCGATCTAAGCTACGCATTGGTAGCAAAATCACCCCCTCTCGCAGCCTAAATCAAAAACGCCCAATTTCAAGTTTCGAAAATCTAAAATTTCAAAGTCATATTCCCATCAATCTACCCAACGGTTCGCAACCAAATTTTCAAGGATTGTTCTAGGAAGTAAGATCTACCTATTGATAGGAACAAAAACCCTCAAAAATGATGAACACAGTAAACCCAAATTTTATGTTCATACACACATATATATATACTACTGCCTATATAGTCATATATACATGTATATACATATGCAAAAATACCCTATATCAGTACCAAAACTCCAGATTCTTTATGTTTAATCCACAAAATCCACCTTAGCATGCATAATCATTTAATTTTATAATTAAATACAAAAAAAAGAAAGAAATTATATATATATATTACAGCAACATGTATATACAAATAATATAGGGTAAAATGCTCTAACCACCCCTCAGGTTTCAGTTTATTACCCACGGAGAATACTAGTGTCTTTAACTGAGGTCAACCTCTCCCAGGTTTAGGAAACTATGCCCTAACACCCCAAATATTAGTTGACTGTCAAGTCACTTACTTGAAAAATTCAAATGCCAAAATTACCCTTCCTGTTTGAATGTACAATTTTACCCTCAATTAGTTGGACATTTATACCCTCAATTTTACTCTCTCCCTCTCTAACTGATATATATATATATACAGGAAGTAGTAACTCTTACTAGACATACAGTCGCAGTATATGGAGCAACAAAATTTAGGCCATCCGCCATCCGCGTTTCTATTTCTTTCCCTTTCCCCCTTCTCTCTTGTTCTTGTTCTTGTTCTTGTTCTTCAGTCTCCTCCACAGAAGCTTTACTTTTTGGATTAATCGATCAATTCAGTGGCTTATTTCGTTTGATGTACGATGTCATACCCTCAATTCACTTGAGTTTTCTGCTCTTCTTTCTTCTTTATTGGGATTTGATCTTTATTGTTCTTCCCTTTCTGGGTAATTAATATAGGTTCTTTCTTATACTGGGTTCATTTCTTCTTCTTCAATATATTTTTTTTCTTATATTGAGTTTTGATTGATAATTTTGAGTATCTATACTATATTGTTTCTAGGTTGTGGAGAATTCTTATTGAGATTATAATGTTCAATTCTAGGATGGTGTTGGATGTTGAAAGAGAAGCTTTCATTGAAATAATGATCTTTCATCAATCAGATTACTTATTTTCCTGGTAATAATCCGACTTTGAAATTGATATTCTTTTTGCCACGTTCAAGAGATTATTTGGGTTATCGTTTTTTCTTATGTTTGCTGTTCTAAACATTGATTCTTGTGTTTGAGTGTAAAAAAAATGGATTTGGAGAGCGGTGAGATAGAGAGAGGTGTTGCTATGGTGAGAAAGTCTGAAACCCATGAAGGAGAGACTGTCCTTGACACCTATAATACCAGAGGTGGGGCTTTGGGGATGAATGTGAAAGATGTTGGGAGTATTAGTAGCAAAGATATATTTGTCAGGGCAGATAGGATTGATTTCAAGAGTTGGGATATGCAGTTGGAGAAGCACTTGGGCCAGGTTTGGTTGAGGGATAGGGAAGATCATACGAAGAAGGAAGAGTGGGAAATTGATTTATCTAAACTAGATATAAGAAATGTTGTAGCTCATGGGACGTATGGCATGGTGTGTATATATATATATATATATATACATACTTCTATATTTATATGTATATCAATATATCAGTTAGAGAGGGAGAGAGTAAAATTGAGGGTATAAATGTTCAACTAATTGAGGGTAAAATTGTACATTCAAACAGGAAGGGTAATTTTGGCATTTGAACTTTTCAAGTTATTTTACTTGACAGTCAACTAACATTTGGGATGTCAGACATAGTTTCTCAAACCTGGGGGAGGTTGACCTCAGTCAAAGGCACTAGTATTCTTTGTGGGTAATAAACCTAAACCTGGAGGGTGGTTAGAGCATTTTACCCAATAATATATATGTGCCTACAGATTCAAAGGGGAAGAGAAAAGTTCGAACTTGCCTTTTTGTCGACTCCGAATCGCTCCTTCTCTCTTGCGTCTATGTTCTTTCAGTCTCTATGCAGGTAAACGAAAGAAACCCTACCCTCTTTTCTTTTCTTTTATTTTTTTTTTATAGAAAACTACATAAACTCCAAAATATTAAAAATAAAAATATAATAAAAATAAATCCTAGCCCATCAAAAATAAATATACACCTAGCCCAACTGAACCCAGATTCCTCCCTAGCCCAATCCAAAATTAAAATAAAGGAAAAATACAAAGACCCAGTCGAAATAAAATAAAGTAAACTACACCAAAATATTTAAAGCACTCCAAGAAATTTAATCCAACCAATAAAGCAATTCAAAGCACTCACAGAAATTTAATTCAACCAATAAAGCAAATAAAAGAAAATTAAATAAATAAATATACAAATAATATATAAATAAATAAATATAAAGCATTTAGATTAAAATTCAATGACCTCAAAATTACGTGTGATTACAGCAGTTCTCACTGGTTTTGGCTCTCCATAAAAAAAAATCAAGAAGTTCTGTTTTTATCTATATGGCTACTTTACCAACAACTCTATTCAAACCAAATTAACATTTTAAGGATTATTTATTGCGTTTTTTGTTGGTACGGTCGTTACAAGTATAGATTAATTATTATCTTTATTTCCCTAGAGGCTTGTTCAGAAAGACGTTGCTTATTGATGCTCTCTATCTGGTTCACTCCTTTAGGTGAAGTCATTGGGCTAATCATATTTGAATGACGGATTTTTTAGTAGTAGTAATTAGTTGTGCTGTGAAAACCAGGACCTATAAGCCTTGGCCTTGAATCCAATTTTTAATAAACTTAGAAGGGGCTGTTACTACAGTTGCTAGATGTATTACCATAGATTCAGGATTTAATACCTACAGTCAACAGAAATCATCCAAGTAATTCTATTTCAAAACAAGCTATAGTGTTTCATAACAAGTATTGGATGAAGTCTTTTATTTCATAGCCTGTGATTCATCAAATCATGAAACACAAATTTTCAATAAGAACACATATTTTTTTGGTCCCTTTAGTTCTGAAATTCTAAAGCAATGCAGCAATAAAACTATTTGCTGCTTGCCTTAATGCTAAGTGATAATTTGAATCCATTCCCACAAATGTTGTGCAGCCAAATTTTCCACTTATCTCAATCCATTCCCACAAAGAAAATGTCATGAACATATCACTATTGTAACTATATATAGGCAGAGGATGCAGAGTTCTTACATTTCGGAACTTGTGACGGACCTCCAGACCTTGACAGATACAGAAATTGGACTTCTTTGGAACATCACATACATAGCAAAATGGAGCATCATGTCTTGAATTTCAGCAAATGAAACTGAAAACTACACTGCTTCAGTTTGGTTTAGCACCTACTTAACAATGAACTCTAATGTCTTGAACCTGCAGTACAACTATACACTGTCAAATGACTGCCACGTGCTTGCTAGTTATTTATCTTGTGTCAATTTACCCTTCAATCATATCATGTAATTTGAAAATTTTCGTGTTATATGAGGCTTTCAATGAAGTGATTCTTTTAATTTTTTTGAGGAATTAAACAGACTATATGGAACCCCAACAAAACTAGAAAAAAAAAATTAATATCATCATTTCGGATCCCATGTGAAGTATCAGTTTGGTTACTGACTACTGCTCAATCTGGTTCTTTCAGCCAATTGGCACACCTTCCCTCATTGTGCATTCCTAGATGAGGATGTCTCTATAATTTGATAAATTACAAATATTTTGCTAATTCAGTTGTTTAACCTCCTCTCTAAAGGCCTTGGCTTTCCTTTAGTAAATCATTTAATAAAGCATGTAAGCTAATAAATTCTGTCTTGTCATGTAAGTTATAACCGATTGAAAGAAGACAATATATATATATATATAATAATAATAATAAAAAAGAAGAAGAAAATATCGGGAAATAGAATGTGATGGTTCCCATTTAGTAGATGAGGAATTCAAGTGGCAAATATTTTTTGTCATATAACATTTTCAACTGTTATAGCAATATCTGAGAGAGATACTTGAATTCAAGTGTCAATGATAGACAAAAGAAAAAATAAATGAGCATCATTAGATGAGTTCGTGTACTTACTCAGTATAGCCTATACTGTGAACTCCCAATCCGGAGGATTGATTATAAGGATCTTCAGGAAATCATTTCCACTGCCCTGTTGCTCTTCCAGAATTTGCCAGGCAGAATCTATTGCGGAATCGCTGCAACATCTTACCTCAATCATCTGCAGTGTGTCTATATCTCCTAATTCAAATGGGATCTCCATGAGTTTACGACATCTGTGCAAAACTAAACGTTCAAGGACTGGAAAATCATTGCTGGAGGCATTCCATTGCTCAATATTGATAAACGTTCAAGGACTGGAAAATCTGTGCAAAACTAAACGTTCAAGAATTTGAGTCGACAAAACCCTCCATCACTTGTGTCCCATTGTGGCCCGATGCAAGCCTGGAATTCTAATTTAAGAGATTCAAGGTTGGGTAATGATCCAAGAATTGACATTTCCTTCCACTCTAGAGCAGTATTTGATAAAGTTAGCCTTTTAAGATTTGGGGGGAACTTAACTCCTTGGAGATTGTACCTATGGTGGTCAGGAACATCCCTATTCAACAACTTCAATATTTGAAGGTGATTTAGCAAATCTAGATCAGGAAACCAAAAGGATCCACTGTCTAATTTAAAACTTCCACAGAGTATCAGCTTTCGAAGATTTGGAGTCCTTCTTAAGACTTTGTGGCATTCATTAGAAGGACATACCTGTGAGATGGTTTGTAGGCCATCCAATACGGGAAAATATCCATCCATGCATTGTCCTACTGAATTTGGAATAACATTTACCCCTCCAACACATAAATGCCTCAACTTTACCATCTCCCAAACACCAATTGGCAAGTAATTCAACTCCCCTGACACAATAAGAGTTTCTAGGTTCCGAAGTATGGATATATTATTCGGCAGCGACAATGTCTTTCCTTTAATCGCCAAGTATCTCAAGAAAATTAACTTAGCAATTGAGTAGGAAAGATTGGAGATACATATGCTCGATAAATCCAAAACCCTAAGTAGAATAAAGCCTCGTACAATGAATGACATATGATTAGGAGGTATTGGATTCTGTTCAGTGCCAAAGTACAAGAAAGAGTGGATGTGCAGAGCAGAAAACTTTGAAGAAATGCCATAAAAGATGCGAGAACGGACACACAAGCGACGTTGCTTTGCTGCAATTGGTAGGAAAAGTTGCTTATCTGCGGTGCAACTTGGAGAAGAAACTTCTTAATGCCAGAAAATTTGTTGCAGAAAATTCTCTTCCTTTGCCTTACTTGAGCATAAATCATGCAACAGGTCATGGACACGACACGCTTTGATTCCACCTGTAGACTTTCTTCTGACAACCAAGACCAAACTTCGATCAATTAAATCCTTCAAGTAATTCTCTGCCACATCCTCCAAGATTTTCTCTCCAATTTGGTGTATAAATCCTTCAGCAATCCATAACGAAACCAACTTCTGCACTGGGATTTCATAGTCTTCCGGGAATGCACTGAAATAGAGGTAGCACGGTTTTAGGTGACAAGGTAAGTGGTTGTAACTAAGTGCTAGTGTGTCCATGTATTGCCCTCGGTCACTAACAATATATGAACTAACACTTTTAGCAACATGTCTCCACCACTCTAGTGTCTTGTCTTTTTTCTTGAGAAGTCCAACAATTACAACAATTGCAAGAGGTAGTCCTTGACATTTTTTAGCAATTTGCTTTCCAATTTCCATCAACTCTGCAAGGCAATTTTCTTTCTGAAATACCCTCTGTCTAAATAGCTCCCAACTTTCATCTTCATTTAGAAAGCGCAAATGATGAGATGTAGAATGCAAAGCCACAGCCACAACCAAAACCCGACTAGTGAGCATAATTCTACTTCCATTGTTGTTATCTGGAAAATATCTTCTAAAATCATCCCAAGCTTCAACATTCCATATATCATCGATGACAATGAGATATCTACTCCTCGTTAAGCGTTTGTACAGCGTGTCCCCTAGCTCTTCGTCGCTCAATTTACGAATGTCATCTGTAAAATGAAAATCGGAGCACAGAATGGCAAGCAATAGATCTCTCTTTTGGTATACTTGAGACACATAGGTCCATGCACGAGTAGGGAAGTAATGTGTTATGAAAGAATCATTGTAGACTTTATTAGCTAGAGTTGTCTTACCGAGTCCAGGCATACCGACGATGGATATGAGTTTTAGTTGCTTCTGATGTTCTCCGGTAAGCAGGTCCATTACGATTCTTTTCTCATCATCAAACCCCACAACGATTTCTTCATCTACAATGGGTCTGGGAGCTCTTGTTGAAGCTCCCTGGGAAGACTCCCCAATTTGGAGTATTCCGGTGAGATACATCTTCTTGTTTTCAGAAATCTCCAGCACCTGTGTCTTGATAGAATTAATCTCTTCTATGGCACTACCAAAACGAGTACTAATTTTATTACCAGCAAGAGATCGAAGCCATGAGATACTCAATCCGCTCTCGTAAATCTTCATCACCTCTCTCTTGATACACTAAATATCTGTCAGGACATGGCGATACATCTTCTTGTTTTCAGAAATCTCCAGCACCTGTGTCTTGATAGACTTAATCTCTTCTATGGCACTACCAAAACGAGTACTAATTTTATTACCAGCAGGAGATCCAAGCCATGAGATACCCAATCCGCTCTCGTAAATCTTCATCACCTCTCTCTCGATACACTCAATCTCTGCCAGGACATGGCCAAAGCCACCACGAAATTTCTCAGTCTGGTCAATCAGTTCCATAGACAAAAATAAGAGAGGATTAAAATCAACAGCAATGTCACAATCAAGCCGTGATGATGTGGCACTCAGTCCTTTCTCAGAAACTTTCTTCACAGTTGTATTGATAGACTTCATATCTTCCATGACAGCACAAAAGTAACCATGCTGGCTCTGCGCCAGGAAGAACATCTCTTTCAAGATATTGGAGAGGAGAAGGCAGCCGTCAGGTATGCAAAACGCAGGCCACGCGAGTGTTGATTCCAACATCAGGAAAAGTGATAGATCTTGTGATAAATAGTCAAGTTCAAACGAGTAACAAGAGAAACCGTACTTGAACTTCAACTTCGTAATCTCTTCCATGACATTTAAACACTGAATCCGCCCGAAAATAGTGATCATCTCTTCCCAGGATCTCGGGATAGAAACAATATCTTTTCTCAATGATTCAAGCAAATCACAAATTTTCTTAGCCTGACAGACAATATTTTCAGTGACAGACTTAAAATGTTCGGGTAAAAAGCCATGCTTAAGCGAAGGAATACAGCCTGGAGTGATTTCTTCAGCCTCACTTCTGTGACGCTTGAATTTGAAAAGCATACGTTTCCGTATGTGAGCGCTGAGTATGAAGGAGTCGACGATGTCATCTACCTCAGCAGTCACATCTCTAATTTTCCTCACAACATCTCTCACCTTCTCATCTTCATTCCGTTTGTCCTGATTATCTGAATCCTTGAGAAACTTTCGCATGGATTGCATCTCCTCGTAAAACCATTCGATTTGCTCCTTCTCGATGCGTTTCTCCTCGTAAGCCTTGACAATCAATTCATCATCGCTGTTTATCAGCTCCATCAGGTTCTCCACCACTAAATCCACAGCACGGTCTTCCATCTCTCTCTCTCTCTTCAAGATTACTAGTATATAATAATAATGAATGCTTTTGGAGAAACTGTGCTGTATGTTAGCTACCCTCTTCAGAAGCTAGATCTCTCAACTATTGACCATGAAACAAACCAGAAAATTTATTTTTGTACTCTGCTATCGCCAGCGGTGGAAAGACATTGACTTTGATCGGAATGTGGGATGGGAAGAATTGTAAATTTTGAAAGAAAGCTGACACATTATTTATGTGTTATGTTTTGATTGGTTCAAAATCAACTGTCTCAAAATTATTTAATAATTTAAATTTTTCGATGGAAAGGGATGCTCTTACCAATTGCAAAGTCATTTTCTGGAGTAATGATACCACGTATATAAATCTATATCTATATTACATTTAAGCTGGGGCTAATAAGATCAAAAAATTTTATCTAACTGTGCAAAGTTGTTAAAAAAAATTGTCGTGCGATTCAAAATATATTTTACTTTTTATGATAAAAAATTAATTATGCGATTCAAAATATATTTTATTATCTATGATATAAAATTACTTCATCTAACGATTATAATTGCGAATGCACGATAGTGTCGTAGACACGCGACATACCCTAGTGTGTGTATATATATATATATATATATATATATATATATATATATTATACCACGTAGTAATAAGCCAGCTGGTGCTACGTGTGTATGTATATAATAGAACACCAGCACCGGATTCGCCACCAAATGCATTATTATTTTATTTTTTTGTTTTTATTTTTATAAAAATTCGTGCCATATATATATATATATATATATATATATATATATATATATCATTTACTTAAATCTCAATAACTTTCACTACAAATTGAATTTTTTGATGAAACTAATTCTATTAAAAAGATAATTTCGAGAGCTTTAATTTGAGTACTATATAGACTATTTTTTGACTTAAAACGAAAAAATTATGAAAATTTTAAGTTAAAAAAGTATAAAAAAAATTAATATATATATATGTATATGTATAAAATTATAGATTAATTTAATTGTGTAAGAATATTGAACTGTGTGGATAGTGAAAATTTGAAAAATCTATGAAGTCAAAATTTAGAAATTATGATGTAGCTGACTAAAATGCAAATATGGAGAACTTGTTATAGAGTCAAAATTTAGAGATCCTGATATGATGATATGGCTGGGTAAAATGCTGAGGTGGCTGGCTAAAATTCAAATTTGGAGAACCAAATTTAGAGAACCCATAGTGGATGCCCTTAGTGTTCTCATTTTCTTTTGGAAACTGTGGAGAGTAATGATACCACGTGTGTCTATATATATATATATATATATATATATATATATATATATATATATTAGTGTATGTTAATATTTACGACACTATTATGCACCTTTAAACATCATTGTTAACTATAGGACTATTTTGAATTGTAAATAGACAAAGATATTTTTACTCACATAATTAATTTTTTAACAACTTTTGGCGATTTGATTGACTTTTTTTATCTTATTGTACCAAGATATATATATATATATTATTCATGATACCACATATTAATAAGGTAGTTCATATTGACGCTCCACTAATATCATCTAGCACTTTATTCCTATATTTTTTAAAACAAAATTATAAAAAAATTCTTATGATAGAACATGTTTGATTCTTATATTATTAATATCATAATTGCCCTTAATTGTTAAGGTAGGGATTCTTGGCACCAAAATACAACTTCTATTGCGTTCCTTCTCGTCTCTCTCTCTAACCGAGAAAAAATGAAAGATTATTAAACCTTATAAATGGAAATAATGTGTCACTCAACTTAAATTTTAGAAATCTATGAATCACTCAACCCTCCTAATGTCCATGGTAAATTTTTTTTTTCTTTTTTCTTTGTTTGTTCTACTTTTCTTTATAATATATGTTTTAAGTTTTCTTTGAAAATATTATTTTTTCTTACTGAATCAATAATTTTTATTTTAAAATTGAATTTTATCCATTCGGATGCTATGTTGAGAATAATAGATGCAATTTATGTCTAGACCAAAGGGGTTATTATTAAAAGAAGTGAAAAAAATACATGATTTAATATAATGACTTGAGAGAATATTGCTCAGATGTATGTGATTAGGATAATAAAAGTTATTTGATTAGATTAAAAAATATTTGAGTTGGAAGTAAAATTTATGTCAATGAATAAAAATATTTAATTGAATTGAAATCAAAGAAAAATTTAGTTTTACTTAAATAGAAATTATGATTTATAGTTATTTAAGGAAGTTATGGAAAGTTTTTTTGATTTTAGAAGGGAACTTCTACAAATTATGAAATGGAAAGAGAAACATGTGACTCACTAGAATTCTTTTTTAATTGTAAATTCTCATAATTTAGCTAAGGAATCTTTGCAGCAAAATTTAAACAAAAAAATTAAAATTGATAGGATATTATTCTTCTTTTCGCTTTTTTTTTCTCATTCCTTCGTCTTTTGTTTGATTAATTACATGTATCTAATCTTTAATTTATCTTATTTTATAGATACGACACGTGTAAAATAAATTACAATTTTGGTAAGTAAAAGAGAATATGTCAAATATAAGAATGTGAGATAAAGCATGAATGAATTAGAATTCTAAAAAGGTAAAAAAAAATCAATTGGATTAGAGTTCTAACTTAAAAGAGCAATTATGGTATTAATAATATAAGAATCAAACATTGTCTATCATAAGGACTTTTTTTTATAATTTTGTTTTAAGAAAAGATAAGAGTGAAGTGCTAGAGGATATCAGTGGAGTGTCAATATCTCCTATTAAAAACTCTAATTAAGTGTGAATGTGCAGTAGGAGTAAATAAGGTAGAGTAAGCATGACATTAGAATATTTTTTTTTATGTGGAACTCATAATGGAAAGATCACATAGACTAGTTGTCTTGGTAATTTTTTTTTTTGGACAACGCTATTGAGGCAGAATTGTTAGACCTACACTTTTACATCCATTAGATGTATATGGTATGTCCCATGACATGCATCCTATGGATGAGAAAGTGTAGCTTTGGCAATTCTGCCAAACAATTCTACCTATATATCATTTTTCTTTTCTTTTTTATTCATAACATTTTTTTTTTCATTTGTATGTTTGACATGCATTGAGATGCTTATGAAAAAGAATGTTCATGTTCAACATTTGAATTTAGTCTCTAGATTAACATTTGATGACAACTAATTTATTGATATCTCATGATTGAGAGGGAGAAAAACTTGATTGCTCCTATTGCACCATGTACATGAATAATCACAGTCCTGGACGTAGTACGTCGGGACCTACTACTACATGACTGTGATTTTCTTGGTGCTTAGTACAACGGGAGTAATCAAGTTTTTTTCGTTGAGAAGAAGATAATTATTTTCTATAGCTCTCCAACTAACAAATTCACTGTCCTAAAATTAAAAAGAGAATTATTTTAAAAAGTAGATGAAATCTTGAAAAACATAAAATATTCAACTTAATTTCTTTGTCAATACTGTTAATCTATGTTTCACCACCCTTAAACCTACAATCACTATCCCTAAATCCACATTTCTACACTGTTAAATCTTGAAAACTTAATATATTTCAAGTCATTTTTTTTCAACACAGTTAATCTATGATCCAAAACTCTTGTTTTTTTATTAATATTTAAATTTTAATTATTATTTTTACTCATAAAAAATAATATTAAGTTAAGATTAAATTATTCAACAAATTTAATATGGATTTTCACAAATTTAATAATTTTATTAAAAAATTTCTAGGTAATTTTTTTTCAACAAACTTAACCTTGAATTCAACACCCTTAAATATTGAAACATTTGAAAATTTTAAAGTTAATATTTTTGTCAACACTTTTAATTTATGTTTCACAATATAAGTAAAAAATATTATTGAAAAAGAGTCCTGAGAGTTTTGGATCAAGATTTAAAGGTGTTGAAATGTGGATTTAGAGATGGTGATTGTATGTTTAAGGGTGATGAAACATAGATTAACAGTATTGACAAAAAAATTAAGTTGAATATGTTATGTTTTTCAAGATTTAAAGCCTGGTGAAATGTGGATTCAATGGAGGTAATGGTAGGTTTAAGGGTGGTGAAACATGGATTAACAGTGTTGACAAAAAAATTAACAAAAAATATTTCAAATTTTTCAAGATTTAAAGGCGGTGAAATGTGGATTTAAGGGTGGTGAATGTATGTTTTAAGGGTGGTGAAACATGGATTAACAGTGTTGATAAAAAACTAACAAGAAATATTTCAAAATTTTTAAGATTTAAGGGTGGTGAAATGTGAATTTAAAGATGGTAAATGTCTGTTTAATTGGTGGTGACAAAAAACAAGCAAGAAATACTTCAAGTTTTTCAAGATTTAAGGGTGGTGATCTATGTTTTCTGGGTAGTGATAAAAACTAACAAAAAATATTTTAAGTTTTTAAGATTTAAGAGTGATGAATATATGTTTTATAGGGGATAAAATTTAGATTAAATTTGATAAAAAATAAGACAGAACGATAGAACAAAGATCCCAGCTCAAGAATAAAACCGCTTTGCAAGCTGGCAACTCGTTCCGATAAATATGTGATTAAGGGGTTTGGATCGTCTATTGTTGCTACTCAGTGAGCGAAAACGACCGCGTTCTAATGATGTATGAGAGTGCGTGGCTAAAGTTGACTAAGAAAATAAATATAAAATAATATTATATTTCTATCCAGACAAACGTAATAAGTGAGTTCTGAACAAATTACCAAATCTAACAATATAATATTATAACTCTTCCCCATATTAAACAAATCTAATATAATAATATTATAACTCATTTGAACACTAAACAAATCTAATATAATAATACTATAACTCTTCCCAACATCATAAATTTTTTATTTATTAATATTACAACTTTTTCAAAGAGTTAACAAATGTAATACAATAATATTATAAATAAATACTAACTTTTTATATTTTCACTTTCATTTATTCTCACTCTAATATAAAATGTGTTGAATTTGTATAAATTTTGAAAGTTTATAAATATTTATATAAACTCTCTTTATCTCTCTAAATATGTATATATACATATATCATTTCTAAAAATATATTTGAAACTCTAAATTGAATTTCAAAATGGTAAATTAACTTCATTGAAACTAGAATTAAAGGAGTTGAAATGGCAAAATATATTATTTATTTATGAAGTAAATGTATTGATTTTAAATAAATGACTTCTTTTTCAATTTCAAAACTTAGAATAAATTAAATACGTTGAGAAAAATATGAAATGTGGTGAATTGTGAACTAAATAAGCAATAACTTTTTAAAATTTTATTTCAATCAATATAAAGGAACATTCAATTAGTCAATTTTAGAAAATTCTTTAATAATGTGCATTTTGTTACTTTCTTATATTGAGTCTAATCACACATGGTGCTAGATTATTGTGTTTAAAATATTCATTATCGCATGAGTGAGGTGCAAAACTCTATAATTTATATTTTTAAGTTTGAAAACCATAAATCATCACAAAATATCTATTTTACATTTAAGTATTGTGTTTGAATCTCTTTAAAAAAAATTATAATCTAACGGTTCAAAATTCTTAAAAACCAATCTTACGGTACAAAATATTTATATCTATCTATAGTCTAAAATAACTCTCTCTATCTACGATCTAACGGTCACGATTCACCCACTACATTCACACTTAAATTAACATACACATTCACCTACCCTCAAACCTAGAATAACATTATATATATATATATATATAGTGTCGTAGGCACGGGAAATATGATGCTAAATAATTTGAACTTACATAAATATCAACACCAATAATTCAATTATCACTATAAGAATTCAGATTTTCAACGCAATCAATTCAATGTATTAGCTTAATTCATTAATGAATAATTTTACACTCTAATGAAATTTAATTCACAAAAAATAATATTTTAGAGATTTTTAAACATATTCAATTCATTTATGGGTTTGAAAAAGTAAATTTAAAAAATTAAAAGTTTTATTTCAATCAAAATAAAGATATCTCAAATTCAATTAGTCAATTTTAAAAAATTATTTAATAAAGTTATCATATAATGTTCTCAAAATATGAAAACTTGTCAAGAATAGTTGTAAATTTACTTAATGAAAGTATCAAATATTGTTAATTTTATTTTTTGTTTATTATGATAGCCTCGTTCAAGATTGCCCCCTTTCAGATAATTTTGGAAAGATTAAAGATTAGTTATACTTTTGCACTCTAAAGATAAATAAGGCCTAAAAAAAGTTTCATAGGACATCGAGGCCCTAAATTTCATAAAAAAATTCCAATAAGGTTCTATATCTAATACAATTCTTCTTTTACCCTTTGCATATATCATGTATGTTGCTTAACTAATTTTCTCCAAACGAGTTTGCTAAGAGGTTATTGAAAATAAATAATTTAATAAAAAATATTTCAAATGCACATTATATTTGATTTATTAAGATAATTTGATAAATTTTTTAGATAACACTGCCTCAAATTTATAGAGATTTTTATTATTATTCTTGAGATTTTCTTTTAAAGACATATGAAATTGAAAATTCAAAAATAATGAAAATATTTATTTATTTCATAAATGAAATGCATGAAAAGTATTTCACTCTATTTTAACATGTTGTGGGTATTTACAGAAATTGAATTTGAAATAATTTGTTAAATGTTTTAGGATTATTAATTTTGGTAACAATTAATATTTTTTTAAATAGGTATTAGTTACAAAATATTGGAAGTAGAGAAAAAAAATTTATTATAGTGAAAGAAAGTAGTAATGAAAATTTAGAAAAAAGGGCAATACTGAAAAAGATTCATTATTTATAAAATCCAAACTTATTTGAAAATATTTCTTAAAAGTATAACTTGTCTTTGTGAAAATTGTATAGGACTTATTTGTCTTTAGAGTTTGAAAGTAGGACTTCTTAGTAATTTTTTCTATAATTTTTTGGGTCTCATTGTCTCAAAGTTTATATATTTTCTAAAATATATTTGTAAATTTAAATTGAGCCTTGAAAGCATTCACTTTCTTGAAAATAAAATTGGAGTCATTGAAATGGTGATATATGTTTTTCATTAACCAAGTAAACGTGTTGATTGTAAATAAAATGATATTTTTTTTTTCAATTTAAAAGCTTTAAACAATTAACTAAGGTACTGTTTGAAAAGTCAATTCACGGCTTAATTTTAAACATATTAAGTGCTTATTTAATTAAGTGTGTTTGATAATACAATTTAAATATCACATAAAAAGGTAAACACTAATTAAAATGAGGTAAAATTTTAAGAGACATGGACATTACTAAATGTTGACATTAAAAATTCAAAACATATCAATAAAGATTTATTTTTTTAAGTAACACTTAAGAACTTCAGCACTATAAATTCAGCTCTTAAAATTTTCAGTTCTTAATTTTCAGTTTTGTCAAACAACACAGTAAAATATATATATATATATATATATATATATATATATGATAATTTTAATTTAAATGTCATTTCTTTCGAATTAAGTGCGTTGAAAACTCAAATTGATTATTGGTTGACTTATATTTTTAAGATTTTTTCCGTATTTGTAATTATTTGTGTTTTTTAAACATAAAATATTCATTATAAATATTTTTTTTGCCTCACTCATCATGTGTTAATGACAATTCGTCACACACTAAACTACATTATTGATTACACGCAAATGTAAGATTCTAATGTAATGAACACTCATTAATAATTTTTTTTAAATTAAAGAATTGAATTTTTTTTAATATTGATTGAAATTAAACTTTAAAAATTAAAATTAAGTTTTGAAAAGTTGTAGAAAGCACATCCTGCCTCGTCCCCTACTTTGGCTACTTTCCATTATTTGCACTGCATAGAGTCCATTAATTGCTACAATCAAGGAAATCTAAGACTCCAAATCCACACCAAATTGAGTTCAAATTAGGGTTTTTAGTATCCTAATTTTGATTTCAACTGACACTGGAAGGTCATAATCCCTTATCAAAGTCAAATAAGTGGTTCAAAACATTAATTTGAATCATAATATATCTAATTGAACCATTTGATTTCAAATTAGCCTATGCTATTAAGCCAATTTTGTGAAATCACAAAAATTGAGCTTTTGGACCCACATTGCCCATTCTCGATTTGTCAATCTCTATCTTCTCATCACCAAACGCTCAAATTGACCATGGTATGGTGAAATTCATTTTATTTTACCTAAAACCCCTCAAGTTTAGTTCTTGATCAACCTACTTTCACTGTTGGATCGAATTCGGGTAGCCGAAGTCGTGCGATCATGGATGCGATCATGGATATTAAGCATAAAATACAAAAGACAGAATGAACAATTTAAAAATAAATAGAATAGAAAATTTCTCTGAATTAAAAATAACTACTAAATAAGCAAATATATGTCCGGTAGTACAATTTGAAAGTCCCGTAACCCAAGGACACCTTAACCACAAAGACCAATAGTTTTTAATTCTAAATTAATACCAACAATTAAAGTCTCAAAAGTTCATAGTCTAACTCTTGAAGAAGATAAGTTCCTACCCTGTAACTGATGAGATAAGACGTCTGCTACAACCAAACCCTAAAACTCTATTCTCGCGGTGGAACCTATTTGGAACCTGAAATGTCAACAAAGTGGGTTAAACCCACGAGCAAGTTCTATCTACTACATCCCAATCAGAGAACCATTATTCATACCCTCAGTATAAGGGATAAAAAAAAAATCCATAGATTTAACATACAAATTATTCTTTTATCCAGTTTCATGTTTCCAAAACAACAGTCATTATTTATAATGTTCCACCCAAATCCTCATTATGCAAAAGTGAACACATTCTTTAAGTTCAGCAGAAATAAATATAACATGAAATATCAAGTTTAAACAATCCTAACTTGCCACCATTTTATCCTTTGATACCTTAATAGGTATAGGTTTATACATACTGGTCATTGCCTACCCACTTCATGTTTTTTCGAAACCAAAATCATCTTATACATTGTCCCAACAAACCCTTATCATTCAACAATGAACACATTCTTTAAGTTCAAAATAAAGAAAGATATGCATGTATTTTATTAAATCTAGGCAATCCTAACATGACAAATATAATGTATAGATACCTTATTAGGTATGGGCGATCCTGACACGCCAGGTAATCCTGACATGCCAAATATAATGTATAGATACCTTATTAGGTATGGGCGATCCTGACACGTCAGGCAATCCTAACATGCCAAATATAATGTATAGATACTTTATTAGGTATGGGCGACCCTGACATGCCGAACAATCCTTACATGCCAAATTTAATGTATAGATACCTTATTAGGTATGGGCGATCTTGACACGCCGGACAATCCTTACATGCCAAATATAATGTATAGATACCTTATTAGGTATGGGCGATCCTGACACGCTGGGCAATCCTTACATGCTAAATATAATATATAGATACCTTCCCAATATGAAACATAAAATAAACAAGGTGCATTATGATTTTAATTTGCACAAACAAAGTAATTCAAATTATCAGATATGAAATTATCACCATAAGACAAATCGTTCACAAGTAAATTATAATCAAGTATTTCACTGACATTTATATCTTTAAAAGAAAATACAATCAAGTAAATCAAATAACACAATAATCCATTTTAGAAGCAACCACCCAATTAAACCTCCAGTTTATCTAAACCTTCAAGGGAGTTAGAACTTAACTCGAATTTAAGTTCTCGGCCTATTCTGTTCCTAAAACCACGTTTAAATATCGTGAAATTTTTTTGATATTCTCGAGAATTTAAAAGAAATATTTTCCAATAAGAGATAAATAAAGCATAGTCAGAGGCATACTTATACAACCGATACAATCTCAAGGGAAACTCATTTTCACTCGAAATTTAAAACCCAGGTGCATTTTAATCCAATAAAGTTACCTGCATTTTTTTAGAAATTTCTGAAATTTTAAAATATTTTCTAAAAATAAAAGAAGGTGAAAACCAAACTTTTAGACACTTTAAAAACTAAATGAACACCAAGGGAAGCTCATTTCGAGATGAAAATTTAAATCCCAGTTCATTTAACATCCAGGAAGTTACAGAAAAAATTTGGAAATTTTTGAAAATTTTTAAGTATTTTCTAAAATAAAAGAAAGTGAAAAACCCACTTTTTAGACACTTTAAAAATCAATTGAACTACAAGGGGAAATCATTTCGCCATGAAATTTAAAATCCAAGCTCCTTAAACCCACAGGAAGTTGACATAAAAATTTTAGAAAATTTGAAATTATAAAAGTATTTTTAAAAAATAATTTTTTGAATTTTCAAGTTTTTCCAAAAATTTTAAAAATACAAAAAAAAATATCAAAACATATCAGATTGGGCCCATACTGGACCCAGAGGTGGGCCCCCATGAGTGGGGCCCAAAAAAAATGAAGATAAAAGTGGGTTGAGAGGGAAATTCATATTTCCCCAAATCTCTCCTATGTGTTTACATTTTTCCCTTTTGTCAATTTGATATGTGGTTCTTATACTTTCTTTTGTGGTTGTTTCTGGTTGCAAGATTGTGTGGGTATTTAAAGTAAAAGACAAACACAAATGGTAAAAAATTATAATATTTTATTGATAATTGAATGAATGATATAATATTTTATTTATTTATAATAAAATCTAACATAATAAAGAATTTTAAAATATTTCTAAAATCTAACTATCTCTAAAAATTAAACAATGAAATTGGGCCGAAAAGGAGAACACATCATTAGCGCCCGTTTGGCCTTCTCAATGATTCAAATGATTCCAAATCCACCAGTAACCTGTTCTACATTAATTTATCATTTCTATGGACTCATGATAGTGAATTTTGATTTGAGTTACAATGATAATTATGCAAATAATGCAAACTAAAGGCCAAGTTTCTTGTGAAATGAACTTTAAGTGAGAGTAGTACTATGATGAGAAAATTGAAAAGTGTTTAATGCCAATGTTTGATTTGGCCATGTAGCCCCATTATGTGTTCTAGTGATTTTCTGAACTTTTTATGCACTGGATTTTTAGTGTCATTTGGGCTAATTATGAATTTGGTGTCTTGTTGGTCTATTGTCTTTTGCAAGGAAACTTCCTTGCCCAATATCATTCATGTACCAACAAGAACTACAAAGAGTGGGCTGAGCACAGAGAGAACACTATGAAGATCATATATCATTATCCTAGTCTTATATGGTAGATGAATGGGTTGGTTTAACTTTTTGTTCTTGTATTGTACATGTGGGGAAATTTCCTACTGAGTTTCTGGATATTATTGGTTATGTTGTCCTATCCAAATTCATATCAAAGCAAATTGACATTGTCTGGCCAAATTAAAAGGTTTTGAAAGCACTTATATCTCTTGTGTCATGATGTCTAAGAATATATATATAATGAATGAAGAGAACCGGCCAGCCCTTTGTGGGTTGGTACCCTCCCAAATGGGAGGGAAATGATAAAAAATAAAAAAATAGAAAAAAGGAAGAGCTCTCAACGGACCAACCCTTTGTGCATCGGCACCACTCCCAAATGCGAGGGAGTTATATTATTATATAACTTTTCCAGTAGCCGTGGTATCATAACGCTGTTAATTGTTCTGATTATGCATGCTCATTCACCCTTACGTTTTCCTGTGAGTCTTGTTATTACTTTTAACGAATTTTTACATAGATTATCAATTGTGTAACGCACTTTTGAGGATCCGGGGCAACTGATGCGACAATTTTAATTGCTCACACTAAGGAACGAAAAACTTGGAATACTTGACTTGGACGCCAAACACGAGATCAACCGGCAAAAGAAATAAGGATAAGACTTATCTCTCTCCATCCTAATGAGAAGCAATTAGTCTCCCGATACTATGCAACAAAAAGTCTAATTAATGCTCTGTTGATACAACTTTTTCATAAGATATATTTTTAACTTGGGTATCGAAGCTTTTTAGACTGCTACCACACCGGTGCCTCGTTCACAAAATATTAATGTTTTTCTTTTCATACAATAGAAGGGCAATTAAAATGATTTTTGTCAAATGATTTTTCTCATATATACATATTTGACAAAAATGATTTTATTTCAATAAAAAATAAGTCCAAATCACCGAAATTAGGCCCACAAAATTCAAAAGAAACTAACCTAACTGAACCCTAAACAAGAAAAACAAATTTAGGCTATGTACGGCTTCATACAACAAAAACCTATTAAAACTCTATCATGAAACTCCTAATTTCATGTCTGAAATAGGTGATTATATTGTAAAGTTCGTCACCAGTTTCCATTGCACATGCCATGTAATTCCTCTCATATTGTAAATTATGTTTGAAGTTTGAGCTATTTTTTTATATTATTATTTCTAATTGAGCATTTGACGGTCCAACAGATCCGAATAATCCAAATCACCTGTTCTACGTGAAATATTTTTTTGACAAAAATCATTTTATTTAAATAAATATTCGAGATCATCGATTCAAGTAAGACGACAACATTATTTTTGCAAGTCGTTATATAAATCACAATAGGAGTTGCCTTTCGAAACTACAACAATAACAAGAAAAGGCTGTTGCATAAATATTTAGAGGCATGTCTCTTGAATAAAATGTAAACAACAACAACAATAAATAAATACTGTTAAAATTAACAAGCTGAATTGCAGTGTTACGTGTGGGAAAAAAGCACCATAACAAATGTGGATCTGGAGAAGTCCACTCGGTTCAGCTTTTTCTCTTCATGTGTTGCCAATCTCCCTGCAACAATGTCAGAAATATCATTGAATTAATACAACACAAACAGTTTGTTTCCTTCCAAGGAATTAATGGGATTCACCATCAGATGTCAAGTCTATTATCATCAAAATTGCGATTGAGATCTAATTAAGAAGAAATGAACAATACAACAATTACAGGTAACTCACATATTTATAGTATAAATGAAGAAATTATTCGCCAACCTCCATGTGAAGGAAGACAACTGAAACTAGGTACCATTGACTAGTGACTATTTGAAAGTAAATTGTTCCATCAATTAAAATGCATGTTAACTGGTACTGAATTCTAGAGATTACATTCAAGTGTAATAATCTCAAGTCTATTATCATCAAAACCTTAGACCACTGTGACTATAACAGGTAAATTGCATTAGAAGTTATTGTAATTTCTCAATACAAAATAAATTCCCACTCCTAGCTGCCCATGTTTATCAATGAGGTATAGTTAGACAAGATGCATTTCTTTTAAAGTATATCAAAATATAATCCCCAAGTAAGTAAAATTACTGTTTCCCAAATTTGCTTAATTTAGTGTAATATGGCACTTCAAGTGGAGACAAACCCATAGGCAAAATTGAAACCAGAACCACTAAAATTCTGAATGTAAACTCACCTGTCATACCAGCACCCTTTGAGTATTGACGTGAAATCATGCTAACAAATCTGGAGGATAGATATGGAGCTTGATTCTATTGTTTAACATGATCTGCTGTTCACGTTGTTTCTGGATTAACTGTGCAGAAGCTGCAGCAGAACGGCTGGTGTGATACAGTTCTATACACTGGAGTTCAGATACATCTCCCAGACCAGAAGGGATCGACCCTAGCTCTTCGCATTGTTTAAGCACAACATGTTCAAGTCTAGGAAAGTGATGGCTTGAAGCCTCCCAATACACCAAATCTGTCCTCCCAATCTGCAAGAATTTGAGTCGACGAAAACCGCCGTCAAGTGGCTTCCACTCCTTTCCCTTGAATGCATTGTCTTTTAATTTGAGAACCTCAAGGTCGGGTAAGGTCCCCAGTGTAGAACAATGCTCCCAATCTATGTTGGTATCCGACAAAGTAAGCTTCCTCAGGTTTGGAGGGAATTTGTACCACTGGGGAAGGCCTGGTAGCTTAACTCTAGAAGGAGGGTGAGGGTAAGTGTCATTCAACAACTTCAACTTTTGTAGGCACTCTAACTTGGCAAGATTATCAAACATACAAGACCCACCCTTTTCCTCCACAAGTGTAACTAATTTCCCACGAATTCCAAGTTTCTTTAGATTGGGAGTCCTGCCTAAGATATTCTCTGTACAACTATCAGGAGAAACAGTAGAAATTGTTTGTATGTTTCTCATTATCATGGGATTTTCATTATCCTTTCGTGTTTTGGCAGGAGGTCCACGTAAACGACTAGATACACTTGTATAGAGATGCCTCAACTGCAACATTTTCCATATATCAGCTTGAATGTCAAGACTACGTTCTGTTGTTCCAACAATGAGAGTTTGAAGGTTCCAAAGATTGGAGATTTTGTCAGGAAGAATCTTAAATTGACCAAAGAGGGATATATACCGCAAATGAACTAATTGTATTAATATTTTAGTGGGAAACTTGGAGAAATGGATAGACCTTACATCCAACACCCTGAGTAATTTGAAAGCTTCAAAGATGAATGATGTATATTCTGGGGGCAAGATCCCAACTTGTGGGGCAAAACATAAAAATGATCGGACATGTGGACCGGAAGGCTTCAAAGAAATATATTCCAAAACCTGAGAATGGATACAAAGCCGACGATGGTAATTTTGGTTTAGGGTCGAATTCGGAAATCCTTCCGCAGCTTTGATGTTCTGCAAAAATTTCTCTTCTGCAGCTTCTCTTAAGCACAATTCACGCAACATATCATGAATACGGCATGTCTTAATTCGACCATCTAACCTCCTTTTTTCCACTTGTACTAAATTTCTATCAACAAGTTCTTCCAAGTGTTCCTCGGCAATATCCTCCAAGGATTGTTGCTGCGTATGCTGTTTCTGTATGAATCCCTCCGCAACCCATAGTAAGAGCAATTTCCACACAGGGATCTCAAAATCTTCAGGGAACAATCCAAAATAAATAAAACAAGCTTTCAAGTTATGGGGTAAGTGCTTGTAACTTAGTGCTAGTACTTCCATGCATTGCTTTGGGTCATTGGCAACATAGCCGCTCACACTTTCTGACACTTTCTTCCACCAGTACTCACGTGCTTGGTCTTTCTTTGAGAGAAGTCCTGCAAGTACCACTATTGCAAGTGGTAGTCCATGACATTTTTCTGCAATCTGCTTTCCAAGCTCCTCGAGTTCTGAAGGGCAGCTTCCTCTCTGAAAAACCTTTGTGCGGAGTAGCTCCCAACTCTCATCATGAGTTAGAAAACGCAGAGGATGAGGAGGGCTATTACGGCTAGCATGCAAAGCCACTTCTCTGTTTCGGCTAGTTAACAATATTCTGCACCCATTATTGGTATTTGGAAAAGCCATTTTAAGATCATCCCATGCATCTTTGGTCCACACATCATCAATGACAATGAAGAATTTTCCACTTTTTAAATGTGCGCATAGTTCTTCAGCCAACCTGTCGTCACTCATTTTATACATCTGGTCTGGTAGCTGGGTGACTAGAGAACTTAGGATGCCAAGAAACACATCCTTTCTATTGTATTCTTGAGAAACATAAATCCATGCGCGAACATTGAAGTGATATTCGATGCAAGGATCAGTGTAAATTTTTCTGGCTAGTGTAGTCTTTCCAAGGCCACCCATGCCTACAACTGAGATAACTTCTAGCTGCTCTGGTCCTTTAGTAAGTCGTTCTATTATCATTTTTGCCTCCTCATCAAAGCCCACCACGTTGTCTTCCTCCACAACAGGAGCTCTTCTTATGGATGAACCTCTATTGGAAGGCTCCCTAGTTTGCAGGGCCTCAATGCCAAACATCTTATTAGCATAGATCTCATTCACCTTTGCCCTGATGTCTTCAATCTTTTTAGCAACACTGCGATCATGGAAGATGTAAGCAATTCTCCCCATGGTGCTTCTTGCCTTTTGCATAGCTGCGTCAACCACAAATGTATCAATGATGTCTTCTGCCTCGTAAGTGACATCAATGATTTTCCTCACCAATGCTCTCAGACTTTCATACTCATTCCGCTTCTCATTGGAGTCCTTGAGGAAGCCTTGCATAAAATCAAAATCATTGCAAAGAGATTCAACTTGTTTCTTCACTCCAGAAATCAAATCGAAATTATAGACAAGTAGCTGCTTCAAGTTCTCCAAGAAAAAACTAACAGCAGGATCAGCCATCTTTATCTCTCTCTCTCTAATATCTTTGAAGGAGCCAAAAATTCAGGGTGCATTCATTGATTCTCAGCTGCAAAGCTTACCCATAAGAAGTAGCTAAATTCAAGAGTAGAGGCTGTGAACTGCATTTTTCTTTTGATTCACCTGCAGACAACCGTGAAGTCATTATTTAACATTTTCCTGCAAATCACATATTCTAAAAGTAAGACATTGTAAAGGAATAAACTATAGCAAATCATACATCGATGAAAGTCTAGATTCATTGATTTTTTAGGCCAGTTCTTACTTGCAATTCATATTCCTTTTCTTCTTTTTTTTTAACTTTCTGAAAGTGAGTAAAATTTTATTAGCCAAAAGAAGAAAAAGAAAACAAATGATATACAGTAAGGATAGAAACGCACTATAGCCATGTGGACTCCAAAGCCGAGAAAAAAGCCTCACAGTCTCACACCTTGAGAGGATAGAATAATTGACAAACAACCAAATGGCCAAGCTAGCTCTTACTCCAAGGATAAGAAACAACAAATTCATTTGTGATGGCAAGTTTACGCAATCTTGGCTGAGTGCCTTGGCTTTTGGATTTTAGCATTCCTTCTTGGGCTAGAGGATTCTCTTGGAGCTTCCGCTCAACAAAATCGATCGGAGAAACAATAAAGAACACGTTGTGGAATAATATTAATATTATTATTATTATATATTTTGTCAATTTTTGGGAGTAAATAGAAAGATTAAGTTTATGCCCTCTAATTACTCATACAAAGTAGGAGAGTGTTGAGGATCACGACTCCCACATCTCAAACAAATATCATTTTTGTTGGAGAATATCATTATAGAGTGATTTAAGCCTTAATAGAATATTTGATTGGACTGATTCATGGGAGTGATTTTAGGAATCCTCCATCAATATATTTTTCATATTTATAACATGTGTATTCTTTCACCTATAAATAGAGGTGATCTTTGTGAACAAAATTAAGAGAGAATACAATAAAAGTGATGTAATCTTTTGGGTTTTGTGTGTCGTGAATGTAGGCCGTAGTGGCCGAATCACGTATATCTTTGTGTTGTTTCATTCTTTATTTCACTCTTCAATCTCTTTTT
The DNA here is from genome assembly GCA_026545225.1 of Cornus controversa. NCBI lineage: Eukaryota > Viridiplantae > Streptophyta > Magnoliopsida > Cornales > Cornaceae > Cornus > Cornus controversa. Next base: position 9,473,366 of record CM048848.1, on the reverse strand, counting down.
TTCTTTTATCAACATGGTATCGAAACAGGTTTATCATATCCTACTCTAAACTCGTCTCGAATCTCAAGATCAACTCATCTTAAATCACCTTGTCTCGGAGCTAGATTTCAGGATCAACTCGTCTCAGATCTCCGGATCAACTAGTCTCGGGTTCTTGACAACTTCCTATTTAGTTTCAAGTTTGACAGTTGAGGAAATCTCCGTGTACCACTTGAGGGTTGGGGGGTGGGGGGGTGTTGGAGAATATCATTACAGAGTAATTTAAGCCTTGATAGAATATTTGATTGGAGTGATTCATGGGAGTGATTTTAGAAATCCTCCATCGATATATTTTTCATATTTATCACGTGTATTCTTTCACCTATAAATAGAGGTGATCATTGTCAACAAAATTAAGAGAGAATACAATAAAAGTGATGTAGCCTTTGGGTTTTGTGTGCCATGGATGTAGGTCGTAGTGGCCGAACCACGTGTATCCTTATGTTGTTTCATTCTTTATTTTTCTCTTCAATCTCTTTTTTTTTATCAACAATTTTCAATGGGCTGCAAGTTCCATGACATGTTAAAATCTCTAATGTGGTGCAGCAAGCACCATCATTTGCAAGACTGGCAAATCATGGATGGTCTAGTTGTGTAGTAGAAGGTTAAATGAAGTGGAATTCTCCTTCAGTACACACACAAAAAGAATAAGAAACCTTATAGCTTAGGGCTTATAACCACAGCAACAATTGGTAATGCAGAACAATATTGGGCCTGCCATGGTCAAAGTAGTTGGTGCGCTTGTATCCGGCTAAAGGCTTGGGCCATTTAGGCAATAGCCTAAGGTCCCCAATGGGAGAAACACACCATTGACTGATGTGGATTCAACAATAGGCCTATTTTTTTATAAGGTAAGTTTTGCCTCTCCTTTAAAAGATCTTATCTGTTTTATATATACACCACCTCCTATAATTCTTTGGTGTGGACCTACTTAGAATATACTTAACATGATACACTTAATTATTTTAAAGTATACCACTACTTTTATTACTTCTCTTCTTTAATTCCTTTTTCTTATTCATTTTTTTTATAAGTAAAAATATCATTGAAGAGCGCCCAAAAGGGGGATGCATCCCAAGGAACAACACAAGAAACTGGCCTTTACATCAAGACCTTAGATTATCTACAAAAGGCAACAGGGACTCCGAAGATATACAAAAAGAGCCCTCCGACCAAAAGAAGAGGAAACTAAGAACAGAGAATCTAAACACTCCCCAAGACTGCTCTTTATCTTCAAAGGATCTCTTGCTCCTCTCATTCCATAGTGCCTACCACAAGCAATGAGGAGCAACCCTCCATGAATGTCGAATATCATGCCGCACCCGAAGACCATGCCACGCTAAAATGCAGCTCGCCACCGACTTAGGCATGACCCACTACACACCAAAAATATCACAAAGCAAATCCCATCCCTCCCTAGCTCTAGGACAATGAAGAAGAAGATGGTCAACAGATTCCTCCACCTTTTACACATACAACACCAATTCGCCAAAATGTGACCTCTCCTTCTTAGATTATCAACGGTCAGGATCTTCCCCATGGACACAACCCACACAAAGAAAGCCACCTTCAAAGTAGCTCTAGATCACCAAATACCTTTCCAAGGAACGGAAGACCCTTAAGATTCCATCAGACTTCGGTAAAAAGCCCGTACCTCAAAACGCCCACGATTCGAGTCCGTAAAAACCAGCTCATTCGCCCCTCCCTAGGGCAAACCTGTCCATAAAGAAAGGCCAAGAACTCCGTCATCTCCTCAATCTCCCAATTGTGCAAACATCTCTCAAACTGAATGTCCCAAACCAGCCGTCCGCCATCAAGGTGATAGCACTGAGCGACCATTACCTGTCTATCCCGTGCAATGCTAGCAAGTCTCGGGTATAAGTTCTCTAGCAGTTTGTCGCCACACCACTGATCTTTCCAAAAACTTATTAGTTGACCATCCTTCACCCTATAGCGAATGTGCTTTGAGAACTCGTTCCAGTCATTCGCAATCTACCTCCATAAACCAACCCTAACTAGTGTCCTCAGCCTCAGCGAGCACCATCCCCCCCTATCCTCTTTGTATTTGAGACATATAACCCGCCTCCACAATCTGTCTCTCTCCGTCCCGAACCGCCACAACCACTTCCCCAAGAGAGCTTTATTGAAGACATTCGGTTTCCGCATCCCTAGCCCTCCCTTCTGGAAAGGACGACAAATCTACTCCCAACTTACTAAATGGTACTTAGGCTCCTCCCCCATGCCACCCCATAGAAAATTCCCTTGCAACCTATCTAATCTCCTCAACACAGCAGTCGGCAATGGAAATAAGGACATGAAGTAGGTGGGAAGACTCGAAAGCATGCTCTTAATCAGCGTCAATCTACCCCCTTTTGAAAGGTATTGTTTCTTCCACCCGGCTAACCGCCTCTCAAAGCGTTGCACCACAGGATCTCAAAGAGATGCTCTTCGTGCCTTTACCCCAAATGGCAGACCCAAGTAAGTTATAGGAAAAGAACTCACTCTACATCCCAAAACATTTGTCAAATGCTCAATCTCTTCCACCTCCCCCACAGGGGCAATCTCACTTTTCCCAAAATTCACCTTTAGGCCCGAAATAGCCTGGAAACAAAGCAGTGTCCCTCTCAGGTGCCTCAACTGACTCATCTCAGCATCATAGAACACAATGGTATCATTTGCAAAAAGCAAATGAGACACCTCCATTTGGCGAGCCGGATTCATCCCCACTTTGGAGTATCTGTAGTAACTCAAATCACAAGCTCTTCTCATCAGTCTATTGAAGGCCTCCATCACGATGATAAACAACGAAAGGGATAATGGATCCCCCTGTCTCAAACCTCTCGAGCTCCCAAAAAAACAAGAAGGAACACTGTTGATTAGAACCGAGAATCTCACCGTGGAGATACAAAATCTGATCCAACCCCTCCATCTCTCCCCAAACCCCATCCTCTCGAGAAGATAGATCAAAAAATCCTAATTCACATGATCATATGCTGTCTCCACATCGAGTTTACAAACCACCCCCGGCTCATGAGTACAAGAACGGGCATCCACACACTCACTAGCCACCAAGACCGAGTCCAAAATCTGACGACCTCCAACAAAGGCAGTTTGTGATTCTGAGATGATTCCGTCCAACACTTCCTTCAGTCTTAGCGCTAGAATTTTGGCAAGGATCTTGTAAATACTTCCCACCAAACTAATGGGTCTAAGATCACGAATGTCGTCAACCCCTCCCTTCTTCGGAATCAAAGCAATGAAAGTTGCATTCAAAGATTTTTCAAACTTTCCATTAGCATGGAAAGCATGGATAGTTGCCAACACGTCCCTTTTCACCACCTCCCAGATATGATGAAGGAACGCTATAGAAAACCCATTTGGACCCAGAGCTTTATCCCCTTTGCAACACTGAAGAGCAAAATTCACCTCCTCCTCCTCAAAAGGTCTCTCCAAACGGTCCCTATCGTCCTCAGAAATCATATCAAACTCCAAGCCCCCTAGAAGGGGTCTCCAATCCACAGTCTCCCTATACAGCTGTTGATAGAAAGAAGTCACACCTCTCACCACCTCTTCCTCTTTGTTCAACACATTCCCATTAATTTTAATCCTCCCAATGTGGTTGCCCCTCCTATGAGCATTGGCCATCCTATGGAGAAATCTCGTATTTCTATCCCCCTCTTTTAACCACAAAGCCCGAAATTTCTATCTCCACGAAATCTCTTCCATAACAACAATCTCCTCAATTTCTGCCTTATGCTCATCCCTTCTCGAAATTTCCTCCTCCCGCAAACCCTCCATGCTTTCCTTCCTATCTAAATTAGCTAAAGCTCCCATAATCATGTTCTTCCTCCATTCAAGATTACCAAACAACTCCTTATTCCACTTCTTTAGGTCTTCTTTCAATCTATGAAGTTTCCCCACAAGCACAAAACTGGGATTGCCCCGAATCTTATAGCCAAGCCACCAGCATTTCACCATCTCCTTGAATCCTTCCGCCTTAAGCCATATATTCTCAAACTTAAACGGCGTTTTCCTCCTCAAACCCCCACAGTCCAGTAACAATGGGACATGGTCTGATGTTAGTCTTGCCATCGCCACTTGAGTCACATCCGGGAACCTCTCTTCCCAGTCCCCCGAAATCATAAACCGATCCAACCGAGAGAGTGTCAGAACTTCTCTACCACTAGACCAAGTAAATCTAGTTCCTTCAAGGGGTAAGTCAATCAATCCCTCATAGTCAATGAAATCCGAGAAAGAAGACATGGCAGCCGTCCATCTCCCACCTAAAGACCTCTCATCCGGGGATCGAACAACATTTAGGTCTCCCCCCACACACCACGGAACCCCCCATCGCCTGCAAACATCTGACAGCTCCTCCCACAAAACACCCCTCTCAACATCCTCCACCAGACCATAGACTCCAGAGAACATCCACTCTGCTCCATCCTCTTCAAATTTAAATAAACAATAAATGAAAAATCTTCCTCTCCACACATTCATTCTAGACATCCATCTCTTATCCCAAACCACCGAGATACCTCCTGCCGTCCCCATAGCATCAAGAGCCTCCCATTCCATAAATTGCCCACCACAAATACTTCTCACAATCTTCCTCGGAAACATTGCTCAACTTGGTTTCTTGCAAACAAATAACTTGGGCCCCCCACTTACGCAAACCCAACTTCACTACCTTCCTTTTGTTCGGGTCATTGAGTCCCCGAAATTCCATGTCACTAAGCGCATCTTCATAGACATATGATGGCTTTCTCCTCCTCCCTCCTCCCCCCTTGACTCCTCCCCCTCTCTGACCCACTCCTCCCTTCATAGTTAACATAAGAAATAAGGTTACGGAGCTCTCTCTCTCCCCCTTCTAAGATGAGCATTTCCTCCTACCGGCAAACTTCTGTTTTCCTTCTAGAACTCCGAAGATTCCCATGGACCTCTCTTCGTCTCCTGTAAATGTCAACCCAAGATTCTGGCCCATCTCCTCTACATTGTTTCTCAGCCATCTCTCCACTTCTTCGTTAGAATTTCGATTTCCTTCATAATCCCCTCCTTCTTCCAAACCCATAGTTGCCAAAGGGTGAGTCATTCCCCATCCTTCCTCTTCCTCATTTCTAGTCACAATGGCATGATTGAGATCAAACAGATCAGCAGGAAGATCTCCCTCAGCCTCATCGTCACCCCCCCCCCCCCCCCCCATCACCCCATCTGCATGATATCCATCTCCTGTTGCGGGTTCAACAGAATCTGTTGGACTGAATTCATTCCCAAAATTCACCCCACTGTGCATCTTCATCTCACTTGTTAAAGCTGCTGCAGCTTCTTTTTGAAGGCTCAGCTAAATCCCTTTCCCAACACACAGAATAATTCCCCCATACCTTCTATCCGACTTAATTGACAGCCCTTGAGACCCATAATCCCTCATACTGAGCTCTCCACCCACCTGCTCTGTTGTCAGAAGTTGTCTCAAAACAAGTCCTGAACCAGCAACCATCTCATTCCTTACTCCATTAAGCAACCCATCATCAGCCAACTCCCTTCCAGTTCTCCCCTTAGAAGAGAAAGACGAAGAAGGATAAAAAGAAGAGAGATCAGGAGCAGGGGCCGACCTTCTTACCTCAGCCATGCCCTGAAAATCATCACGAATCTGCCCTTGTTCCGACCTCGGCTTCATAACCCACTTCTGCTTCTCTTTTCTCGACCATCTCTCCCCAAAGAAGACTGAATAAAATTATTAGAAAGAGAATGAGACTTCTTCACATCGATGTTGGGATCACGTTTGGTTTCGGTCCTTCTGCCATTTTCGCCATTTCTGTGTTTCGCCCCTAACCTACGCCAAACCACCCCATTCTCATCAGCCTCCTTTCGTCTCCTTTCCAGCACTACCACGTCATCAGGTGAAGCATTGCTACTGTTATAACTCTGTGATATCCTCTGAATAACAGAAGAGCTCTTGCGCCTGTTAGCTCGATCCTTCTTCATCCCATGACCTTCAGTGCTTTGGTCTTTTAAAATAGACCCAGCTTTTAATGGCCCATTCTTATGAGGCCCATGCAAATAAACATCTCCCTCCTTTGGCTTACGCTGAAAAGAGTTCTTCTTTTGACTCAAGAAGCCCAGTCTTTTAATTCTTAGGCCCAACCAGATCTGATTGGCTTCACCATCCCCTTGCTCTTCATCAACTGGACTGGAGAGAGGCCCAAACCGATTAAGGAATTCAGAGAAGGCCCATCTGTAAGCCCATCCAAATTTGAATTCAAAAGAGACCCTCTGCGATCACATGAGGCTTTCTCCACGTGGCCCAATCCCCTACCACCACTTCCCCCCAGCTGGCACCCACTCCAATCGCCCGTTTGGTTCTGGCGACCCACGTGCCCACACTTTTCTGTTATGTCCTTTTCTGTCCTCATGGCCACGCTTCTTTGGAGCGTGAAAATCCCATCGTTGTCCCTGTCCTTGCGTCAATTCCATTCTCGGCCATCCCTTTCCCTGTTTGACCCTCTCGAAAGCACCAAGTCAGTTCCTATGAGAACCCTCATCTTTCAATCTCCACCATTCCTCTTCGAAAATGAGCTCCCGTGCATCTCTTCCAGCAAGGGACGCGACTGTAGGAACCATCTCCGGCAGTTTTACCTCAGTGACTGCCACCTTGTGACAAAGTCGGTCGTCTTCGATCTAGACAAACTCCGGGACCTCACCACCCTCCTTGATCAAGATCGTTAACTTTCGTAGCATCTCTTGTAGCGTCAGCCTCCACCCCAATGAACCCTCCACACGCCTCCCCCACTACGACGAACAGAGAATCGCACCACACATAAAGCGGCAACCCAAAAAGCATAATCTGACGTTCCCTCCTCGCCCTCAATCCTCCAGCTCGAAAGTACCACACGTCGATTCTCATATTAGCCTCTCCCCACGTCCTTCTACCTTCAAGGAAAACTCTAACGGCCTCAGCGTGCGACAGCAACTGAAAAAGCAACAAGGAATCCGGCATCGGAACCACCCTCACCCCACATGAAACTCGCTAAGCCTGTGATGCCCAATCTACTATCCTCTTTACCGACCCAACATCTCTGTCGAACTTCCTAAAAAGGCAAGCCCCCAACATCTCTCTTATCTGCCATAGACTGTCGTCTTCCACTTTGAGACCCCCCCCCACCCCGCGCGCTCGCGCGCAGCGCGCGCGGGGGCAAGAATAATCTCAGTAACCTGGCAATTTCTGCATACGATTTCTCCATCACCCTCTGCTTGAAAATCAATGCAGTGGGAACATACAATGTTACGTGTTATAATCTGTTGGTATGGGTCATTCGGGCCATTCAGGGTCCGCCACGTATGACCATGTGGCAAGGCCCACTTTGACTTTTCCTCCATTTCGAGCTTCCTCCGCATATCCACGTGGCAATGGGTCCACTTTGACTTTTCCTCCATTTCGAGCTTCCTCAGCAATTCCACATGGCTATGGGCCTACTTTAACTTTCCCTTCAATCAAGCCCCTCCTCGGATAAAGCATTCCAACCGAGCTCCTTCTCAAATAGGGGATTATAATCGAGCTCCTCCGAGAGGAGAGAATCTCCATCGAGCCCCTCCTCGGATAGGGGATTTCAGTCAAGCTCATCCAGTGAGAGAAGTTTACCACCGAGCTCCTTCCCTCATTCTGTAGGGCATGCCTCAGGGGTGTGATCGCCTTTCTTTGGCGAGTCCTTTTCTACTAATGAAACTTCGCCGAGGTCCTCTCTACGGATCAACCTCCATTTTGCAAGGAGGCATTCCTCTCTACGGATAAAACCTTGCAAGGAGTTCCTCTCTACGGATAAACCTCAAACGAGTCTCTTTCCTTTCATTTGGATAAGTCTCGGATGTTGATGAGTTACTTTCTACGGATAAACATCATGGGAAATCCTCTCTACGGATCAATTTCCCCAAAGTGAGGAGGCACTCCTCTCTACGGATAAAACCTTGCGGAGGTCCTCTCTACGGATCAACCTCCATTTTTACGAGGAGTTCCTCTCTACGGATAAACCTCTATTTTACGAGGAGTTCCTCCCTACGGATAAACCTCGTGGCACTTCGCGCTCCTATGGGGGGTAAGAGCTCGGATCACTGCCTTATGGGAACCAAGGGCTTGAGTTCGGAGGCTGGAGTCCAAGGTACGCTAAATCCATGACGGACCTCATTTTTAGCTAGGATGAGGACCTTGCATCATGGATTGGCCTGTCACAGAGGAAAGAAGATAACCAGGTGAGGTGAGCGAGTCCCCTTTTCTGACAAGTACAATCTCAGCCCTTGCTCCACAGATATTTACCACAGATATTTATCACCGCAAAACCTCGACCATTGGTGAGAAAAGACATTTTTGCCTATATATAGTGAGAGAAAAGTAGAGAACTGGGATCGGGACAGAAAGACATGACAAAAAGAACCTTTTTCTCAAATAATCTCATATACACCCCAGATCTCTTCTTTTTCCTACCTAATTCCTCCCCTCTTCTTACAATCCACCTAGAACAGTGGGCTCCTTTGTGACAGCTTGGACTCCCACCGGGCCCCGCTCTCTGTCGATCATCATTGTGGAAATTTTGACTTCAGTTTAACAGAACCTATTACAAACATTTGGCGACTCCACTGGGGAAACAATCTTTGCCACTATGAGTCTGCAAAACCAGCCAGCGAGCCAGGCACAGCCTGTTGACCACGAGGTTCCTCCGGAGTAGAGCGCAAGCAACGTACCGCTCGCTCCCGATCATAGATCTCGTTCTGCGTCGCGGGCTCGTTCCGCATCACGGTCGTCTCAAGGAGGAAGTACCGAGCTATCCCATCGTATGGATCAGCTTGAACAGAATCAAGCCCAGATTATGACCGCACTTCATAGCATAGCGGCCAATAGGCAAAGGGTCGACGATGAGCGAGAAGCGGTCATGCCTGTGCAATCCCTCGCCTATGTTAACTCTCCAAGGCGTTCAAGAATCATGATGCCTGAATCATCGTTTCGTGGTTCTCGAAGAGCTCCAGCTCCACGCCGTGCCCCAGTACGACGGGCGTTGTTTACTACTCCACTGGAAGCGGAGCGTCCTTACGAACAGACCCGTAGAGCGACTCACCCCTTCGATAGGGTCGAGCCAGACCCCCTACCGGCCCCTTATGCCACGGTAGCAGAGGTTCGAGCCCTTTTAAGTGCTGAACGGAACAATCAAGTTTTGGATATAGAGGCCGAGAAACCGTATTCCCGAGCTGTAGCTGCCTTGCCTTATCCTGAAGGCTATTTGCAGCCTAAATTTGTGAAATTTGACGGAAGAAAAGGGAATCCGCGTGAGCACGTGGTGAGATTCATTGAATCCCTTGGGAGACACGCCCACGATCATAATCTTCGGCTGCGGGAGTTCTCCAAAACTTTAACGGACAGAGCTTACAAGTGGTATCTTAATTTAGAGCCAGACTCTATAATCACTTGGGGACAGCTTATTGCACGCTTCTACGCCAAGTTTTTCCAAGCAGAAGAAAAGATTACTACTCTCTCTTTGATAAAAGAGGTCCAGGGGCAGCATGAGGCCCTGTCCGATTATGTCCGACGCTTCCATAATCAAGCTATGGAGTGTTTTGAAAATACCAATGAAGAAGAGCTGGCTAAAATTTGCGTCTAGGGAATGCAAAGAGATTATCGAATTCATTTGGTAAATCTCAAACTGCACTCGTTCGCCGAGCTGATCACTGCGGCAAGAAATTTAGCAAAGGTTGTGACAGCCGCTGCGGGGAACTTGATAGCAGAGGAGAATCGAGGGAGGCGAAGGCCCATTGTGTTAGTCGCCGAGGAGCGTAACACCAAAAGAGCGACAGGGGGACAAGCGCCTCAACATCCAAATTCCTTGCCGCAGCCTTTCCCTTGCCCCCCCCCCCCCCCCCGAACAGGTAGTGGCAATTGTTAATCAATGGATAGCTGATGGGTCGATTACACTACCCGAGGTGGAGACCCCACCCACACCCGAGCAGGAGCGCCACCCGCGCTTCTGCATGTATCATCGCCACTGTTGCCACCCAATGTACGATTATTGGGCCCTGAGAAACATGTTTTAGCAACGGATCGCGAGAAAAGAGTTAACTTTGGATCCGCCCGATGTCAGGAGTAACCCATATCCCACTCACAAGCAGAACATAGTGGCGATGTTAGTATCACACGAAGAAGATGAAGGACTTGACCCCCAAGCGCTGGCAGTAGCGCTGGTGGATGAGGAATATAGCCTGGCCTTTAATTTACTCGAGGAGCCGCGCATCAGGATGGTTCTGGACCAGCTTGGATTGTCATCTATCGCTCAGAGAGAAGTCGCGAGGATCCTCGTACGGGTTATGGGCGAGTTGGTGTGAGAAACGCCCTCGGTAAGTGAGGTACTTGAATTGCCCGAGACAAAAGGGGCAGTTACATGCATGGAGTCAGACAAGCAAGTCCAAGTACCGCACAATCGGCCGTTGTACGTCCCTGCTGTCGTTAACGGGGTTGAGTTGAAGAGAGCATTTATGGACAATGGCTCGTCTTGGAATGTGATGCCTCTATCCGTTTTTGAAAGAGTTGGTTTGCGGAGAGATCGCTTGGTACAGAAGCCCATTGAGATTATGAGATTTACGAGCAGTTCGTTGAGGACTGAGGGTTACGTAGTGGCCCAACTCAAGATTAGCAAGTTTTCAGCCCTTACCAAGTTTCACGTCATAGATGAGGAGACCTCGTATCATCTTTTGATCGGGCGAGGATGGATGCACGAGTTCGGGGTGGTCCCGTCGTCATATCATCAGTGTATGAAAGGGACTTTGAAAGGGAAAAGCGTCATGGTCCCGTGTTCGAGCCGACCATTTTTGGCGGGAGAGGTACACATGGCCGAAGCTAAATTCTTCCAAGAGCTCGATGAAGAAGCTGTTGTACCCACGAAATTTCGCGCCACCCCGCTACCCAAGTGGAAGGATTTGCAGCCCAAGCCCGTGCAAAGTGCAAAGAAGTTGAAGTCGAACCCTGACAAGATCGAACCCCAAATGGTTGAGGTAAAGCCCGCGGTACACCCGCATAAAACGGCATACACCGTTAAACGTTACTTCCTCCCGGATGGGAGAGTGGCATATCGTTCATGACGGTGCGAGGGGTCAGAGTTCTTGCCCGGAATATTTGATCCCTTCGAGTCTAGTGAAAGCTGGGCGACACAAGAACTTCATGATGCGTTAGAACTCGATGAAGTTGACCTGGCTGATGGGGAGCCCCTCGGATTACGTATGTATGTAAGCAATTAGAGGGGAAGTCGCGAGACCTTCTGGTGCTGTTACCCAAAAAGTACAAAGATATTTTTGCCTGGACTTATGAAGAAATGCCTGGATTAGACCCCCAGTTGGTTTCTCATCATCTCAATATTCGGCACGGCACCATGTCGGTTAAACAATCTTCGCAGAGTTTCAGGCCAGAGTTAGAGCTCCAAATCAAGGAGGAGGTGCAGAAGCTCCTTGTCGCAGGATTTATCAAGCCCATTTTACATCCTACTTGGCTCGCCAACATTGTACCGGTGAAGAAAAAGAATGGTAAAATTCGAGTGTGCGTAGACTTTCGAGATTTGAATGCCACATGCCCAAAAGATGATTTTCCGTTACCAAACATTGACACCATGATTGACTCCGCGGCGGGTCTTAAGATATTTTCATTCATGGATGGATACAGCGGGTACAACCAAATTAAAATGGCCAAGGAAGATGCGGAGAAGACAGCATTTCGAACTCCATTGGGCAACTTCTATTTTACAGTAATGCCATTTGGTTTGAAGAATGCAGGTGCAACTTACTAGTGGCGAGCTATGACAGCTATCTTCCATGATATGCTTCACCAAAGCGTGGAAGATTATATCGATAACTTGGTGGTCAAATCACATCATTAGGATGCACACCTCGCCGATTTGGAGCGCGTCTTCTGCCGATGTCGGGCTTACAATTTGCGGATGAACCCTTTTAAATGTGCTTTTGGAGTTAGCGCGGGAAAATTCTTAGGATTCGTTGTGCATGAGAGGGGGATCGACGTACATCCCACAAAAGCAAGGTCTATTATAGATATGCCTCGTCCTCAGACCCTAAAGCAGTTAAAGAGTTTTGTTGGAAAAATCTCATATCTTCGGCATTTTATTCCTGCTCTGGCGGAGATGTCTCATTCATTTGGCTAGCTAACAAAGGGAAAAGGGGCCTTCCGTTGGCTCCCGGAGCATGAAAGGGCATTTGAGCGAGTGAAGACCGCTATTTCTTCACCAATTACCATGATCACGCCTAAGGCAGGGGTTGCTTTGAGGCTCTACCTGACCTCTACCTCGAGGTCAGTCGGTGCATTGTTAGCCCAAGAATCCGGGGGTCAAGAATGCCCGGTTTAATACATTAGTAGAATTGTGAAGGATGCGGAGATAAGGTACTCCCCTATCAAAAGACATTGTTTGTCTCTCATTTTTGCGGCTAGAAAGGTTCGGCATTACTTTTTGTCACATACGGTTGAGCTTATGACAAAGTGCAATCCGCTGAGATACATGCTATCCCGGCCCATCCTATTAGGTTGCATGGCGCGATGGCTCCTCTTGCTGGCTGAGTTCGAAATCAAATGCCTCACTCCTAAGGCCATTTTGAGCAAGGCTTTCGCAGACCTCATCGCTCAATTTCCTTCGGGGGAGCTCGGGCTACTAGATGATGATCTGCCAGGCAAGGATCTGAATTGCTCATATTTGGCTGAGGGTGAGGGGGAATGAATTTTAGCCTTCGATGGGTCCTCGACCTCCAGAGGAGGAGGAGCCGGAGTGGTTCTAACCTCCGAGACCGGCGAAAAGAAAAGTCTGTCGTACAAACTCGACTTTACGTGTACAAACAATGAGGCCGAATACGAAGCTTTCATCCTTGGTCTCTTGGCCGCGCGAGAGTTCAGTATCAAGAGATTACGAGTTAAAGGAGACTCAAAATTGGTGATAAAACAAACCAACGGGTAGTATGCCGTGCGAGAGCCGTCCTTGGTAGCTTACAGGGGCATACTTCAGAAATTGAGTCTGAGTTTCGAGGAGCTACTAGTGGAATATGCACCTCGCTCTAGTAATCGTCATGCTGACGCACCGGCAACTTTGGCATCGAAGATGGAAATTCCGGACGAAATCGTTTCGATACAAATTCAAAAGAAAGCTTCTCCGTATCGAAGCAAAGAAAAAAGCGACCTCGAGGAGACCGATTGGCGAGCTCCCATCAGGGCACAGCTCGAAGGGAGTCCATCAGGGATCCCTCTCACAACCCTTAAAAACTTTCTGATTTATCAGGGAGTCCTTTACTATCGAGCTCCGGGAGGACTCCTCATGAAATGTACTGGCGAGGTGGAGGGTCGTTCTATCTTGGACTTGGTTCATGATCAATCTTGTGGGGCAGTGGAAATAAGCCTGTATAGACGGCTTCAGAGACGGGGCTATTATTGGCCATCAATGGCCGAAGAGGCCAAGGTCAAGCAGGAGACCTGTTTAGACTGCGCAGAAGCGCGAAATAAGCTTGAATGTTTCGTGACCTCGGAGGGCCAGGATTGGCGAGCTCCGTTCTCTGTCTTCTTCCAAACAGGGACGCTACCTTTGAATCGTATCGATGCTTTAAAGATGAAAAAGAGAGTTAAACGATTCGAGTTGATCGAGGGCCAACTTTTTAAAAGAGGGTTCGGTGAAAGACTCCTTCGATGCCTCGGAAAGACTGATGCCCAGCACGTCATGAAAGAATTGCATGATGCAGAGCATCAAGGAGGTGTGAAGCTCTATACGCATATCATAAGGTTGGGATACTACTGGCCCACTATGGAGAGGGATTGCAAGGAGCATACCAAGCGATGTCGATCGTGTCAAATTCATGATCATCGAATTCACGCTCCTGCTACAGAGCTTCATCCGATTATTACCCCGTGGCCATTTCATACTTGGGGTATGGATTTGATTGGTCCAATTTCGCCCAAGTCAAAAGGAAATTGATGCAGGAGCATCCGAGTCAGATGATGCTGAGCTGTCAGACGACACGTTGATGTCACTGAAATATCTTGAGTTGGCAGATCAGCGTAAAGATGGCAGGAAACCGTGACCTTGTCACTAATTAGGGTATTTTTGGATGCGCTTCAGTATTTTGGCCATAACTTTGGCTACAGGTGTCAGAATCGCCTTTATGACCACAATTTGGAAAGTTTGGTTCGGCGCGCATGTCGTGGGCACCTAGCTAAAGCTGGGTGTGTCTTTTTTCGAGGCCAAAATCCACTGTTTTCCCCTTCGAATCCCTAATTTTAGTTATTTCTTTCCTTTTTTGGTAATATTTATTTTGTTGATTAGGAAGAGATTCTGGGCTTGATTTGGGCCAGAATTCTGGCAACTTTCTTCTTTTATTTCGTATTTTATTTTGGCAAGAATATTAGGTTTTTGCTATTTTTGGTAATGTTGACGAAGTTCAGCTATATAACCCGGCTTGTGGGTTGATTCGAAGGCACTTTTGATTTTGAATAATAATATTGAATACCAGAGACTTTTCTCTGAGTTTTTGGGCAATTCTCGTGCTTTCTTTCTGTTAATTTTCTGTTACCCTTAGCCTACAGAATAATCACAATTCTGTCCGGCGTCAGTTGGTATCAGAGCTTTCAGCATCTTCCTGGGTGAGATTTCATCAGTTTTCATGGCTGGTGGTCGTGGTCGTCGTGGGCAGGTTCCGAATGAGGAAGTCCCACACCGTGATCGTAGTGTTCAGGATTTGATGATCGAGGATTTACAGAGGCAAGTTGCAGAGTTAACCCAACGTCTAACGGCGCAGACTATCAGTGACCGTGAGGTGGAAGATCACGAATCCGATTCCAGTTCCGACAACCCGTTTCACAATCGTGCTCGATTCTGGGGGCACCGTGGTCGGGAGGAACGTCATGGAGACCTCGGTTTCAGAGTGGATCTGCCCGAGTTTTCTGGTACGTTACAGGCCGAAGGATTTGTCGATTGGATGAACGAAGTGGAGCGTATCTTTGAATATAAAGAAGTCCCAGATCGTGTCAAGGTGAAACTGGTCGCCATCAAACTCAAAGGCAGAGCCTCTGCATGGTGGGAGCAGTTGAGGCGATCACGAGACAAGCAGGGCAAGGCCAAGATCACTGATTGGCAGAAGATGAAGAAGAAGATGAAGGGTCACTTCCTTCCTTTCGGCTACATTCAAACCCTGTTTCAGCGACTTCAATCGTTGAGGCAAGGAACGAGATCGGTTGATGATTACACAGAGGAGTTCTATAAATTGATAGCCCAGAATGATTTATCTGAGACAGAAGAGCAGACGGTGGCGCGGTATTTGGGAGGATTGCGGCAGCCCCTGCAAGATGTCCTCAGCCTTCACTCGCTTTGGACTGTTTCTGAAGCATACCAACGCGCACTTGCTGTGGAAAAACAGCAGAATCGGAGGCTAGTGATCAGGAGCGATCAAAACAACCGGCCAGTTCGACCTCAAGAACCCCGTCCTGTCCAGCCGACACCATAGGGTAATTCTCACTCGAACATTAGATGTTTCAGATGTGGTGAACAGGGACACAGAGCGAATGAGTGCAGGAAGCCTGCTAGTCAGAAGGGCAAAAATCTCCTGATTGAGGAAGACGTGGTAGACGAAACTGAGGAGACTGGAGAGCCTATGTATGACGATGATGAAGATGAAGATGTGCTGTATGGAGATGGCCGTGAGAATCTGGTCATTCGTAAGAGTCTACTGACTCCCAGGGGCGATTCAAGGGATGATTGGTTGAGAACCAATATTTTTCACACAACCTGCACAGTTGCAGATAAAGTCTGCAAGATGATCATTGACAGTGGCAGTTGTGAGAACGTAGTGTCTGAAGAGGCTGTCCAGAAATTGCAGTTGAAGACAGATCGTCATCCCAACCCGTACAAATTGTCATGGCTGAATAAAGGCAGTGAGGTAAAAGTGGATAGGAGATGCCTAGTGTCTTTCTCGATTGGCAAGAAATATTTTGATAATGCTTGGTGTGATGTTGTGACTATGGATGCTTGTCATGTACTGTTAGACAGACCTTGGCAGTATGATCGCAGTGTTACTCATGACGGGCGAAAGAACACATATTCCCTTAGCATCAAGGGGAAGAAGATTGTGTTGGCTCCTCGTCGGGAAGGAGCCAGTCCTACCCCGGTAGCCAAAACTACTAACCTGCTTTCTATGTCCAGGTTTTTAACTGAGATTGAGCATAGGGACGTGGTATTTGCTCTGCTGCCTTGTGGGAATAGCGCAACGGACGTGAACGAGAATCCAGACTTACCAACAGAGGTGCAGCAACTGCTAGCAGAGTTTTCTGACCTGATGCCAAAGGATCTTCCTCCTGGGCTACCACCTATGAGGGATATTCAGCAACAGATTGACCTTGTGCCAGGGTCCAGTTTGCCTAATCGACCGGCGTATCGCCTCAGTCCCAAGGAATCTGAGGAGCTGCAGCGTCAGATGGTAGAGTTGCTGGAGAGGGGCTACATCTGTGAGAGTATGAGCCCATGTGCAGTTCCTGCTCTGCTAGTGCCGAAGAAAGATGGCTCTTGGCGTATGTGTGTTGATAGCCGAGCAATCAACAGGATTACAGTGAAGTACAGGTTTCCAATTCCCCGTCTAGATGATATGTTAGACCAGTTGTCCGGTTCTAAGGTCTTCTCAAAAATTGACCTTAAAAGCGGCTACCACCAGATCAGAATAAGGCCTGGGGATGAGTGGAAGACAGCGTTTAAGACGCAACATGGGTTGTATGAGTGGATGGTCATGCCTTTTGGACTGTCCAATGCGCCCAGCACATTTATGAGGTTTATGCATCAGGTTTTACGGCCTTTTATGGGGAAATTCGTCGTAGTTTACTTCGATGACATCCTCATCTATAGCCCGACATGGATGTCACACTTTGATCACCTCCGTGCTGTCTTTGATATGTTGAGGACAGAGCACCTGTTCGTTAATCAGAAGAAGTGTGCTTTCTTCACTAATTCTGTAACTTTTTTGGGTTTTGTGGTGTCTACTGATGGTGTTCATGCAGATTCGTCGAAGATAGACGCGATTTTGGAGTGGCCCAAACCGAAAACCTTGCACGATGTCCGAAGTTTCCATGGATTGGCATCTTTCTACCGTCGGTTAATCAGAAACTTCAGCACTCTGATTGCTCCCGTCACAGAGTGCCTTAAGGGACGTGATTTCCATTGGTCTGAGGAGGCAGAGGCCAGTTTTCATCTGGTCAAGCAGAAGATGACAGAGGCACCAGTTTTGGCACTTCCAGACTTTGAGAAGGTGTTTGAGGTAAACTGTGATGCATCTGGGGTGGGCATTGGTGGTGTTCTGAGTCAGGAGGGGCGTCCAATAGCTTTTTTCAGTGAGAAGCTATCAGGATCGAAGAAAAATTATTCCACCTATGATCTGGAGTTTTATGCCATCATTCAGTCCCTAAAGCATTGGCGTCACTACCTAATACAGAGGGAATTCATTCTCCTCACTGATCATGAGGCCTTGAAATACATCAATGGCCAGCACAAGCTGAGTAGACGGCATGCCAAGTGGGTGGCATACTTGCAAGAGTTCACATTTGCACTGAGGCACCAGGCAGGGAGTCTGAACCGTGTTGCAGATGCACTAAGCCGTCGTACGTTGCTCCTCACCACTATGAGCACCAGAGTTGCAGGTTTCGATACATTCTCTTATATGTATGCTGCAGATCCTTCCTTCGGGAGGATAATTCAGGAGGTAACTGATGGTCAACGCTATGATTATATTTTGCACAATGGTTACCTGTTTCGTGGATTAAAGTTGTGCATCCCAAATTGTTCACTAAGGCAACAGATTATTAGTGAACTTCATAACGAGGGTCATTTTGGGCGAGACAAAACGTTGGGTTTGATCTCTTCCAACTATTACTGGCCCAAGTTGACTAGTGACGTGGTCCATTTTGTGGAGCGTTGTTATGTGTGTCAGTGGTCCAAAGGAGTTCTCACTAATGCGGGCCTGTACACACCTTTACCGGTCCCTGAAGCTCCTTGGCTTGATGTCAGTATGGACTTTGTGTTGGGCTTATCTCGTACCCAACGGGCCGTGGATTCTATTTTGGTTGTGGTCGACCGATTTTCCAAGATGGCCCATTTTGTTGCTTGCAGGAAAACAATGGATGCTGCCCGGGTCGCCCATCTTTACTTCAAAGAGATTGTGCGTTTACATGGTGTTCCCCAATCCATTACCTCAGATCGTGATACCAAGTTCATGAGTCAATTCTGGAAGAGTCTATGGGAGAAACTGGGAACAAAGTTGAATTTTAGCAGCGCCTACCATCCTCAAACAGATGGTCAGACAGAGGTGGTGAACCGGAGTTTGGGGAACCTTATGAGGAGTTTGGCAGGAACTAAACCAAAGCAATGGGATTTGGCATTACCTCAAGCAGAATTTGCTTATAACAGGTCGAAGAACAGATCAACAGGAATGAGCCCATTTGAGATTGTCTATGGTCAGAACCCATTTGGGGTGCTTGACTTAGCCCCTATTCCGCGCGTGGGTCGTTTCAATCGCAAGGCAGATGAGATGACAGAACATCTTCGAGGTATCCATGAGCAGGTCAAGCTGGCCATTCACGAGAGTAATGCCAAGTACAAGGTTCAGGCTGACAACCACCGTCGTCAAGTACTTTTTGACGTTGGTGATTTTGTTTGGGCGGTATTAACTCGTGATCGTTTCCCTGTTGGAGAGTATAACAAGCTAAAGGAGCGAAAGATTGGTCCCTGTGAGATCCTGCAGAAGATCAATGATAACGCCTACAGACTACGCCTCCCTAGTTATTTGAGGACTTTTGACGTCTTTAATGTGAAACATCTGAGTCCTTGTTTTATGGATTCCGATGAAGCTATTGTAAACTCGAGGACGAGTTCTTTCCAACCCGAGGTGACTGATGCAGGAGCATCCGAGTCAGATGATGCTGAGCTGTCAGACGACACGTTGATGTCACTGAAATATCTTGAGTTGGCAGATCAGCGTAAAGATGGCAGGAAACCGTGACCTTGTCACTAATTAGGGTATTTTTGGATGCGCTTCAGTATTTTGGCCATAACTTTGGCTACAGGTGTCAGAATCGCCTTTATGACCACAATTTGGAAAGTTTGGTTCGGCGCGCATGTCGTGGGCACCTAGCTAAAGCTGGGTGTGTCTTTTTTCGAGGCCAAAATCCACTGTTTTCCCCTTCGAATCCCTAATTTTAGTTATTTCTTTCCTTTTTTGGTAATATTTATTTTGTTGATTAGGAAGAGATTCTGGGCTTGATTTGGGCCAGAATTCTGGCAACTTTCTTCTTTTATTTCGTATTTTATTTTGGCAAGAATATTAGGTTTTTGCTATTTTTGGTAATGTTGACGAAGTTCAGCTATATAACCCGGCTTGTGGGTTGATTCGAAGGCACTTTTGATTTTGAATAATAATATTGAATACCAGAGACTTTTCTCTGAGTTTTTGGGCAATTCTCATGCTTTCTTTCTGTTTATTTTCTGTTACCCTTAGCCTACAGAATAATCACTATTCTGTCCGGCGTCAGAAATATGTGGATCCTCACCGTAACTAAAATATATACAAAGTGGGTAGAAGCAATACCTTTAAAGAAAGCGACAGGCCCAGTTATTGCGAACTTTATAAAGGAGCACATTATTTGCTGTTTCGGGATTCCAAGGGTGATTTTGAGTGATAATGGGACGTCTTTCGTCAATAGTCAAGTTGGGCGTTTGATGGACCAATACGACATCCTTCATCATAGATCTACCTCGTACTATCCCCAGGAAAATGGACAAGCTGAAGCTACCAACAAGGTCCTGCTTCGAATCCTCAGCCGGACTCTGGAGGATTTCCAGCATAAATGGGCCGACCACCTCATTCTCGCCTTATGGGCCTATCGAAGTTCATCCAAACGATCTACACTCGCTTCGCCGTTCTCACTTGTATATGGGACCAAGGCTGTATTGCCAGCCGAGCTTGCTGTCCCCTCAGCGAGTCTCGCAGAGCGAAGTCAGTTAGAGCGTGAAGCAGAGCTCGAAGTATTGGACGAGCATAGAGAGCGAGCTAGTGAGCACGTGAGGGCACATCAAGCTAGGGTGGCTCGAGCTTACAATGCTATGGTAAGACCTCGGAGCTTTCGAGAAGGTGACCTAGTTCTAAAAGCAGCCCCTCATGTAATAAGAGGCCTCGCAGCTCCAAAGTTTACACCTAAATGGGAAGGACCTTATGAAGTCAAGCAATCGTTCGAGGCCGGATATTACAAAATAGGCGAGGTAGGAGATGAAATCGTGACGGCCATGTTAAATGTCAAATGGCTTAAGGCTTATTTTAGTTAGGATGGCCTAGTTGCCCTTTTGGTCCTTTTTTGTGCGTTCGTTTCTTTTAGTTCTTGTATTAACGAAGATGAGCAAGTGGTGCAAGCTTCTGGACTTAATGACAGCGAGGGTGTTTTGTTTTTCGAGCCCTTGAATTAAAGTATGATGTGTTGGAAAATGGATTGCTTCATACTTTGCAAAATGATAATAATATGTACAGGCACAAATAATAGAAGAGAATCATCTGTCTGTGTATTGCAAAATCAAAATTTGTGTACAAAAGAGCATACATAGCTTGGAAACAAAAAAAAATGTGTACATTAGACTATGGTAAGTCTGTCAATATCTGCTCGGCAGGCCCCATTCCCATTACAGCATCAATGTCCAGCTTCAACTGCTGGATGTCAGCTTGGTCTTTCTCGATCTCAGCTTTGTAATTTCGAACCCCTAACTCGAGTTCTTTCAGCTTCAACTCTTTGACTAGAAGGATAGCTTCTTTGTCGCCGAGTTGGTCACGAAGGCCACGCAGGTGCCTCAGTTCAGCTTCTCTCTTCTCTCTGCTCATACCTCTTCACCTTTTCGAGCCCCTGTTTCAACCATTCCACTTTTACTTGAGATTGTTCCAATACGCGAACAATACCGTCAAGTTGGTTGAAATCTGAGGCATCAAGATGCTTGGTCGAAGCCTGGCGGAGGAGGAGAACACCTCAGCATAATTTATTGTATACAAAGACTAAAAATTCTGCATCAGAGTTTAAGTCTTCAAAGGTTTCAGGGTGGTCAGCCTTCAGCTGAGCTAGGAGTTGACCGCGAGAAGGAGTTATGAGGGCCCCCTCCCATAGCTCTAAAGAGCCTCCAACACTTGGCAGATTTTCCGGAAGATTGCCTCCAAGTGAGGAAGAATTGGTAGGGGCTGAAGTCAAGGTCACTTCAGGCACAGGAGGAGGTCTGGGCACCGAGCTAGCCCCAGCTGGGCGAGGGCCTACATTCCGTCCCAGTCTGGGACTCACCAACACTCCAAGAGGGCGAGGAGTAGTGATGGTTCCAAATGTCTGGGGGGCGGAAATGGTCAACCGCCCAGAAGGCCTGTGAAGCACGAGGCGTCTATGGGGAATGGCTGGTGACTGAGAGGCCGCGGTACTGGCGCTCAGAGGAGTCCCGGGGGAAACGGGGGGGCTCGCTAAAGCATCGCAGGTGGGAGGTCCCTCAGTAGCCTAGGGGAAGGAGGGTAGAACTTCAACACTTGGGCTCTTCCCCACCTGATCACCCGTCTCATCCCCTGAGTTTGACTCCAAGGATTGGAAGGAACCCTCTGCATCCTCCTCAGCAGCTTGACCTTGATTGGGGGGCTCCTCGACAGCCTGACTTTGATGGGGAGGCTCGAGTTTGTCATCTGCGCCATCCCCAGCGCGAGTTATGGTCTCGCGGAACGACAGCGGTTCTCCAGCAAGGCCCTTAAAGGGGACATCTTTGTCCACTGAAAACAACCAAGGAAAGAAGTTTTAGGGAAACAAGGTGATACATTTTATGAACAGGAAAGGCAGGAATTTTTTTTTCTTTTTACCAGCGCCTATGCTTAGCGGCGAAAGGCTATCCTCGCTATCTGTTTCATCTTGAAGAGATGTTTGCACGTGGATAAGCTCCTTCCCCCACCCATGCCTGTGAAGACTGAGAAGTGTTTCAGCACTAGTAAGGGGGGCGAGCTCATTCAACACTCCTCTCAGGTTTTGTTTAGGAGAGTTGGACGATATCCCCACTAAGTCCAGGTTATCCTGGGGAACTTCTAGGCCACCAGCAGGGGGGGCGCTCGAAAGGGGTAATGCTTGAGCCCCTGAGATGGCCCCAGATATGCGAGGAGGAGAAGGGGGAGATTCCAAAGGATTGGCCGAAGTAACGGCTATTTGAGCAACCTGGAACAAAAGTTGTGTAAACTTGTTGAGCATTACTTAAAGCCAAAACCGAAGAAATACAATTTGTTTTTTGTATATGAAGGTTGTCTCTTTACCTTTGCTCTTTTTGAAGAATCTGAGGCAGGCACAAAAGAGGACACATTGGCCTCAGCTCGGCGTTTACCCTGTCCAGCTGCTTGAAGAGCTGCGGGAACCCTTGGTGGCACAGCACCTCGAAGTACTGCCACGCTGGTAGGAGCAACCATGCTTGTAAGAGTTTGAGAGGGAGTTTGGCCCAAGGCCAAAAGTCCTGGAATAGTGCACAAGAACCCCCGAGAAGGTGGGTCAGCCCTATTGCGAAAAATGGAGTTCTTTTGCAAAGATGGGACAGGGTGACGAGGAACTTCACTTGTGACGAAGGCACGAAACCTGTCAAGCACACCTCGCCAGTACGCCTTCGAGCCCCTCACCCATTGTCCTTTCCACATGCTCGAGGGCACCACCAACTCTGTTCTGTTCAAGACCAGGAGCTCAACTTGGTTCTCCAAGAAACGAGCTAAAGCCGAAGAGAAGTTTTGAACCTCAAGCTCATCATGACCCCTGGGTATGGTCTGGTCATAGCCAAATTGGCGAGCCACTCTGTCAGGGCGATAAATTTTGCTGATGGTGGTGGTGGGAGAGGCAAAGCCAGGAAGGTACCCTGGGGTGATAAATGCCAAGTTAGTAAGGGCCTCGTTGGAATAGAGGTCATCTCCTTTGAAAACCTGACCCACGGTCAAGCTGTAAAATGGAGGAGGGGGCCCCATGAAGGATCGAGCTCTGAAATGCTATTCCTTGTCAATAAACTGCGCAAATTTCTTGCGAGGAGCTGCCACCATGTTCCACCTGGCCGAGCGGTGTCCGCCACCCCCAGGATTCATGCAAGGCGCGTAGGCAGGGAAATGCTCATACATGAACATCTGGAGAAAAGTGGCTGAGCCGAACCAAGCTACATGGAGGCAACCCATGCATTGCTCGTAACAGGCATGGAAGTTGTCTAAGGCATGATAAAGAGTGCCCAAGAAGAGAGGGGCTAAGGGAATATGCACCCCTCGGGCTAATTTGATTGCAAGGGGCACCAGGTCTGGGCTTGGAGTGTCCTCGGGAGGTCCCGGGAAGATAAAACGAGATAGCCAAGACAAGATGTAGGCTGCCAAACGTAGAGGACTTTCGCTCTGAGGGCCTGCCACCCACTTGCTTGTGTCATTATGGGAGAAGTCCCTATAGAAATGGCGAAGGAGGGAGACCCAGGTACATTTCCCCCCAGTTTCAGGAGGGGACTCATGAACCACCTCGTTTTTCTTGTTAAAACGAGTTGCCAACTTAGAGGTAGCTTGAATTTCTGCTGGAAGAGCTACCACCTGCCGCTCCTCGACCTCAGAGAGCGCCCATATAGAGGGGTTAGTTGTGCCAAAAATATTAAGTCTCGTGAGAACGTTAACATCTTCGAGCGTAGAGGTGAATTCACCCCAAAAAGTGACGAAGGTATGAGAATGGATGCTCCATCTCGAGAGGAGCACTTGGAGTCCCGCAATATCTCGGTTTATAGTGAAGCTTCTAGTACTCTGGATAGCCTCGAGGATCCCCGCATTGTTCAAACGCTTCGTATAAGCAGGGACAGAGAAGATGAAGTCTGTCCATTTTTCCCACCCTATACAGGCGATGGTGGGAATGGGGAGGTAAAGGAAAGAGTATGGAAAGTCTCCCCGCTCGACTCTGAAGCGAAGAATAGAATCAGAGGGGAGCCGAGGGCCCTCCACAACGGAAGGCCTCGAGTCCATAGCCACCGGTTCTCCTACCATTTCGTCTATAACAGATAAGTCTTGGGTCTGGTCCCAGAAAATGTCATCCGGCCCAAAGAATGGAGCTATCCTCCATTCCTCGAAGGGCGGTACTTCGAAGGCATCGTTGGAGCCAGTCTTCGACATTTCTTGAATGCACTCGAAAAGAAAGAAGAGTTGAGAATTCGAAGTTTGCTCTGAAGGATTGGAAATTCAAGGCAAAAGAACTGTGGAAAATGAAAATTTTCTAAGTTTCCCTTTTATAATAGTTACCTTTTTGCCGACAAGACACCGAACCGACGCAAAACTTCAAGTTTCGAGGCACTGAATCGGTGCAAAGCGCGAGAAACGAAGCGACAAGGCGTCGCCTGAACTGTTGTCAGGCATTAATGGTGATTTGAAGGGTCGTTGACTTTACGGTTTTTGAGGAATTCGAAGGGACACTTCGAGGTGACCGAGTATGGTGCCTTTGCAGGAAGGAGCTCGAGCTTGTACTCCAAATTGTGTGTGAGGACCTACACGTAGGACCTCGCACAAAGGGGCTAATTGTTGGTATGGGTCATTCAGGCCATTCAGGGTCTGCCACGTATGACCACGTGGCAAGGCCCACTTTGACTTTTCCTCCATTTCGAGCTTCCTCCGCATATCCACGTAGCAATGGGTCCACTTTGACTTTTCCTCCATTTCGAGCTTCCTCAGCAATTCCACATGGCTATGGGCCTACTTTAACTTTCCCTTCAATCGAGCCCCTCCTCGGATAAAGCATTCCAACCGAGCTCCTTCTCAAATAGGGGATTATAATCAAGCTCCTCCAAGGGGAGAGAGTCTCCATCGAGCCCCTCCTCGGATAGGGGATTTCAGTCGAGCTCATCCAGTGAGAGAAGTTTACCACCGAGCTCCTTCCCTCATTCTGTAGGGCACGCCTCAGGGGTGTGATCGCCTTTCTTTGGCAAGTCCTTCTCTACTAATGAAACTTCGCGGAGGTCCTCTCTACAGATCAACCTCCGTTTTGCAAGGAGGCATTCCTCTCTACGGATAAAACCTTGCGAGGAGTTCCTCTCTACGGATAAACCTCAAACGAGTCTCTTTCCTTTCATTTGGATAAGTCTCGGATGGTGATGAGTTCCTCTCTACGAATAAATATCACGGAAAATCCTCTCTACGGATCAATTTTTGCAAAGCGAGGAGGCACTCCTCTCTACGAATAAAACCTCGCGGAGGTCCTCTCTACGGATCAACCTCCATTTTTACGAGGAGTTCCTCTCTACGGATAAACCTCTATTTTACGAGTTGTTCCTCCCTACGGATAAATCTCGTGGCACTCTGCGCTCCTATGGGGGGTAAGAGCTCGGATCACTGCCATATGGGAACCAAGGGCTTGGGTTCGGAGGCTGGAGTCCAAGGTACGTTAAATCCATGACGGACCTTATTTCTAGCTAGGATGAGGACGTTGCATCATGTATTGGCCTGTCACAGAGGAAAGAAGATAACCAGGTGAGGTGAGCGAGTCCCCTTTTCTGACAAGTACAATCTCAACCCTTGCTCCACAGATATTTATCACCGCAAAACCTCGACCATTGGTGAGAAAAGACATTTTTGCCTATATATAGTGAGAGAAAAGTAGAGAACCGGGATCGGGACAAAAAGACATGACAAAAAGAACCTTTTTCTCAAATAATCTCATATACACCCCAGATCTCTTCTTTTTCCTACCTAATCCCTCCCCTCTTCTTACAATCCACCTAGAACAGTGGGCTCCTTTGTGACAGCTTGGACTCCCTCCGGGCCCCGCTCTCTAGCGATCATCATTGTGGAAATTTTGACTTCAGTTTAACAGAACCTACTACAAACATAATCTAATGGGAGTTTTAAACAATAAGAAGGTCACGATAATGTCAATGGCAAAAAGACCATTGACGACATTGTTGGTGATGGAGAGAGGTGTCGTTGGTTTATCCAAGAATCCAAATTCAAATGGAGATACCCATGCTGTGTAGAAGACCAAAAATACCAAAAATGTCTCCCAAAGTCTGTGAATAAATCTTATCTGATTGATAATTTTATTTCATACTCTGTAAGTTTCTTCTCACTTATTATTACCTTTATTCTTCTTCTTCTTCTTCTACACGTTCTTTCCTTAATTATTTGCATTATCATTGCCAATATCCTAAAATCTCATTCCTTGTATCACACTCTGTAAAATTTTACATTTGATTTCTTTTAAAATTATCAAGCATTAACTAAAAATTAATTGGCCAATAAATAAATTTGAGTTTCACATTAGGTCTCAATTAGTATTGAGCCTGCCCTTGTGTGTTTTGTGGTTCTAAAATTTTTGGTAAAACACTTGAGGGGATATAAATGCTAACATAGTCGCAAATTTAAATAAGAAATCAAGCACAATGAGGGAATAAAGTAACAAGAAGAAAATCTAAAAGTTTCCAACACAAAAATCATCCAAACATCAACTTTTAATCATTATCATCATCAAATATCAAGTTTTCAACACAACAAAACAAAGCAAACATTATGAACTCCATCAATTACCATGCATTTGTTAGGGCAGAAGAAGCGAAAGCAACAAAACCAATCACATACAAAACACAAGATATTCGTGGTTTGGCACAATCCGGCCTACATTCACAAATGAGAAGAGATTTTATTCAAACACGTAGAGATATTACAACAGTAGACTATACCCAACACCGGACCGTGTACAAAAACTAGCTCTTGCCCCAAAGCTCTTCACATGTACCACTCCACGAGACCCACCCTCACCATCGGTGTTCTTTCTACTCTACCAACCTGTAAACTCCTTCTACCCATTAACTCAACTCCCTGGCCTCATGAGGCTACATCTCTCTCAACTCATGAGTCTCAACCCATAACCTAGGGCAAATTATACTTACCTCCCTTCTAGA
The DNA here is from genome assembly GCA_026545225.1 of Cornus controversa. NCBI lineage: Eukaryota > Viridiplantae > Streptophyta > Magnoliopsida > Cornales > Cornaceae > Cornus > Cornus controversa. The sequence continues at coordinate 9,446,352 of CM048848.1, read as the reverse complement.
TTGGCTTTATAACACTTACCTCCCTTGTGTTTTGGCATATAACACTTACCCCCCTGTAGTTTGCACATTGGTAACAAATACCCCCTTCTGTTAATCAAACTAACGGTTATTACTGATGTCATCAAAATTTAATCTTAAAAGTACAATAATACCTTTAAAAATGTTGCGACTGAAGTTGGCGAGTCTCGACTTCAATGGTAGCTCCGGCATTGGGATAGTAGTGGCTAGTAGTTTGGCTGGAGTCGGGTCTTCTCGGCAGTGGTTTCAATGGTGAGTGTTGATGGCGTAGGTGGTGAAGCATAGTGGAGAATGTGGTGGGTGGTGGCTCAGCTGGAGGTGATGTTGCTACGGTTGAAGGTCCGAAGTGGGTCTGCTCATAGTAGTGGCTCATGGTGGGGGAAGTGGGTCTACACGACTGTTTGGGTGTTGCTTGAATAATGGTGGTGGAGTTGGTGGTTTGGTGGGTGTGACCGGCATTGGATCTGTTTGGCCTAGGTGATGATGGCAGTGGAGATATGGGTCTTCTAGGTACGGCAATGGAGGTGGTGGGTCTCGGCTTCAATGGCAACTCCGACATTGGGATGGTAGTGGCTAGTGGTTTGGCCGGAGCTGGGTCTTCTAGGTAGTGGTTTCAATGGTGAGTGTTGATGGCGCAGGTGGTGAAGCTTGGTGGAGACGGAGGTGGGTAGTAGCTCGACTGAAGGTGATGTTGCTACGGTTGAAGGTTCAAAGTGGGTCTACTCAAAGTGGTGGCTCATAGTGGGGTATAATTGTCCTTTTAAGATTAAATTTTGAAGATATCAATAATAACTGTTAGTTTGATTGACAAAAGAGGGTATTTGTTAACAATGTGCAAACTAGAGGGAGGTAAGTGTTATATGCCAAAACACAGGGGAGGTAAGTGTTATAAAGTTAATCTAGAAGGGAGGTAAGTGTAATTTTCCCTTAATCATTATCATCATCAAATATCAAGTTTTCAACACAACAAAACAAAGCAAACAATATGAACTCCATCAATTACCATGCATTTGTTAGGGCAGAAGAAGCGAAAGCAACAAAACCAATCACATACAAACCACAAACAAAACACAAGATATTCGTGGTTTGGCACAATCCGGCCTACATCCACAAATGAGAAGAGATTTCATTCAAACACGTAGAGATATTACAACGGTAGACTATACCCAACACCGGACCGTGTACAAAAACTAGCTCTTGCCCCAAAGCTCTTCACATGTACCACTCCACGAGACCCGCTCTCACCATCAGTGTTCTTTCTACTCTACCAACCCGTAAACTCCTACCCATTAACTCAACTCCCTGGCCTCATGAGGCTACATCTCTCTCAACTCATGAGTCTCAACCCATAACCTAGGAATCTATTTATAGAGCCCAAAACTCAATTCCTTATTGGACAAGAATAACAATATCTTAGTGCCCAAGACTTGCCTCATAAGAAATTATCAAATACAATACAACTCTATAATAGAAACCTAATTAAACATGGAATATGAGCCACAATTCCTAACAATCTCCACCTTGGCTCAAATTCCACCAAATCAATCATCGCTTCACACATCAATTGAGTCGGACAACCCATATGGCTTCAATCTTGCATATCATCAATTGTCTCCATTGTATGCTACCTGATCAGTCAAACCTCCAAGGCTTCACGTTGACTACTCGAGTTCCATGCCGTGTAAACCATCAAAATTTTCTGACCATCGTGACTAAACAAGTCGATTGATTGACTCCCTGAAATTGAAACCTATCATAACACCGATTGAAACATCTTGTGTTTTCTGGATCTTTTTTCAAAAGGCTGAACGTCCCAACACGAATCTGGCTCTGATACCACTTGTTGGGGACAGTGGAAGCAAACGAACACACAAATCCAACAAAAAACAATAATAAATCAATCACACACAAACAAAACACAAGTTTTACGTGATTCATCACAACCCGACCTATGTCCACGGATGAGAAGAGATTCTAATATAATCATGTAGAGATATTACAACAGTAGACAATACCCAACACCAAACTGTGTACAAAAACTAGTTCTTACCCCAAAGCTCTTCACATGTACCACTCCACGAGACCCCTCTCGCCATCGGTGTTCTCTCCACTCTACCAACCCGTAAACTCCCTCTTCCCATCAACTCAACTCCCTCGTGAAGCTACATCTCTCCCAACTCATAAGTATGATACAATACCCTAGGCATCTATTTACAGAGTCCCAAACGTAATTACTTGTTGGACAAGGATAACAATTCCTTGGAGCCCAAGACTTCCTAACAAGAAATTACCTAAAATACAACTCGAAAATAGAAACTTAATTACAATAGAATTTGAGACACAAAAATACCGAACAATCTCCATCTTGGCTCAAATTCCATCAAGCCAATCATCGCTTCCCACGGCATTCATCAGGACTGTACATTGCTCGATCAAACCCACCTTAAGGAATTGGGCCCAAAACCCACAAGAAAATCAGTTTCTTATTTCATCACTGATCACTCCGCCACCATGTTTCTTCTTTAAGAAATTCTTTCGTCCTAATATTTATTCTCGAAACAATTTTGTGGGAACTCCACTAGATATAGCTTTTGGAGTTTTTCCAATCTGTTCGCCAATACTTCGAAAAAGATCTTCTACCATAAGTCACATATTCTGATTAAAAAAATTAGGTAACCTATCGGCAGTTCCTAAGGGAAAACATATGTCACTGTGAGAGAAAGAGAGAGAGAGCAATGACGTTCACATAATGTTCTTTCCATAATTGAGCATTTTATTTTTATGCTGAAGAATTTGAGTACTTCAAATACATAAAATTTGGGGTAATGGTATGTTGGAGGAATTATTAGTGTAATTAGATAAATTCAATTGACAAGTTTGCTTCTCTAGTTATTGATTATTCTCCAATCTGGTGAGCAGATATATTTATTAGTCTGTTGCATTGGGATGTGATCTTCAACTCAGACACCAAATTGAGTGGAAGGACAAGATGCTCTATCATTCCAGTTTACACCATGATAGTTTTCATCCTTGATCTTCTAAAAGGCCTCTGGTTTAGATTTTACACAATATGGCAACCCCCAAGTATATAATTTCTATCCCCCATATGATTATTGCCGGTGAGACAGCAAATACCACCTTGGTACCTTCAGCAATTTTAATGAAGAAGAAAATATCTAATTTATCAATGTTTACAAGCTAATATGAGGCTTTACTGAAGGTTTTAAGGACATCTATCTTATTTGATTTTTGAACAATCCGAGACCAGCTTTTAGGGGAAAAAATCGAGTCATCGGCAAGAAAATGTGTGAGATGGGAGGGCATTTTCTTCTAATATTATCCCTAAAACAATTTTGTCACACACTGCAATTAATATTATTTTTTAAAGAACATTAACAACTAGAAACAGAGTTACTATATTATTTGCGTGAGAAATGTGTGAGATGGGAAGTACTATATCAAATGAGTATATGAGGAACAAAGGCAGCTTGATTTTTGGAGGCGAAAGCTTTAGAGTTAACCAATATTTTGGAAAAGAGAATGAGACAGAAGTGCCAAAGGCTAATTGGACATAATAGGGCAAGCTCTCTAGAGATAAAGATATTCTGACTAAACTTGCAAAGCTTATTCTGACTAAACTTGCAAAGCTAATTGGACACAATAAGCCAAGCTCTAGGTTTTTAGCTTTCATAGGGTTATTAATCTCTTCTTTTTTAAGCTTAATCTGACTTCATTTTCTCAATTGTATAGCATTTGGGTGAGAACAACCGAAGCTCCAATCACAAGGATACGACAGCCAAGAAAACACCTAAGAAACTCAGAAAGCAAATACTCCTCTTTCCCCTGCACAGACAACTAGATCTTAACTCAATAGATTATTGGGAAAGGATGCTATTTATGCTCTACCTCTGTTCCTTAGCTTTTTAATGTGAGACACGTAGAGATATGTAATAAGTTAGAATATGTAAAAGGTAGGAAATTTTTGCATATCAAAATACTCTTAACATCTTACATAATAAAAATAATAAAAAAAAAATATCACATTGCTTTAATTAATTCTCCTTATAAGGATCTCTTGTTTGATTTAAGACTAGCTCACCATGAAGATCTACTTGAATAGTCTTGTCGCTCCCAATTCGAGCTCATTCCATTCCTTAAACTTGTTTCAACTTTTTTAAAATATGCTGGACAATACATATCTATCCTTAAACAGAGGCATCCCAACCTAACTGTTTCAGCAAATTGATTAGAAGTTCGCATTGACATGACCATATAAGAGGAATTTTAGGGAAACATCAAATTTGACCACAACATAGTGAAGCCATAGCAGAGGCTATGTCTGATAGTCAATGTGACATGCTTTTGACCTTGCAGATCAGTCGCTACATAGATGAAAACCAACATTTCTGGGGTGTGTTCATAGTGAAAATTGAGAAAAATAATGTGCTTCCAATGAGACATTCTGGGTCAAAGTTCCAACATTTGGCTTGAAATAAAATCACTTTAATTGGTGCACACCATAATTTGCAGGACCAACGAGATCGGTTCGCTCAAGATCTTTGGTCCTGTCTCCTTCAGTATATATGCATACACACACACACACACAAAATTAGGATACAGAACTTATATATATAGACAGAACAGACAAATACACATACAATTTTGATACAGAACTTATATATCACAGAGCTAGTATACAAACGACAATTAAAGATACAGAACCAGATTGGGGCTTCCAAGCCCAAAGTGGTTTTAAAATTTTTTTGAAACACTTGAGAGGGTATAACATGAAATCAAGCACAAAGAGGGAAAAAAAAAAGCAACAAGCAGATCCGAAAATATGTCCAACACAAAATCATTCAAACATCAAGTTTTCATTATCATCATCATCATCATCATCATCATCAAATATCAACTTTAATAGTTTGCAAATCCACGAAACATAAAGCAAAGAATATAAACTCCAACACTTACCAAGCACTTCAATTCTGACACTCTTTAATGCAATAATCTTTTCTTTTTCTTGTAAGCGTTTTCTCCTTTCAGCTCACGAAGCTCTGTTCTGCTGTTTTAATTTTCAGAAGGTAAAAGTAAAGACATATACTACTTTGTATAAGAACTACCAAGCTACTTTATAATAAAGGAAGTTTCCTAAAAACCTATAAAACTAATCTGTTAGATAACTCACAGGTACATGATGAATACAGTGCGATTTCACTTTTTTTACTCTGATCTCCACTCCAGTGTACTTGTTAGGGCATTGTGGAGGATCGAAATTATCCTCTCCTGTGCACATTGCACAGGAGCCACTCTCCTTTGACTGACGCTAGTCAACCATAGAAACCAGGTTGCAATCAATTCTTAATATCTTTTCTTTATAGTTCCTTCGTGGAAAAGCTTGAGAAACTTCATTAACCCATTTGTACAGGGGACCACCAAAGGAGAATATCAAACCATGTGAAGAGATGAGACTCAGCATTTTCTCTCCACATTCATTAGCATTTCGAAGAAAGGCTTTCAGAGAAGACACAGAGAAACTTCCAAATTTTGCTAAAGCTTTTTACACTAGAGCCAAAGCAGTCTCCGGTCTATTTAACTAGTTTTAGAACCTATGTAGGTTTTTGTATAATTTTTTTTTTTTTTTTTTTGGGGGCGGGGGGAACATGGAAGAGCAGACTCGAATATTCGACACAACCTTTCAGAGAATCAACTTGGCGTTTAGGTGATGTTCTGTTCAAAACTATCTTCAGAAAATTAAACCCATAATTTTCCAATTTTCTTCTTCTTTTTTTTTTTTTTCAGTTTTTGAGAACTGTTATAAAAAAAAATTGAACCAAACAAGTGTAATCCAATTTTTTTTTGTAATAGAGTACTGTTATCATAAGAGCGCCCTCTCATGAGTTCTCCTTGTTTAACAAATAAATTGAGATATTTTATAAAACTTTTAAAATGTTAAATAAATTATTAAATACATGTTTGTTAAATATAGAGAATTAACTCCCGTAATAGAATTATTTTTTATAATACAATTACATAAAATTTTAACAATATTTCTTTAGCCGATGAACAATGAGAAATTATTGAGAAGAATTTAATAATTTCTTCATGTGCAAAAATTAAGCCTCCGATTTGGAGAGTGTCTTGAAGCTTCAAAAAAGTCTTTCCAAACTTTAAAATTTTATTTAAAAAATGAGTGTGACATTTGGTTACATATAAATGTAAATGCTGCATTTACAAGAAATCGATGGTCACAAAGTCTAAATGTTATTCTTAAAAAACTCTTTTAGGAAGTTAAAATTTATTTTTAAATAAAATTGTTCTTTTACTAATTTGTCCATATATACTATTCATGAGAACCGAGAAGGTTGTCCTATTCTCTGCCAAACGCACCGCAAGCTGTGTTCCATCTTTTGATCATTGTAATGACCTTCTTCAGAATGACTTCAAAATAACTTCCCCTCCCATATGTTTAAAGTTGATGATAGAGCAAATACCTGCTTTTGATTGGCATTTTCAGCAGTGTACATGTCAAGCAAGAGAATAAAATCTATGATTTAGCAATGTTTACAATCTGCTTGCTATGAGTCTTGAGTGTGGGTTTTAAGGATTTGTCTGACAATTGAAGACATCAATTTTTAAGAAAAGAATTTGAGTCATTGTCATCCAGAAATACACAAAGGATCAGGTAAATGTGGGCTATACAAGTTTATTCCTATGTGGACAGACATCCATTTCAACTCTTTTGCTTAATACCTAATCCCCTATTCCTATCTTTTTCTCCTCATCAACCTTTCTATTGCTATACCAGAATTCATAAAATTGACAGATTTGTCATCTCAGTTATTTTCATAATGTCTAAGCAGTTCTGGTTGAAAATAAAATCATTCTTTGCTTCCCAAATATACTAGCAAATAAAGAAATCCAATCCACATACATCCTTCCATCCATTTTACTATGTGGACCATTCCACCAGCCAACACGAAGTAGGCAAAAAAGAAAGAAAACAGGTTTCATTTTAGTACCAGTTACTCCGAATGGAGATCATTGCTTAATGCACGTGTTGGTGAAAGCTCACGTATGTCTCAAAACCTCGTTAGTATATAGTATCATTCCCAAGGATAAGTAATTGCAAACCTCATAATATATAGCACTGTTCCCAGATCGACAATAAGCACAATAGCAGCAAGTACAAAAACAATGGCATTGTTCCCAAACCCTAAGATAATACATATCTCATTATTTTCCCAAACAGAGAGTACAAAAACCACAGGAGCAACAAGATACCATAAGAAGTCCGCGAGCATATGTGGATATGGAGATTTCCATTCCGTTCAGCTTCTTCTTTTTATTAGTTGCACCATCTCCCTGCACCGAAGTGAGAAATGCAGTTGATGAGAATATGGTCCATGAAAATTGCAATGGAAGACTTAACAGGCAATTGCACAAGATATGCAACAATTATATGATTTTAGTGCTTTTTTTTTAAGGCTATAAGTTTTTTCATATGGTGTGTTAATTTGATATTAGTGGAAGTATTTAATTATGTTAGTGGGAGTCATGAAAGTCAAGACTACTAATGGTCATGCTAGTGTGAGTAATGGGAGTTAAAGCCTACTAAAGGTCATGTTAGTGGCAGAAGTGAGAGTAATTGGGCAAGTAGACAAAATTGTTAGACATATATGTTTTGAAGCTTATATAAACTCATCTACTCTACCCAATTTAATTTAGTGGAATAAAGTTTTTCCAAGTGTTCATTCCTCTCCACTTCTCTTCCAAAATTATATTATTATTCTAGTCTCTCATTTCCAACGAAGTGGTATTGGAGCTTAGTTTGTGGTGAAGAAAAGAGATGACAAACAATGAAACAATTTTGGGAGTACAAGATGTGTGGGAAGTTGTTGAAAAAAGGCCATGTTGAGCCACAAAATGAACCAACCTTGTCTCAGGCCAGAAAGAAGCTTTATAGTTCCATTGCTTCTGTATTTTCATTTCCCTTCAATGAATGCACAACTCAATGATGGACCTGGTGATTCTCCTATGTTAATCTGGCTTTTATGAGGTGAGTGTTGGGTATTCCTTTTTTCTCTTCCAGGCTTTCACATAGATTCTGTTTTTTTTGGCAAAATCCCATATGCAACAAACTACACTGCATCATTTTTGTTTGGCACTTAACGTACCACCAACTCCAATGCCTCGAACCTGAAGCTTATTTATGCTCTAACAATAACTGTAACATAGTTTTTGTGTTTGTGCAGTGTATCTAAACTATTACATCCTTATAGATTCTTCCACCTGATCAAGTGTTTAAAGTGAAAAAAAATATAAATGAATAGCATTATGATGAGTTAATGTACTTACTGAAATGACATGCCAACATACACAATGCTCAAAAGTGACTCATGAATTTGTAGTGCAATCCCAATTCCGAGGTTTGATGAGGATCTTCAGCAAATCATTTCCTAAGCTCTGTTGCTTTTCCCGAATTTGCCTTGCAGACTTTATGACAGTGTCGTTGCACCAACTTGCCTCGATTGTCTGCAGTGTGTATATATCCCCTAATTCTGATGGGATCTCCTTGAGTCTTGTACATCCATGCAGCACCAACTGTTGAAGCGTTGGAAAATGATTTCTTGAAGCACTCCATTCCTCAATATTCATGAAATAAAATTTCAAGAATTTGAGGCGACGAAACCCTCCATCACTTGTTTTCCACCGTGGTCCACTAAAGGCCCGATATTCTAATTTGAGAACCTCAAGATTGGGTAACTTTCCAATGATTGACATTTCCTTCCACTTCATATTGGTATCTGATAAAATTAGCATGTTAAGATTTGGGGGGAAATTAACACCTTGCAGACTGTACCTACTATCATAGTACTTATTCAACATCTTCAATGATTCAAGTTTGTATAGTAAGCGTAGATCAGGAAACCAATAAAAACTCGGAAACCTTCCACAAAATCCCAGCTTTCGAAGATTGGGAGTCCTTGCCAAGACATCTTTCCAAGACCTCGAAGGACATACTTGTGAGATAGTTTGAAGGTTATCCAATATGGTGGGATAGCAATCCTTGGTTGCTTCAGTGAAGCTTTCCCCTTGAACATACAGATGCCTCAACTTCACCATCATCCAAATATTAGGAGGAACGGAAGCTACACCCTTTCCTGTTACAACAAGTGTTTGTAGGTTCTGAAGTTTCGATATTGATGCAGGGAGACTCAGGTGATTATCACTCCGAAACGCCAAGTACCTCAGAAGTACTAGCTCAACAATTTCACTGGGAAAAGAGGTGATTCCTTTGGCTGATAAATCCAAAACTCTAAGAAGTATGGAGGCTTGAAAAATGAATGATGTAGATATAGGAGGTGGACTCCATTCGGAGGCACACCAAAAGAAAGAGCGAAGGTGTGGGGGAAGATTTAAAAAAACGTAATTTCTCGAAAATTGGACAGAGTTCTTTCCAATCATCCCTGGAATATCTACTTCCCATTGGCTGAATGTCTTTTTCTTCCTCATGGAGTTTCTGATCACTCTCCCATGATTCTCAAATTAGGTATTTCCAAGCCCAAAAGAAATCATCCATTCAAATTCTTTAATTTCTGGACCCTCAGTAGCAAATTCCAGGATATCATTGCTCAAGGTTGGAATCGAGATGTCCAAGGCACATTAATGTTTAAGGTTGTTCAAAAGCTCAAAGGTCTTAAGTATCCTCTTAAGATGCTTAATGTGAATGAATTCAGCTCTCTCCCTTTAAGAGTTTCAAACGCTAGGGAAGAGCTTTTTGCTTGCCAATTTCAGTTGGACCTCAACCCTTTGGATGATCATCTAAGACTCAAAGAGAAGGCATTTTCTAGTAAACTCACTGAATTATGCCTTGCTGAAGAAATGTTCTTTAAACAGAAAGCTCAGATTCACTGGCTCAGAGAAGGTGATGATAATACTGCCTTCTTTCTTCGAAGCTTCTCAAAAAAGGCTAACAGGAAGAAGGTAGTGTCTCTTATCAACCAGGATGGTGACTCTGTTCATGGGGATGGGCTCAAGAGTGCTGTTTTGGATCACTTCAAAGCTCTCCTTGGTCATAGCTATAATGGTTACCCAGGTATGGATTTTCTCTCCCAATTTTTCTCTAAATCAGTCCATAATTCTCTTCTTCAAGGCCTTGCTTCCATTCCTTCTGATTTAGAGATTAGAGAATGTTTTTTCTCATTTCACAATTTCAAGAGCCCAGGCCCAGATGGGTTCAATGCATGTTTTTTCAAGAACTCTTGGCATGTTATTGGCCATGAAGTTACTGCTGCTGTGAAAGATTTTTTCTTAACAGGCAAAATGTTGAAAGAAATAAACTGTTCTTTCATTGCTTTAGTCCCCAAAATTCCTAATCCTACCTCTGTTCATGATTTTCGTCCCATCTCCTGTTGCAATTTGATTTATAAATGTATTTCAAAACTCCTTGCATTGAAGCTTAGAGTTGTTCTGCCCTCCTTAATTAGTCCAAATCAAAATGCCTTTGTTCAGGGTAGGCATATCTCTGATAATTTCCTTATAGCCAATGAGCTTTTCAATGGCTACAAAAGGGCTTCCTCTCAACCCAAGTGTGCTCTCAAAATTGACATTAAGAAAGCTTTTGACACTATTCACTGGGACTTTCTGCTTGACTCTCTGCGCCTTTTTAAATTCCCTTCATGTTTCATTCATTGGATTAAGATGTGCATTTCAACTGCCTCATATTCAATCTCTTTAAATGGTGAGCTTTTTGGGTTCTTTAATGGCAAGAGAGGAGTTAGGCAGGGTGACCCCATTTCCCCCCTTCTGTTTGTCATTGGCATGGAGGTTCTCACTTCCATTATCCAGTCTTTTATTTCCTCTAATCCATGTTTCAAGTACCATTGGAGATGCAGTAAACTTTCACTTTCTCATCTTATTTTTGCGGATGATATTCTTCTTTTCTCCTTTGCTGACTATGATTCAATTAATGTCCTTAAAAAAGCCCTTGATTGTTTTCTTTCTGTCTCTGGAATGACAATTAATCTATCCAAGAGTCATGCTTTCTTTGCTGGCATTGATGGTCAAACCAAGCTTTGTTTGCTGAATCTGCTCCAATTTCAATCTGGGTCTCTTCCATTTACTTACCTTGGTTTACCAGTGTCTTCTTCATCTATCTCCTCAACAGATTGTTTTTCTCTTGTCGAAAGAATCACTGCTAGGATTAAGAATTGGACTTCAAAATTCCTTTCTTATGCTGGTAGGTGTGTTCTTATCAAGACAATTCTGATTGCTGTTCACTCATACTGGTCTCATTCTTTTATTTTACCTTTGAAAGTTCTTGATGGAATCAACAGAGTTCTAAGATCTTTCCTTTGGTCTGGGCAAGAGCTTAAACACTCTAAGTCTAAGGTTGCTTGGACTGCTGTTTGTAGACCCAAGGAACAGGGAGGGCTTGGCTTTCCTGATCTTGAATTGGCAAACAAAGTCGCTAACCTAAAGCACATATGGAAAATCTTTGCCCTAAGGAAAGAAAGTTTATGGGCTTCTTGGACTCACTCTTATGTTATCAAGCTTAGAAGTTTCTGGAGTGTCAAAGCAACAGCCCTTAGTTCAGGATTTTGGAGGAAGCTTCTGAAGCTTAGAGACATGGCAAGAGGCTTGATTAGACATAAGATTGGAAATGGCTCTGATATCATGATGTGGACTGACTTTTGGTTACCAAATGGCCCTCTTACCTCCCAACTTAATCTCACTGATTTGGAAATTCTTCAACTGGACTCTCAAGTCAAAGTTGATAGCCTAATTTCCAATAATCAGTGGGTTTTCCCTCCCTTGAACCCTGTTTTCAGCACCCCATCTATTTTGGCTCAATTAACTGCCCTTCAACCTCCATCCTATGAGAGGGACACTGTTATTTGGACCCCTTCCCCTTCTTCTTCTTATTCTTTTTCTCATACACTTAGCTTCTTCTCTCCGCCTTCCCTTTGTGTTAATTGGGCAAACCTGATCTGGTTTAAACATCACATTCCAAAGATGAGCTTTATTACTTGGCTTGCTCTTAAAGGCAGACTAAGCACACTTGACTCTCATGCAAATGCATTCTTGCACTTTCCTAATGCTTGTTATCTGTGTTTGTCTGCGGGAGAGTCCATCAACCACCTTTTCTTCCAATGTCCTTTCTCAGTTGCAATTTGGAACCACTTTCAGAATGTTGCTGGATTTCACATTCAACCTGACTGCTGGGATAGCCTCATTAGTTGGTGCTCTGATTCTTGGATTAGCTCATGTAATTCTGATAAATTTTTTGTTCACAAGCTGATTTTTACTTGCTCAATTTATTTTATTTGGCTTGAAAGGAATGCAAGAGCTCGCAATGACAAAGCTTCCCCTCCTAGAATCATAATAGGATTTATCAAAAGCACTATCAAGAACAGACTTGCCTCTACTAAGCTCTTGAATGGTGCTTTGATAAAAAACATTGAATCATTTTGGGATATTCAGAATTTGTTATGGCTGGGTTCGAGGAACGTTGCTGATCAGAGATGGCTGCTATCCTAATGCCACTCCTCTCCTCCTCTTCTACTGATGTTCTGCTGATGTTCTGTTGCTTTGAGGTTGAATCTGAATTAGTGGGTTGGTTCTCTCCTTTGTCTTAATCTTCATCAAGAAATGGAGGGGTTTTGATTTTTGCTGCCGTGGTCGAATGCTCATTCTTCTTGGCTTGCTGATGTTCTCTGGCTTGGTGGTTGAATCTGAATAAGTGGGTTGATTTTCTCTTTAGTTTTAATCTTCATCAAGCAATGGATGGGTTTTGATCTCTGCTGCTGTAGTTCAAGATGGCGGGTGCTCTGCTTTTTGGAATGGATAACTGCTTGCTTCTTCAGTAGGTGTTGGTGCATTGCTTTTTGTTTTCTTTTTTCTTATATAGCAAAGCAAGCTTGTTTTTGCTTCTCTAGTATTTTGGGTGCCTGTAAGGACCTTGTTTGGCTTTATGTTTTGCCATTGTTCTGTTTTGGGTTGCCTTATTGGCTTGTTTGTCTCTGAATTGAGACCTTGCCATTGTTTTGTTTTGGGTTGCCTTCTCGGCTTGTTTGTCTCCAAATTGAGACCTCACTGTAAATTCTTCTCTCTTCTATTCTACTTAACCAGTTAACCTAAAAAAAAAAAAAAACAATGGACACATAGACGACACAACTTTTCTCCCCTTGGAAGTGAAGAAGAAGAAGAAGCAACAGCTAGCTTATGCCCACGAATTTTCTGCAGGAAATTCTCTTCCTCAGCTTTTCTCAAGCATAAGTTATGAAGCAGGTCATGGACACGACATGCTTTGATTCCACCATTAGACTTTCGTTTGGCAACCAGGACCAAACTTCTATCAATTAAGTCCACCAAGTAACCCTCCGCAACATCCTCCAATTCTTTTTGCCCAATTTGATGTATAAACCCCTCGGCGATCCATAACCAAACCAACTTCTGCACTGGGATTTCATAGTCTTCTGGGAATGCTCCAAAACAAAGAAAGCATGGTTTCAAGTGATAAGGCAAGCTGTTGTAACTTAGTGCTAGTGCGTCCAGGCATTGTTCTTGATCACTAACAATGTGTGAACCTAAGCTTTCAGCAACTTGCTTCCACCAGTCCCTTGTCTTTTCTGTTTTTGCAAGAAGTCCAGCCACTACAACAATTGCGAGGGATAATCCTTGACATTTTTTTGCTATATGCTTCCCGATATCCGTCAACTCTTGAGGGCAGTTTTCCTTTTGAAATGTCTTTTGTTGAAATAGATCCCAGCTTTCATCTTCATTAAGAAAACGCATATGATAATGTTTGGCATGCAGAGCAATTTCAGTCTGCCGACTAGTAAACAAAATTTTGCTTCCATTGTTGTCATTTGGAAAGTATCTTTGTATATCATTCCATGCCCCATTTTGCCACATATCATCCATAACAACGAGATATCTCTGACCCTTCAAGCATTTGTACAGTTGTTCTCCCAACTTTTCATCGCTCTTTGTGTTGACTTCATCATTATGCTTGACAAGAGAACTCAGAATGTCAATCAATAGATCCCTTTTCTGATATACTTGAGAGACATATGTCCACCCATGAAGATAGAAGTGATGTTTAATTAAACGATCATTGTATAATTTTCTTGCCAGAGTCGTCTTACCCAATCCACCCATTCCAACAATTGAGATAATTTCTAATTGCTTCCGTGTTCCAGTAACTAGTTGCTCCCTCATCGTCTCCAGTTCATCATCAAACCCGACCATAGTTTCTTCGTCTACATTTGGAGCAGTACTAGCTGATCTTGACGAACTTCCATGGGAAGAAATTAATCCAACTTGTGGGTCTCCAATGCCATACAATTTCTCTTCATAAATCTCCATCACCTCTTTCTTTATAGACTTGATCTCTATGAGGACATTGCTGAGCATTCGGACATGCCATTCTTTCTTAGCCTGGCTTCTCTTCTTCCGCAGGATATGATTGACCACATAAGCCAAATCTCCAGTTCGTGTTACTAGATCATTCACTTTCTCATGCTTGTAGCGGCACTTCCCTGAATCCATGAGAAAAGTACTTCTCAGAGATCGTAGTTCCTCATAAAGACAATCGATTTGATCCTTATGAGCACGAGCAAATTGGTCTATCTCAACCTTCTGCTTTAGTTTTGCCAAGAGAAAATCAACGGCAGTCTCGGCCATCTATCTCTTTTGTTTCTGCAGAAATTCTATCTAGTTTTTTTGAAGAAACTGTTAGCTGTAGGGAAGTTTTTGCAGGTCTTGATGACAAAACTGGCCTCCAACCAATATGAACTCCATAAGTTCCAACATTTAATAACAATTAATATTAATTGGTTGTGTGGTTGCTGAAGCTATCCACCAACCATTTATTATAGTTTTTGTGCACGATCATTCATCTCGATAATACTTGGGTTCTGTCCTGACAGTATTAACTTTAGAGGAGTGCTAGCGGTGCTAGCGGCAGTCGCTCAAGCGACTGTGACCGATTGGTGGAAATCAATTCCAAAAATTAAATGTTTTCCTGCAATAAATGTTCTACTTTTTCATCAATTAATATACCCTCCCAGTTCTAAAGTATTTACACTGGTGTCATCAACTAACAAATAAAATTATAAAAATAAAGTATTAAAATATTTTTATTAATAACTTTTTTATATTGTCCTACTTTTAAATATTTTTAATAATCTATATACTTATTATAATCATTTCCTATATAATTTTTAAAATTTTGTTATTATGGTTAATTGAATTAAAGAACATATTTTTAAAGTATTAAAATATTTTTATTAATATTTTTTTTATATTTTCCTGCTTTTAAATATTTTTAATAATCTATATACTTATTCAATTAATCTATATACTTTATGTTTATAATTTTATTTTTATTAATATTTTTAATAATCTATATGGAATGATGTTTTATTTTAAAATATTTTTTAAAATATTAATATTTTAATACTTTATTTTTATAATTTTATTTGTTAGTTGATGGCACCAGTGTAAATTCTTTAGAACTGGGAGGGTATATTAATTGATGATAAAGTAGGACATTTATTGCAGGAAAGCATTTAATTTTTGGAATTGATTTCCACCAATCGGTGGAGCGACTGTGCAAGGACAGTCGCTTGAGCGACTGCCGCTAGCACTCCTCTTAACTTTATTCTCCTTTCTTATGTTGATCAATAGAATTAAAACATAAACATTATCCATCTTCTTGTGGGTTAAACGAAAAGTTCATAGTTTATTATTATTTTTTTTGTCTCTTCAACTTCCATCTGTACACTCATTGGTCCACATAAGCAGGGAGAATAAAATTGGTGCTTCCAGGACAGGACCCAAGCATTATCCTTTTGTGTATTCCTCCCTACTTTCCTTTGAGAGAAAACATTTCTCAATCACTATATATATATATATATATATATATATATATATATATATATGAGCAATGCTACACATCATGAAATTATTTCATGAATTTCTATCATGAATTATGGGGCAATTAAATGGTGAGTTAATATTGGTGGTATTCTCCCATACACGAAATTCCAATAGTATTATCAACTGCTACATCATTCATAATAGAAATTCATGAAATAATTTCACGTAGTTTAACATATGTTTTTGTGTGTGTGTGTAAAGTAAAGAGTACTTGCTGTTCTCATAAAACCAAATATTGGTGCATCGCTATTAGCTAGCTTATTAGGATGGTAAATTTGCTATACAATCCTTTCTGACAAATATTTGTTATATATCCCAAATCAGGATGGAGTCCAAGCACACAGGCAAAAATCACTGGCACCATAGTATTAATCTCTGGTGCATTTGTAGTGATTCTCTATAAAGGCCCAGCAATTATAACAACCACTATATCACAATCCATTGCACTTAATCAGATCGATTCTCAACTTATTACAATCAAATTGGGCTATCGGTGGTGTTCTCCTTGCAGCTGATTATGTTATACTCTCTCTTTGGTACATTATTCAGGTGTAACTTTCATTTGTGCCAAATTTATTTGTATTTTTGTGGGTCCAGAAATATACCAGCCCAAAACAAGGGCTCAATCAAGTACAAGCCCAAAAATATACCAGCCCAAAACACAGGCCAGTCAACCGTCACACACGCCCAGGCACAGCACTGCCCAGCACACCAAACGAAACCCATTATCACAAACCCACCTCATGCACCAACCGATAAGGCTGTCCACAAGTGGACACAATCCAACACGTAAGAGGATAAGACTAGGGGCAAGCCCATCATCACCAAGCCACTTCATGCTCTAACAGATGAGTCAAATAAACATGGTATAAAAGGAGTGGGAACTCAAAGTGTAAAAAGACCTTTTTTGCTTGTTCAATAAAAAGAAATAGAAGAGGAGAGAAAAAAGAAAAAGAGAGTTTTCCTAGAATTGATGTATGTATAACTACCTTGATTAAAATAATACATTTGATTTCGGACTTGGAATGTAGGTTGTAAATCGATTCATGAAAGTATCCATTAATCAAACTTGGAAACGGTAATTTTCAACATCTACAATTTTAAATGCACACAAAAACCAAATATTGATTCTGATATATATATATATATATTGCAGGCTCATACAGTCAAGAAGTAAAAGAAGATGGTGAGTGAGTCTTAGTGGTATGATTTCTCATGAGACAGAGTGTGAGCGTTCAGTGTTTGTATTCTACTACTCTTTTTTTCATTATAATAGAATTTTCTTCCCTTCGTAGACGTAGGCTAGATCCAACCCCATAAATATTACAAGAGTATTAATATGTTTGACTACAGGTGATAAATTTAGACACGACGACATGACATGAACACGATACTAGTTAAGCGGGTTTAAGTTTGATGTAAATCGATACGTTTAATAAATAAGTCGACACGAATACGACATGCACAAAAATTATGTTGGATTTGGATTTAAATTGTCTAACCCGCAACACGATTACGACATGACTTATTCATGTATTATGATTTTATTTAAACTTATATATACATAATTATATATTTTACAATTGTTTGTAATCTATTTGTTTGTTTGTTTGTAATTACATAAAATGAAAGACTGAGATTGCTACGTGTCTTCGCAGTTGTCGAATCACCATAGAATGTTCTTGGGATTTATATATAGATACAAAATTTATAATATAGTTTGATTTTAGGATTTATGTTTAGATATGTAATTTATTTTTTTATTTAATTTTGAGAGAGATTTTTAAGGGATGGGAAATCTCATATCATATAAGTTAAACGGATTAAAAATATTATTAAACAAGTTGTGTCATTATAGGAAATGTTTATTAAACAAGTTACACGTATTGATACGTGTAACACGTTTAATAAATGGGTTAGATTAGTTTTGAGAGTCTTTAACACGATTATTTACTATACATGACATAAAAACATGAATTGACACACCTAGCATGACACATAAAGAGAAGAATAAATTTTGGAATTGGATGTCTTTGATTGAGAAACAAAATATGTCTGATTTAGAATTTGTAGGTTATTGAAAAGCTAACTTTACGGAAGATGTGAATGATAACAAGCAGACTTGTGTGGCTAAAAGTACAATGGAGGATAAATATCATGTAGTAATGCAGACTCCGAAGGTGTGGAGAAAAAATTTCTTAAAGATTTAAAAATTAAAAATATAGCAAATAAACCAATAAACATTACGTGTGACAAACAAGTCACAATAAGTGCAATTAAAAATGGTGAAGTTAGCTAAAAGGAACAATATATATATATATATATATATATATATATATATGTTGCTGATGTATTTCAAAAAGCAAAAATGAAATTTCAATAAATTATGTTCTTTCGAAAGATGTGATAAAGAATCCCCTAACAAAACCTATTGCATCAAACGAGTTCAAAAACATGTTCATTTGATGGGGATTAAAAATGACTAAGAGAATTTTTGAACTATTGACCAAGTGAGAGATATCCCTCAAATTTACTTTATTTATTTACTTTTAAATGACCAATAAATCCTCTGTACATGAATTTGTGTTCGTCTGTTGTTCTTTATCTTGTTTATATACTAACATTTATTTTTGTGTGTATATATATACATATTGAGGAATTACAAAGGTGTAATTGATTAAGTTGGTTAATGAGTTGATTTGGTCAAACTACACATTTAAGTGGTTGAAATAAAGCAGGAGAATAATTCATGTTCTCACTTAGTATGAGATGGTGCAATGTGGATGGGTAATGTGATTCAAAAGGGATTATTGATGTGATTTAAAAGGAATTCGCCATCGGGGAGTAAAAACTACTTTCCTTTTAATGGAAGAAGTGGTGGGCTAATATAGAGTGTCAAATAAGAAAGTGTTAAATTAATCCATGTTCTTAATATATATATATATATATACACACACACTAGTGTATGTCACTATTGTACACTCGCAATCGTGATAGTTAGACTCGCAATCGTGATCGTTAGATAGAATGATTTTAAACCGTAGATATCAAAAAATATTTTGAACTAAAAGATTATTTTTTTAACCAATCGTGACCACTGAATCGGCCTTTTTGTTCTTATTAGACCAAGTTTAAACGTAATATAGATATATGAGTTGTCATTTTGTAAAGATAAAAAATAAAAAAATGAAACTCCTCATTGGTAGAAAAAACCTATTAGGCACCCAAACAATATATATTTTGAGGCTTTAGTTAAGATCTCTCAATGAATCCATTAAAAATGATATGAATACGTGAGTTGACCCTTTTATTATAATTTTTCGAGTATTTTTACCCTTTTATTATAAAAAAGAAATGGAGAACTCAATACATATTTTTCATAAAAATAGTACTATGAATGACTAAGTATGACCAAAAAATAGTTAAAATTATTTTAATAAAAGATGGCAGAATGAATCAGGCTGAGAGAAATGGCCTTAGTTTCGGATCCAAGTGATGGCCACTCCTTTTGTTTCATTATTTGACAAACAGTATTGCAACTTGTTTTTTTTATTATTAATTTTTATTTATTTTTATCTGGCTTTAATTATAACTTGTATCAACATGATTATGTGGAATTCCACACATGATCATTCTGAAGCTAATGACGCACAATAATGACAAAGAAATGCACAATGAGGAATCTACCAAAGCAAAGCAAGTGCCTTCATGCACTATCTCCCACTTCATATTAGGTGCTAAATTCATCCCATGCATGTAATAAATGTGGTTAATTAGGAATCTAACCAGAACAAACTAAACAATGATTTGAAAAACAAACAAGAGGGAGACAAATTCGCACCCTCTTTTTAGGTTGCTGAGGACTAATCACTTGGTCGCAACTAGGGGTGGCAATTTCTTCAGTCTCGACGAATTTTTGCCCCGCTCTGTCCCTAATGGAAGGGATTTGATATGCCCCTAATAGGAGTAGGGACGGGTATAATTTTTTCAAGAAAATTCACGTAGTACCCGCCTCGTCCCGATTATATACACACACCAAATAATTGTATGGAGTGTGCCATTTCTTTTATTATTATATTACTTATATAAATATAGTATACTAGATATATGATAGCCACTAGAGTTTATTCTCTTAGAAAGAACTTAGAAGTTATTTGAAATCCTAGACATCTTTCGGCGACAATTTTATCTCGGTGAAGCTGTGAAGGTACTCTCTCTTATATATTTGAGTTTTGACTATAGGAGTGTTATATCATCGTTTAGGTATATTTAGTCAAAATATCGAATTCAAAGCAAATAATGTTATTCCTCTTTCTCTAAATGGGGCGGTAGTAGTATGCTTACCACAAATCCGTTAGAACTCTTAATGGAAGATGGATTGAGTATTTCCTTGATGAGGAGGGGTAGAGTTTTGGCATACCCGCCCCGTTGTCATTCCTAGTAGCAACACTTGACAACCATGTTATTGGCAATGGGATGTATACCAATAAGGCATTTTGTAAAATCATCATCATGCATGCGATTTTGTGGAGTTAATTAAAGAACAAGAGCTTCCCATCTTTTTTGAGAGATTAATTAGTAGGGAAAAGAAAAATAAAAAACATATAATACTATAATCTTACACATAACACAAACCCAAAAAAAAAAAGGAAAAAAAAAACTGAAAACAGAACCAAGATTTGATGGATCTTCAAAAGTTAGTTATTACATTTATTAGAACATCATTTAAATTGACCGGTTGTATGATCTAAAGAGGTGTAATGTGCTTCATTCATCATCATCCTCTTCCACATCCTCAATGACTACCTCATCAGGATCTAAAGAGGTAATAACAACCTTAAGCACATCATTTCCCATGGCATGTTGATGATCTTGAATTTGCTTGGCAGAGTATGCTGTAGAGAAGTTACAGGAGCTTACCTGAATCATCTCTAGAGTAGATACATCTCCTAAACTAGATGGGATCTTCTCGAGTAGTCGACACTCTTCCAACACCAATGTTTGAAGGCTAGCAAAGTGATCACTAGAGGTGTTCCATTGCTTAATGTCTAGTCCTTGCAATTTCAAGAATCTGAGTCTGCAAAACTCCCCATCACTTGTTTTCCAATTTGGCCCCTCGAATGCCTTGTATGACAGTTTGAGAACCTCAAGGTAGGGTAATCTCCCCAAGGTTGACATTTGATCCCAAGGTAAAAGAAAGTTCGACAAAGTAAGGCTTTTGAGATTTGGGGGAAAGCTATCAAGATGGGAAAACCTATCAAGATGGAAAAATCTTATGCTTCCATTGTAAATTAAGTTTAGTGTTTCAAGATGCTCTAGAAAGTCCAATTCAGGAAAGCCGTCATGTTGACATTTTAATTTTTTAAGATTGGGAAACAATGCCAAGACATGTCCACCATGGAGTTTGCCTATGCTTTGCAGTTTATCCAATACTGAGGGAGAGCCATCAGGGATTCGACCATGAATTTGAATAGGCCGCGTACTATACACATGCCTCAAATTCACCATCTTCCAGATATCATATAAATAAAATGAACCATTTGGTCCATCAATAATAATGGTTTCCAAGTTCCAGAGGTTGGATATTGATGGCTCGAAATGCTCTTGCTCAACATGGAGTGCTAAATACCTCATGTGAACTAACTGTTCTAATTCCTTTGGAACAAAGAGGACTTTGATGGACAACAAATTTAACACCCGAAGAAGCTTGAAGGCTTGACAGACAAATGAGACATCCTTTTTACGTAAGTCATGAAACGAACGGCCAAAGGACAAGAAAGATCGGATGTATAACTCGGAATGTTTGAAAGAAGTGCAATGAACAAGGTCATCATGGATGCACAATCGACGCTGCTTATGTGCAAAAGGATTTGTACAAGAATAAGAACTTTGTTCATACCTGGAGATCTGTAGAAGAAAATTGTCCTCTTCTGCCTTTCTCAAGCATAAATCACGCAAGAGATCGTGGACACGACATGCTTTGATTCTACCATCAGACCTTTTCTTCGAAACAATTACTAGACCTCTGTCAATTCGATCTATCAAGTAATCCTCTGCCACTTCCTCCAAGTCTCTATGCTCATTTTGCCTTATAAATCCCTCAGCGACCCATAACCATATCAATTGCCTCACATGAATTTCATAGTCTTCCGGAAATGCTCCAAAATAGACGAAGCATGGTTTCAAATACCGAGGCAAGTGGTTGTAACTTAATGCTAGTGCATCAATGACTTGCTCTTGATCACTATTAATGTAGGAACTTAAACTTTCACTGACATGCCTCCACCACCCTTCTGTCTTGTCTTTTTTTACAAGAAGTCCCGATACTACAATAATCGCGAGCGGTAATCCTCCACACTTTCTTGCAAGTTCCTTTCCAATTTCTATCAGATGTATAGGACAACTATTTTTTCGAAATACCTTAAGACACAGTAGATTCCAACTTTCATTCTCATTTAGGAGCCGCAAATAGCGAGGTTTAGCTTGCAAAGCCACTGCCACATTTACAAGCCGACTAGTGACCAAAATTCTGCTTCCATTGCGGTCATTTGGAAAATATCTTTTCAATTCATGCCAGGCTCCGCTCTCCCATAGATCATCCATAACAAGAAAATATCTCTTACCTTTGAAAGCTTTGTAAAAATGCTCACCTAACTCTTCATCGCTCATGTTGCCTATATTATAATGAATCTGAATTCCTGCAGAACTTAATATGTCAAGCAATAAGTCTCTCTTCTGGTAGACTTGAGAGACAGTTGTCCATGCGCGAATATAAAAGTGATACATGATGTAAGGATCATTATAAAGATTTCTGGCCAGAGTTGTCTTACCTAGTCCGGCCATTCCAACAATGGCTATAAATTTAAGATCCTTTTCATGAACTCCAACAAGCAGCTCCATTATTGTGTTTTTGTCATCATCCAAACCAACTACAATTTCATCCACTACTCCAGGATTGGTGGGTTTTGATGCAACTCTGTGGGAAGAACTTGTAATTTGTGGGACTTTTTTTGCTCGTGTGTCATATTTCTCCTTCTCGTAAATCTCCATCACCTCTCCCTTGATAAACTTGATATCTTCAATCACATCGCCAAGACCTTGATGCATTTCGACGTATGCAAGTGTTGGTAATACAAATTCAGTTATTCGGCACTTGACAACCTTCATTGCCTTTGTTGTATTGAGAACCTTACTGCTCTCTTCTATGACACTGCCAAATTCACGATGAATTTTCTCAGGCAGTCTGATTATCTGTTGGAACGAATTGGAGAGGAGACGAAATCGATCAGACATGTGAGCAACACTTGACCACCCCTTGTCATAAATCTTGTCGACTTGTATGACAATAAGCTTGAGCTCTTCTATGACACAGCTAAATTGACGATGAATTTGGTTAGATCGGGTGAGCATTTCGTCGAACTTATAGAAGAAGAGAGGAACAAACCATGGGATATGCAAACGGCACTTTCCTGACCAGCTCTCTGTGCGAACAAAGGGATCAGGATTCTTCTCACTCCAGTAGAGCACCTTCTCGGACAAATTGCGGAGGAGAACAACATCATCAGAAGAGTCCAGCCATCGGAGACTGGATGATTCCTTGTCATAAATCTCCATCACCTGCTTGATGAGCTTGATGAGAGACTTGGTCTCTTCTTCTACTTGTATGACATTAATGACACCGTCATCAGTAGGCATGTGATCAGACTCAAGCCATGAGAGAATCTCCATCACCTCAGTCTTGGATCTCTTGATACAATCAATGTCTTTCATCAATGGCTCACAGATATCATGAATTTTCTTAGCCATGACCGAAGAATCAAAATAATTCATTTTCACCTTCATCATGTCGTCGTGCCTATTGAAGAGGAGAGGAAATTCAACGCCAGCAAAGCTTCCGTCTGTCTGCAAGACAGCATTGAACAGAAGGAAGGAGTCGATGATATCTTCAATGTGGTGAGTGACACCTCTAATTTTTGTCACAACTTGTTTCACCTCGTCAGACCGTATGTCATCTGAATCCATTACAAACTTGCGCAGGAATTGCATCTCTTCATAAACCCATTTCATTTGTTTCTTCTCAATCAGTTTGTCCTCGCACACCTTTAGAACCAATTCCTTGTCGGAGTTCATTAGCTGCATCATCTTCTCCAAAAGAAAATCCAGAGCACAGTCTGCCATAGCTCTCTCCCTCTGGATCGATGGATGATCTCCCTAACCAAGATTTTATTAAAAACCCATGCCAAGACAAACAGCAAAGAGAGGAAAACAACCTCCCAACACCAGCGACACAATTACAACATAACTGAGAAAACCCACTTCCAAAAATTGGTAATCACCAAGAAAAACCAACAAATGAAAACACAAAACAGAAAATACAGAGGAAAAAGCTCTGTATTAATTATTTTGTCTGTCTCTATCCCTTCAATTTTTGTGCTTCAACTATTTTTTTTCTTATGGAATTAATCAGTACACTCGACTCAATGAGACTGCTCCTCACGCGGAGTCCCAAAAAGTTGCTCCATTTTTGCAGTGGTAGTCCTGTCAAGCTGCATTTGTTCTCCCAATCTTACAAATAATGGGAGGAATCGATCTCCTTGAAAATGATCACGCATGCTCCACTTAAGACTAAAAATATTACAATTATGGGAAAGTGACAAAAAAAATAAAAAAGGATATGAATAAATTTTGGGATGGCATGTTCACACCTGAGCACTTTAAGTGATGAAGCATGTAAGTTCAAAGTGTAACCTTTTTTTTCAAGCTAATACACAATGCTTGTAATTTCTACTCCCTGCATTCCAAATTTCTTGAAGGATCAGAAAGAAACTAGAATTTAATAATGTATTGTTTTCTTTTAAAATTATAAAATTATTTATTTAAAATAGTGTTAGTTGGCATAAGTTTTCATGAAATTAAGAATGTTTTAAAAAGTAAATTAACTTTTTACGTTACAAAAATTTTTAAAAATTCAAAAATAGAAAGATTACCAAGAATTTAGGTCGGAGAACCCAGTACTACATTATTGCACTGGGCCGCAGACCAGATTTGACATTAGAGTCATGATATTGTATCAGCTGGTGGCTGATGGAATCAGAATGGAGGGTCTCAGTCATTGTGTTCATAATGCTACAAGTCTTGACCTCTTGTATCGTCAGCCTCTATAATCTGTTTGGTTGATTAGTATTTTTTAGATATATATTCGTGTTATAATGGTAAGCGAATATACAAGACTAATAAATAAATAAATAATTAATTATAAGAAGCTACTGTGAGAGTGCTCTTATTGAGCTTGCACTGTCAAAGCGGAGCATTCTCTCATGGAAGGCTTGCTCAAAAAATTATGATATGCTGTGTGTAAAGTTGTAATATTATTTCCGTAAATGAAGATTTCAACATTAAAAGAGAAACTTGAAAAACATATGTTAAGCATGTAACATAAATCTTAGTAAGAAAATTATGATAATAAATATGGTATAACTTTAATTTTATTTTTAGTTTAATTAGAGTAATAATAATTATGTCTTAATTTTCTCTCTTTTAATTAGTTGTGATTCATGTGTTATAATATAATGAGTCACATCAAGTTTATAGAGACCACATGTTCTCTATATATCTGGTTGATATGGTTTAGAGCAGATGCATCTAAATATTTGTTTTATCTATTTCTCCTCAATCATTTTTTTCATCTCCAAAATAGGGGCTAAAAGAGTAAAAGTTAGGTTACATTTGTCACAAACCTGGAAATGGTGTCATGCGAAATGTGAAACAAGTGGGATGATTCAGCCGGAAGAGTGTCAAACTGAATATCTGAAAGTCTCTTGTTCATTCCACACACACACACTTTTGTAAGATGATGGCACGACTTTGATTGTATTGAGCAAGTTTTCATTTTATAGTATCAGTTTGTGTACTTGTGTTTGTTTACCAAATCTCTCTTTCTTCAAAATGGAGAGCGAACTTGCTGAAATTCAGAAATCATTTGTGCAAACCAGGTGAGTCAAAAATATTTACAGTATTATTTAGTGCAAAACTAAGAGATTGTGGAAAATTAGTGATTGGAGTTGCAGCATTTACTTAACAGTTAATATGCACGCTAAATATATATACATATATTGTGCTTAAAAGTCTTCATCCCTATATATAGAAGATACATGCAGAGAGTAAATAAGGAAATAATATGAAGTGTCCTGAACCTAATTGTACCCTCGGATTAGCAATGATAACTCAGCCAATTTAATATATTCCCGCTCACTACAAGTCTACACCCTTGTGATTGTTTTATATGACAATAATCCTCTGGTAATTAAATATTAGGCTTATTAAATATATTATATTTTTAATGAGCATCATCAGCAACTGGGAGATAACTTAGTCAGTTGGGAGATTGATTGTGAAACTGAAAGTTGTGATGTTTTTCTTCTGTTTTTTGTTTGTTTAACTTATTATTCACTGCTGCTGCTACTACTAGTAATTAATATGTTCTTTCTTATTCTTGTTTAAGTTAATATGTTGCTTTCATTAATTTTCTTTTGAAAACTTATATTTGATTGCATCTTAATGTGTTGATTTTTTGTTCTTTACATGATTGATTCAATGCATAATTTGTTCCTCTTTACATCAGTGAGTAACTCTTGTTTGTATTTGTTGTTGTTTTCATTTCTGGTCTAGTTACAATCCTTGATTCAATACCACATAATGTGTTCCTCTATACATAATTAAAATAGGGAGGGAGGGGTAAGGGATGTCAAATAGTTTTTTCAGTGTGGCAAGCCAGATAGAATAGAATAGAATAGAATGTATCCTTGTGGATATATTACCAGACAGGATGGATCCTCCTCGTAAATGTAGTAGTCTGGTCTTCCAATCAGTATAGATTGTTATATATATTATACATGTATATTGTGTTATTTGTTGAGTGGCTATGAGATAAAATGGAGACGAGGAGGATGACTTGGAGGGCATTCGGGTAGTGCTTGGATGGTGGTGGGTGGGTTAGGTGCTGCGGCTTTATTTGTGATGGAAATGGGTTTATGCTTGCTAATGCATGGTATGTAAGCGGTGAAGTGGAGGAAGGTAGGTTCAACTGATGTGTGGGTGCATGTTTGATGAGGTGGATCGGCTAGTTGGTGCTTGGTGTTTGATGAGTGATTGGCTTGGGGCTGATGTTGGGCAAGTGAGGGACAACTTAGAAGAAAATTCTATGCAATACTAACTAAATTAGGGACAACTTAGAAGAAGATTTCATAACATGTTTGTAAGGGTTTAAGCTTTTCGAATTTTGTTTCAGAATTTACAAACAAATTTCAACCAAAGAAATCAAAACGAAGTACACTTACATGAGTGGATTTGACAAGGAATTCCAACACTCAAATCGCACGTTGGAAGATAAATCAGCCATCATCTCTCATGTGGAATGTGTCTTTGACTCGTCACACACACAGAAACAAACACAGGTATTGCAAATTAATTATAACCGGTCTATATTTCATTTTGTCTGAAGAAGGAATGAAAGAACAGCTGAACAAATTGATTGCAATAGAGATAGTTTGTCTCCATTCGTTCGGTATTTCAAAAGGGCCAATTTCAGGTCGAAGATCTCATCAGCCAGGGTTTTGAAATCCCGTGGTAGTCCTGTCAAGCTGCATTTGTTCTCCCAATCTTACAAATAATGGGAGTAATCGATCTCCTTGAAAATGACCACGTATGCTCCACTTTAGACTAAAAATATTACAATTATGGGAAAGTGAAAAAATAAATAAAAAATGATATGAATAAATTTTGGGATGGCATGTTCACGCCCGAGCACTTTAAGTGATGAAGCATGTAATTTCAAAGTGTTACTTTTTTTTTCCAGCTAATACACAATGCTTGTAATTTCTACTCCCTCCATTCCAAATTTCTTGAAGGATCAGAAAGAAACTAGAATTTAATAATGTATTTTTTTTTTTTAAATTATAAAATTATTTATATAAAATAGTGTAAGTTGACATAAGTTTTCATGAAATTAAGAATGTTTTAAAAAGTAAATTAGCTTTTTACGTTACAAAATTTTTTTAAAATTCAAAAATAAAAAGATTACCAATGTTGTATGTGGGTTCATTCCCACGTGGGTTATGTAATACCCCACTCCAACACATGGTATGATATTGTCCGCTTGGGGCCTAAGCCCGCGCGGTTTTGCTCTTGGGTTTTACCCCAAAAGGCCTCATACCATTTGAAGAGAACACACTACATATAAGCACATCCCCTTCTCCACACCCAGACGATGTGGGATAGAGCACCCTGTACCCTATCAGTGTGGTAGCTCAGCCCAGTGTCTGTCTTCGCACCTGCCCACTCACACCCGTCCACAAGGGTTACTACAATCCACCCCCCTACGAGGCCCGACGTCCTTGTCGGCACACTTCCGGCTGGGTTCAGGCTCTGATACCAACTGTAATACCCCGCTCCAACACATGGTATGATATTGTCCGCTTTGGGCCTGAGCCCGCACGATTTTGCTCTTGGGTTTTACCCCAAAAGGCCTCATACCATTTGAAGAGAACATACTACATATAAACACATCCCCTTTTTCACACCCAGGCGATGTGGGATTGAGCACCCTGTACCCTGTCAGTGTGGTAGCTCAGCCTTGTGGACGGGTGTGAGTGGGCGAGTGCGAAGACAAGACACTGGGCTGAGCTACCACACTGACAGGGTACAGGGTGCTCAATCCCACATCGCCTGGGTGTGGAAAAGGGGATGTGCTTATATGTAGTATGTTCTCTTCAAATGGTATGAGGCCTTTTGGGGTAAAACCCAAGAGTAAAACCGTGCGGGCTTAGGCCCAAAACGAACAATATCATACCATGTGTTGGAGCGGGGTATTACAGTTGGTATCAGAGCCGACGAGGACGTCGGGCCTTGTAGGGGGTGGATTGTAGTAACCCTTGTGGACGAGTATGAGTGGGCGGGTGCGAAGATAGACACTGGGCTGAGCTACCACACTGACAGGGTACAGGGTGCTCAATCCCACATCGCCTGGGTGTGGAAAAGGGGATGTGCTTATATGTAGTATATTCTCTTCAAATGGTATGAGGCCTTTTGGGGTAAAACCCAAGAGCAAAACCGTGCGGGCTTAGGCCCAAAGCGGACAATATCATACCATGTGTTGGAGCGGGGTATTACAGGTTACCAACTTACAGCATATCTATCCTATATCTATATAAGGTAAAGATCTTCTCTAGCCTTATCTCTTCAAACCTTGCCTATAAATAGAGCATTAGATGAATGTTATAAGTGATCTTTTTTTGAGAATATATAGCATTAGCAGTTCTTCTCTCCTCTCTCTCTTGTATCTTATTCTCTCTCTTTCTCTCTTACTATATAATAGTATATATCTAACTATTATAACAGTTTAGATAAATATTTATGTACTATTATTACAACAAGTTATCAGCACGAGGTTCTGACCATCCGAGAAGACAAGTAAAAGGTACGAAAATTATGTTTATGTCATTTCAATAGATAAACATATCTATACATATATCTACATATATATATAGATAAATATATCTATACATATATCATATCTCTCTCTCTCTCTCTCTCTCTCTCTATATATATATATATAATATATATATATATATGTATATATAAAGTCCTTCCCAATTGCAAAGTGACATGTTTATGTTATTTATCGACCTGCTTGTGTTATGTCAATATACTTATATATAAAGTCCTTCCCGATTGCGAAGTGACATGTTTATGTTATTTATCGACCTACTTGTGTCATTTCAATATACTAATATATAAAGTCCTTCCCGATTGAGAAGTGACATGTTCATATTTATATTATTTTATTCTGTCAATATACTATACATATAAAATTCTAACAATATTGCTCTTCAAATATATAGTATACTGATAATGTCAAATCTTGCAAAGCTCGACTTTACTACCCTCGATATTTCGAGCAGAAATTATCTATCATGGATCCTCGATACTGAGATCCATTTAGATGCTAAAAATTTGGGAGAGACGATCAAAGAAGGAAATAAAGCATCAATGTAAGAATGGGCAATGACAATGATTTTCATTCACCACCACATACATGAGGATTTAAAATTCGAGTATCTTACAATCAAAGACCCGTCCGTACTATGGAAAAATTTGAAGGATAGGTTCGAACATCAAAGAACTATAATCCTTCCAAGAGCTTGAGACAACTAGTCAAAATTGAAGTTGTCTGATTATAAATCGGTAATAGAATTTAATTCAGCTCTCTTCCGAATTAGCTCCCAAATGAATTTATGTGGAGAGCCTAAAAATGATGTGAATATGTTAGAAAAAATATTTACCACATTTCATCCCTTGAACTTGCTCCTCCAGCAGCAGTATCGAGAGAGACATGTTACAAGATATTCTGAGTTGATATCTTGCTTATTAGTGGCTGAACAAAATAATTAGCTCTTATTAGAAAACCACATATCCCGTCCGACCGGATCAGCTTCATTAACTGAAGCACATTCAGCATCCTTTAATGGTCGTGGTCGTGGATGTGGAAGTGGTCGAGGACGTGGTTGTGGTCGTGGATGTGGTCGTGGTCGTGGTCATGGATGCGGCAGAAATAATAATTATGGTGGTTATCCTTCATTTCAGTTTCCTAATAGGAACTACACACCATATTATCATGAATGAAATGCAAGAGGGGTTAAGCAAGAAAAACTGAAAGGTGTGCCGAATGCACCCTCCAAACAATATGAAAATGCTTGTTTTCGCTGTGGAATGAAAGGGCATTAGTCATAAACCTGTCGAGCGCCCAAACACTTCATTAAGCTATATCAAGTTTCAATCAAAGGAAAAGGGAAGGAAAAAGATATTGAAACAAATGCTATCGAATATTATGAACCGGTAGCCATCAATCATTTTGATATTTTGAATTTCTATGAAGACCTCCCTAAAATAAATAATCAGTGGACTGATGATGAAAATATCCACATCAATTAGATATCGTTTCTTTTAGTTTTTATTAGTG
Source organism: Cornus controversa (assembly GCA_026545225.1). Taxonomy (NCBI): domain Eukaryota; kingdom Viridiplantae; phylum Streptophyta; class Magnoliopsida; order Cornales; family Cornaceae; genus Cornus; species Cornus controversa. Next base: position 9,415,370 of record CM048848.1, on the reverse strand, counting down.
TGTTATTTTTAGTTTTTAATTACACTTTTATTAATGTAATGAAGTTTGTTTCTTTTTAAAAAATGGATGTGATCAATGCATTGCCCACATCTAAGATAAATGATGAAGATATATGTTTGATAGAAAGTGCCACGACACATATTATCTTGAGAGATAGAAAATATTTTCCTATATAACATTTGCTGAAGGTAATGTTAATACCATATCAGGTTCCATAGACCTGATTGATGGTTTTGGAAGGGCTAATATTGTGCTACCATGTGGAACATAATTGCATATTAATGATGCCCTCTACTCAACTAGATCCAAGAGAAATCTATTGAGTTTTAAATATATACGTCATAACGGATATCATATTGAAACAATAAATCAAGAAAGTATGGAATATCTATGCATTACATCAACTATTTCATGCCGAAAGCATGTTTTAGAAAAACTCCCCGCTTTCTCTTCTGGGTTATATTTTATGAAGATAAGAGCAATTGAATCACATGTAGTGATGCACCAGAAGTGCTCTGACCCAAAGAATTTTATATTATGGCATAATTGCCTTGGTCATCCTGGGTCAACAGTGATGCGCCGAATTATTGAAAATTCAAATGGGCATCCATTAAAGAATCAGAAAATTCTTTTAACAAGTGATTATACATGCACTGCATGCTCACAAGGAAAGTTGATTGTGAGGCCATCTCCTTCAAAAGTTGTTGTTGAATCTCCTAATTTCTTACAAAGAATCCATGGGGATATATGTAGACTTATTTACCCATCATGTGGACCTTTTCGTTATTTTATGATTTTAATTGATGGTTCAACTAGATGGTCCCATGTCTGTTTACTTTCTACTCGAAATGTAGCATTTACTAGACTTTTGGCCCAAACAATTCGTTTACGAGCACAATTCCCGGATTATCCAATCAAGACAATTCGTCTTGATAATGCCGGAGAATTTACATCTAAAATGTTCAATGACTATTACATGTCTATTGGCACTAATGTTGAACACCCTGTTGCACACACTCATACTCAAAATGGTCTAGCAGAGTCTTTTATAAAATGTCTTCAATTGATTGTCAGACCATTACTTATGAAAACAAAACTCCCTGTGTCAGCCTGGGGACATGCTATATTGCATGCAGCATCATTAGTTCGTATTAGACCAACTGCTTACTATAGTTTTTCACCTCTACAACTTATGGTTGGTCAACAACCAAATATCTCTCACTTAAGAGTTTTTGGTTGTTCTATCTTTGTGCCTATTGCACCACCACAACGAACAAAAATGGGCCCTCAGCGTAGACTTAAAATTTATGTAGGTTTTGACTCTCCATCTATCATTAGATATCTTGAACCTATGACAGGAGATTTGTTTAAAGCAAGATTTGTTGATTGTCATTTTGATGAGGTGGTATTCCTACAATTAGGGGGAGAAATGACACAGCCTGAACAATAGCATGAAATCACTTAGAATGCCACGACATTATCACATTTTGATCCTCCTACAAATCAAAGAGAACTTGAAGTTAAAAGGATCATTTATTTGCAAAGTATTGCAAATCGATTGCCTGATGCATTTACTGATACAAATAAAGTGATACAATTTCATATCCCTGCTGCCAATTTCCCAGCATGAATAGATGTCCCTGTTGGACAATCTATAAGTATTGCAGCAGATGCATCTAAAACACGCCTAAAGCGTGGGAGACCCATTAGTGCAAAAGATATTGTTCCTCGAAAGAGGAAAGTACAAGAGAAAGTAGATAAAGAAGATAGCACTCCTGAGGAGGCCATACTTACAAAGGGAACACTAATAGCCCCTGAAGAAATAATAGCCCTTGATGAGGCACAAAAAGAGGTAGTCATACCTGAAAATGATGAGATATCAATAAATTATACAAAGCGATGGAATATAAATGAAGTTCTTGTCGACAACATATTCTTTTGCAGTTGCTCTTGATATTGCAAGAGATAATGAGGATCCAAAACCTCAATACATCAACGAATGTCGATGCAGAAATGATTGGCCAAAATGAAAAGAGGCAATACAGGTAGAATTAACTTCACTGGCAAAACGTGAAGTATTTGGACAGATAATCCAGACACCTGAAGGTGTCAAGCCTGTAGGGTACAAATGGGTATTTGTACGGAAAAGAAATGAGAAAAATGAAATTATGAGATACAAAGCCCGCTTAGTGGCACAAGATTTCTCACAGAGGCCTGGTATTGATTATGAGGAGACATATTCTCCGGTAATAGATGCAATTACATTCTGATTCCTGATTAATTTGGCAGTCATAAAAAGGCTGAATATGCATCTAATGGACGTGGTTACAACATATTTATATGGATCACTTGATAGTGATATTTATATGAAAATCCCTGAAGGATTTCAAATGCCTGAAGCAGTAGCTTCAAAACCATGATCTATGTACTCAATCAAGTTACAACGATCGTTGTACGGATTAAAGCAGTCTAAACGCATGTGGTACAATCGCCTTAGCAAGTACTTAATCAAAGAAGGATATATAAATAATCCAATATGTCCATGCATTTTTATTAAAAAATTAGGATATGGATTTGCAATTATAGCAATATATATTGATGATTTAAACCTCGTGGGAACTCCTGATTAGCTCACCGTGACTGTTGATTATTTAAAGAAAGAATTCGCAATGAAAGAGCTTGAAAAAACAAGATTTTGCCTCGAATTACAAATTGAGCATTTACCAAGCAAAATTCTTATCCATCAGTTAACATATACAGAAAAAGTTCTAAAGCGATTTTATATGGATAAAGCTCATCCATTAAGTTCTCCAATGGTCATCCTATCGCTTGATGTGAAGAAAGATCCATTTTATCCTCGAGAAGATAATGAAGAATTGCTTGGTCCTGAAATTCCATATCTGAGTGCTATTGGTGCACTGATGTACCTTACAAATTGCACACGACTAGACATAGCTTTTCCAGTCAACTTACTAGCACGGTACAGTTCTGTACCAACCTGCAGACATTGGAATGGTGTCAAACATATAATGAGATATCTTCGTGGGACCACTGATATGAGATTGTTTTATTCAAATAAATCAAAATCTCAGTTAGTTAGATATGCAAATACAGGTTATCTTTCTGATCCACATAAAGCTCGATCACAAACAGGATATGTATTTACTTGTGGTGACACTGTTATATCATGGAGATCCATGAAACAGACAATGACAACAACTTCTTCAAATCATTCTAAAATAATCGTAATTCATGAAGCTAGCTGAGAGTGTGTCTGGCTAAGATCTATGATACAGCATATTTGAGAAAACTGTGGACTCTCCTCAATAAATAATATCCCAACGATATTATATGAAGATAATGATGCATGTATTGCATAAATCAAATGAGGCTATATTAAAGGAGATAGAACAAAGCATATCTCACCAAAATTCTTTTATACTCACGAGCTTCAAAAAAATAGTGATATTGATGTTCAACAAATTTGTTTGTGTGATAATTTGGCAGACCTATTCACTAAAGCTCTGCCTACCACGACATTCAAGAAATTGGTTCACATTATTGGAATGAGGCAACCCAAAGATTTTTCTAGCTGATGAGGGGGAGAAATTGATTGAAAAAAGGTATTGGCATACTGCACTCTTTTTCCTTCGATCAGGTTTATCCCACTGGGTTTTCCTGACAAGGTTTTAATGAGGCAATTCTTCTTCATGCCATACCATTTTCAGAGACACGCGGATTATTGTTCTCTTTATAATGTCATGAACCCAAGGGGGAGTGTTGTAAGTGAGTTCATTCTCACGTGGGTTACCAACTTACAGCATGTCTATCCTATATCCATATAAGCTAAAGATCTCCTCTGGCCTTATCTTTCCAAACCTTGCCTATAAATAGAGCATTAGATGAATGTTATAAGTGATCTTTTTTTTAGAATATATAGCATTAGCAGTTCTTCTCTCCTCTCTCTCACTCTCTCTCTCTCGTATCTTACTTTCTCTCTTACTATATAATAGTATATATATAACTATTATAACAGTTTAGATAAATATTTATATACTATTATTACAACAACCAAGAATTTTAGGTCGGGAACCCAGTCCAGTCCATTAGTACTACATTATTGCACTGGGCCGCAGACCAGACCTGACATTAGAGTCATGATGTTGGCTCCACCATTTTCTGTGGCAAGCTTGACCAACTCATAACTCACTCTTTTGTCACAACAAGACGGAAAAGAAAAACATTTCTTTCATTTATCATGCTCCAGTCCATTAGTATTGTCCAAAACGGACAATCAGAAGGGACAATATTTAATTATAAAAGGAGATTATTACATAAATATAAATATGTGATAAATAATAATATTTAAAAAAATATAATTAATAAATTATAAATAATTTTAAATTAAGGCTTTGCTACACGTAATCACTTCTTGAAAATAATTGAAGCCTCTCATATGTGTAATTGTACTATTTTTGAGATTTAACTAAGTTAGATTCAACAATCTGTATGTCCATAGAGTGACACCCTATATGAACTAATATAATCATCTCCATTCAATCATATGTCCATAATAAAATATAATTTTACGAAATTATATTCAAACACATATATCAATAAATATAATCATCTCCATTTAATCATATGTCCATAATAAAATATAATTTTACGAAATTATATTCAAACACATATATCAATATATGTGTATATATATATATATATTTGAAAACTGTCATACTCTGAAATTTTTCGAAAATCCGAGATATGAAAAACAAATAAAAATAAAAGAAAGAGAAATCTAAAGCTTTCAAACAGTCTCTTAATACATAAAATCTAGTACAAATGCTATTACATTGGAAGATAATATTAAATATATTTCTTCCATACAAATCCACAAAAATATACAATATCTTAAAACTAGACAGAAATGAAATTCTAAAGTCCCACACTGCTACCTCTTCAACCGATACTACTAAATTCCATAATTGTCCCTGTCTCAATGTGCTAACCTGCAAAGTTTGGGAGGGGGTGAGCTCAAAGCTTAACAAGGATACGTTGAACAATTTTTCATTGCAGCAGCAAGTTGACTTTTGCATCATAATCTCAAAATACAAAATAAATTATATTTTGATAAATATCACATTTAACAATTCAAAATTTAACCATATAGCATTTATCATTTAAATAAATTTAAATGCACAAATAATTCATCGAATAATACATGTAACATCCACCACCATCAAATATTACCATTTAAACCCATTGCATTTAACATTAATAAATTTAAATGCACCAAATATACATTCACAAGTACAAATAAACAAATACCATATGTACACATAAAAAAAATACAATTTAAATGCACAAACTAATTAACAAGTACACATTAAATTGCATCAATATAAACAAATCAACATGTACACATTAACAAGTATTGCCCATAACAATAATACTATAATTTCACTTAATTAGCAACAACAAGTATATAAGTTAACAACACAATTCCATTCCACATTCACAAATCCAATCAATTGCAATACATACATTTAAATAAAGCACTTAAAACCAACACGTTCACATTCACCAATATATGTCTATATATATATATATATATATATATATATATATATATATATATACATTTTTGCATGTAGTATTTATTAATAACTACCACATTAAATTTATAAAGCATTTTAACAATCAACACATTCACATTCACCAATATGTATATATAATTATATATATATACACATTTATGCACATTTTGTATTTAACTAAATACATACTCATCAATTTATATATTTTTATATATATTAAATACACAATGAGCAAATATGCACATATATAAAATTATACAAAAATTAAACGTATAATTAATGAGAGAAAAAAACAAGTATCAACTTACCTCGGGTTTATTATCTGAAAAGCCCGCGAATTCGTTGCCGATCCAAAATCCGAAGTCCACAATTTCGGCCCGATCAAAGCCAAGCCCAAATTAAATCAACTCATTTCATTTTAAATTAATACTGGCCAACATTTAAATTCTCGCCCAGTCCAATTTTATTTACCCAAATAGAGCCCAACTTGAATGATCCAAATTCAATTTCCAATTTGGGTCACTAAATTAGTAGCCCAATTTAATTGTGTCTTCATTGTCCATTTTTTTTTAGAACCAACCCAATCTCAACCATGCAGGCCAGCCTATTTCATTCAGCCCATACACCATCACCAAATTCCCAGCACAAACCAGTCACTTTCACAAACTTCACCATCTCTTTATCATGGCAACCAACCACCATGAAACTCTATAGATTAAGCTGCCACCTCAAATCTTGAAGACACAACCTTCAATCACCATGGTTGGAATGTACACCATTGACAACACCTTGCACCACCATGAAAGAACCTTCCAGCCACCTTTCATTACACCACCATAGCTGCCACCTTACTTGAATTTCAAGCAACCAAGACCCATCACAACACCACCACTTACCTTACCATGGCCACCATAAACCACGACTATCCCGTAAGGAAAACCCACCAATGGCCGAACCACCTAGCCACCACAAAGACCCACAAGCTTTACACTATCGGCGCACCTCCAGCCGCAACCACCTTAGTCCAGCCACTACTAGCCGCTGCCGGAGAAGACCCATGAAACCACGACTGAACACCACCACACCATACCGCAAACTAGACCCACCATCACACCTCAAGCTGAAACCCAACCAAGACCCACCTTCAATAGCCGTTACACACTCCCCATGCACAAGCCATGTGTAATACCCAGAAAAAAAATATATATATATATATATTTATTTTGGTGGGACCTAGATTAAAATTGTTGGTATGGGCCATTCAGGGTCTGCCACGTATGACCACGTGGCAAGGCCCACTTTGATTTTTCCTCCATTTTGAGCTTCCTCTGCATATCCACGTGGCAATAAGGTCCACTTTGACTTTTCCTCCATTACGAGCTTCCTCAGCAATTCCATATGGCTATGGGCCTATTTTGACTTTCCCTTCTAATCGAGCTCCTCCGAGGAGAGAGAGTCTCCATCAAGCCCCTCCTCGGATAGAGCATTCCAACCGAGCTCCTTCTCAAATAGGGGATTCAAATCGAGCTCCCTCCGAGGGGAGAGAGTCTCCATCGAGCCCCTCCTCGGATAGAGCATTCCAACTGAGCTCCTTCTCAAATAGGGGATTCTAATCGAGCTCCCTTCAAGGGGAGATAGTCTCCATTGAGCCCCTCCTCGGATAGAGGATTTCAATCGAGCTCCTCCAATGAGAGAAGTTTACCACCGAGCTCCTTTCCTCATTATGTAAGGCACGCCTCAGAGGTGTGATCGCCTTTCTTTGGTGAGTCCTTCTTTACTGATGACACTTCGCGGAGGTCTTCTCTACCGATCAACCTCCATTTTGCAAGGAGGCACTTCTCTTTATAGATAAAACCTTGCAAGAAGTTCCTTTCTATGGATAAATCTCAAACGAGCTTTTTTCCTTTCATTTGGATAAGTTTCGGATGGTGATGAGTTCCTCTCTACGGATAAACATCACGGGAAATCCTCTCTACGGATCAATTTCCCCAAAGCAAGGAGGCACTCCTCTCTACGGATAAAGCCTCGCAGAGGTCCTCTCTATGGATCAACCTCTATTTTACAAGGAGTTCCTCTCTACGGATAAACCTCTATTTTACGAGGAGTTCCTCCCTACGGATAAACCTCGTGGCACTCCGCGCTTCTATGGGGGGTAAGAGCTCGGATCACTGCCTTATGGGAACCAAGGGCTTGGGTTCGAAGGCTAGAGTCCAAGGTATGCTAAATCCATGACGAACCTTATTTCTAGCTAGGATGAGGTCCTTGCATCATGGATTGACCTATCACAGAGGAAAGAAGAGAACCATGTGAGGTGAGTGAATCCCATTTTCTAACAAGTATAATCTCAGCCATTGCTCCGTAGATATTTACCACAGATATTTACCATCGCAAATCCTCGACCCTTGGTGAGAAAAGATATTTTTGCTTATAAATAACAAGAGAAAAGTAGAGAACAAGGGGGGGAGAGAGAGACGACAAAAAGAACCTTTTTCTCAAGCAATCTCCTATACACCCCAGATCTTCTCTTTTTCCTACCGAATTCCTCCATTTTTCTTATAATCTACATAGAACAGTAGACCCCTCTGTGATAGTTTGGACTCCCACAGGGCCCCATTCTCTGGCGACCATCATCGTGGAAAGTTTGACTTCAGTTTAACTGAACCTACTACAAACATTTGGCAACTCCACTGGGAAAATAATCTTTGCCATTATGAGTCTGCAAAACCAGCCAGTGAGCCAAGCACAACCTATTGACCGTGAGGTCCCTCCGGAGAGGAGCAACGTACCACTCGCACCCGATCGTAGATCTCATTCTGCGTCGCGGGCTCGTTCTGAATCGCTGACGTCTCAAGGAGGAAGTACTGAGCTATCCCATCCTATGGATCAGCTCGAACAAAATCAAGCCTAGATTATGACCGCGCTTCATAGCATGGTGGCCAATAGGCCAAGGGTTGAGATGAGTGAGAAGCGGTCACGCCGTTACGATCATTCGCCTATGCTGATTCTCCTAGGAGTTCAAGAATCGTGAGGCCTGAATCATCATTTTTTGGTTCTCGAAGAGCTCAAGCTCCACGTTGCACTCCGGTATGACGAGTGCTGTTTACGACTCCCCTAGACGCGGAGCGTCCTTACAAACAGACTCGTAGGGCGACATACCCCCCCCCCCCCCGCCAGGGTCGAGCCAGACCCCCTACCGGCCCCTTATGCCACGGTAGCAGATGTTCGAGCTCTTCTGAGTGCTGAACGGAACAATCAAGTCTTGGATGTAATGGCCGAGCCATCACATTCCCGAGCTGTAGCTGCCTTGCCTTATCTTGAAGGCTATTTGTAGCCTAAATTTGTGAAATTTGATAGAAGAAAAGGGAATCCGCGTGAGCATGTGGTGAGATTCATTGAATCCCTGGGGAGATACGCCCACGATCATAATCTTCAGCTGCGGGAGTTCTCTAAAACTCTAACGGACAGGGCTTATAAGTGGTATTTCAATTTAGAGCCAGGCTCTATCATTACTCGGGGACAGCTCATTGCACGCTTCTATGCCAAGTTCTTCTAAGCAGAGGAAAAGATTACTACTCTCTCTTTGATAAAAGAGGTCCAGGGGCAGCATGAGACCTTGTCCAATTATGTCTGACGCTTCCATAATCAATCTATAGAGTGTTATGAAAATACCAATGAAGAAGAGCTGGCTAAAATTTGCGTCCAGGGGATGCAAAGAGATTATCGAATTCATTTGGTAAATCTCAAATTGCACTTGTTTGCCGAGCTGATCACTGCAGCGAGAAACTTAACAAATGATGTGACTGCCACTACGGGGAACTTGATAACAGAGGAGAATCGAGGGTAGCGAAGGCCCATGGTGTTAGTCGCGGAGGAGCGTAACACCAAAAGAGCGACAAGGGGACAGGCGCCTCGACATCCAGATTCCTTGCCATCGCCTTTCCCTTGTCCCCCCCGAGCAGGTAGTGGCGATTGTTAACCAATGGATAGCTTATGGGTCGATTACACTACTCGAGGTGGAGACCCTACCCACACCCGAGCAGGAGCACCACCTGCACTTTTGCATGTATCATTACCACTGTCGCCACCTGATGTACGACTATTGGGCCCTGAGAAACATGTTTCAGCAGTGGATCGTGAGAAAAGAGTTAACTTTGGATCCGCCTAATGTCAGGAGTAACCTATATCCCACTCACGAGCAGAACGTAGTGGCGATGTTAGTATCACATGAAGAAGATGAAGGACTTGACCCCTAGGCGTTGGCAGTAGCATTGGTGGATAAGGAATATAGCCGGGCCTTTAATTTATTGGAGGAGCCACGCATCAGGATGGTTCTGGACCAGTTCGGATTGTCATCTCTCGCTTAGAGGGAAGTTGCGCGGGTCCTCGTATGGGTTATGGGCGAGCTAGTGCGAGAAATGCCCTCAATAAGTGAGGTACTTGAACCACCCAAAAAAAAGGGGCAGTTACATTCACAGAGTCAGACAAGCAAGTCCAAGTACCGCACAATCGGCCGTTGTACGTCCCTGCTATCCTTAACGGGGTCGAGTTGAAGAGAGCATTTATGGATAATGGCTCATCTTTGAACGTGATGCCTCTATCCGTTTTTGAAAGAGTTGGTTTGCGGAGAGATCGCTTGGTACAGAAGCCCATTGAGATTATGGGATTTACGAGCAGTTCGCTGAAGACTGAGGGTTACGTAGTGGCCTAACTCAAAATTGGCAAGTTTTCAGCCCTTACCAAGTTTCACATTATAGATGCGGAGACCTCGTATCATCTTTTGATCGGGCGAGGATGGATGCACGAGTTCGGGGTGGTCCCGTCGTCATATCATCAGTGTATGAAAGGGACTTTGAAAGGGAAAAGCGTCACGATCCCATGTTCGAGCCGACCATTTTTGGCGGGGGAGGTACACATGGCCGAAGCCAAGTTCTTCTAAGAGCTCGATGAAGAAACTGTTGTACCCATAAAATTTTGCGCTACCCCGCTACCCAAGTGGAAGGATTTGCAGCCCGAGCCCGTGCGGAACGCAAAGAAATTGAAGTCGAACCCTGACAAGTTTGAACCCCAAAAGGCTGAGGTAAAGCTCGTGGTACTCCCGCGTAAAATGACATACACCGTTAAACGTTACTTCCTCCCGGATAGAAGAGTGGCATATCGTTCATGACGGTGTGAGGGTTAAAGTTCTTGCCTGGAATATCTGATCCCTTCGAGGCCAGTGAAAGTTGGGCGACACAAGAACTTCATGACGCGTTAGATCTCAATGAAGTTGACCTGGCTGATGGGGGAGCCTCGCGTATTACGTATGTATGTAAGCAATTAGAGGGGAAGTCGCGAGACCTTCTGGTGCTGTTACTCAAAAAGTATAAAAATGTTTTACCTGGACTTATGAAGAAATGCCTGGATTAGACCCCCAATTGGTTTCTCATCATCTCAATATTCAGCACGGCGCCACGCCGGTTAAATAATCTTCACAAAATTTTAGGCCAGAGTTAGAGCTCCAAATCAAGGAGGAGGTGCAAAAGCTCCTAGCTGCTGGGTTTATCAAGCCCATTTTACATCCTACATGGCTCGCCAACATAGTACCGGTGAAGAAAAAGAATGGTAAAATCTGAGTGTGCGTAGACTTTCGAGATTTGAATACCGCATGCCCAAAAGATGATTTTTGTTACCAAACATTGACACCCGACTCCGCGGCGGGTCTTAAGATCTTTTCATTGATGGATGGGTACAGCGGGTACAACCAAATTAAAATGGCCAAGGAAGATGCGGAGAAGACAGCATTTCGAACTCCATTGGACAATTTCTATTTTACAATAATGCCATTTGGTTTGAAGAATGTAGGTGCAACCTACCAGCGAGCTATGATAGCCATCTTCCATGATATGCTTCACCAAAGCATGGAAGATTATATTGATGACCTGGTGGTCAAATCACATCATCGAGATGTACACCTCGTCGATTTGGAGCGCGTCTTCCGCCGATGTTGGGCTTATAATTTGCGAATGAACCCTAAAGTAGTTAAAGAGTTTTATCAGAAAAATTTCCTATCTTCGATGTTTTATTCCTGCTCTGGCAGAGATGTCTCATTCGTTCGGCTCGCTAACAAAGGGAAAAGGGGCCTTCTGATGGCTCCCGGAGCATGAAAGTGCATTCAAGCGAGTGAAGATCGTTATTTCCTCACCAATTACCATGATTGCTCCCAAGGCAGGGGATGCTTTGAAGCTCTATCTGACCTCCACCTCAAGGTCGATTGGTGCACTGTTAGCCCAAGAATCTGGGGGTCAAAAATGCCCAGTTTATTACATCAGTAGAATTGTGAAGAATGCGGAGATAAGGTATTCCCCCATCGAAAGACATTGTTTGTCTCTCATTTTTGCAGCCAGAAAGCTTCGGCATTATTTTTTGTCGCATACGGTCGAGCTCATGACAAAGTACAATCCACTTAGATAAATGTTATCCCGGCCCATCCTGTCAGGTCGCATGGCGCGATGGCTCCTCTTGCTGGCTGAGTTCGAAATCAAATGCCTCACTCCTAAGGCCATTTCGAGCAAGGCTCTAGCAAACCTCATTGCACAATTTCCTTCGGGGGAGCTATGGCTACTAGATGATGATATGCCAGGCGAGGATCTGAATTGCTCATACTTGGCTGAGGTTGAGGGGGAATGGACTTTAGCCTTCGATGAGTCCTCGACTTCCAGAGGAGGAGGAGCCGAAGTGGTTCTAACCTTCGAGACCGACGAAAAGAAAAGTTTGTCATACAAACTCGAATTTGTGTGCACAAACAATGAGGCCGAATACGAAGCTTTCATTCTTGGTCTCTTAGCCGTGTGAGAGCTCGGTATCAAGAGGTTCAATCGAGTTCCTCCAGTGAGAGAAGTTTACCACCGAGCTCCTTCCCTCATTATGTAGGGCATACCTCAGAGGTGTGATCGCCTTTCTTTGGCGAGTCCTTCTCTACTGATGACACTTCGTGGAGGTCCCCTCTACGGATCAACCCCCATTTTGCAAGGAGGCACTCCTCTCTACGGATAAAACCTTGCGAGGAGTTCCTCTCTACGGATAAACCTCAAACGAACCTTTTTCCTTTCATTTTGATAAGTCTCGGATGGTGATGAGTTCCTCTCTACGGATAAACATCACGGGAAATCCTCTCTACGGATCAATTTCTCCAAAGCAAGGAGGCACTCCTCTCTATAGATAAAACCTTGCAGAGGTCTTTTCTACGGATCAACCTCTATTTTACGAGGAGTTCCTCTCTATGGATAAACCTCTATTTTACGAGGAGTTCCTCCCTACGGATAAACCTTGTGGCACTCCGTGCTCCTATGGGGTGTAAGAGCTCAGATCACTGCCTTATAGGAACCAAGGGCTTGGGTTCAGAGGCTAGAGTCCAAGGTACGCTAAATCCATGGCGGACCTCATTTCTAGCTAGGATGAGGTCCTTGCATCATGGATTGGCCTATCACAGAGGGAAGAAGAGAACTATGTGAGGTGAGTGAATCCCCTTTTCTAACAAGTACAATCTCAGCCATTGCTCCGTAGATATTTACCACAGATATTACCACCGCAAAACCTCGACCCTTGGTGAGAAAAGACATTTTTGCTTATAAATAACAAGAGTAGATAACAAGGGGGGAGAGAGAGATGACAAAAAGAACCTTTTTCTCAAGCAATCTCCTATACACCCCAGATTTTCTCTTTTTCCTACCGAATTCCTCCCCTCTTCTTATAATCTACATAGAATAGTAGACCCCTCTGTGATAGCTTGGACTCCCACCGGGCCCCACTCTCTAGCGACCATCATTAAAATACCCCCCAAAAAATTTCGCACATAAGGTGGCCAGTCTCATACACAAAACTTGAGAGATACATACAACTGGTAGCAACAAGTATATAATACAAAAGATATAATGAACAATTTTCTAAAAGCAGAATATAAAGTTCCTCTTAATTAAAATAACCGCTAACTAAACAAGTATATGTCCGGTAATACAATTTGAAAATCCCGTAACCCAAGGACCCCTTAACCAGAATGAACAAAATTTTTTAATTCTAAAATTAATACCAATAATCAAAGTCTCAAAAGTTCATAGTATGAATGTTGAAGAAGACAAGTCCCTACCCTGTAACTGATAAGATGACATGTCTGCTACAACCAAACCCTAAAACTCTATCCTCGCGGTGGAACCTGTCTAAAACTTGAAATATCAACAAAGTGGGTTAAACCCACGAGCAAGTTCTATCTACTACATCCCAATCAGAGAACCAATATACATACCCTCAGTATAAGGGACACAAAAATAAATTCATAGATTTAACATACAAGTTATTCTTTAATCCAGTTTCATGTTTTCAAAACAACAGTCATTATTTATAATATTCCACCCAAACCCTTATTATGCAAACGTGAACACATTCCTTACGTTTAGCAGAAATAAACATAACATAAAATACTATCAAGTTTAAGCAATCATAACATGTCACCATTTTATCCTTTGATACCCTAATAGGTATGGGTACGTAAATACATACTGTGTCACGTCCCGAATCTCAAAGACCCGAGTTACGACTAAAAGAAAATATAAGAAAAGAATAGAAAAGGATCCGAACCCCGGACCCCGAGCCGACATCAAAGTCGTCACTGCGGAAGCGATAAACAACTTAACTATAATTAGCATACACTAAACATGCTCAATAGAGAAGATAAATCACAAAACTCTTGATTATGACATGTCATACAAGTACAGAAGTACTAAGCCAACAAACTGGCCCCGAATAACGTAACATACATGTTATCCAAGTTATACCTACTACATGCAAGTATAACTACAAAACACCAAAAAAGAAAAATGCCACGTCAAGCTTTCTGGAGCTCAAGCAACATCCTTTCCGTCCCTATTTCCTGAAAAATGTGGTACATCTGTAGGGTGAGCAACGACGGCCCAGTAGAAATGACTCAACTGCCCCCCCTAAACATTTCAGACTGAAGTAAGAATTCCTAAGGGAACATGCACGCAACGTTGTTCTTTCTAACATGTTCCTATTTTCCTTTCCACATGCTTCACAAGTATTCACTAAAATACATTTACACATAAGCATGAAATATAACCTGCCCATAAACAATGAAGCCATAACTCGTCCATAACAACGGAATAATAAACCTATTTATAATGATTTAAAAAGCGTAAAACTTGAAATGAACAGTTTGCTTATTTAGATGCAGTGCATATGACACACACACACCACATGTAACTCAAATAGTCGTGACACACGCATCAACAGAGCAGTCCTCAGACAGTCCTTCTGTACATTCCGTCATTCCGGATTACTAGTCCGTAGGTCGACGTGAAACCACTGGCCAGTCAGGTGGACTTATCAACCACCAGGCATCTTTGTGCCTCTATTTTCAATTCCGACTATTTAAAACTTCTCGAAAATCATAACTCACACATGATATGAACAGTATGAAAAAATTGATCAATATGAACAATGTAATAACAATGTCCATAATAATTATCCTCATAGCATTGGTTCTACATCTATGTGCACCAAGCTTTCAATGAGTCATTCCTTAAGCAAAATTCCATGTGAGTAAATGTCTCTTTTCAATAGGACTTTAAACCTTCAAATCCTTTTCAATAGGGCTTTAAACCTTTAATTTCAATGCTTGCATATATATAGTATCAAAGCATAACCAAATTCATAATTTAACCAAAGTAGTACATCTAGGCAATTTATATGCTACCTAGCAAGCATACTTGAACTTTCAAATCAAATATATTAAATTAACACCAAATCATGCTTTAGTACATTCTAAGCATAATTTAAAGCATTTAAACAATTCTAGTTCCATGCCAAAAGCCATGTTGCACCGTGGAGCCCTAGTTCCATACATTAAAGTGTGGTCAAAATTCCAAAATTTCCCCTAAGTGTTACCTATCATGCTCAACATGTTCAAAAGGCATATACAAACACTTAGGCACTTTAAATAACCACCTAGCATGCATTTTCAACTAATGTGCACATGAATGACCAAAATACCCCTAATGGTCCATAAGTTGTCCAATGAATTCAAATGAAGCCCAATCCATCCATTAGCATTCCTACACATTAATTAAGTAAAATGTAGGATGCTTGAACACACATTAGCAAACAAAGAGTACATCTCACCACTTTTTCCCAAGACACTCTTCTTGAACAAAAGTTAAGCTTTTTATTCCAAGACACTAATGGATGACCCAAGACTTCCATAATTTACAATCATTAACACAATTACTATAAAAGTAATTTAGAACTTCTAGCTCTTACACAACACTAGAGTTATCATGCAATAAAGTGTACTTTAATTTCAAATTAAGAGTACAAGTGATCCAATGGTATACATGTCTCAATGGTAAACCTCCCTAATAATGCTAATAGGCATAATCCAAGGTCTAAACACATTTAGCATGCTCAAAACACAAAAGCCCCAAATTTTCATGAAATAAAAGTAAACTTTAATTTACACATTTTGCAATTCATGTTAGAATCTCAACCTAACACTTCCTAAAGTCTTAAAACATTAGAAGAGGAAGTTAAATTCATCCCTACCTTAAATCCAAGAAGGATTGAAGAAACCCCCAAATTGAATTTTGAAATTCAATTTGAAACCCTAACTTTTCTTCAAATGCTTTAATGGAGAAATCAATGGAAAGGAATGGAAGTCTTCAAGTCCCAAAGCTTCCAATACTACAAACCATACACCACACTCATTCTTCAAACTTCAATAATTGAAAAAGAAGATGAAGAGAGGAAGTAGAAGAAAAAGATGGACAAAAGTGGTGGAAAGAAACACTTACATGTCACTAGCACCAACACTAACCACTACTAATAACCTTGGACCAAGCCTAGCCTTCAAGCACCTTTAATGGAGGAAGAAAGAGAGCAAAATAAGAGATGGAGAGGAAAAAGAAAGGGCTGGCAGAACTTATGGGGAAGAGAGGAAGACAATTTTGACTTTTATAACTCAAAACCTATAGATATACATCTATATCTCCCACCCCTTCTAGAAGCTTCTAGACTCCCCCAAGTAAAAAGTCTCTTTTACCCTCCATTTTACTCTAAAACTACCACAATGCCATTCTTTTTCAAAGAATTTTCGATGGTGCCATCCATAATACGAAATTACTAAAATACCCTTCACTTTAAAAGAAATGCCGAAATCGTCCCAAATCTTTTTGGAAAAGACTAACATATCCTCATGTCCCACCATCCCATAGAACTATTCTTTAAGTTTGAAAATGCTCGGGATCAAACCAATACTTGAAATTGGAAACCCGAACATCCTAACATATCCTAAACATATAAATGAAATAATAAAAATAAAACATTTTAATAAAATAAAATAATAAAAATAATAATAAAACATTTAATTAAAAAAAAAAATTTCAGGATCTCACATACTGGTCATTCCCTACCTAGTTCATGTTTTCAAAAATCAAAATCATCTTATACATTGTCCCAACAAACCCTTATCATTCAACAATGAACACATTCTTTAAGTTCAAAGTAAAGAAACATATGCATACATTTTATTAAATCATGGCAATCATGACAAAGCAAATATAATGTATAGAAACCTTATTAGGTATGGGCGATCCTGACACGCCGGGCAATCCTGACATGCCAAATAAAATGTATAGATACCTTATTAGGTATGGGCGATCCTGACACGCCGGGCAATCCTTACATGCTAAAATAAAATGCATAGATACCTTATTAGGTATGGGCGATCCTGACACGCCGGGCAATTCTTACATGCCAAAATAAAATGCATAGATACCTTATTAGGTATGGGCGATCCTGACACGCCGGGCAATCCTTATATGCCAATTAAAAACGTATAGATGCATTCCAATATGAAACATAAAATAAACAAGGTGCATTATGATTTAAATTTGCACAAACCAGTATTTCAAATTATCCAACATGAAATTATCATCATAAGACAAATCGTTTATAACTATAATCAAGTATTTGATGAGCATTTATATCCTTAAAGGAAAATACATTCAAGTAAATCAAATAACTCAAACATCCATTATAGAAGCAATTTTCCAACTCAACCTCCAATGCACTAAATTCTACGAGGGAGTCTAAACCTAACTTTTATCTAGGTTTCTGGGCCTATTTTACTTCTAAGAACCATATTAAATCATTCTGAAATTTTTTGGAATTTTTGGGAATAAAAAAATATTTTCTAGCAAAAAGAAAATAAAACATAATTCGAGACATACGTTTACAACCAACACAATCACAAGGGAGACTCATCTTCAGATGAAATTTAAAACCCAGGTGCATTTTTAATCCTATAAAGTTAACTAAATTTTTCTAGAATTTTCTGGAATTTTAAAATATTTTCTAAAAATAAAAGAAGGTGAAAATCTAACTTTTAGACACTTTAAAAATTAATTTAACACCAAGGGAAACTCATTTCGAGATGAAAATTTACAACCAAGTTTATTTAACCTCTAAAAAGTTACAGTAAAAATTTGGGAATTGTTGGAGTTATAAAATTATTTTCTAAAATTACAGAAAGTGAAAAACCCAACTTTTGGGCACTTTAACAATCAATTGAACAACAAGGAAAGATTATTTTGAGTTGAAAATTTACACCCAAGTGTATTTAGCCTCCAGAGAATTACAGTAAAAATTTTGGAATTTTTGAAAATTTCTAACTATTTTCTAAAATTAAAGAAGCTGAAAAACTCAGTTTTTAGACACTTTAAAAATTAATTTAAAGACAATGGTAAATCATTTCGATATGAAATTTAAACCCCAAGCTCCTTAAGCTCCCAAGAAGTTGACATAAAAGTTTGGGAATTTTTAGAATTATAAAAGTATTTTTAAAAAATGATTTTCCAAATTTTCAAGTTTTTCCAAAAATTTCAATAATTCAAAACAAATACTAAATAATTCACCGGTCACCAGAAGGCGCCGGCGCCGGCCGCATGCGCCCCCACGCACCGGCGGCGCCGTGGGGTTCACGCGCCGGCTGGGTCATCTTGCCAAGCGCGCATGGTAGCGCTTTAGGGGGTTTTCCGGCGCATTTTTCGGCCTCTCCTGAGCTCCGTTCACCCTAATTTTTGTACCATTCTTCTTCTCTTGATTCCCTCTACCCATTTGTACAAAAAGCCCCATCAAAAATTGTCCGAATCGAAAACCCCTAATTCACAAGCTCTAGGGTTCTTCGCAAAAAATTCAAAAGTTTAAAGTCAAATTCCTCACGATCTATTTTCCTAAAGATCAATGGACATTCAGAACTCAAAAGCTTTACAAATCCACAACCCTTTCCATCCCAAATTCATGCATGTACGAATTTCTATCCATTAAACACATACATTAACTATATATGCATATATTCATACATATACAATTCTAGACTCCTATATATAATTTGCATAATCATTCTCATGAAATTTATCAACTGTAAGAACAGAAAATAAACATAAAAATTATATTCAAATTTTTAATATAAACGAAATTCTCAAACGTAGACTATGCATACGGATTCAAAGGGGAAGAAAAGAATCAAACTTACCTCTTTGATGAATCAACTTGTTCACCTAATCGTCACTCCCTTCTCTCTTTCGTTTACTCTCTTAGTTTTGTGCGTAAAGCAACGGCAAAAACTCTAATTTCTTCTTTTTCCTTTTTGTCTTAATTATTATTCTATTATTGATTTTTCTAAAACTAAATAAAATAATAATAATAATAATAACGATAATAATATAATTACAACCCTCACCCAACAATTTAAGCATATCCTTAGCCCAACCATTCCAGCCCAAATTCCTTCCTAGCCCAAACCAAAGCATTTAAAAGATTTAAATAAAACAACACATAATCAATAACAATTCACATAGAATGATAAAAAAAATAAACAGAGAAATTTACATGAAATGGTTGGAATCTATAAAACATAAATAATTCACATAAAATAATAACAATCAAACTTATCAATTCACATGAAAAAATAAAATGCATCTAAAGGAAAAGCAACTCACATAAAATGATAAAATATAGAGACAAGGCATTTCACAAGAATTAATAATAAAAATAATAATAGAAAGCAATTCAAATTCTTTAAAATAATTGACGTCCAAATTTCTGGGGTATTACAATCATCGTGGAAAGTTTGACTTCAGTTAACTAAACCTACTACAAACAAAAATAAAAAAGAAATTAAAGGCCATGTGGGGGCAGCATGTGAGTGGTGTGCGGGTGTGGTGGATATACAAGTGTGTGGTATGGGATGTATGTATATTGTATATATATCTATATTACATTTGACCATTGAGTTTGAATTTCTCCCAAAAAAATTTCATCATCTAACGGCGAGAAATGCTTAAAAAACCAATCTGACGGTTCAAAATATTTATGTCTATCTACGGTCTAAAATTACTCTCCTAATCTTCAATCAACGGTCATGATTAATCCACCCCACTAACATTCTATCTCACACTCCCTCACTATTATTTTTATTTTTTTCTCTCTCTAATTTTATTTTTTTTAATTAGTCTCTATCTCTATCCTTCCTGATTTCTCTTCTATTCTCTTCACAAAATCCAAATATCAGCTTTTTCACAACAGTCCAACAAAATTGACGAATTTTTCTTCTCTTCACAAAATCAACAAGTTTTTCTTCTCTTCACAAAATCAAATCAGTCACAACAGTCCAACAAAACTGAGGAATTTTTCTTCTCTTCACAAATCAACCCAACTGAGGAATTTTGCTTTGGGTATGGGAGAGATTCGTGGGGTGGGCGCAGTGGACTCCGCCACAGACGACGACAGGAGAGATTCAACTGGCGGTGCTGTCGCAGCTGTTAGAGACCCAACAGAGCTGGCTGTTGGGACCTGGTGAGTAGAAGAAGAAGATTTGGGTTATTTGCCGTCGGATTATTAGCTGTCCCTCACCACCACTCCGGGCCGTTGCTCAAATAGGAAGAAGAAGTCGTCCGGCGTGGCTCTCGACGCACCTCCAACGGCTGCTGGAGTTAGCGTTGTTCTTGAAGCTCTTGAGACACCGATTCTGCGACACCAAACACCCTAGATCTCCTGTTGTAAAGGTGAGTCTCAATCGTTATCATAACATCGTCGATATATTTGATTTGTTATTGAGCTTGACCTATTTCATTTGTTGTTGAAATTGATCTGGAATGTGAGGGTCATTGTAGGGGTTTGTCCCTTTCTTCCCCCACGAAATCGCTTCCAAGTTGTTTGGTCTCTGATTTTGGGTTGTGTTCGTATAATTTGGATTTATTCTTTCATTCCGCGTCTTTGATTTTGGGTTGTGTTTGTCTAATTTGGATTCATTCTTTCGTTCCAAAACCACATCGAAAGTGGTGTGTGCCTGAGGGATGGGTATAGATAATTTGGATTCGTTCTCGCTGGTTGCTCTGGATAGTCTGGTTAGTCTTTGCTGGTTAATCTGGTTACTCTCACTGGTTAATCTGGTTACTTGGTTGTGTATATTAATATGGGTTAGTGTTGGCTGGCAAGCATAAGTAAGAAAAGAGAGGGAAAATAATTGTATAATATGTGGGTTAGTGTGGGCTGGCAAGCACGAGTGAGAAAGAGAGGTAAAAAATATGTATAATAATATATGTATACATAGATATATGGCTGTCAATTGTCTAACTACAACTCTGTATTCCTTCTCTCTCACTCTATCCCCTTTTTTTTTCTCTCTCTCACGCAACTCTATATTCCTTTTCTCTCACTCTATCCCCTTCTTTTTCTCTCTCACGCAACTCTGCAATCCTCCGCCATCGTGCACACCACCTTCACTCTCTCCCTCTTTTTTTTTTCTCTCTCACGCGAGCTCCCTCTGGCACACATAATAAGTGCACAAAACATGTTATTTTATATCCTAAAATAAGTTTTTAATTCATCTTTTATTTTATTTAAAGGTTCTTATCTTTGCATTTTATGTTTTATAGGGGTTGATTTCCAAATAAAAAGAAAAGCAACAAAAGAGGGCTAAAAAAGATATATATAACCAAAGATGAACATAAGAAGAATTGTAGGAGAGATGGTATTCTGTGCAATCTACTTCACAAGAGGTCTCAAGTTCAAAACTTTGCCAAATATTTTGTACACGGCCACGTCTGCAATCCAGAATTGAAATTAAAGATATGGAAATCAAATTTTAGATATTTAAATTCAAAATTTTGAATTTTTGTTTTTGAATTTTGAATTTTGAATTTAGTATTTCAAATTTGTATTTTGAATTTTGTATTTAAAATTTTTCCCACCTAAACCATGCCCCTCTAACTCTATAAATAGGGGGTCTTAGGGGATGGTGAAGGGGGTGAGAAATTGTAGAAAAAAATAAAGTGTAGTTGTAAATATATATATATTTTTGTATTTATTTATTT